>CM050327.1:4994110-5167075 GCA_027475135.1 Bactrocera correcta | reverse complement strand
AACTTTTCAGAAAACCCTTTTAGGATGAATTGTACCTGGCAAATACGCCAGCAATTTAAGTCCCCCAGATTACATAGCAAATCATGCCAAGCTGAAGAAGACTTTACGTCAATAGATTCAGTAGTTCAAAAATTCTGGACTCTAGAAGAATTACCTTCAGAATCAACTGCCATCAAGCTCACACCAGAGCAACAAGAGTGTGAAAATTTTTTCCTTAATACTAATCAAGTTTTGCCTTCAGAACGGCTTGATGTCATAATGCCCTTCAAACCTGAACGTAAACAAAGAATAACATCCCGAGTGAGCACCCCTACTTCATTCCGCATCAATGCGTTTTAAGATCTGAGAGCACAACAACTGAATTACGTGTTGTCTTTGATGCTTTGAATGAACTTTTGATGATAGGTTCAACCTTCAAGAAGATTTATACTCAATTCTTCTTCGTTTTCGTTTACGTAAGTATGCACTAATAGCGGACATTACTAAAATGTACCAGCAAATAATTATGCATGAAGAAGACAGAAATTGTCAGCTTATTGTGTGGAGAGATCATCCTTCAGAGCAAATACAATTTTTTGTCTTAACACTGTAACATACGGCACTGCGCCTGCTCCATTTCTTGCGGTGCTTGCAAATGCTCAGTGATGCCAATACAATGAAATATCCACTTGGTTCATTGGCCATCAAAAGAGACTTTCATGTTGATGATTTATTAACAGGGTCCGAAAATTTTGAGTCTCTAGATCTTTTAAGAAGTGAGGGAATTCAAATATTAAACTCGGCCGAATTAATTTTAACGAAATGGTTGTCGAATTTTTTTCAAAAGTGATTGCACTGAAAAGTCATTAAGCTTCAATGACAAGAAATTCAACTAAAACGTTAGGAATCTATTGGTTGCCGAAAGAGGGTTTGTTTCGATTTGTTTTAGATGACAAATTTAATGATCTGCGATCTACTAAAAGAAATCTGTTGTCAGTTTCTGCTCGCCTTTTTTTCATCCTCTTGGATTACTAGCCCCACTAGTTACCAAAGCAAAAATCTTATTGCAAGAGCTTCGGATCCAAAAACTAGATTGGGATGAGTCGATTTCATTGCGCCTTGACAATAGCTAGCAGAACTTGTCAACTTAATGCAGCTCTCGTCGATAAGCATCCCTCGTTACGTAAACGTTGACTCGAGTGCCATCTGCCAAATACGTGGCTTCGCCGACGCCACAGTGGTGTTAAATGTATGCTGCTTTCTGCAAAGTCTTAAGTGGCTCCGCTGAAGTCCAAGACTCTCCCGCGTCTCGAGCTTTTGGCAGCACATCTTTTTTCGAAATTATGGTCAAGATTCGCGCCTATGAAATGTAATTCCGAAAATATTACATTTTTGACAGACTCCGAAATTGTTTTACTTTAGATTAAAACACATCCATTCTCAGTACAAACCTTCGTCGCAAACAGAGTGTCTGAAATCCAAGAGTTGACTGACAAAATACATTGGCGGCATGAGCCAACAAAATCCTGCGGATCAAGTATCTCGGGGTTATAACATGAACGAATTGAATAATTCAATATGGTTTAAAGGTCCACAGTTCCTCCTAGAAGACATTGGCCGCCGGGGAAGGCCTTAGAAGGTGTTCAACGACAACGCAACCAACTTCGTTGCCGCCGATCGCAAACTGAGCGAGCTGAAGGAGACGTGTCTGACCCAGGCAACGGAACTGAAGGGATTTGCCGAAGACAAAAGTTCAGCTTCATCTTTATACTACGCGAGGCTGCACTTCGGCGGATTATGGGAGGCTGCGGTGAAGTCCGCCAAACATCTTATCGTAGCGGAATCTGCAGCAATGGGTAACAGGACGAGTCGTCGCAACGGTCGAATGGCAAGACTGGAAGGAGGGAGTCGCAGACGTGGCAACGGAAGCGGGCACAATAAACTCCCCATAAACAAACTAGCCTTCCTTCCAATGGACGTTAAAGGAACCTGATCCTGTCAAGGTTGCCGGTGTTGCTTTAACCGACATCTTTCATAAACTTAAAACTAAATTTAAGAAAATAAAAGGTAAAAATATATGAAATTGAATTTATAAACATTGAATTGTAAAACTTTCTTAATTTTATAATGCATTAATACCTTAATTTATTAATTACCTTAATTCAATCTATTACTACGTTTAACGAAAGATAATTACTTACCTAAAATAGAAAACTTCTTAAAATTCATATCCAATGAATATAATAAAAATAACAGTAATTAATTGATTGTTAATTGATGTTTCAAATATTTTTAGTATGTAATAGTATTACCCTCTTGCAGTTTTACCATGCATATTCTTCGTAGCATGGACCCTACTAAGTTTGTCCGAGAAGTTAGCTCAATTTTCTCCCTTTTTAACTGCTTAATAGTATCATACCTTAAGATCAGGACTCAAAGCTGCCCAATACAATAACACTGTGGAACATTTTTGGGATTATTGTCCGAGGGGTGAGAAATTCCAAGTCAGGGTGATGGTACTAGGTCAGTATAGTAAAACCATCAAAGGGTTTGGCGTTCGTTTGTGTCAGTTTTTTTTTATGACCTTTTAAATTTTTACCTTATCTTGATGTTTTTTCGCTTAAATACGAGCATCTTCAGCATTCTTTTGATTCAAACTTAAGCCCCAATTCATGCTTCAAAATTTACTGAACACGCTGTCTAGTTATTGGTAGCCCTAATTCTACTTATGTACATACATATATCTGCCTGCAACTGATACCTTCGCTACTTGCTAAGTGATGAATGCGTCTCTTGGTCCGCTTATCAACTGCTGGTAACCAACCAGTACGTCTTATGACACCATAATTTTGAGGATTTTTCAAATAATTTCAAACTGTATTAGGATGTCGGTTCACTGACGCATCAGTTCGTCCTAAGCCGGCTTCCTGCATTTCAATTATTCTACCCTGCTCTTCATCCGAAAGTTCTGTACCATGTGGTAATTTAACTATATAACTATTCCAAATTAATAAATTATTTATCTACGCAGTATATTTAATACATACACTCACTTATTGTCCAATTTTTGACTTTAGATAAAAAGCAAACTTTATAGTATGTTGTATGTGCATATATGTATATATAATTGTTTTCTATGAAAAATACAAATAGCAATGACATTTTCAATTAACGGTTATTCAAATGAAATAATGTTAAACGTTATATACAAACAAAATATGTGGACGGCGAATACTGCATACTGAAAAAAAATTTGCACATATAATTCTTTTACGAAGGTAGGACGTTTTAGAACGGGCACAAATAGTCACTTCGATCGTTAAGTAGGAGATCCATGTTGCTGCCCTAGTGTGATTTTATTTTTCGCTGATTTTCTATGGTTTTTACGCACAGAGTAAGCAGGTCTTAAGTTGCTTTGCAGTGACTGAGCTGTAAAATGTTCATATTTTCGCCCTTTTATACGCTTTGTGGCACAGAGGACATTTCTTGCTACTTATCTAATGATGCTTCTGATTACACCATCAAAATCTTCTAATTCTTTTATTTGCGTTTCCAATGTCTTGTTCGCCGGTTATTTCGTTAAGATCACGGATTTAAGTTATTATTTTACGCGCACTTGCACTTTGCACTTTGCTTATTTCGCTTGTGTAATCGTGAAGTCGTGTTTTTTCGGGACGTTTTGTAATCCCCGCTTAAGGTACACCAATTTCCAGAACACGCCCAGTTCTTCTTCTTCTTTACTGGCATAGACACCGCTTAGGCGATTATAGCCGAGTCAACAACAGCGCGCCAGTCGTTTCTTCTCTTGGCTACGTGGCGCCAATTGGATATTCCAAGCGAAGGCTGGTCCTTCTCCACTTGGCCCTTCCAACGGAGTGGAGGTCTTCCTCTTCCTCTGCTTCCCCCGGCGGGTACTACGAATACTTTCAGAGCTGGAGTGTTTTCGTCCATCCGGACAACATGACCTAGCCAGCGTAGCCGCTGTCTTTTAATTCAATGACGTCGTATATCTCGTACAGCTCCTCGTTTCATCGAATGCGATATTCGCCGTGGCCAACGCGCCATAAATCTTTCGCAGACCCATTTGCGTTGCCTCCTTGTTAAGTCTGGAGAAAGCAGAACTAGCGGCGCGGGTGTTGAGGCCAATGATATCAATATCATCGGCATACGCTAGCAGCTGTACGCTCTTATAAAAGATTGTACCTGCTCGATTCAGTTCTGCAGCTCGAATAATTTTCTCCAGCAGCAGATTGAAAAAGTCGCACGATAGGAAGTCGCCTTGTCTGAAACCTCGTTTGGTATTGAACGGCTCTTAGAGGTCCTTCCCGATCCTGACAGAGCTTTGAGTGTTGCTCAACGTCAGTTTACACAGCCGTATTAGTTTTGCGGGGATACCAAATTCAGACATCGCGGCGTAGAGGTAGCTCCTTTTCGTGCTGTCGAAAGCAGCTTTGAAATCGACGAAGAGGTGGTGTGTGACGATTCTCGTTTCACGGGTCTTTTCCAAGATTTGGCGCATGGTGAATATCTGGTCGGTTGTTGATTTACCAGGTCTAAAGCCACACTGTTAAGGTCCAATCAGTTTGTTGACAGTGGGCTTTAATCTTTCACACCATACGCTCGACAGAACCTTATACGCGATATTGAGGAGGCTTATCCCAGGGTAGTTGGCGCAGATTATGGAGTCTCCCTTTTTATGGATTGGGGATAGCACACTTAAATTTCAATCGTTGGGCATGCTTTCGTCCGACCATACTTTACAAAGTAGCTGATGCATGCTCCTTACCAGCTCTTCGCCGCCGTGCTTGAATAGCTCGGCCAGCAATATATCGGCCCCTGCCGCTTTGTTGTTTTTCAGGCGGGTAATTGCTATTCGAACTTCTTCATGGTCGGGCAATGGAACGTCTGCTCTATCGTCATCGATTGGGGTATCGGGTTCGTTTTCTCCTGATGTTGTGAGTTCACTGCCATTCAGTAGACTGGAGAAGTGTTCCCTCCATAATTTAAGTATGCTCTGGGCATCGGTAACCTAGTAACGGTAACAATATAGTGGTCCGAGTCGATGTTAGGACCTCGGAGCGCACGCACATCTAAAACACTGGAGACGTGTCTTCCGTCTATTACAACATGATCGATCTGGTTGGTGGTTTTTCGATCCGGAGACAGCCAGGTAGCTTCATGTATCTTCTTATGCTGGAATCTAGTACTACAGATAACCATATTTCGGGCCCCAGCGAAGTCGATCAGCCCAAACCCATTTGGGGATGTTTTCTCGCGGAGGCTGAATTTATCGACCGTAGTGCCTGGCGTTGAAGTCGCCAAGCATGAGTTTGACATCGTGGCGGGGGCATCTCTCATAAGTGCGCTCCAAGCACTCATAAAGGGCATCTTTGGTCACACCGTCCTTCGCTTCCGTCGGGGCGTGGGCGCAAATCAGCGATATGTTGAAGAACCTCGCCCTTTGACGCGGATTGTGGCAAGACGTTCATTCTCCGGAGTGAATGATAGTACTCGGCGAAGGAGTCTCTCTCCCACCACGAATCCAACACCAAACTTGCGCTCCTTTATATGGCCACTGTAGTAAATGTGACAAGGACCTACTCGTCTCTGTCCTTGTCCCGTCCATCGCATTTCTTGGAGGGCGGTGATTTCAGCCTTTATTTTTACGAGGACATCAACCAGCTGGGCAGCGGCACCTTTCCAATTAAGGGACCGGACATTCCATGTGCATGCCCTCAATTCGTAGTCCTTATTTCGTTTGCCATGGTCGTCATCAAAAGGGGGGTCTCTCATCCGAGGCTGTTTACGCTTTTTCATTGGGGTGTTTTTTTTACGTGGCGGGTCCCAAACCCAGCGCACAACCCTGAGTAGGGGATATTTCGCCTTCTCACTTTAGCTCGCCTTCAAACGGATGTTCTTAGGCAACCCAGAGGATACTTGGTCAGAGACCGGAAGTCGTGAGCTGCTTGAGTCATATGTAAAAGAATCGTTTACTAAGACTCCATTCTGGCGATCCAAGTTGGGCAAGAACTTTCCTTACTTGCGTGAACTTCTACACATGACTCCATCCTCCAAGTTAGTATTATCTAACTTTACTGGACTTGCGGAACAGTATTCCTACGCACTAAACTCCACTCTGGGACCAAGTTGGGCAAGAATGCTTTTCACAAACTTCCTACGGGATTATTCTGCTTGTATTATGCTTCTTGGGTTCCGCTATTTTATTTATTCTTGGATCGCTATTGCGACCCATTCTTCCATTTATGCTCACACCAACTTTGATCGCAGCTTGTGACCTACAATGTTGTTGGACATCACCCTTAGGTTTTTATTCGTCCCATGGTAGTCCTTTCCACTACATATTTCGAGTAAGAGAAAAAGATATGCTCCGCGTTTTCATCGACACTGTTGCAGAAGGAACATTTCGTGTCATCACGGCCGAGTCAAGAATTGCGTCAGATAAAAGTCGTCTCCCCGTGTTGTGTATTCCTTTCCTGTCAGATCCAATTGGCCTTGCCACTCTTCGAGGTTCGCCTGTCTCTCCTTTTTCCGCTCTTTAGCCGTTAGACCCCTATTTTTAGCTTTAGATTTTTGATAAATCTAATTAACCCAGAGGCCCTTAAATTCGACGGCATAGGACCAGAGATCATTTGAGACCGTTATAAATGCAAAGGTCACTCGAATGGTGCATAACTTCCAGAATTCAGAAATAGAAGCATTTTTCATGGCATATGTGACACTTGTGCAATATTTTTTAGTGCCATGCATCCATCTGGTTTCCTTAATGATCTTGGCCGTTTATGGTGGATCAATGTCTCCCGAAACCAAATTAGTTTTCAGACAAGCCAAACTGATCTCCTTCTAGGGGACGATCCAAACGTATGCAGATTAGCGTGTCCAATATTTGAGCCAACGTATCGACCATACGAATTGTGACCAGACTATGCAGTGAGTTGATCCTCTGGCTAGTCTTGGTTCCCTGACTTGTGAACGCGCGTCTGTTAAAGGTGAACCTGGTAGTGAGTTGATCCTCTGACCAACGGGTATAGTGGGCGATCCAATAGGACATCATCAGCGTAGCACAATAGGATCAACGCACGAGTTATGTCATCAAATGACTCCACCACTCCCAAAATAAATAATAATTGTAAATATGTGTATTTTGCAACTATAAATACTTATATACAAAAGTTGCAAAATATAATTTTAGCATAACCAAATACGGTACCATAATCGTGTATATGCAAACACATATTTATATACATACATGAATAAACGTGCTCGAAACGTATTACCTAAATATTAAATTGATTATCTAAGTTATGCCGTAACAGCACAACGGCTCTAAGTAAATTACGCTAAGTATAGTTTAAGAATGAAATGATAATTTAATAAAGAACCTGACGGCAAACCGCTCTGTACGGTGAATCGAGGTTTTTTATTCATTAAAAACATTTTCTGTTCCGTCAACAGAAAACGTAACTGGCGCAGTCGGTTTTCGCAAAGAACACAGTTCCGAAAAAAAGTGATAAATAAAATAAGAATTAGTAATAACCTGCTGGGATCAATTTAAAAGGTGAAACAATTTTTCTTCAGCGAATAAAAATATGCAAAAAAAAACATTAAAACAATAGAAAAAACACTGCATTAATTAAAAAAAAGCAAGAATTTTGAGTAAAACAAGAGAAAGCAAGAACGCCACAGAAAGCAAATTAAATATTTGAAAAAAGTAAAATAAAATAAAAATTGCAGCAAAAGCAGCAAAGACAACAATACCAACAACAGTAACAGCAGCAAAAGCAACAATAAGAGTAACAGTAGCAACAATCAATATTATCATCAAAGCCAGCAGCAACAACAGTAAGGTACAAAAACACTAATACATATTACACTCTAGATATTAAAATATTAAAATTTAAAAGCGTATACACCCATACTCGCTTAAACTAATTAAATTCAGAATATACAATTTTACAAAAGCATTTACCAAAAGCAATTGTTTTATAAGTTGTGATTTGAAAAAAAAAAAAACAATTAATATTAATCTGAATTAAATTAAATTAAAAAACACACCAAGTATAATAGCAGAACAAATAGAATTATTAACTCTAAGCTTAGCATCTTTAACTCAAATCACTGCGCAAAATGCAGCCAATAACCAATTGTCAATTAGGCAAAGAATAGAAAAAGATTTACAATATTTAGCTTCCTTCGAAGGGAATGTAAAAAAATTGCTATCCTTCATTTAAGCAATTGATAGAGTACGGAGAGACCATGTAGGACAGGAAGAAGTATTTTTTAAGGTGAACCATGATCTAAAAATCGGTGATTCAGCAAACAATTTTTTGCAAACAAACCCATCTTAAGATTGGGTTAGTTGTAAAGCTAAACTAAGGCAGCATTACAGACCCACAAAAGTTTAAATGACGATCCTAAAGAAAGCAAAGCGAAATTAAGTAGAAGAATAAAAGAATTAATAGATAATAAGTGAAACCGCAGGGTTGTGCGTTGGGTTTGGGACCTGCCACGTAAAAAATCATACCAATGAAAAAACAACAACAGCCTCGGATGAGTGACCCCCCTTTTGACGACGACCATGGCAAACGAAATAAGGACTACGAATTAAGGGCATGCACTTTGAAAGTTCGGTCCCTTAATTGGGAAGGTTCCGCTGTCCAGCTAGTTGATGTCCTCGTGAAAATAAAGGCTGACGTCACCGCCGTCCAAGAAATGCGATGGACGGGACAAGGACAGAAACAAGAAGGTCCTTTTAGGCATTTAATACAGTGGCCATATAAAGGAGCGCAAGTTTGGTCTGGGGTTCCTGGTGGGAGAGAGACTCCGTCGTCCCCGTCGCCTAGCCACAATCCGCATCAAAGCGAGGTTCTTCAACACATCGCTGATTTACGCCAAAATTCAATATCTCGACATATCTTCAGCTAAACGACCCGTTTCTCATGGCGAAAATTTACCAATTTCCGTTTCACCATTGCCACAGGACTTAGATACAGAACTTGGACGTTGTGCTGTTGATGATGCTGTAGAAGAGAATATTATATCCCGTAAAAGAAGCAAAGAGTCTCCTGTGTATCAGATTTCCGAAGATGAAGAAGAAAAGAAAAAACACATTTGATCGAGCAGCCTGAACTTAATGATTTAGTGCGTGACCTTAACTTATCTAAACAACATGCAGAACTTTTATCGTCAAGGTTACAGCAGTGGAATTTACTGGCCAAAGGTACAAAGGTCACCGCGTTTAAATACCGTAATGAAGAGTTTGCCTCTTTCTTTACATTACGAGATAAAAGTTGCTTTTGTACTGATCCTGCAAGTGTTATGGAGAAGTTAGGCTATCAACATAATCCAGAAGAGTGGCGTTTATTCATAGACTCATCTAAGAAAAGTTTAAAAGCCGTTTTGCTACATAATGGCAACACTAAATCTTCAATTCCACTTTCCCACGCTGTTGATATGAAGGAAACTTATGAAAGTTGTCATTGATTTTAAATTGCACAAACTACAACGCATACAAGTGGCAGATATGTGGTGATATTAAAGTCATAGGACTACTTCTTGGGCTTCAAGGGGGATTTTCTAACTACTGCTGTTTTTTGTGCCTTTGGGACAGTAGAGCAACAGAAAAACATTCCAAAATAAAAGATTGGCCGCAAAATGGGGATTTCGTGCCGGGTGAAGCTAACATCAAGAATATACCTCTAGTTGACCCTCGTAAGGTTTTGCTGCCCCCTTTACACATAAAACTCGGATTGATGAAAAACTTTGTTAAAGCTTTAGATAAGAATAGCGAAGCTTTCAAATACCTCAAAGAAGTTTTCCCGAAGTTAAGTGACGCCAAGCTAAAAGAAGGAATTTCCATTGGACCCCAAATCCGAAAAATTCTGAAGGACAAGCAGTTTGAAGAGAACGTTCAACGTAAAGCCTGGATATCATTTAGAAGCACTGTCACGGATTTTTTTAGAAAAAACAAAAAGTCTAACACGTATGAGGAACTAATCGACGAGTTGCTGGAAAACTACCAAAGAATGGGTTGCAGAATGTCAGTAAAAATTCATTTTTACATTCACATTTGAGTTTTTTTCCACAAAATTTGGGTTCCGTCAGTGATGAACAGGGAGAGAGGTTCCACCAAGATATTTTAACAATGGAACAGAGATATTATTGGTTCCTAATGAGAGAAAGTAATAGAGAATACAAGAAAAAATCGCCATTTGCAAAAAGGAAAACTACAAAACAGGTTCAATAGTTATATGTAATTATTACACGATATAATAAACGTCTTACATAAAGTAAAAACTTTTTTTATTTTTAAAATTTATCAGTATATTAGACAACAGGGCCTTTTATAAATATTTCTTCAAAGAGACTTTTTTTGATGTAACTGGAAAACTGTACGTGATGTTATTTTTTACCTTCTAATTCAAACTTAGGAACCTTCAAAGATAACGATGCACGCATAGCCAAGACAGTTGCATTTTTTCGCTTTTTATTTGTAGACTTGTGTAATTAACGTGCATTTATATTTTGAGGATGGTTATGTTGAAAGGACAGCAACCAAATAACTTAGACAGCGACGGGTCACTCCAATCCCATAGAACTTTCTTCAGTATTGTAAGTATCTATTGCTATAAAAGTGCATACACATACTTATATCACATAAGTAAGGGATTGCGTTGAATAGTGTTGAGTGAAGTGGACGTGCTTTTTTACGCTGTTGGATTATTCGCTGAATAATCCTGGTTTTTCACAGTGAAAACACTAGTTTTTTGTGCAAAGACTTACCGGAATTCCGGACGATCCAAGTGGATACTAAACTTAAAGAAATAGATAAGTACAATTTAACTTAAACAAAATTTATTTGCAAATACCTGCCCCTTTTCGCGGCAAATTTCCAATTTTTTTCAGTATTAACTTTTTATTTCCCCTAATAACAGCGAATCAAACGTGCGCTTATTTTTAATTTGCCGTTTTTGCTTTGATCGATCAGCTGCTCTCCGTTTTCTCTTTTCCGCTTTTTCTCCTTTTCGTTTTGCTTTTGGTTTAGGCATTGCCAACCATCTACAATATAAGTTAGGTTTTAGCGGCAGGGACTGAACGTACCCTCTTACAGGTGTACCCAAACTATTTTCTTACTGAGGTATGGCCTCCGAGAATAGTATGGGGCGTACACCTGAAAATCCTTTTCGAAGGAATTCGAAAATTTTGAGAACGCCCCCAAAAGGCAGAAATGAAGAATCCACCGCTGATGGATCAACATTTTGTGACGAAACTGCTGACCGTACAAGCAAAAGTGATGAGAAATCACTAAATAGTGAATCGTCCAACTACTTTAAAAAGCTGGGTTTCAAGATAAAAGAGTTGGAAAATATGATGGCTGGTCAAAGACACGTAAACCAGGCAATGCGCGATCTACTTAGTAGCATAATGTGCTTATATAATAAAGCCGAGAAACCGGTAGAAAAAACTATGGTTGAGAAAGCAACACAGCTTTCTCATATTACCAAAGAGACGAATACCCCAAAGCGGCTGCGAGAAGTATCGGGAGAACTACCCCCCACAAAAAAGCCAAGAAAGGCTATTGAAAAGGTGCAACAAATGAACAGCGAAGCCACGGAAGTGATAGAAGTTACGGGTCAACACAACTCATGTGAAAAATGGGTGGATGTTGTAAAAAAGAGAAAGCCGATTCAGAAGAAAATAAGAACGAAACCGGACGCCATCATTATAACAAAAAAGGAAGGGTCGTCGTATGCTGATATTCTCCGGAAAATAAAAACCGACAGCGGTCTTGAAGAGTTAGGATCAAACGTGACCTACATAAGAAAAACGATGAAAGGAGACCTACTGATTGAGTTAAAAAATCAGGCGGACAAGAGAGCTGAATCATACCAAAGCGTCTTAGAGGGAGCGGTTGGTGAAATGGCGCTGATACAGCCAAAAACCCATAGCGTCACAATAGTGTGTAAGGATTTAGATGAAATCACTACACCTGAAGAAATTGAAATGAGGCGCTAAAAAAAGAGTGTGGGATCCAAAACCTGGAGAAATCAAGCGTTAAAAGTATGAGAAAAACCCGTAGTGGCACACAGGTAGCTCTAGTATGCCTACGAGCTCAGGATGCCAAAGCTGCACTAAAATTGGGCAAAGTTAAGATAGGATGGTCGATCTGTCGCTTACGAGAATACTCGCCTATTCTTAGATGCTATAAATGTTTCCACCTGGGACACATGGCGCGCAACTGCTGCAGTTTGACAGACAGATCTTCTCAATGCACACGTTGCGGAACCGCGGGACATTTAGCAAAGGCATGCACCAACATTCCGAGCTGCATGCTCTGCAAAGGGGAACACTCAGTTTTGAGCCTGACTTGCCCCAAGTAACAGGAGATGATGAAGACTCTAAGAAAATGAGGATAATACAGTTAAACTTAAATCATTGCGCAGCAGCACAGGATTTGCTAGACCAGACAATCACAGAAGAGAACATTGATGTCGCCATACTAAGTGAACAATATTCCCAGCGTCCGGAAAGCACATGGATTGCAGACAAAACCGGCAAGGCAGCAATATGGTCCTGCAAAGGACAGCCTTTCAAGACCAGCTCCAGAGAAGCTCATAATTGTTTCACATGGGCGAATATACAAGGGATATATTTTGTAAGTTGCTATGCTCGTCCCAGCGCAGCTATTACAGAATTTGAAGACTTTCTCTTACGGCTCTCTTTAGAAACCAGAGGCAAATCACCAATTGTAATAGCGGGGGATTTTAACGCATGGTCGACTGCATGGGGCAGCAGATATACAAACCATCGCGGGCGCCTAGTCGAAGAATTCCTTAGTCAAACGAACCTAACAATAATAAACAGTGGAACGCGAAACACCTACCAAAAAGGGAAAAAGGGATCCATAATTGACATTATGTTCGCAAATGATTCACTCAGCAGGCATATAAATTGGACAGTGTCAAACACATACACATACAGTGATCATATGGCGATTATAGCACAAATTTCGTACTCCCGAGAACAGGAGCTTCTTAGCAGAAACCCCTCCCGAAAGCGAAGTTGGAAACAACAAGAGTTCGACCCAGACCTGTTTGACCTAGTCTGGAGTGAATCAAAGGCATCTGGTGACAGCGCCGCCCACTTGGTATCAGCAGTTCAAAAAGAACTAGTGGCAGCATGCGATGCAACAATGCGTAGAACGTCACATCACCACAAGCGGCGGCCTGTATATTGGTGGAACGAAGAAATTTCCATGCTAAGAAAGCTTTGTCACTCAGCTAGACGGCGTCTACAGCGAAACTGGGGCGAAACAAACGAAAATCGCCTTAGGGAGGAATTTAAAAGCCACAAGAAGCTCCTGAAGTCGGCAATTACACGAAGCAAAAAAGCATGTTTTGAGAAGCTGTGTGAGGAAGCAAACCTTGATCCTTGGGGTACTGCATACAAAATATGTATGTCCAGATTTAAAAACAAGCAGCAGCAACCTAAAGATGCCTCTTTTATGGGAAAGGTCGTCGAAACACTATTCCCGAAACACGACCGGATTTCATATGCCAAGCGACGAAACGAAGCTGTAGAGTCACCCCCGTTAGTCACGGAAGACGAACTATTGGCAATAGCAAAGAAAATCAAAAACTCGAAAGCGCCTGGATTGGATGGCATACCAAACATAGCTCTGAAGGAAGCCATAAGCTTAAAACCCCGAGTTTTCGCTAAAATGTACAACGCTTGTTTAAAGGAAGAGGTATTCCCCGACTCGTGGAAAGTACAACGTTTGGTTCTGCTCCCAAAACCAAAGAAACCACCTGAAGAACCTTCATCGTACCGACCTTTGTGTATGCTCGACACAATGGGCAAAGTGTACGAAAGTATAATACGAAACCGCTTGGAGTTAGTAATCCAGAAAGCCGGCGGATTATCAGAGAGACAATACGGCTTTATAAAAAAGAGATCCACTATTGACGCACTACAAGAAGTCGTCGATACTGCGAAATGTGCAGTAAGTGGGAAAAGATGGAAAGGTGGCACAAAAAAGTACTGCGCGCTGATCACCCTGGATGTCAAGAATGCGTTCAACACAGCAAAATGGGCACACATAATCAAAGCTCTGGAAAAAATTCGCGCTCCAAAATACCTCATAAATATTATAACGAGCTATTTTAGAAACAGAAGGTTGATCTATGATACGAACGAAGGAGCCAAGAGCTACTCTATCTCGAGTGGAGTACCCCAAGGGTCAGTGTTAGGCCCGCTGTTATGGAACCTAATGTATGACGGGGTGCTAAGAAGGCAGCAACCAAAAGATGTGAAACTAATAGCATATGCGGACGATCTCATGGTGGTAGCAGTGGCAAAACAATTAGTCGACCTAAGAAGCAAATGCAATGAGTGCGTAAATGATCTACGGCACTGGTTCTCTTCTGTGAGTCTGGAACTGGCAGAGCAAAAAACTGAAGTTCTACTTATAAGCACCAGGAAGGTAGAAGAACAATTAGAGCTCACCATAGGGGAGTGCGAGATTACTTCGCAGCCGCAGCTGAAGTATCTGGGGGTAATTTTGGATTCTAAATTAAAATTCAAAGAACACCTGGTGTATTCCTCCAATAAAGCAAACAAAATTTATAACGCATTATCGAGAATGATGACCAACACAGGCTGTGTGCGTTCCAGCCGGCGATTCTTAATAGCGAAAGCAATGAGTTCCGTAATACTGTACGCAGCACCAGTATGGATACAGGCAATGAATATAAAAGCGTATGCTAAACAAATAATTGCAGTGCATAGGCTTTCTGCAATGCGAGTAATAAGTGCTTTCCGCACTACATCAACCGACGCTGCTGAAGTATTAGCCAGCATGCCGCCCATTGACATCCAGGGTGATGAACTCGATCGTTTATATCATCTATCGGCGCCTAAAACAGTATCGGCAAAGACCGAGGAGAGGAACAAGAGCGTTAAAATGTGGCAGGAGCGGTGGAATTCCTCATGCAAAGGGCGTTGGACCCACCGACTTATACCGGACATCCACTCGTGGATAGACAGACGACATGGGGACCTAGACTTTAATCTGACCCAAATACTTAGCGGACATGGGTGCTTTAGAAGCTACCTCTTCAGATTCCACAATGACACTAGTCCGAACTGTCCGACGTGTCCGGAGCAGATAGAAGACTCTGAACATGTATTGTTTTATTGCCCTAGATTTTCAAATACAAGGGAAAGACTAAAAACCGCACTAGGTGGTAGTCTTACAGTCGATAATTTAACGACACTCATGTGTCAGTCGACTGATAAATGGAAAGCTGTCAGCGAAGCGTCAGCATCCATAATGACAAAACTGAGACTTTTTGAACAAATTAGGCGTCCGTCAGTCCGCACGATAGAGGAGACTTAAATGTCCTGTCCCTCCCACGAAGTAATACTTAATCGGTGGTCCCGTGGGAGAGTCTTGAGTTGGGAGTAGGTTAGGTTTAGCGGATTAAAGTTCCGCACTCCGGCTTTCGATGCTTCCCCCTACTATAAAAAAAAAAAAAACAAAAAAAAAAAAAAAAAAAAAACACATAAGTTTTTATAACCAAATTTAAGGAAAACTTTCGATTAAGCAAGGACGCATTTATGTACATATGTGCTATACAGCATAAAAGAAATGTTCGATTTGCCTATCGTCATCAATAACGCCGATGTTAACATTGTGTTCCCTCCTTAAGTTTTGGCTCATGGAGCTATCAACAACAGTGGATTTTACTAAACGTATATGATGGAAGAAGAAAAACAAAAAAACAAGAAGAAAATGTTTACTTAATCGGGAATTCCAAATATGGTTTGTTTGCGTAGATGAAACGAATGTTTCGATTATTGCTCGGTGCGAAAGCAAATATCTGTATCTAAATAGAAAATGAGTTTACAGCATATCACAATTCGGTTTACTTAGGTAACTACAATTTATATGTATATGTGCATACATAATTATTAAAATTAATTGGTTGAAAAGACAATTGGAGTGCTGAAACGTCATTTTCGTTGTATACTATGAGTAGGTGCGCGTAAACTACTATATCCTCATAGTAAAGCAACTGTATGTTGTGCTTTGCACAATATTTGTAAAAATTATAATGTATGTAAATAATCCTTAACAAGAAACTTTTCTCGATATAGTTGTAGCACTGGAAGCAGTTGAAGGAAACTTCAGTGGAACAGCTACAGATCGTCGTCGATAACAAATTGCGAATGCATCATCATAGTGTAGTTGCATCACTAAAATATGTGTACATATGTACATGCAATAAAATAATTAAAATTAGTTGCTGAATTGCTGGAAGTACGTTTTTTATTTTGGATATTTATGTTTTTTTAATTACAATTCCTTTAATTTTAATTTATCTTCTTCATTTCTTCTTTATTTCACTTTTTTTAATACTTTCTTCCTTCTTTCTTTTTTCTTTCATTTTATACAGTGCCAATATTTCTTTTTTTTTTTAATTCATAAATGTTTCTTATACCTAGCGATTTCATCGCACACTGAGTTAATGTTTTGTAATATACCGACAAGGCTTTCTTACGTTTCCACTTGCTTCTCCAAAACCTTCATTCGCAAATTTTCGTGCTCCTCTACTTTCTTGTTCTAGGTAGATGCTGACGTTTAAAATTTTTCCCTCCTGTTCAGGTTGCACCGTCATCTTCCACATGTGTACTGCTTTTTTCTAGATTCGTTGGTGCAGATGCAGTGGTTCCAGTTGCGGCACCGCTTGGATTCACTGTCTGCTATAAGCTGAGCAACTCTAAAGGCGTTAAGCTGTGTTAGGTGTAAAATCCTCCACTTGTGGCTACAATATCTTTTCTATTTTTTGAAATTTTAGTTTTTAGTCCGACCAAACCTAAGTAATACAAAAAGTAATACCTTACCTTATTTTTTTTCGCTGCCACTAAGTATTGAAGGGCCGATATTATTAAATTCGGCAGCAATATTTCAGAATTCATCCAATTCAAACCATCAAATTCACCATGACCTCAAATTGCTTCTGGCTGGTTCTTTTTATTCTGACAGCTGAAGCGTAGCGAGTTTCTTAAATTCACAAGGGGCAATACCAAATATTCATTTTCGCTAGTTCTTTCGCCACTTAACGGCGAATTCGCTATGAGCTTGCTACTCGCAATTCGAAATAGCGAAATTCGTTTAAAATATCATTCGCTTCGCCAGTGGCAATATCGCCTAAGCGTACGTTAGAGCCAATAAAAATTTATTTAACGCGAAAATGGCAAACGAATTGGAAGTGCGCAAATAAATTATTAAGAGTTTTCAAAAGAAGGGGCTGCATGATCTTAATAAGACGAAGAACTTTGTGACCATTCTCACATTCACCATTCGCAGGACGAAGAAGGAAGCTATGCTGAAGGCGTAAAATGTACAGAAAGTTCCGGATAGAAACGACGTCACCGCTTAAAAGCTGACGAAAGATTTTGTTAAGAAACTCGAATACTGCATAATGGATGACGAAACCTACGTTTTAGCGGACTTTTCGTAGCTACCTGGACCTAATTTTATCCACCCGATCTTCAATGAAATGTTGCTGAAATATTGAAAGTCAAAAATGTCATAAAATTTCCAAAGAAATTTCTTGTATGGAAAGCAATTTACAGTTGAGGCAAAAGAAACAGCTCATTCGTCACATCAGGTATAATCAACAACGAAATATATGTGAAGGAATGTTTACAAAAGAGATTGCTCCCATTTTTAATCCAACATGAAGTGTGCACGTTTTTTTGGCCTGACCTAGCTTCATGCCACTATAGCAAAACAGCCTTAGAGTGGTACCAACGGAATGTGATTTATGTAACAAAAGCAAATTCACCTAACTGGCCAGAACTAAGGCCGATTGAGAGATACTGGGCTTTAGTGAAAAGGGAGATGAAGGCAACAAAAAAAGTGGCCAAAGACCTAACCAATTTTAAAAATAAGTGGCCTTCAGCAGCTACGAGAGTATCGGACACTACCATAAAAGCACTAATGGACGGGGTTCCGGAAAAAATAAAAATATTTATTAATAACACATAACTCTTGGTTTACTCTTCAGTTTTTCAAATTTGAAATAAATGTTTTGAATAAAATATTTTAGTTTATAAAAATCGGACAACTGGTTTAAAAGATTTTTTTTTTTCATTTTTGTAACGGACAATTTTATTCGACGCAGTCCTTCACAAATATTTTTGAATTATTTTAGAGTCCATTCCAACCGGAATTGACAAGGGATCGCCAGAGAATGAACTGCAACAAGCCCTTCAGCGTAAAAAAAAGATTAATAAAAACAAATGGTTTAGTAAATAAGGAAAATAAATAATAAAGAAAATATAATGTAAGATAATTTTATTATAATATAAGGAAATAAGGAATTAGATTAAAAATACATATGTATAAATGAATTTAATAAAAATATTTGTTTGTATTTAATAAACATTTTTTTTTATTTTGGATTAACGAAACCACAAGCGATTTGGAATTAGTCAAATCACTAGGTAGTTTGAATTAACCACTAGTGATTCCGTATAAGCGATTCACTAAAGAATTTGGAACGTGTCATTTCATCAATGACTGGTACTGCAGCATCGCACCGCTCTATTACTCTCGTAGAACATTGCAATATAAAAATCATTAGTCAAATAACATTACGTGTAATCGGGCTAAAATCGGTTCTAATGATTAAGAATTAGTCATATCGTGAGCTCTTCTCTGATGGTACCGAACTTCAGGATAGTTTAAAAAAGTTTGTACCATATATGTATGTATATAAGCAATGAAAATACTGGAATAAAATTAGAATGAATATATAATAAAAATCCTGCTAAAAATTAGGCACTACTTACATTTGGTCTTTCGAGCATAAATAAAGAGCCTTGCCAAAATAATAATAAAACAGGCAATATAAAAAAGTCCTGTTCAAAATACAGACAAATTAAAACAAAAAAAAATTGTAAGACAGGTCCTTATTTCCGCATAAGCCGTATTAGTAAGAAACTAAACGCGGTGATTCAACTGTTATTCAAAGAAATATTCAGCGGCTGTGAGTCGGGGTAAAGTAAGGTCAACTAGGCGACCAAATCAATATCTTTGAATAATACTAATCAGTTAATTATTAAATACTAAAAGTGTTGCGGAAAAAATCATGGGTATAAACAGGAAGAAAATTCTTCATACCTTGGCGGATTTATCCGAAAAGGTGTTGTACACATCCAACACTCTTTCGGCAAACGCATTGAGAAAAATCTCCAAATTCAAGAGAAAAATTGAATGTCTCAGAGAAGTGACGAATAATCTCAACAAAGTAATAACAATAAAAAGTGATCATATAAAACTTTTGAAAATTGTGTTTCTTTTCATTTTTTTCTTTAAGTTGAAAAGTTGTACCTTGAAATAACGACTGTGTATTTCGAGAAGGAGAGTCCGAAATTACTTATATCTCATACAAATAATTATATGTGCATAATTAGGTTTCTTGTTGTTTCGCCATATATGAAAAACCATCCCGTTTCTGAAATTGAGCACCTCTTTGGGGATATTTTGTTGTTGTAAATAGACCAAAATTTTTGCTTTCTCGTCTCTCGAGCTTTTGGTGCTGCGTAGCAAATAATTATATGTGCACATCTGTTTGAAATGATCGGTACTGCTGATAACAGCGTTTTCGGAAGTTAAGTTGCAAAAATTAATTTGAAATATTTATCGTAAGTAAGTAATGGTTTAAAATAGTGAATTTAATTTAAATATTTTGACATTGGTTAGTTAAAATATCTCATGAAACCAGTTTGACAGACCATGAACGAGGTATCATAAAAGCAATGCATAATAGCGGTGCGAATGTCACCAATATCACAAAAAAAGTAGATCGGCACTGGAACTGCATCTCTAATTACGTAAAAACTCTAAGTAAATATGGTACAATTCGGCAAAGTGGGCGGAAAAGCAACATCAATTTGCGTTGCAAACGGCATTACAAGGGCTTGCTGTGGTTGATTTAATGAGTAGCGAAAAAAGTTAAGGTCGTATGGGTCTCCAAATAACTAAGAGTCTAATAATACAAATAATCCAGGAAAATCCGTTAGTGAAACATACCTCCATGGTGCCTATACCCCAGCTGAAAATAATAAAGAATCTGACGATATGGTGAAGGTAATAACTATTCAAATTCAAAATAGTACTAATCCCACAAAATGGCCCTTTGGAAAGATCATAGGAAGACACTCAGAAAGTGTAAGGTCTACTTCAAGTTATGACGTTGAAGCTTTCCAACTACAAATACATTTCTCATGTCATGGTGCAACATTAAGCAAACTTCTTGAGAACATTACTATTTAATTAGATTCAGATGAGAAAGTGGATGCAATTACAACAATTAGGAATTTTGGCGTCTGGGCGAATGTTCAAAATTGAACATGTGCGTTGGGCCTCTTAAGGGATCGTCTCAGTGTGACCCTTCAAAAAATCACTGATTTTTCTTCGATGCCCCTATTGGTAAGAACGGACATAGCTTATTAATTAAAACAGTTAATATCGTGCAATTAAATGCAATTAAAAATTTTAAATAAACAAATTTTTATCTCAGTAGCTCTTAAATAAATGCCAAAAAATATTATGTATCCGTTAGTGTCAATAAAAATTTATTTAACACGAAAATGGCAAGCGAAGTGGAAGTGCGCGAAAAAATTATTAAATTTTTTTTTAAAGAAACCGCAGTAGTCGTTTAAGAAAATTGCCCAAGAGGTAGAGGCTAACCCTAAAACCATTTCTGGCGTTATTAAACGCTTTAAGGAAGATGTGCGTATTGACAGGAAGAAAGGTTTTGCTAAAAATACGGGTCTACATGATCAGGAGAAGGCGAAAAACGTTGTTACCGTTCTCAAGGAAGACCCAAGCGTTTCGGAATGGAAATTGGCGAGGAAGGCTGGCTGCTCAGAATCTTTCGTACGCAGGGCGAAGAAAGAAGCTGGGCAGAAGACGTACAAGGTACAGAAAGTTCCGCATAGAAACGCCGTCAAGAACGAAACCGCAAAACAACGAGCTACGAGTGAGGAAAGATTTTGTCGATAAATTCGAATGCTGCATAATGGATGACGATACCTACGTTTTAGCGGATTTTTCTCAGCTACCTTGATGAGAATTTTATACAACCGATTTTCGAGGAAATGTTGCTGAAAATTTCAAAGTCAAAAATGTGATAAAATTTCCAAAGAAATTTCTTGTATGGTAAGCAATTTACAGTTGAGGCAAAAGAAACAGCTCATTCGTCACATCAGGTATAATCAACAGCGAAATATATGTGAAGGAAGGTTTACAAAAGAGATTGCTCCCATTTTTAAGTCAACATGAAGTGTCCACGTTTTTTTGGCCTGACCTCGCTTCATGTCACTATACCATCCTTAGAGTTGTTCCAACGGAATGGAGTTATTTTAGTACCTAGAGAGGCAAATCGAACTAACTGTCCTCAGTTGTTCAATTGCTCTTCTCCAATTTATCAATTTTTAAAATAAATTTTTTAATAAAATGTTTTAGTTTATAAACATCGGACTATTGGTTTTAAGGTATATTCATTACTGTAACGGATATTTTTTTTCGACGCAGTTCTTATAAGCTAAATTCCATTAACGATTCTTCTGGGGCATCAAGTGGATTACTGTGATCTCTTAATATTTTCCTTTTAGGTTTTTCGTTTCTTTCTTCTTCTAGTAAAAAGAAAGTTAAAATTGTTGAATTCATTGCAAATTTTATTCTAAATGATTTCATAAGATTTATCACAGATTCTGATTCGAGTATTGGTTTTGCATATGTTCAAAAAGACGAAAATCCATACACTTTCTGCGACACCATTGGAAAACAGAATTGGTTTGCAATTCTGACAGCTAAGCTAATCTGTCTTGGATTCGAAAATACTCCTGAATAGCTGCAATTTGTGAAAGATACGCTGAGGAAATATATGTACATGATGAAAGAAAGTAAGTATCAAATTATTATTGTATGGATTTTATTTAAAAAACAAGTTCGTTTTAGGTTATGGGATGCCCACAATAAAAATTGATTCATTCTAATGTAAAAACTGATAAAATAGGTTTATAGACAAAAATGGTAGGACGTGCTTACAGTCGTGATGATGCGCCAAGAAGAAAGAAAGATGGTAGTCCTTAAAGCTGACAGTTTATCCAGTTTTCGAGTTTCCATATCTATAATTTTTGCATAGTTGCATTTGGGATTGCCACATCACTCCCCCCTATGCGGGAAAACGAAGTCGTACTCGATGACTAGATTTTGTTGGGTACTCTTTATGTTAAATTGTTTGATTCGACGGGGTTTGGTAATCCTCGGTGACAAAGCTGATTTTAACCGGACCTTTCCTCGAATTTTGACTTTGAAGAATTTGTAGCTGCGTTCGACTACGGGATATTGTCCCTCGTATGGTGGTTGAAGAGGTGGACGAAATGAGTCAAGGCGCACGAAATCTGATGGTATTGAGCGCAAGTTATTTTCCACAAATGGTACGTGCGCTGAGTTGTTTGTAGTTGGTGACGACATTAGTAACTGCATGCGAATGCGTAAATTTTCGACGAACTCACATTCTTAGGCATTGTGCGTATGTTTTTCGGAAAAGAACTCAAAGACTATTTTCATAAACCATCTCTTTGGGTGTCGCTCTTAAATCATCTCTCCATGAGGAACGAAAACCTAGAAGAATGAATGGGAGAACTTCGACCCGGTTCTTTGTCATATAGCATTTTATGGCTGCTTTAAAGATCTATGCCATCGCTCGTTTGACGCGGGGTGATAGGCTTGATGCCTAAAAGTCTGGAAAGTTCTCGGAATAGTGGAGATTCATATTGCCTACCTTGATCTGTTGTTACTCTTCTCGGTACTCCAAATCTAGCGATCCAATGTGTGTAGAAATTGAAAGTAATGGTCTCTGTCGTAATGTCTTCGAGCGGGAGTGCCTCTAACCATCGTGAATAACGATCGACTATTGTCAAACAGTATCGATAGCCCTTGCAAGGTGGTAATGGTCCGACGATATTCATATTTATGTGATCAAATCGTTGCTCTTGTAACGTAAATGTTGAAAACGATGCTCTATTGTGGCGCTGAACTTTAGCTCTTTGGCACGGGAGATTCGGCCAGACGAATTTCTCAGCGATCAATTTTGTTTTTTTAGCGGCGCCGATGTGTGCCATGTTATGTATGGCGTCGAAAGCTGTTTTACGAAACGAAGGAGTTAAGTATGGTCGCACTTGGCTGGTGTTTACATCATAAAAGATATCTATATCGGTGCCTGGAATCGAAAAATAAGACAAACTGTATTTGCTTACCCGGGAAATGTTCATGATGCGACAATTTTTTCCTTTCAAGATATCTGAATTGATTTTTGTTAACTTCGCAATAGATAGCTGGAGATAGTGCACATCCATTCAAGGAATTTTAAGCAACACCATTCATGTAAAATAGTGTAGAATATAGTTACCAAAGAAAAAAGTTTAATGAATACTTTTCTAAATACCGTGTGCGCATAGAAAATTGTTTCGGAACATTAAAAGAAAAATTATCTAGCTTAAAAGAACTAAACTTTAGATTACATAGTACGGAAAACAAAGAAGAGTGCAATGAATCAATGATGGTTTGTTGTATTTTGCAAAACATTTTTATAAGTTCGAACAACGAAATTCATGAAAGCAACATTGAACACTGTATCAATTACCTTAAACGTAGTCTGCTAAACTTCACTCAGAATCAACCGAGTATTTAATGTCCTAAAAATACATGCATGCATAGACTGTTTTCGTAGAAGTCAAACTTTATTTTCATACTTACTAAACACACAATACATTGAGTTATTGTTATATGACTCCTGAATAAAAATATACTTTTAATTTTTTTAACAAAACGGAGTAATTTTATTCAATATCTGTACATTTATTCGGAAAGTAATAAAACTGGCTTTTATTCGCCGCGACTATACTTCAGAGCATATGCGCACCAGGGATAATGGGATGCCCAACTTATTCCAGTGTGAGAGCGCCTCAAAATAAGCGTTTTTTATAACATTTTCCATTATGGCCAGATCGAACAAAATACGATTTTTTGGGCATTTAAATTAAAACACCCAACATTTATTACGATTGCAAATTATTACATATTGGACTTTTAATAAATGTCGAAACTATTTAAATTATTTTTTATGATTTTATAGTATATTAAAACAACTGACTTTTAATGTTTCAATACTTAATAAGGTGAATTAAGCCTGTTAGTTCTCAATTATTAAATGTTTTTAATCATTGGTAACTGAAAATAATACTACTATGCATGAAATTGAAAAAACGTTTAATGAAATCTATTTAAGTTTCGCATTTTCTTTGATTTTCATTGTTTTACATTTTTATTAGTGATCTTCAACGGCGGCAACAAATTCCTCCGTTCACATATACTGTGGTATAATTTCAATCTGGCCGTTCCAGTCATTCCAATCCAGTCAACTGTCAAAGTTCGGTAGGTGAGCGGCTCTCACATTTCCAGTGACTGGAGAGTTGGGGATCTCTTTATCTCTGATGCGCACCGACTGGAATCCTAGCTAACAAAAAAGTCAGTTGTCTCCGAGCACTCCAGGACAAACATTTTCGCGCGGCATGTTTCTGTGAGTGGTGCAAGCCTGCATTTTCGGCAGAGCAGTGTTACGCGATTTAATTTTATGTGAAACTCGCCTTGGAGGGCCGGGAAGAGGTCGCTGATGCATGAGAAAATCCAAAGTGAAAACGATCCTCATTGTCTGCATCAACACAGAGGGGCGTATTTTGAATTTTTTTTAAAGAATTGTAACGATTGGTTCAGTAATTTTTTTTAAATCGACTCAGTCTTTATGTTTCCTTAAGCTTAAATTCTTTTTCTTTTAAATTTAACTCCCGTTCCCTTAAACTCAGCTCCCAATCCCTGCTGCCACAATCTGCTTCCAACTTTTGTTTTCAAACGCTTATAAATTCGGTTAGAACTTTCAAAATTTCCCAGACACCTGTTCGAATATGTATATGCCTGTGCTTGCCGCAAAACTTATATCACCTGGAACGGCGTTAAGTGTCGGACTTAAAATCTACTCTGCATTTTGTGCAGTTTACTCAAACTCATATACTACTGGAGTTGGAGTTTCTACACCTCCCTCAACAACAATAGCGGTTTCTGTCATCGTATCTACTATTATGAAGGAATCACTTATCCTGCTTCCAAATATGGCAATTAAAAACCTCATAAGACTTACCTTTAGTGGTATCGCCATCCATGCTGCTGCTCCCGTCGAGCCATCCCTTGTTTTGGCCTTATTGTAAGTCATTCGTAGATTTATAAGCTTTGCTCGGACCAACTTCCATTACATTGTAAAGTGGTATTATTCACACAAACGAAGCAGACGGCTTCTGTAAAGCATTTACATTTAAATATATGTATATCCAAGTTAATTTACATACGTATTTTACATTTAAACGAAAATAATACCTCAAGTTTGAAATTTTCAGATAGAAAATGTATAAGCGCCTTTTCTTCAGGTACCGTCCACCGCAGCGGACACGTTTGAGTTTTTAGAAAGACAGGGTAGAAGACTGATTGGTCTGTATAAAGACGGCTGTGTTAAGTCTTTCCAAAGTTTATCTATCAAGACAATATGCGACCTTTTTCATGAATTAGAATAGTATCCGAGATTAAGAATTGCATTGAAGAGCAAAGAGAGGACATCCACAGCAATATTTGGTAGCTCAATAGCGTTTTTGGGGTAATATTATCATGTCCTGGTGACTTTTTAGGGTTAAGTTCTTTTATTGTTGTAATAATTTCAGAAGGAGAAGTTTTAAAAGACTCGACTGACTTGTTAACTGTGTTGGGTAAGCTGGACAACTCAAAGTTGTTCTTTGGGCAATTTGGCTGAACTCCCTTTTCAGGGTGATTTGTAAAACAATTAGCCTTTTCCTCGTCACTTCGAGCTCAATTTCAACACATGTCTCGTATAGGCATGGTGGCTTCATGGACTTTTGGGCTTTCCAAAGGGAATTTTGCTTGTTTGAATTTGGTCAGAGCTTCTTTATATACATTTCGGTATTGAATTCTTCCTCACATTTAATCGCTTTTTTAATTTACGTACAGCAGATTTGAATTCAAGCTTTTTCATTTACAAGCTTTTCTATAGGGTGGGCCATTTAAAATTTTAAATTTCGAAGATAGGGTGTAGCGTATTCTGTATGGCACATTGCGCGATATCGCTTACCATTGATGGTTGGGGTTCCTTCTTCATTTTCGAAGAAAAATGGACCGATGATTCCACCAGACCAAAATCCGCATCATACAGTGATTCGTGCTGGGTGCATTGGCTTCTCGACGATTATGTGCGGGTTTACTGTGCCCCAAATGCGACAATTCTGCTTGTTAACGTAACCATCGAGGTGGAAATGAGCCTCGTTCGAAAAGATGATTTTTCGGTAAAATTGACCATCCTCGGTCTGCGAACTGTAAAATAGTAAATAGCGAGCCATTTCGTAAGTTTTAGACTTTTTACTGAATATCTGTCACTTTCCGAATGGTATTTGACGTTTCCAATGCCGAAATATAGATAATTCAAATTTAAAGCGTTAGATGGCCCACCCTATATTTCTCTGAGGCTACTAACGTATTTTTTATATTTTAGCCAATTCGTTTTATAAAATGCTAGATCCACTTTTGGATCAACGTAGAGGTTGTTCACATATCTTTATTAGTACAAGAGAGTGATCAAAAAATAGGTCAGTGCATGTTATGTGCGATTTATCTACATTTTTGTTTACAAGCAAAGTCAATTAAATCTGGTATTTTGTTACGATCACTAGACCAATATGTCGGCTCAAGGTTATTGTGCCTATATATAATAGTGTGGTACAGCTGTCGTCCTTTCGGATTACTTAGTCGTGAGTCCCAATACGTGTGTTTTGCATTGTAATCTCCACCTGCTAGAAATCTATGGCCTAGTGTTCCAAAAAAGTCTTTAAATTGGATGTCTGTAATTTTAAACCGAGGTGGGCAGTATATGGCCGTCATATTTGAGTCCACACATGGAATTTTTATAGATATTGTTGTAGTTGTGGCATAAGATTTTAATGCGTGGTGATTTAATCGTTTTCTAACGAATACTGCTGTTCCTCCATGCCTTTCCATCTGGAAGGTTTGTAACATAGAGTTTAAATCCCAGTATAAAGAAATTGTTTTTGTTCGTAAGATGAGTTTCTGACAATAGCATTACATCAATATTATTTTCATTCGGAAATCTAATAAGTTCCAATTTATGTTGGTTAACACCGTTAGCATTCCATAAACAAATGTTCAATGGCCGTAGGCATTCTTTAAATTCCAACTTTAGCGTTGTCGAGGTAACAACAGCAACTCCTGGCAAAAACGAAACTAATGGCGATGACTCATCATCGCAGCGAAAGCCCAGCTGAAAGGGCAACTAAGAAAGCGCAGTCAGCAGAAGCAGCAGAGAACAGCAATCAGGCAACAACAAATGCGCTGACAGCAACCAGTATGGGGTAACGTAAAAAGAAAATTAAGTCCAGTAAAATCAGCGGCCAATACTAAAAAATTTCAACCCGGCACGCCAAATGGTAGAAAGCCAGAAATCCTAAATGGCAACACATTTGCCATATTAAGCAATGGTTCAGATGACGATACGACCACTAAGTTGTTAATGTCAAACCACCTCCAATATATTTTCGCGAGCGTAGCAGTAATACTCTTGTTGCGAAATTAAGTGAAATTGTAGGTACTAAACATTTCCATATAGTGCCTTTGAAAAAATGCAATATAGATGAAACAAAAATTCAGTCCTGCACTGAAAATAGTTTTATGTAAATCGTTGAATTTCTGTCAAATAAAAACAAGAATTATTATTCGTATCAACTGAAGAGCTCTAAGGGCCTAGTTGTTGTAATTAAGGAACAGAAGAATGCGGTTTTGGTATTAAAGCTGCTGTAAATATATTTAATAGAAACAAAGTACCACAGAAAATGTTCAAAAGAGAATAGATGCTGAATTATAACCAATTAAAGAAAAATTAAATTCACCCGACTTACAATTTAAAATATCTGCTCCATCGCAGAATCACCATTGAGGAACCACATAAGAGAAATGGTTCTGTACAATGTACAAACTACCAAGGCTATGGACATACAAAGCATATTGTACTCTACGCAGTGTTGTGTGGTGTGTGGTGATCCACATCCTACTTCAAAATGCAGTCTTAAAAAAGAGGATTTAAATAAAAAATGCAACATTTGTGGAGGAAATCTCACTGCCAACTATAGGGTTACCCTGTATATAAGGATTTGAAATCGAAGTTTGTCACTGGGCATTCAAGCACGTCGTAACCAAATGTTGAATATTCCTCCCAATGAAAATTTTGAAATCCCTGTTCATATTTCAAAACCAGTAAGTCCTGAAGACAATGCTACACAAGGGAGCTATGCAAACGTTGTGAAAGGCGATACTGCACAAATGCAATTGCCCCAAAACCTGCCAAATGGAAGCGTTGTAACTATGATTTTCAACCTTACCCAATGTATGACACAATTTATGGCTTCAATGCAAAATATGATTCAAGTGATAATCAAATCACGAAACCAAATGTTGCAAACTTTTTTAAGTAAAAAATGAGTGCATTGAACATTTGTTTATGGAATGCTAACGGTGTTAACCAACATAAATTGGAACTTATTAGATTTCCGAATGAAAATAATATTGATGTAATGCTATTGTCAGAAACTCATCTTACGAACAAAAACAATTTCTTTATACTGGGATTTAAACTCTATGTTACAAACCTTCCAGATGGAAAGGCATGGAGGAACAGCAGTATTCGTTAGAAAACGATTAAATCACCACGCATTAAAATCTTATGCCACAACTACAACAATATCTATAAAAATTCCATGTGCAAACTATGTGGAATTTCCGATTGAATGGGAGAAAGCGTAAGTAAGAAAGAGAAACACTATCGGCTTTCAAGCTTATTAATATGTTAAAATGAATGAAAAGGCGAAACATAATTTTTAAAGTAGAAGAATTAATATCAGAAGCTGCGAAATGCGCAATAGTTTGGTTAATTTTGGTGTTTCAACAAGTAAACTCTTAAATATTTTAATTACTATTCTTTTAAATATACCTATATATAGAAATCAAGGCGAGTTTTTTTAACAAAAGCTTTCTTTTTTGCAGATTAACAAGCAGAAAAAAAATTATTGGAGTAAGTTTACTAAACCGACTGGGCATTGCTGGCCTTAAAATCACACGATATCTGTTTCAAGGTTAGTGGCACTTAGTACATACATTTGTATAATAATAAAGTTAGACAAAAGAATGTTAAAAAAAATTATGGAAACTTTGCAATATCACCTATGACATCGAGATGGAACAGTGAGTAGCGTTGGAAACAACTGTGCTTGTCACCAATAACTTTCAACTAACAAATTTTACTAACATAATATTTTTTCTTACTACCTTTTCTACAGTAACCCTTGGTTGTGTGATAGAGGTTTTGAGGCGCTAATCAAATCGCATTTAATAAACGTTGAAGGTCAACGCATCGCTGAGTAATGGCTTAACACTATACAAACGGGCGATATCGATATACGAATATGAACAGAATCGTACGAGCATATCATGCGCGAATTATAAATAAAAAGTATACGTTTGGTCTGTACTGCAGCAAGAATCAGTATGATAGCACAGCCAGTGAAAAACGCAATATCGTGGCCCGAGTCAGCTGGCACGACCTATCTTATGGGCGCGTAATGTAACTGCACAGTGAAAACTGCTACTCCCTTCTCTCGTTGACGTGGGATGACGTGAGAATCCACGACATTTGAATTTTGCCGCAGATAACGTGGCAGCTGATTGCTCTCTCACAACGCAGGGTTGCCAATATCGATATACTGCAGTAATTATCAACTTTTATAATTCAATCTGTTCAATATGTTTGAAATATTCTTAAAATAACTCAAAATCAGAGTCGAATGCTATTATTTATAAATATATAAACTATTTTTAATAGTTTGTTCTCAGTTTTGATAGTTTATATTGTAAAAATTATAATTGAAAACATAGATGTGTACAAAACGACATATGCGTATTGAGCAATGGCAACATTGTTCAAATGAAAACAAACAAAGATGGCTGATTTCTGCGTTTTTCCTACGTTCTCCACTGTGCACACATTTTGCCGATGATGAAGGAAAAGGAAGGAAGGGAGTAGCGTTTTTGACTGTTCCTGATATGACTCTGCCATCAGATCAGCACTTCGAGTGGGTGTATCGCACATTCCAACAGACTCAAAATATGCTAAGTCTGCTGTTTTGGTCACGTACTGGCTGATCTTGCGATGTGGTGCACAACAGCATGCCGTCAGACGTAACCTGATAAATGGAGACAATAAGCGAAAAAAAATACAACAACAACAATAGCAGCAACAAGTTTAGCGGTGTCACGAGTCAATTTACGATGTCAGGAGTGGACTCCTTTAAAAAAGCCTCGCGTTTGGCTAGATCGCCAGTGGAGGTGCTCTCCGCACAAAGACCAGCCAGGTCGAAATCGTCACCTCCAACGCTGCAGGAGAACACCCCGACATTGGAAGATGCACAGTCGCAACGTGATCATATGTATAAACTTGGAGATATGATACAAAAGCTAACGGATATGATGCATCCGCCACAGCGCACTATCAACAATCCCATGACGGAACTGCTTAGCGAAATATCGAAGCTCTACACCCGTGCACAAGATGACTATATTAGACAACGGGAAGCTAACTTAGGAAGAAGAGGAGCTATGGAACAGATGACTGCTGAAGTCACACCGAAAAGACCACGTGACAAGCAAATAAAGCGACGAACCCCTCCAAAAAGGACTAAAACAACGCATGATGAACCAATTGTAAAAACATTAGAAAGCAGAAATCTCGGGGGAGGAGAGAAGAACGCGACAAGGGAAGATACCTGGATCACGATACCAAGTAAAGCCCAAAACAATAAAAATAAGAAGAAGGAAAACGCCGTACTACGCCTTCGACCAGAAGCGATTTTTATCGCAAAAACCGGTGACATATCTTACGTAGACATACTTCGGGCGGTTAAGCAGGATGAAAATCTGCAGGTGCTTGGCGAAAATGTCACACGAATTAAAAAGACAGCTAAAGGTGAGATACTATTGGAGCTAAAGAAAGCGCAGACAGGAAGTACAAAGGAATATAGAGGGGAAATAGGGAAGATATTAGGAGATCAGGCACAAATAAGATCTCTAACACACGAAATCACAGTGGAAGTGCGAGACTTGGACGATATAACGACGAAAGAGGATATAGCACAGGCAATTCGTTCAGAATTTGAAGAGCTGCGTCTATTTAGCGTAGAGTGCATTAAAAGCATTAGACCAGCATATACAGGCAATAAGCAATCATAAGCCTTCAGGCACAGGAAGCAAAGCACCTACTAGCAGCACAAAAGATAAAAATCGGCTGGACAATCTGCAGAATCAGGGAAAAAGCGCAACTGAAGAAATGTTTCAGATGTTTATAGTATTGACATGTGGCGAAAGCATGCAGCAACCTAGAAGACAGAAGCAAGTGCTGTATTAAATGCGGAGAGGAGGGTCATTTCGCCAAAGATTGTGTTAACAATCCTTCCTGCAAGGCATGTAAACGCAGTGGAAACACAAACATAGACCATCAGATAGGAAGCCGGAAATGCCCCATATATACAGCAGCGCTCAAAAAACCTAAAAGATGAAAATATTACAAATAAACCTGAACCACTGCGAAGCGGCCCAGGATCTCTTCACGCAAAACATTTATGAAAATAAAATAGACATTGCATTAATCTGTGAGCAGTATAAAAATAAAATTCTGACAAGTGGATTTCCAAAACCACAAAAAAGGTTGCAATATGGGCATGCGGAGACAAGATGATGCAAGGCAAACCACTAATTGACAAAGCATACTATACAAGAGCCAAAATATGTGGGATTTACTTCTACAGCTACTATATACCGCCAAGTATACCACATGCTGAATATGAAAAAATACTTGACGACTTGGTAAAGGATGCGATGACAACTACACCTAATATAATTGCAGGTGACTTTAATGCCTGGGCGCTAGAATGGGGCAGCAAAAATACAAATCTAAGAGGTAGCGCATTACTGAAAGCATTTGGTGTTCTAGACGTGGTACTGCTTAACACAGGAAGACAAAACACATTCGAGAAGAATGGGTGTGGCTCTATTATAGATATATCTTTTGCCGGCAGGGTGCTATATCGATATATAGACTGGCGGATATGAGACATATATACCCAAAGTGACCATGTAGCTATAATGTTAAGCATCAGCAAGAGTATACAACAAGGAAATGTTTGCCACCAAAAGGTGCAGTCCAAGGGGTGGAGAATTGAAACCCTAGAAGAGGAGGTTTCTAAGTTAATGCTGGATGAAAACGTAAACGGAAGTGATGACATAGACCAACACAGAGAAAGCCTGCTTATTTGTGGAATCGAGAAACCGAATCTCTGAGAAGTGAAAGTCACGAAGCGGGGCGCCGTTTTCAACGAAACGTATGCAGCTGATTGTGACGGCCTGCGAGAAGCATTCCAAAAGAAACGCAACAACCTAAAAAAAGGCAACAAAAAAGAGCAAACTGACATGTTTCAAAGAATTATGCGAAAAAGTGGACGAAAATCCGTGGGGAGCAGCGTATGGGATTGTAATGTCAAGGATTAAGGGTGGCAAATGTCAAGCGCCTACGTGTCCTTCATTACTCAAAAATGTAGTGGAAACCCTTTTCCCACAACAAAATCAGGAAGAAGGAAATTATCACCGCGAAGAAGTCGCAGACGCGCCAGAAATCGCCGGGCAGGAAGTTGTTCAAGCTGCTGAGCGCTTTGAAAATAGCAAAGCACCAGGACTAGATGGTATTCCGAATAGGGCTCTTAAAATTGCTATCAGCTATCGTCCACAGCCATTTTCGGATTTATATACACGTTGCCTTCGTGAGGGAGTGTTCCCAACAATTTGGAAAGTACAACGACTGGTACTCCTACAGAAGCCAAACAAACCGGCAGGCGAACAAAAGTTCCTATCGACTGCTCTGTATGATCGATATGGGCAAAATCTTGGAGCGGATAGTCTGTACCCGTCTAGAAAATCATTTAGAAGAAGGTGGTGGTCTCTCTGATAACCAATATGGTTTTCGTAGAAGGCGGTCAACTCTTGATGTAATCAAGAAAGTTGCAGGTATAGCAGAAAAGACTATTGAAGGAGACAGGTGGATGTCAAAAAAATACCGAGCTATTTGTTGTACGTCATACAAAGCTATTTGGCTGATAGGATCCTGCTGTATGACACTGACGAAGGACCAAAAAAGTATAGGGTAACGCGTGGTGTGCCACAAGGATCTATGCTAGGCCCACTCCTTTGGAATACACTCTATGATGGAATATTGCACCTCCCTCTACCGAAAGAAGTGCAAATAATTGGATACGCAGATGGTATTGCTGTGACAATAGTAGCTAAGGAGCTCCTTTAAATACAAAGTATCTGTAGCCATACTGTACTGAAGATAAAGCAGTGGCTTACGAAGCAAAACTCGAACTTGCCGGCCATAAAACGGAAGCAGTGCTTAATAACTAGCAGGAAAAAGCTGGAAACCATTTCGCTTAACATAGACGGGCACAACATTGCAACACAATCCGCTGTGAAATATCTTGGTGTAATGATTGATGTGAGGTTCAACTACAAAATGCATACTGAAAAAGCATGTGAAAAAGCGGCGCGTGTAAACATGGCCTTAGCAGGAATAATGGCAAACATAGGAGGGCCGAAACAGAGCAGGAGAGCTCTTCTGACCAAGGTCAGCCAGTCAATTGTAATGTTTGCGGCGCCTGTATGGGGATCAGCATTAATACATAAGACATATGCTGGAGTGGCGCAATCGGTATTCCGGTTGAGCGCCATTAGAATAGTCAGTGCATTTCGCACGGTTTCTAATGAAGCTGTCGGAGTGTTAGCAGGAATTATGCCTCCAGATATAATGGCTCTCGAACTTAAGCGAATATATGATAAAAGTAAAAGCACTGGCCGGAAACTAACAGTGGCAGAGCGTAGAGAAGAAAGACAAGCCAGCTTAAACGAATGGCAGACACGCTGGGATACATCAAGCAATGGGAGATGGACATACCGATTAATCGGTAACATACCGGCAGGAGAACGAAAACATGGGGAGGTAGATCATTACTTGACGCAGTTCCTAACAGGACATGGATGCTTCAGGGAGTACTTGCATTGGTACGGTCACGAGGAGGGAGTAGCTGCTCTTTCTGTGGTAGCAATACCGAGAACGCAGAACACATATTTTTCCACTGTCGGAAATATACAAAGGAGCGAATGATGATGGAAAGGAAGTATCTAATCGAAGATGACAGCCATGGTACTCCATGACCTGAGGAGAGCAGAACAGCGAAGAAGAAGTGAAGCTGGAGCAACGAATATCGCTCAAATGACGTGAGCCCACAGGCTAAGCTTGCCCTGCGATGAAATGCCTAATGGCGGTCCCGCAGGGTCTCAGTAAAGCTAAAGGAGACGGAGTTAGGGTTTAGTACGTAAGCGTACCTTTTGCAAGTCCAGAACAGTAGGTAATACTGACTGTGCGTGGTCCCAAATGAGGTGCACCTTTAGCGGGCGGTACGAATCGTGCATATTGCTACAGCTAAGTAGCAGTATCTATGTAAGATTCCTCCTCCGGCACAAAAAAAACTCCCCCAGAGCCATGCTGAGAAGTCTCCTGACTTCTTTTATTTATAATTTTCTGTGGATTTGGTGGGTGAAAGTTGGAGGTTTCGTGCAGTGAGGAAACGAGAAAGGTCGGAGAGGTAGCTGTTTACCTTCGAACACATGCCATCGATTCCATTGCCCGACGTCATTATCGTGCAGTCATCTGCGTACGAGGTTATGGAAACCCCCTCTGATGGTTGAGGAAGTTTCGAGATATAGAAGTTAAACAGTAACGGGGAGAGGACACCACCCTGCGGAACCCCCTGTTTAATTCTTCCCAGCTTTGAAGTTTCACCTCGAAATAGTACGGATGACTGACGACCGTTCAGATAGTTCATGGTCCACCTCTTTAGCCCTGGAGGGAGAGTGGTTTTTTCGATGTCCTGCAGTAGTGTTGTGTGATTGACCGTGTCAAAAGCTTTTGACAGATCCAGCGCTACGAGGATCGTTCTTTCGCAGGGTGGTTTCTGGTTGAGGCCACGAACTATCTGGGCGTTTATGACGCTAAGTGCTGTGGTGGTGCTGTGCACTTTACGGAATCCATGCTGGTGGCTGGCTAGGCTCAGGTGGTGAGTGAAGGTCGGGAGTAACAAGGCTTCAAGTGTCTTCACTACTGGGGAGAGGAGAGTTATCGGGCGATAAGATTCCCCTTTGTTGGCGGGTTTCCCAGGTTTCAGTAGTGGGACCACTCTTCCGACTTTCCACACATCGGGTATTTGAAGAGTGGTGAGCGACAGGTTGAAGACCTTGGTGAGATATTTTACTCCCGTCGAGCCTAGATGCTTTAACATTAGCATATTGATTCCGTCTGGGCCGATGGATTTGGACGATTTTGCCTTGTTGATGACACCCTGAACCTCCTCATCGGTGAAAGTAAGTGGCGCGCAGTTCTTTGGCATTTTGCACAGCCGTCGGTTAACACATCTCTTAGCTTTGTCTACCGAAGGGTGCAGTGTAAACTGCCGGCTGAAGTAGCTCGCGCACTTCTTCGGGTCCGAGGAGGCATGACCATTGAATTGAACTTCAACTCGGTCGTCATGTCTCCTTGGATTAGACAGAGCTTTGACAGTAGCCCAAAGCTTACTCACACCGGTGGAGAGGTTGCAGGACCTCAGGTGCTCTATCCATTTCGTCCGCTTATGTTGATTTACCATTCGCCGAATCTCCAAATTGAGATCCCTTATTCGGGATCCCCGGGATCGGCATGGCGTAAGGTGTCGCGCTCATTAGCTAGAACCGCTGCTTCGGCTGGGAAATGGGGGCGGATTTCCGCTAATCTTCCAGCCGGGATGAAGTGAGCGGTAGCTGCTGCGATCACCTTGCGGAATTGACGCTCGCCAAGAGCGTTGAAGGTGTTCTCTGTAAATTCCGTGAAGCCGACCCAATTAGCTTTTTTAAAGTTAAAGAAGGTACGGTTATCCACGGAAACGAAATCGGAAGGCTTCTCGATCGAGATAATTATGGGCAGATGGTCTGAAGCGAGAGTTAGCATAGGTCGCCAGGTTATGCTATTAATCAGACCACCGCTACCAATGGTAACATCTGGCGAGCTATTACAGGTGCCCATAACTCTGGTGGGGGCTTCGTCATTCATTGTGCAGAATGTCGAGCCATCTTTCTGTTCCGCCAGCTCCATCCCCCCACGATCATTTGACAGACAGGAATGCCAAAGATCGTGGTGCGCGTTAAAGTCGCCTAGTACCATACGGTTTTCACCACGAAGTAGCGCACCTATGTTCGGGTGATATCCTGTAGGGCAACATGTAACTGGGGGGATGTATATATTGACTATTTCCAGCTCGACATCGCCTGACCGGATAGCTATGCCCTGACATTCTAGGGTAGTATCCCTTGGGTCGATGTCTTCTTCGATTAGACGGTACTGCACAGTGTTGTGCAATATGAAAGCTAGGCCACCACCACTATCTCGCTCGCGATCTTTACGTATTACGTTGAAACCTGCACAACTCAGAAGATCTGAGCGGCTGTTTAACTTGGTTTCTTGGACCGGAGCTATCGATATACGTTCCCGATTCATAAGTGCAACTATCTCCTCGATCTTACTCTGGAGTCCGTTGCAGTTGAATTGAAGGAGTCTGGTGTGTCGCGGGTGTCCGTGGGTGATCCTGGGGGTGAGGGAGTGACGTGTAGGTGGTATTTGTTGCAACTGCAGAACCCGTAGGGGCGGTTGTCGCGCTGGGGTGTTGGACGGCGACGCCACTGTTGTGAGTTGCGTGGGCAGACTCCTGCAGCATGGGGCAATGTAGGATTCACTCCACTCATGTGTGGTGCGCAGGCCGGAACACGTCGGGAAGTGACACCAGCCAGCGCAGGAATTGCACTTAACTGATGTGACGTTCCGACGTATGACGGCCTGACACACGGAACAGACTGTGCGAGGGACCAAGAGTTGCTGATTGGACCTCGCACGAGGATTGGAGCGGGATGAAGGTTGGGGGGGGGATAAGTCAGAGTGGGAGCTATGTTGCCTGTTTGAGCTCCTGACCGTTAAGGTCCTCAGTTGGCCACTCTGGTTGAGTGGCGGCGCGGCGCGCGAACTATGTGCAGATTGCACAGCCGTAGAGGCTTGTGTCGCAATATTGCGCAGGCAACATGGGGCCACGTAACGCGTGGTCCACTCCCTGTGGGAGGCCTGAGCAGGTCTTAAGATGGCTCCATCCATTGCATGTGTTGCACCTGACCGAGGTGGAATTTGGATGGAGCCTTTTTGCGCAGACGCAGCAGAAAAATTCCTCCGGGCCCGGGTTGGACTCAATGCAGGCACGAGTCAGGAGGATACGGAGCAACCCTGCTGCTAGGCGTTGCTCCAATGACGACAAACACAAATTAATACTCACCGATCCAAACGGGGTCAGATCGCCGAAATAACAGCCCTTGGTCGGATGAAATCCGAGTCAATTCCGGTGCGTAGAACCGGCTGTCTTGGGAATTTCGTCAACGATTTCTAATCCGTCGAGTTGGATCATGGTGTATCCTACTTGGCCACAAAGCGCTTCGCCAATCTGTAAGTCTGAACACGGGAGTTCCTTTTCAATGGCATCACAAAGGACTAATTGTTAGTCTATGTGGGATCTTTGATCAGCCACCTTACCTAACCTAACCTAACCTAAGTCCCACAACCAATGTTCAAAATAGAACTGATACCAAATTATAATCAATTAAAGAAAAATTAAATACACCCGACTTACAGTTTAAAATTTCTGATTCATCGCAGAACCACCGTTAATGAATCACATAAGAGAAATGGTCTAGTACAATATACAAACTGCTAAGATTATGAACACACGAAAGCATATTGCACTCTACGCAGTTTTTGTGTGGTGTATGGTGATCTACATCCTACTTCAAAATGCAGTCTTAAAAAAGGGGATTTAAATAAAAAATGCAACATTTGTGGAGGAAATCCCACTGCTAACTAAAGGGTTGCCCTGTATATAAGGATTTAAAATCGAAGTTGTCACTGGGCATTCAAGCACGTCGTAACCAAATGTTGAATATTCCTCCTAATGAAAATATTGAAATCCCCGTCCATATTTCAAAACCAGTAAATCCTAAAGACAATGCTACACAAAGGAGCTATGCAAACGTGGTGAAAGGCAATACTGCACAAATAGAATTTCCACAAAACCTGCCAAATGGAAGTGTTGTAACTATGATTTTCCACCTTACCCAATCTATGACACAATTTACGGCTTCAATGCAAAATATGATTCAAGTGATAATCAAATCACGAAACCAAATGTTGCAAACTTTTTTAAGGAAGGAAGGGAGTAGCGTTTTTGACTGTTCCTGATATGACTCTGCCATCAGATCACAACTCGAGTGGGTGTACGGCACATTCCAACAGACTCAAAATATGCTGAGTCTGCTGTTTTGGTCACGTACTGGCTGATCATGCGATGTGGTGCACAACTGCATGCCGTCAGACGTAACCTGAGATGTACCTCGCGTGTGAATAAATTTGATGATTGGCGGTAAGTTATTACAAATGAATCAGAGAAGAAAATAAAAAATATTCTTATTTACTGAAATTTAAAATTAATCTTGAAGATCCGCTCGTGTGTAGGAAACAAGAAAATTAAGAAAATTATTACAAAAACTACCAAAGCGCTCATAGTATAAGCAAGGGCCAAAACTGTTATAAAAGCGTTTGTGTTCTGTTCATATAACTTGTAATAATTAAATATTTACGTTAAAATAACAACAAAGTTGTCTATTAATAACTTTGAAAGTCTGTATTCACAAAAAATATTAATTATTCCTCACCCACTATACATATATGGTATTTATTAATTTTAACAATTAGTTTAAGTAAACATGATTTTACAACTAAATAATAAAAAATTATATAAAATATACTGAATTTTATTTAAAAGAATTGAATTTGCTAGAAGTGACAAATGGATAACAAATCGAAGCAACACATATGCTTGCTACTGCTAACATGTTTATAATGGGTTGTCAAAAAAGTCTTGCGCTATTTTTATTGAATTTTTTTTTTTATTATTGAAATTGAAATGAATTTTTAATGACTCATGTCCAGCTCTTAACCGACGCTACGGCTGCTACTATGCCGGTCTCTTTCGATCAATTCAGCGATTTTATCGCAATTTTCGACGACAGGCCTTCCGGAGCGCGGCGCATCTTCGACCACCTCTACACCAGATCGAAAACGTTGAAACCATCGTTGTGCGGTGGAAATGGAAACTGCATCGGGTCCATAAACTGCACAAATTTTATTGGCGGCTTGAGATGCATTTTTGCCTTTACCTTAGTAGTACTGTAAAATATGTCGTATTTTATCTTTATTTTGCTCCATGTTTGCGACGCTATAACTCACGAACGACTTAAATGAAACGACAATCAATCAAACATGTGTTAGTGCGTGAAACAAGCTTTCCAAAAAGGTATAGCATGACCCGATGCGACGAATAAAACTAGAACTACGCGCTTTTAGCGCCAACTAGCAAAAATACCGCAAGACATTTTTGACAACCTTATATGTTAGAGGTCTGTCTTAACATCGACTCATCATATGTTGCCATCGTTCATTCCTCTGCACCACATAGCAGGACGGGAATAATGAATGACTTATAGAGTTTGGGTTTTGTTCGTCGAGATAAGACTTTACTTCTCTTTTCCCACATAGACCGAAGTAACATTTGTTGGCAAGAGTTATTCTGCGTTGGATTTCAAGGCTGACGTTGTTGTTGGTGTTGATGCTGGTTTCAAGATAGACGAAATTAGTGACGAAGTTATGACGGTCAAGACTGCCATGGGTGCCTAGTCGCGAGTGCGATGACGGTTTATTTGATGACAGGAGATATTTCGTATAGCTCTCGTTCACCACCAGACCCATTTGCTTCGCTGCCTTATCCATTCTAGATAAAGCAGAACTATCGGTGCTGTTGTTAGGCCAATGATACCAATATCATCGGCGTACGCCAGCAGCTGTACATTATTCTAGAAAATGGTAGCTTCTCTGTTTAGTTCTGTAGCTCAAATTATTTTCTCCAAAAGTCCCACAAAAGGGAGTCCTCTTGTCTCGTTTGGTATTGAATGTCTCGGACTCCATCCTCCAAAGAAAAAGGTAAAAAACTACTAACCAAAGTAGCAACGCTACAAAATTTTTGGTTAACAAAAACTTTATGTTACGCATAACACATAAGTAAGTTATGCGCCAACAAAAGTATTTGTTACCCTTAACAGACTGTAAAGAGGTTTGATAAAAAATGTATTTCATTCTGTTAGTACAAGACAGCATGCCTCATTTGCCATTAGTTAGGGCGAGAAATCCATTGAACATCAAATGGCGATGTGTTATTCTTTTCCCACTCTCTGAACAAAAGTAAGAAATAATTTACAATCACCATATGCTGACGAGATTTCAAAAGCTCAAATGCTCTCAATTACCTCACAAATTTGTGATGTGTAGCAATCACATTAATGGAAGACATACGACAATTCGAAGGACAAAATATATATGCCCAAGCATTAATAATGATCAGAGGAAAAATTACTGGCAAAGCAGCACAGATCCTGTTCAACCACAACGTAAAGAGAAACTTCCAAGACATCATCGATAGGCTAGACGATTCCTATGCCGACAAACGACCAACATACGTTCTGGAGGAAGAAATGACGAAAATACAACAAAAAGAACTCCCACTACATGTATATTATGACAATCTGAACAAAGTATTGAATGTAGTGCTATCCAAGACTGAGATGACACACAAGGAAGAACGAATAGTCCAAGTATTGACACAAGAAATCCAAGCTAAAGCAATCAGAACATTCGGCACGAGCCTGCAAAACATTAGCAATGCCAACAGTAACGCCCGTACAATGCAACATGATTCACGCCATCAGAACCTCGAGAACATTCCACGATACAATCATCATCAGAATCATAATTTCAGCAATCAACATCAGAATAATTATTCTTGTCAACAACAACCTCCAGTTGAACCAATGAATATCGATTCATCCACCATATTCCGTAGACCAACGAGACAAAGTTACAACAATAATCAGCAACAATCACCACAAAATCTGCAGCCTCGACAGAATCACCAAAAACCATTTAAGAAAGTGGCAGGAGCATTGGGATACAAACGAGAACGAGATAAAAAAACTCATGCTAATATACAACCGAAAAATCAACGGATCAACTAAATTACACACGATCAACACACACGTTATATACGTTCAAGTGAAGTGGTTAAGTTTTTGATGCGGTCCTGGGGTATCTTTTAAACTTCCAGTTCCAAACGGACACTATATTTATAAGAAAAGATTAGTATAATTTGCATTTGCATAATAAAATCCATTCGCACCTACCCGAGTATATTTTGTTGAAAACATACTATACATATTATTTTTCCCCTGAAAACAGCAATCCTACCAAAACCCGTGCTAATATTTTTGCATTGCCGTTTTTGTTTTTCGTATTCCCTTTGGTTTTGGCATTACCAACTATTGAAAATATAGACAAGGTTTTAGGGGCAGTAACTGAACATACTTATTGTCAGTAGCTTCCAACTATTTTCTTATTGAGGTATGGCCTCTGAGAACAGTAGTGGATGCAACCCCGAGAATCCATTTAAAAGAAACCCAAAAATTAAGAGAACACCTCCTAAAGAAAAATGAGATATCCACCGCTGCTGGATCAAAACGAGAATGCGAAAATGCCAACCACATAATTGAAGGTGCCAAACCCTCTGAAAAATAACAAAATAGCGAAACTACCCAAAACTTTAACAAGTTAAAAGGACTGGAGAATATGATGGCTGGCCAAAGGCACATAAATCAGGCCATGCGAGACCTAGTAAGCAACATAGTGGCGTTACATGCTAAGGCTGAGAAAGGCGGGAAAACCTACCGAAAAGGCTGCGTGAGACCTCCCACTAAAAAGCCGAAAAATGTGAACAAATTGGGGCAGCCCACCTACAGCGAGGCAGCGAAATTAATGCAACCCAATACAATGGTTAGACCCAACACAAGCGAAGCTTGGGTGGACGTCGTTAAGAAGCGAAGACCACTCGAACAGAAAATTAGATCAAGGCCAGACGCCATCATACTTACGAAAAAGGATGGTGCATCATACGCGGATATTCTCCGCAAAATTAAAGGCGACTTAGAAGAATTGGGCCCAAGCGTAACGTACATAAGAAAAACGTTGCAAAACCAATCGGATAAAAGATGGTTGTGATACAGCCAAAAACCCAGAACGTCATGATTATGTGCAAGGATTTGGACGAAATATCTTATCCAGAAGAGATTTGCGAAGCTTTACAAAAGAGTGCGGAATAGAAAATCTGGGAAAAATAAACATTAGGAGCATGCGAAAGACCCGAAGCGAAACACAAATATATATCTTATGCCTGCGCGCCCAGGACGCCAAGACTGCGCTCAAGGTAGGCAAAATAAAGATCGGGTGGTCTGTATGTCGCCTCCGGGAATACTCCCCTATTCCCCGTTGCTTCAGGTGTTACCATCTCGGGCGCATGGCGCACAAATGTTGCAACCCTGTGGACAGGTCGTCTCTAAGTAAATTACGAATAACCGCCTTGTTTCTTTATTATTATCACTTTATTAATCAGATCATGCTGTCTGATAAGTTCTCTGTTACGAACTGAAACTTACATTCTAAAGCTAATGTCTTAAATAAGTCCATGCACCTTGTCTTAGTTGTTGTGTTCCGCAATTCGTTGTTAGTAGTACTTGTAGAGTTATTGCAGCGGATACGACGCCGACGCTTGCGTTGGCAGTTTGCCGCTACCGCTGTGCTTTACCCGTCAGCGTGGGAATGTGAATTCGTTGACTCAGGCCACGCGCGGACTTTCTTGTTGACAAAGTGCTGCTTATGTTAACTGCTAGCTGCCAGCGTGAGAATGTGGATTCGCTGACTCAGGCCACGCGCGGACTTTATTGTTGACAAAGGGCAGCTTATGTTAACTTGTACACGTTGTGGAGCCGGTGGACATGTAGCGAAGTCATGTACTAACGATGCAAGCTGCATGCTTTGCAAAGGAGCACACTCGCCCTGAGTACTACGTGCCCCAAATATCTAGAGATGGCGAAATCGTTAGGGAAATGAGGATAATACAATTAAATTTGAACCATTGCGCAGCAGCACAAGAGCTACTAAAACAGGCAGTATCTGAAAAAAACATTGGTGTCGCCTTGCTAAGCAAGCATGGACATGTAAAGGACAACCATTTATGTCTCGTTCCGGAGGGCAAAGTATATGAAAGCATAGTTAGAAACCGTTTGGAGATAGCAATCCAGAAACCGACGGATTATCAGAAAAACAATACGGCTTTATTAAAAAAAAGTCCACCATTGACGCATTATACGAAGTCATTGACACTGCGAAATGTGCAGTAAGTGGAAAAAATATTGTGCGCTGATCACCCTGGATGTTAAGAATGACTTTAACTCAGCAAAGTGGACAAACATAATGAAAGCTTTTTATGACATACGTGCTCCTCAATATCTTATGGAAATTGTCATGAGTTATATTGAAAAGAGGCGACTATTATACGATACAGATGAAGGCAAGAAGAGCTACTCAATTTCGAGTGGAGTACCGCAAGGCTCGGTACTAATCCCCCTTCTGTGGAACATAATGTATGATGGGGTGCTAAGGAGACACCAACCGAAAGCTATTAAATTAATTGCATACGCAGACGACCTTATTGTGGTAGCAGTGGCTAAACACCTCGACTACCTCCGGTGCAAATGCAATGAGTGCATAAACGGTCTGCGCCAATGGTTCACCTCAATGAGTTTAGAACTGGCAGAGCAAAAGAAAGAAGTCTTGCTCATAAGTACAAGAAAAGTAGAGGAAATTATATCACTCTCCATAGGGGAGTGCGAGATTCATTCACAGCCACACCTAAAATATCTGGGAGTAATAGTAGACTCAAGGCTCAAATTTAAGGATCACCTAGAGTACACTGCAGGTAAAGCGAATAAAATCTGAATACCTTATCAAGAATGATGGCAAATAAAGGTGGGTGCTTTAAAAGCTACCTGTACAGATTCCAGCATGACATTAGTCCGAATTGTCCGAAGTGTATGTATAATTTCGTTGCCCTCGTTTTTTAAGTACAAGGGAACAACTTAAAACTACACTCGGTGGTAGTTTTACGGTGGAAAATTGAACGACACATATGTGCCAGTCCATTGAGAACTGGAATGTTGTTAGCGAAGCGGCAGCGTCAATCATGACCAAACTTAGACACATAGAGCAGAATAGACGTCCGTCAATCCGTGCCATAGAGGAGACTTAATTATCTTATCACTCTCAGGAAGTAATACCTAATCAGGTGGTTCCGTGGAAGAGTCTGGATTTGGGAGTATTTTAGGTTTAGCAAATTAAAATTCCGCACTTCGACTTTTGATATTTCCTCCTACTTTAAAAACAAAAAAAAAAAAAACACGATCAAAAATCAAATACAGAAAAAGAACAGGAAGAATATTTTTATTCTAAAGCCAACGCCAACGCTTGCAAGGACCACAGAAGAAGGTAACTCAGTGTATATTTTAATTGATAGTGGTGCAGAAGAAAATTATGTAAATCCAAAATTCCCTCACGCAAAAAGGATAGAAGTAGAAAATAAAAAACAAGCCGCTACTTTACACGGTAAATCATTAATTAAATATAAAAAGAAAGTGAATATAATAGGATTCGGTATGGAATTTTTAGAACTCGATACCTTAAACCTTGACTGCCAGAAGTAAAATGCGCAAACAATCGCTGATAGATATGCATTCGGGACATCACCATGGTGCTCCAAAACTTAGGAGAACCAGAGTACTTCACGACATTAAGTTTAAAATCAGGATTTCATCAAATTAAAATAAAAAAGAAGACAGGTGAAAACAACATTTTCAATAAATAATGCCAAATATAAATTTCTACGACTACCATTTGGATTGAAAAACGCACCGTCGATCTTTCAAAGATGCGTTGACGACATCCTCAGACCATTCATAGGTGTATGCGTGTATATAGATGATGTCCTAATATATTCAGCTAACCCTGAACAATATACGAAAGATATCACCAATATAATTCACACTTTACACGCAGCCAACATGAAAATCTTGGATGAAAAGTCAAAAATTTTTCAAGGACAGGCAGAATTTTTAGGACATATAATTCAAAACGGTAGAATTACAGTAGATCCAGGAAAAATAGAAGCTATAGATAGGTACAAAACCCCTACAAATTTAAAGACTTCAGATCTTTCTTGGGAATGACCTCATATTATAGAAAATTTATAAAAGGATTTGCATAACGAAACCATTAACACTCTACCTACGAGGAGAGAATGGTAATATTTCAAGGAATAAAAGTAGCTCAGTACATGTAAAATTAAATCACGAAGCACTTAAAGCTGTTGAAACACTAAAAAATAAACTAAAAGAACAAATAGAATTATTCCAACCAGATTTTGGAAAAGGATTTGATTTGACTACAGACGCAAGCAGTCATGCGATTAGAGCTGTATTGTCACAAGGCAAGAAACCTATAGTATAAAATTAAAGATGTCAGTGCTCCACTGAACCAATTTAAAACACAAATTGTAATAAAAAAATTGTGAACGAAATGCATTAGAAAGAGCAATAATTTCTGCAAACCACGAGAGATTTTATGTTAATTACGTCACACCAAAGACTTGATAAATACACTAACGAAAATTATTAGACCTAATATCACGGCCGCATTTCACACTACACTAGAAACCTGGTATGAAATTCATTATATAAACTCTTCATTTAATATAGAGAAAAAGGTTTTTTGTAAAATCTATTAAAGGACATTACGAGTGAAGAGGATAGAGAAAGTATAATTAAACATACGCCTGAAAGAGCACATAGAAACGCAAAAAATAATACATTAGAGATACCAGAAACTTGCTATTGGCCAAATATAAAAAATTATGTAATCCGACTAACTAGAAATTGTAGCATTTGTAAAGAGAACAAATACAAACAAAACAAGTTTTTGCAAAAACACCCATACCCGAAGGTATAGGCACACAAATACAAATGGACATGTTTGAAATCGATGGAACAATGTATCTCTCATGCATAGATAGATACTCAAAATACGCATACATGAGAAAATTAAACGACAAAAGAGAATTCTACAAAAGATTAGAGGAAGTACTCTTACAAATATTCCCATTTTGTAATAAACTAATGACAGATAACGAGACTATAGCAGCAAAAGCTCTATTCCAACGGCTATATATTGAATATTCAATGACCGCAGCAAACCATTCAGCATCGAACGCTCAAGTTGAACGGTTGCATTCAACCATTCTGGAAATTACTAGAATTCGCATTAAAAAAAAAAATAAATCAATCGCGACTGAAGAACTATTCAACGCAATCAAGGAACACAATAGGACAATACATTCTGTCACAAAAAGGAAACTTATCGAATTATTTTTTGAAAGGAGCAAGACGGAAGGAATAAAAAAACTGATCGAAAATAAGCAGGAGTATATGCTATCATACCACAATAAAAAACGAACGCAAAAGGAATATAAAACAGAACGAACAGTTTATGTAAAACAAAACCGACGAAATACAACAAATCCATGCTATTTGAAGAAAACAGTACAAGAGGGAAGATCGTACACAAGGACAATCTCAGAAACAATGATGAAGACAACGCTAACATTAATCCTAGCAACATCCTTAGCTCAGGAAATAACCGACTTACAAGATCGCAAGTACGTGTTAACCGAGACTGATTAATCATTTTTGTAACAAGAACATGAGTACCTATTTCATATGACGAACTTAAGCAAAATACTTAAACTATACTACGAGATCGCCGAACATAAAGGATAGATGCCTAGTGAAGACGCAGCAGAAACAGCATTGATCAACTGAATAGAAATCGTCAGAAAACATTGTTAATTTATAGTGTGCTAAGTGTTAAATTACCTTACAAGCCGCCAGTAATTCAATCAAATTATTAAATCGTATTATTATTAACTAATCAACATGCCTCCTAAAAAACAAAACGTGACTGTACACACGTGCAGCACCTGCTCTCTAAATATTAAGGAAAATCAAGCAAGTCTTCAGTGGTGTTGTGGAAACCAAGACAGAATTGCTTAGCTGTCAGAATTGCAAACCAATTCTGATTTTCAAAGGTGTCACAGAATCTGATTGGATTTTCGTCTTTTCGAATATAAGCAAAACCAATATTCGCATCAGCTGTTTACTAATGTGCAAGTTTGCAAATTAATACATTTGGAAGCAAACCTATATAAGTTTTAAATGAGTTCCGAATTACAGAAAAATTTTAAGAGATAACATTTATCGAATGATTAAAGACGCATTTGGGTGTTTAATTACGTTTATTACGTTTTGTAAATCTTTAAGGGGGACCCTGATTTAGAAGCTTTAAAAAATTTAATACTTTTTTGCTTAAATCTCTTTAAAAATTTTCCAAACTTAAGATATATATATATTATAAGAATCTCTTTGACTTTATTGTTTACGAGGGAAACCGCGACCTGCATTCTGCCCGCCGTCTGGCATATACAGGGGTGTTGTGGAATCCAAGACAGAATTGCTTAGCTGTCAGAACTGCAAACTAATTCTGATTTTAAATGGTGTCACAGAATCTGATTGGATTTTCGTCTTTTCGAACATACGCAAAACCAATATTCGAACCAGCTGTTTACTAATGTAACAAAACTTGCAAATGAATACATACAAGCAATCCTATTAAACTTTTTAATGAGTTCCGAATTAAAGTAAGATTTTAAAAGATAACATTTATTCAATGAATAAAGACGCATTTGGGTGTTAAATTTCATTTTTACAATTTTTTTTAATTGACGGACAGGATGGAAAAAAAACTGAACGTCATATGGGATTGGGGCAAAGTTTATTATTTTTGGCATTAAATTATCTTCTATGTAAACTAAAAAAAACTAAGAAAATTTAAGTTTGAACATACTTATATATAAATTAAAATTTTTTTAGACCAAAATTTTTTTTTTATTTTAAAAAATTTTACACCTTCTTATATTTTTCCAGTTTAACTTGAACATAAGTTATTAAAAAATATGAATCTCTTTGAATTTTTTGTTTCCGATAGAAATCGCGACCTGCATCCTGCCCGCCGTCTGGCATATGCACATGCGATAAGCATCTGGCAATTGCTTTTCAAATGCAAATGTAAAAGATTTCGTATCATAACCATTTGCGGATGATGTTTAAATATATAATTATAAATCTTAGAAATTTCGCTTCAATCAATTATTTCCTTCCCACAAAAACAGATTTTTATAAGCCTCTAAAAAGGCTCCCCTCTTAAATATCGCCATTTTTTTGGAACGAAGTTCCTTACGGCAGGCTTACAGAAGATAGAATTTTGCTGCGGGAGCTAACTGAAAAAAAAGTGATAGTAAAAACCGTAAAAAATAACACGTAAGAAATAACCGTAAGAAATAACCCGTAAGATCGCTAGTTAGAGCCTACTTTTAGGTCTTGCAAAATAATTAGGCATGAAAATCTGTAACATTATTAGGGGTATTCTCTTGCTCTTGCAAGATTGCAGATTGCAAAAATACTATACCGAAATATACAAGAGCACGAGAGCACCCATTGCAGAATCTAGTGATATATGAACGGCTGATTCAGTAAATTTATTGTGAATGACTATTATGCATAGCTACTGTGAATTGTCGCACCTTCTGCAAACATTTTTAACAAAAAAACTGCAACTAATCTTTATAATTTAAATAAAAGTTATAAAATCTAATTTTAAAACTTACCTTCCTCAACAATTTAACGACGTAATATGTCTTTATGTAAAATGGCAACTACAACAGGGTTGCAATTTTATTTTTGCGTGACATTGCACGCAAATAAACATGGGTTTTGGTCTGACATATTTCACAGCCCTTGCAAATATTTTTCTGCGTGTGTTTGTTGTTGTGCCGTTGTAAATCTGCAATGCTTGCACCGTGCACCGAGATTTGCAAGAGCAAGAGAATACCCGGATTGTGTATGCAAATTAGTTTTGAGTGAAGTGCGGAACACATAGAGCGCGATAGACTGCAAACTACATCTGTCAAATATTAAAATGCGGACGTTCTTATGGACACTGTTATTTTGACAGCTGCACGACTACACGACTGCAGGCCGACAGTTGTCGTTCCCGCTAACTTGAATATTTCCTATATTTGCCAACGGCAGTAGGACGACAGTAGAGTTGACAGTAGAATGGAAGATAGAAAGAGGAGGTAGAGTGGTGATGCCACTAATATGTAGAATGTAAAATTATTCACGGCTCTAACAAACTTGACGTTATTTTACAAATAAAAGCATAAAATAGCTCTATTATATCATTTGTAATAACAATTGATAAATTAAAACAAAAAAATATTTACCAATTTTTATTTAGATATAATTTGAATTATTTTTTTATTTTACGTAATTCATTATTTCTTAAAATACTAAATTTTCTTAATACTTATCTGTACTTAAATAAAAAAAAATATTTACCAATTTTTATTTAGATATAATTTGAATTATTTTTTTATTTTACGCAATTCATTATTTCTTAAAATACTAAATTTTCTTAATACTTATCTGCACTTAAATAAAAACTAATCAGCGAAATTTGAAAGAAAAATCAGGACAACCTACATAAAATAAAATTAAGCACATTTTTTTTTGCAAATTGTATCGATTCTACATTATCCGAAGGAACTTCGTTCCTGACTGGTGTCCCACGACAGCGCATTTCTTGTTTTTCGAAAACACAATAATTAAGATATTTCGTGTTTTATTCTTATGTTTTCTCCTATAGAAATAAAGGTAAATTAATTCGTAACAATAAAATAACTTGATTTCTTAACTGACATTTCAAATCTGTGTGCGACTATCTTCTTGATTTGTTTCTGACAGCAAAACCGATAAAATTGGTTTCTGTGAAACCCAAAACCGATACAAATTCTGTTTCGAATATCAAACCAATAATATCTGAATTCATCACACCTACTGCTTTTTTTGATCGGTTTCAATTCTGATTCCGACAACTATCAGATTCCACAACACCCCTACTTATGTGTGCATCCTGTCGTGCATGGGTACATCTTAAATGTACCAGCTTGTCAACAAAAGAATTCAACGAAATCGCTCGCCTCACTAAAAAGAATGGTCCCACATGGAAATGTGATTCCTGCAAAAGTGAGGTTGGCATAATTATTCCTGAGGATGCAGTTGATACCTCGGACGATGACACGGTAACAATGAATAAAATTAATGACTTGAAAGAAACTTCAATCCCTTATAGAGTCTCTTGCAGACAGCTTTGCAGCCAAATTTGATCGTTTCAAGACATCTATAGAAGCTAATGTGGCTATCATCAGAGGCGAAGTGAGTAAAATTGCTAAGCAAAATAACACACTAACTGACAAGTGTACTCGTCTTAATAACAGGATTGTATCAGTGGAGGAGAAACTCAAGTCTCATCCTGATTTGTCTGTATTCACTGAGGACATTATTGCTGAACTGGCTGAACAGAAAAAACGCCAATCAAATGTAATAGCCATGAATGGGGCTGAATCAATAATGCCCCTATTGCGGTTTTCAACTCAACTGCATTTCAGTCGAAATTTAAAAATTCGGTATTGCCGACTTCAACTCAATCCGTCAAAAAAAATTGCCGTTGAAGTATGATCGAACTTCAACTTTTTTTTGGTATTGCGGTTTTCAACCCTATACAAGTGGGGTTGACTAGTATATAAATAAACTTCGACTGCTTAATAGCAGTTGACGTTCAACATTCATGCAGCGAAACACAAAAAAATTTTAAAGAAAAATGGAGAACGGGTAAAATAACTATTTTCATTAATGTTAAATTAATTTTAATTAATATATTTTATAAATTTTAGAAAAAATAAAGTTACAACAAAAAGCAATTCGAAAAATTGGTGGAGTTAATCGTACAGATAAAAGACATCGAAATCTACTCTTGAGTACACCAATTGTCCGCTCCACAATATTCCGGGCCGTTGAGTGTACTGCATTGTAGCGTGCTTGGGGTGAAGACGCTTCCGCCAAGCGATGAGGCGTCATTAAAAATTTATGCAGAGGATAGCCAGCGTCACCTAAGAAATTACATTACTCCAATTATTTAGCAATAAATACGATAAAGTCTTACCCAAGATCCAAGAGTTATTCTGTATGTTGTTCTGTAAATGCACTTTCAAATCGCTAACATTGAAAACAAAAGAGTCATTATTTGCACCTGCATGCCTAGCATCCGTATACCGAACAGACATATTATAATCACAAAGCTAAAAATTTTAGGAAATTATACCATTTTGTTTCTAATATAATTCAGATTTTATATATACAATCATCACGTTTAAACTGTAGTAGCCTTTTCTTTTAAGATAAAGATGTTGCACTTCTTTTCTTGATGAAATTATGCGAGCATGAGTTCCGTCGTTGTAACCAACTCCCGGGAAAGTACTTTTTGAAGAAGATGAAACTTTCGAAGCGTTTAGCTCCTCCTCAGTCATTTGAATTTTAATCCATTGGGCACAAATACGTTGTTCAATTATATTTATAACCTCTTTAATTACTAAAGATATCGTATGTTGCGCCAACCCAATGTTAAAATCATTTCCACTGCATTTTTGATAACCACCGTCAGCAAGGAAACGCAAAGTTGCGCATAATTTTAATATAGGAGGTATGGCCGTTCCTCGCACACGTTTGTGGAAATGTTCCTTCATCTCAATCAGTAAAAAACACAATGCTTCTTTATTTAATCGAAAATAACTTATGAATCTGCAACAAATATTATTAAAAAGCCACTCAATTGTGAAAAAAAACTATGGCTTACTTTGCATTTGGAATCTCCAATGGATTTGAGTGATCACGAAGGCTATACGTAGTACATCAATTTTGCCCCCAATATTTTCGCCATTGTAATATAAATCAAAACTTATATCCATTTTTATTTATTTTAATGTTTATTCACTTTTTCGCGAGCGACAACTGAATTCAATTGTTTAGATATGTCGTTTAAAAAATTTTTGCTGTTTCAATATCCGTCAAATTTCCATTTCTTAGGTTGGCAACGCCAATCATACTTCGACTGAACTTAGTTGAAGTTTTCAATACCGAAAAAGAGTTTGGTTGATCTGAAGTTGAATTGCCTTAACTTCAATTCGACTAAGTCGGGTTGAAAACCGCAAGATGTGAGGGGACTGAGAACAAAACTGATGTATTTTGTATCACCGAGTCTTGACTCCATCCAGCTATACTGGATGGTGAAATTATAGATAATACTTATTCAATTTACAGGAAAGATAGAAACCCTTCAACCAGTGGCTGTATACGTGGCGGAGGAGTATTTATAGCAATAAAACGCTCATTTCAATCTGAGCTCGTCACAATTCCTGACGATAGTTTGGAGCAAGTACTTATTAAGGTTAAGTGCAATACTTTAGATATAATAATCGGATGTGTTTATTTGCCACCACAGTCAACACATGAAGTTTATAACACTCATCTTCACCAAGTACCTTACCTGAGAGAAAAATTTAAAAATGCCAAGCTCGTTGTCATAGGTGATTACAACTTACCAAGCAGTTCTCCCCGCCTTGACTGTGAAAACTTACTATATGAGGTCTATGCATCGCTGGGATGCACACAACTCAACGACATTCTAAATGAACATCAAGGATTGCTGGACCTCTGTTTCTCCAATTTTGATGTCAGCATTCAAAATACCCAGTCCATCACGTCTTTAGACAAATATCACCCAGCTCTAGAAGTCACAATAGACATATTACCTCAACTAAAACCAGCTAATATACCATCGTTATCGTTTAAAAAAGCGGACTACGCAAGTCTAAACACATTTTTCTTAACGACCGATTGGTCACAGTTATACAGTCATGAATCTCTAGACGATAAAGTCAATTATTTGTACGAGATAATCAAAGATGGTATCTCGCTCCGCGTACCAGTCTATATAAATAAGCTAAGTAATTATCCATGTTGGTTCTCAACTGAACTAATTCGCAAAGTCAGGCTAAAAAAGGCAGCTCATTCAATATATAAAAACATAAAATCCAGTCAGAACTATAAAAAATTTAGCCAACCCAGACGCGAATGCAAAAAACTCAGTGCCTCATGTTACAAAAACTATTTAAATAAAGTTGAACAATTTGTCAAGTCAGGCCCAAATGAATTTTGGAAATTTGTCAGGAATAAAAGAAGAAATGGCTGCGACATTCCCTCCACTTTATCGTGGAATAATCAATCAACTAACAATGGTGAGGAAGTCAGCAACTTATTCGCTGCTTTCTTTAAAAGTGTATATCAGACAGAGGTACAGCAGCCAGGATTTGTCCAGGATATTCATCATGATCGCCTACACGCGACTTTAGATAACTTAGAGGTAACCACTGACAACGTCTTTAAAGCAATTTCATCATTTAATCCTAAAAAAGGTGCGGGACATGATGGGATCCCCAATATTTTTCTCAAAAACAGTGCAGCAGGACTTTGTGAACCACAAACACACGTCTTCAGCGTCTCACTACAACGGAGTGCCTTCCCTACAACATGGAAACATTCATATGTTAGCCCGATACACAAAGATGGACTCAAATCAGAAGTCTCAAACTATAGACCAATATGTATTCAGTCTGCGCTAGCAAAGTTATTTGAAAAACTAGTCTTACCTTAGCTGAGTTTATTCTTTACAGACATTATTACCAATAGACAACATGGATTTACTGGCGGGAGATCGACATCATCAAATCCATTTACATATGTTAACTAAGTACTTAATGAAATGAACAATGGGCACAGAGTACATACAGTTTACACTGATTTTAGTAAGGCCTTTGACAGAGTTAATCACAGCATTTTGCTGAATAAACTAAATTCGCTCGGCGTACAAAGAGTAATGCCCTGAAATGGCTCAGCTCCTACCTAACAGATAGACAGCTCCAAGTCAGAGTAGACGGTCACCTGTCTGCTAGTTATGATGTAAAAGCAGGAGTACCAGAAGGATCACATCTTGGACCTGCCCTGTTTAACATATTTATCAATGATATTGGTACGAACATCAGCTCGGAGTACTTTCTTTACGCCGACGATTTGAAAATATGCAGAGCAATAGTAAACGACTCAATATCCAGGCACTTTAGCACGATATAGATCAGCTCTCTGCATGGTGTCTCAATAATAAATTAGATCTAAACATAAAGAAATGTGCAGTGATCTCTTTCTCGCGTTCACATACTGCGCACCCCACCAATTACATGCTGAACAACAAAGTAATCTCTTAAGTAGAGGACATAAAGGACCTGGGCATCATTATAGACAGAAAGCTGACATTTACGAAGCACACCAGTAAAATAACTTTACAAGCACACAAGGCTGCATTGGGCTTCATTACCAGAACTTGCAGAGATTTTGCTGATTCTCGATCACTTCTCAATTTATACTATTCACTAGTCCAACCAATCCTGGAATACGGATCAGTTGTTTGGTCTCCATATACAAATATTCTGATCAGTAGAGTTGAGAAAGTCCAGAGAAAAATGTGTAAGACATTAATTTATCATCGTGCCCAGCTAACGCGGAACATCACTATGGAGGAAATCTGCTGTCAGTACAAAATTAATAGCCTTAGGTCACGCCGTCAAATTGCTGATCTGGCCTTTTTCTATAAAGTGGTGAATGGACTCATTGATGCACCTGAGATCAACAGTAGTTTCGAATTTGCACCTGTAAATTTAACACTCAAGACACAAACGTCTGCATAAAAGCCACTAAAAACTATATGGTGAATGGACCGCTCAATCGCATTGCAAACCTTGTCAACTCGCTACATAACGTCCTGGATTTCTACGGAGGAACATATAGTAACTTCATCACAGCCACGAAGAACAAGCTACTCAACTATCATTGATTAATCAAACTTGAATTTTATAACTAATATTAATACCCTTGTCTTGTTGTATTTTCCCTTATATTAAATATTAATTATTCAAATGTATATTGCCGATTGGCGTTGGTTTAATTAAATAAATAAATAAATAAATAAATAAAAACAACTACTGAATAATGGACGAGCCAGACGCTCAAGACGATCTCTTGATTTTTTAGGATTGATTTTGAAATTTATCACAGGAATCCCAGACCACGACGACCTGATTAAAATTAAGACAATACTCAACGACATAATTGAAAATAATAGCAAAGAAACAAATTAATTCCAACTTTGAAATAATGATGAAAACATTTGATATTAGACGATTAAACAAAAAGTTATATTGCAAGAATTATACAAGGAGTTATCTAACTTAACTACGACAATTAATTTCGCGAAAAACGGAAATTTTTATTCAGCAGCAATAAATACGAACGATATTGAAAGAATATTAGAAAAGGAACAAACAGAAAGGAGATAATCGAATATGCAGACACGCATGTATGTAGATTAGACGACACGTTCATTGTAATTTATAAATATCCAGTCATTGAAAAGAAATATGCAACATACAAAGTCATTCCATTTTCCTATCGTCAAGACATTTTGGATATGAATAAAATCGTAAGAAAATGTGAAGATAAAATAATATCAACATCTAAATGTATGTTGGAGGATGGAGTCATGTGTAGAAGTTCACGCAAGTGAGGAAAGTTCTCTGATCGCCATTCACTTGGGAGTGGCCAGAAACGATTCTTTTACATATGACTCAAGCAGCTCACGACTTCCGGTCTTTGACCAAGTATCCTCTGGGTAGCCTAAGAACATCCGTTTGAAGGCGAGCTAAAGTGAGAAGGCGAAACACCCCTGCATAGGGTTGTGCGCTGGGTTTGGGACCCGCCACGTAAACAAGCACCCCCAATGAAAGGAAAAAAACAGCCTCGGATGAGAGCCCCCCTTTTGATGACGACCATGGCAAACGAAATAAGGACTATGATTTGAGGGCATGCACCTGGAATGTCCGGCCCCTTAATTGGGAAGGTGCCGCTGCCCAGCTGGTAGATGTCCTCGTAAAGGTAAAGGCTGACATCACCGCCGTCCAAGAAATGCGATGGACGGGACAAGGACAGAGACGAGTAGGTCCTTGTGGCATTTACTACAGTAGCCATATAAAGGAGCGCAAGTTTGGTGTTGGATTCGTGGTGGGAGAGAGACTCCGTCGCCGAGTACTATCATTCACTCCGGAGAATGAACGTCTAGCCACAATCCGCATCAAAGCGAGGTTCTTCAACATATCGCTGATTTGCGCCCACGCCCCGACGGAAGAGAAGGACGATGTGACCAAAGATGCCTTTTATGAGTGCTTGGAACGCACTTACGAGAGATGCCCCCGCCACGATGTCAAAATCGTGCTTGGCGACTTCAATGCCAGGGTGGGCAAAGAAGATATCTTTGGCACTACGGTCGGTAAATTCAGCCTCCACGAGGAAACTTCCCCAAATGGGCTGAGGCTGATCGACTTCGCCGGGGCCCGAAATATGGTTATCTGTAGTACTAGATTCCAGCATAAGAAGATACATCACGCTTCCTGGCTGTCTCCGGATCGAAAAACCACCAACCAGATCGATCATGTTGTGATAGACGGAAGACACGTCTCCAGTGTTTTAGATGTGCGTGCGCTCCGAAGTCCTAACGTCGATTCGGACTACTATATTGTTGCAGCCAAAATTCGCTCCCGCCTCTGTGCAGCAAAAAACGCACGCCAACAAACACAAGGATGGTTCGACGTCGAGAAGCTGCAATCACAACAGACAGCCGAACGTTTTTCTACTCGGCTTGCACTCCTGCTCTCTGAGAGTACTCGTCAACAACTCGGTATAAGGGAACTGTGGGACGGCATTTCAAACTCCTTACGTACAGCTGCAACCGAAACCATTGGTTTTCGGAAAGTGCAAAAGAGCAGCTGGTACGACGAGGAGTGCCGTGTCGCAGCGAAGAGAAAACAGGCTGCCTACCTCGCAACGTTACGATCGACCACAACACGTGCGGGATGGGATAGATACCGAGAGTTGAAGAGGGAAGCGAGACGCATTTGCAGAGAGAAAAAGAAAGAGGCCGAAATGCGTGAGTACTCGAAAATTCTACGTAAAGATGTGGCGGCTTACAGAAGGTTTCAAGACCGGAGCATACTCTTGTAGAACCCCCCAAGGTGATCTAGCCACCGATGCCCAGAGCATACTTAAATTATGGAGGGAACACTTCTCCAGCCTGCTGAATGGCAGTGAACGCACAACACCAGGAAAAAGCGAACCCGATACCCCAATCGATGACGATGGAGCAGACGTTCCATTGCCCGACCATGAAGAAGTTCGAATAGCAATTGCCCGCCTGAAAAACAACAAAGCGGCAGGGGCCGATGGATTGCCGGCCGAGCTATTCAAACACGGCGGCGAAGAGCTGATAAGGTGCATGCATCAGCTTCTTTGCAAAATATGGTCGGACGAAAGTATGCCCAACGATTGGAATTTAAGTATGCTATGCCCAATCCACAAAAAAGGAGACCCCACAATCTGCGACAACTACCGTGGGATTAGCCTCCTCAAGATCGCATATAAGGCTCTGTCGAGCGTATTGTGTGAAAGATTAAAGCCCACCGTCAACAAACTGATTGGACCTTATCAGTGTGGCTTTAGACCTGGTAAATCAACAACCGACCAGATATTCACGATGCGCCAAATCTTGGAAAAGACCCGTGAAAGGAGAATCGACACACACCACCTCTTCGTCGATTTCAAAGCTGCTTTCGACAGCACGAAAAGGAGCTGCCTCTATGCCGCGATGTCTGAATTCTGTATCCCCGCAAAACTAATACGGCTGTGTAAGCTGACATTGAGCAACACGAAAATCTCCGTCAGAATCGGGAGGGACCTCTCCGAGCCGTTCAATACCAAACGAGGTTTCAGACAAGGCGATTCCCTATCGTGCGACTTTTTCAACCTGCTTCTGGAGAAAATAGTTCGAGCTGCAGAACTCAACAGAGAAGGTACCATCTTCTATAAGAGTGTACAACTACTAGCGTATGTCGATGATATTGATATCATCGGCCTCAACACCCGCGCCGTTAGTTCTGCTTTCTCCAGACTTAACAAGGAAGCAAAAGAAATGGGTCTGGCAGTGAACGAGGGCAAAACGAAATATATCCTGTCATCAAACAAACAGTCGTCGCACTCGCGACTTGGCACTCACGTCGCTGTTGACAGTCATAACTTTGAAGTTGTAGATAAATTCGCCTATCTTGGAACCAGCGTAAACACCACCAACAATGTCAGCCTAGAAATCCAACGCAGGATAACTCCTGCCAACAGGTGCTACTTCGGACTAAGTAGGCAATTGAGAAGCAAAGTCCTCTCTCGACAAGCAAAAACCAAACTCTATAAGTCACTCATAATTCCCGTCCTGCTATATGGTGCAGAAGCTTGGACGATGTCAACAACGGATGAGTCGACGTTGCGAGTTTTCGAGAGAAAGGTTCTGCGAAAGATTTATGGTCCTTTGCGCGTTGGCTACGGCGAATATCGCATTCGATGGAACGATGAGCTGTACGAGATATACGACGACATTGACATAGTTCAGCGCATTAAAAGACAGCGGCTACGCTGTCTAGGTCATGTTGTCCGGATGGATGAAAACACTCCAGCTCTGAAAGTATTCGACGCAGTACCCGCCGCAGGAAGCAGAGGAAGAGGAAGACCTCCACTCCGTTGGGAGGACCAAGTGGAGAAGGACCTGGCTTCGCTTGGAATATCCAATTGGCGCCACGTAGCAAAGAGAAGAAACGAGTGGCGCGCTGTTGTTGACTCGGCTATAATCGCGTAAGCGGTGTCTACGCCAGTAAAGAAGAAGAAATTTATAAATAGTTTAAGTAAATATATTTGTAAACAAGAATCTAATGACAATTGTACAAAACCAATGATCGAAGGTTACGAAGACCATTGTAATGATTCAAGAAAATAACGCACATATTATAGATTTAGGACATTGTAATGTCGTATTACAAGGAAAACATATTTTAAACGAAAAATCAATTGAAGGATTGAATTTAATCCAATTTAATGAAACAATTATTCAGAGGTGTTGTGGAATCTGATAGTTGTCGGAATCAGAATTGAAATCGATCAAAAAAAGCAGTAGGTGTCATGAATTCAGATATTATTGGTTTGATATTCGAAACAGAATTTGTATCGGTTTTGGGTGTCACGGAAACCAATTTTATCTGTTTTGCTGTTAGAAACAAAACAAGAAGATAGTCGCACACAGATTTGAAATGCCACTTAAGAAATCAAGTTATTTTAATGTTACGAATTAATTTATCTTTATTTCTATAGGAGAAAACATAAGAATAAAACACGAAATGTCTTAATTATTGAGTTTTTGAAAAAAAATCCCCATATTTAAGAGGGGAGCCTTTTTTAGAGGCTTGAAAAACTCGTTTTTGTTTTTTTTTTTTTTTTGGAAGGAAAAAAATAGTTGATTGAAGCGAAATTTCTAGGATTTATAGTTATATATTTAAACATCATCCGCATTACGAGAAGATACATATATAAGAAATAAATTTAATATTATGGAATTATCGCAAAAAGGTAATTTGTTAAGTACATACTTATGTATGTGTTATGTTCTGTTATAAACTGTTTTTACATTTGGTATTATAGCTTCATACAAAACTTTAGACTTGCTAAGGAAGCCTTTGTCTTACGAGGCATAACCGAAGAACTAATGGTACCTAGAAGATCCACGGCAATAAATCCAGCTATAAAACTTGCTACTTTAAAATTCCTTGTTCGAGGGAGCTATCAACATCAAATAGGGCAAGACCGGTTTGCAGGGTTAGCACAGTCGACTACATCTAAATGTATTGCAGAAGTTATTGAAGAAACAATGTGTCCGAAACACATAAAATTTGAAATGAGCTCACAAGAAAAGCGTGAAGCTAAAAATTATTTTTATTCAAAATTTGGATTACCAGGAATAATAGGTGCTATCGATGGAACTCACATCCAGATGGTTAGACCACTAAAAGATGAACATCTCGTTTTTGATCGAAAGCTAAAGCATAGCGTCAATGCTATTGTGGTAAGTTTATATTACGACGTTTTATTCAGACTTATTTATTATACTTTATAATTAGATTTGTGACCATAACATGTATATAAGAGCTGTAAATGGAGTTTATGTTGGAGCAGCGCATGACGCCCACGTATGGAGCCTTTCAAACGAACGACAATACATGCTATCCAACTACCAAAATGGAGATAAATCTTCATGGTTAATTGGTCGCTGATTTTATTTAAACCGCTTGTACTTGTATTTATATATAGTCTAAGGCTTACTAATTATTTATTATCTATCTTATTTAAGGTGATTCTGGATATCCATTGGAGCCATGGCTCCTTACGCCTTACCGCAATGCAGAAGAAAATTCACTTGAAAGTTTGTACAATGAAAAATTTACAAAAGCAAGATCAATAATCGAGCGTGTATTTGGAATTAAAAAGTTGGTTTCGCTGCCTGCTTGCTGGAAGAGAGCTTCACTATGCACCAAACAAAGTTACTAAAATTTTGAACGTTTGTTGTGCCCTGCATAACATTTGCCTCATATACAACGTTGAAGCACCAACAGTAATTGAAACTAATGAAGAACGAACTAATTTTGCTTTACCCAACGGTGATCAAAACGAGTTTTCACGAATTGCATAAACAATACGAGACCGAATTAAAATAAGCTTGCGTTCGTAATTTAAATAAAGTAACTAAAAAGCAATCCATTTATTTCATTTCTTTCAAATATTCATTCATTTCAATAAGTAAAATTAACGGGTATTAACATCTAACATTTGTTCCTTGATTTTTAGTTTTGCAATTCTTATGTTGTTCCTCCCCCTTGTCGCTTTTAATTTTGTACCATGCTTTAACTTTGCAAACTTTAGTTTTTGTCTTTCATTACTTGCGGTACGTGACCGCGCGAAGGTGGTGTTAATGCTGGTAGTTCTTCTAAATTTTGTAAATCACTTATGTCGTTCTGAGTGCTTGGATCCGTGGTTTCACATTGGTTGCTTTGTGTGACTTCTCTTGTTCCCGCACCGAACTTTTGAGCATATACCATCCCATCTAACGCTTGGTTTATCTGCAGTAAATAAAATGGTCTTAATTCAACTGCATTGAATGAATAAACTTTTGCAGGCCCACCACCTGTCCCCGACATATGCAACTTATTTTTCTGATCTTTGGCCTTAATGTGGGTTTTGTAATCTACCCAAACCTTAAATGCAAAAAAAAAAATAAATAAATAGAAATCAAAGCACAGGTAACGTATAATGGCAAAATAATTTTGTTCACACAGAAATTGACCTTTTTCCACGAAAGCATGTCCCGTATGGGTGGTCCATCTCCATTTAATTTTTCACTCAACCGCTCCCACAAATGTTTACTTGTTTGTTTAGCGTCGGCACATTTTACGTAGCCTTTGGCCAAGTTTGGATATGTTTCCATAAACTCCACCATTATTTCAAATTGGCTTTGTTTAGTATGCTGACTTTTGCTAACCGAGTCCCTATTAAAAATAATATTTTTTTAAACTTATCTATAGTATAATATGCAATAAAACTTATTAAAATACTTACATTTTTTAAAACGTCTTTATTCTACAACTCATAAGCTAACGAATATTTTATACGAAACTCGAATACATTTGACAATCAAATTCGAATAACATAGTTGCAAATTTTCTTAATTCGGATTCACTTTTCGAAATACGGATTGAAAATCCGAAAATAGAGTTACCGAATACAAAAAATTCGAATTCGAGAAAATTCCTTTTCGAATCGAGATACAGAATAGGCCCGCAGCACCTCAAACTGTTTCTGGCTGTTTTTTTTTATTGTGGAAATAAGTAATTTTATAATAAATTAAATGCAATAAAGAAGTTTTTAAATATATACTAACGTTTCCATCTGACAAAAGTTGTCTGAACAAAATGTTTAAAAAACTTACCAATGTGATGAAGGCATTTAAAAATACAACTCTCAGCAATTACCTAAAAAGTTTATCTTGTGACCATAAGAATGATTACTTTGGAAGTGTACAAAAAAATTGTCTCGTCCTATAACGCAGCATCATCCCATTAGAAAAGCAGAACAAACTTGGATCAAGAGCGATAAGAGAAAGAAAGTTAATGTTTTTTTCGAAACCTTGAATATGTTACATTCAATGCAGCAGAAATTGAACCTTATTCTTACGAAAACTACACCGAAATTCCTATAATAACTATTTATAAGGTATGTGCAGAAATAAAAAACTGAAGTCTAAAAAATCAGCTGAGTTTGACCTTATTACCAGCGAAATACTTAAACAACTGCTATAATAAACGCTACAATTACTCTACAATACGTACTTATTTATTGAAAAACTGCAGAGGTCAATAAGGTTCAATAAACCTGGTAAGCCAGCGAGTTAAAGAACGTAATCCCTATAATAGTTACAAACATCAAAACAACCTTGAGTTTGAATACTACAACAACCTTATATTAAAACAAAGCAAATGTACCTAAACAAACAATATATATGTAAACAAATAATATAACCTATATCTAAATAAACAAACTATCAACTAGTAATAAGTAAACATACTAGTAAATATAAATTAAGGTAAGAACCATGTAATAAGTAAGTCATAAGAGTATAAATAAAGAGTACACATTTCGATGCAGCTCAAAATATATCCTTTTGACTAATTTTTACTTGTGGTAAAAATGAACTGGAGACTCAACCGGGATGGCAAATTTATGTGCTATCCAAAAAGTCAGATTTTATTCCGAACAGAATAAATAATGGCAATACGAATTAAGAACTACGATTTGAGGGGCATGCATGCCCTCATTAGAGTGAAGGCTGACATCCCCCCGTCCAAAAAATGCGTTGGACGAGACAAAGATTGAGACGAGTAGATCCTTGTGGCATTTAATACAGTGGCCATATATGTATAGTGCGCAAATTCGGTGTGGGATTCATGGTGGGATAGAGACTTCGTCGCCGAGTACAGTCATTCATCCCGGTGGATGAACGTCTAGCCACAATCCGCATCAAAGCAAGGTTCTTCAACATATCACAGATTTGCGCCCACGCCCCGACGGAAGAGAAGGACTATGTGATTAAGCGCACCTATGAGAGCTGCCCCCGCCACGACAACAAAATCGGGCATAGCGACTTAAACGCCAGGGTGAGCAAAGAAAGTATCTTTGGCACAAAAGTCAGTTAATTCAGCCTCCACTATGAAAAACCCCTAAATGGGTTGAGGCTGATCGACTTCGCCAGGGCCCGAAATATGATTCTCTGTAGGACTAGATTCCAGCACAAGAAAATTCATGAAGCTACCTGTTTGTCTCATCCGACCAAAGGCTGTTTTTTCGGCGGTTTAGATAGGTGAGTGTTAATTTGTGTTTGTCGTCATTATAGCAACGCCTTGAGCAGGGTTGCACCATGTTGCAATACTGCGACGCTAGCCTCTACGGCTGTGCAATCTGCACATAGTTCCCGCACTGCGCCGCCATTCACCACGAGTGGCCAACAGAGGACCTCCACGGTCCCCAAGAGCTCAAAGCAACATATCTCCCAATCAGACTTTTCCCCCCTCAACCTTCATCCCGCTTCAATCCTCGTGCGAGAACCAATTAACAACTCTTGGTTCCTCGCACAGTCTGTTCCGTGTGTCAGACTGTCATACGTCGGAACGTTACATCAGTTAAGTGCAATTCCTGCTCCGGCTGGGGTCACTTTCCGGGCCTGCGCACCTTACGTGAGTGGAGCAGTCGTGCTGAAGGAGTCTGCCCCCGCAACACACAACAGTGGCGTCGCCAACCAACACCCCAGTGCGACAACCGTCCCTGCGGGTTCTGCAGCTGCAACAAAAACCACCCACACATCACTCCCTCACCCACAACAACTCATATCTTCCGAGTTGTACCGGTTTTACGTAAGGATCGCGAACTAGGTGGTCGCCTAGCCTTCATATTGCACAACACCGTGCAGTATCCCCTAATCGATGAAGACATCAACCGCAGGGATACTACCCTAGAATGTCAGGGTATAGCTATCCGGTCAGGCGATGTCGAGCTCGAAATATTGGGCCTAATCATTGAATCCGCAACGAATTCGATTTCGATACGATAAGGATTTTCGATCGAAAATTTTCATGCAATCATTCATTCCGCCGATAAACTGCTTTATCAAAAAACACAAATGTCAAACTACATTATCGATTCAATTCGTCTGGTGCTCTTTGCGAAAATCCTTTCGCTATGTCGGGGTGCAGCTTCATTTCACTTACTAGCACTTCAAATTGTTTTTTGTTGGTGTGTTTTTGTCTCTTATCTCTAAAATATCAATTTAAAATATAAATGATTGCGTCATTAGCAATTGTTTTTAAAAATACTTACACATTATCCATTTTTGTAAGAATTCCGCAACGCACTCACCAACGGATTGATTTCGACACAAATTTTCGATATTGCGGTATCAATGATTTCGAAATTAGCGACATCCATGTGCCGCGGAAAGCATTTTATCAAGTCGGTAAGTGAGTTCACTTCGATCGAAAATTTTATTTTCGATACGGTTTCAATGATTTCAACGCAAATTTTTTCGATCATATCGAACCATATTTCGATCGAAACGGATTCAATGATTAGGCCCATTAAATATATACCTGCATCCTCCCAGTTACATGTTGCCCAACAGGATATCACCCGAATATAGGTGCGCTACTTCGCGGTGAAAGCCGTTTGTTACTAGGCAACTTTAACGCGCACCACGATCTTTGGTATTCCTGCCTGTCAAATGACCGTAGGGCGATAGAGCTGGCGGAACAGACTGACGATTCGACATTCTTCACAATGAATGACGATGCCCCCACCAGAGTTATGGGCACCTGTGGCAGCTCGCTCGATATTACCATTGCTATTGGTGGTCTGATAAATAGCATAACCTGGCGACTTATGCTAACTCTCGCATCAGACCATCTGCCCATAATTATCTCGATCAAGAAACCTGCCGATTTCGTTTCTGTGGACAACCGTACTTTCGTTAACTTTAACAAAGCTAACTGGGTCGGCTTTACAGAATTTACTGAGAGCACCTTCAACGCTTTACCCATTCCTACGGACGTATGCGTCGTCTTCATCCTAGCTAGACGATCAGCGGAAATCCGCCCCAACTTCCTAACCAAAGCAACCATTTTAGCTAACGAGCGCGACAGCTTATGCCATGCCGATCCCGGGGATCCCCGAATAAGGGATCTTAATTTGTAGATTCGGCGCAAACCATTATAAGCGGATGAAATGGTAGATCACCTGAAATACTGCAACCTCTCCACCGGTGTGAGTAAGCTTTGGGCTACTGTCAAGGCTTTTACTAACCCAAAGAGACACGACGACTGAGTTGAAGTTCAATTCAATGGTCATGCCTCTTTGGACCCGAGGAAGTGCGCGAGCTATTTTAGCCGGCAGTTTACACTGCACCCTTCGGTAGACAAAGCCAAACGATGTGTTAACCGACAGCTGCGCAAAATGCCAAACGACGGCGAGCCACTTACTTTCACCGATGAGGAGGTTCAGGGTGTCATCAACAAAGCACAATCCTCCAAATCCATTTTCCCTGACGGAATCAACATACTAATGCTAAAGCATCTAGGCTTGGCGGGAGTAAAATATATCACCAAGGTCCTCAACCTGTCGCTGACCACTCTTCAATTACCTGATGTGTGGAAAGTCGAAAGATTGGTCCCACTACTGAAACCTGCCAACAAAGGGGAATCTTATCGACCGATAACTGTCCTCTCCCCAGTAGTGAAGACACTTGAGGACTTTCTACTCCTGACCTTCATTCACCATCTGAGCCTACCCAGCTACCATCATGGATTCCGAAAAGTGCCCAGCATCACCACAGCACTTAGCGCCATAAACGCTCAGATAGTTCGTGGCCTCAACCAGAAACCACCCTGTGAGAGAACGATCCTCGTAGCGTTGTACTTGTCAAAAACTTTTAGCACAGACGCCACACAACGCCAGTGCAGGACATTGAGACAATAACGCTTCCTCCAGGACTAAAGACGTGGACCATGAACTACCTGAGCGGTCGTCAATCATCCGCATTATTTCGAGGTGAAACATCTAAACTGAGAAGAATTAAACAGGGGGTTCCGCAGGGTGGTGTCCTTTCCCCGTTACTGTTTAATTTCTACATCTCGAAACTCCTGCAGCCACCACAGGGGGTTTCCATAACATCGTACGCAGATGACTGCATGATATTGACGTCGGGCAATGGAACCGATGGCATGTTGTCGAAAGTGAACAGCTACCTCTCCGTCATTTCTCGTTTCCGCACTGCACGAAACCTCCAACTTTTACGCACCAAATCCACAGCGACCATTTTTACAAACTGGACGAAGGAGCACATACTTGAACTTAATATTGCAGTCGATGGCGTTAAAATTCCGACTGTCAATAACCCTAAGATTTTAGGCATAACCCTCGATAGTCTATGCTCCTTCTCTCCCCATACGACCGCGATTATCGCTAAGGTACAGAGCCGCAACAAAATCCTCAAGTCGCTAGCCGGCAGCACATGGGGAAAAGACAAAGGAACGTTGTTGGCAACATACAAGGCAATCGGGCGGCCGGATACTATTTACTAGATATTCACCATGCGTCAAATCTTGGAAAAGACCCGTGAAAAGAGAATTGATACGCACCACCTGATTTCAAAGCTGCTTTCGACAGCATGAAAAGGAGCTGCCTCTATGCCGCGTTGTCTGAATTTGGTGTTCCCGAAAAACTAATACGGCTGTGGAAACTGACGTTGACGTTGAGCTCCGTCAGGATCAGAAAGGACCTCTTTTGAGCCGTTCAATACCAAATGAGATTTCAGAGAAGGGGAATCCCTTTCGTGTGACTTTTAAAGAAAATAATTTCAGCTAGAGAACTAAACAGAGAAGGTACCATCTTCTAGAAGCATGTACAACTGCTGGTGTACGCCGATGATATTGTTATCATTGACCTCAACATTCGTGCCGTTAGCTCTGCTTTCTCCAGACAGGAAAAGGAAGCGTAGCAAATGGGTCTGGTGGTGAGCGAGAGCAAGACGAAATATTTCCTGTCATCAAACAAACAGTCGTCGCATTCGCGACTAGGTCCCACGTCATTGTTGACTGTAACTTCGAAGTCGTAGATAATTTCGTCTGTCTTGGAACCAGTGTAAACACCAGCCTAGAGATCCAACTAATAAAAACTTTCTGCCAACAGATGCTACTTCGGACTGAGTGGGCATTTGAGAAGTAAAGTCCTCTCTGGACGAACAAAAATCAAACTCTATAAGTCACTCATTATTCCCGTCCTGCTATATGGTCCAGAGGTTTGGACGATGGTAACATCTGATGAGTCGACGTTACGAGTTTTCGAGAGAAAGGTTCTGAGGAAGATTTATGGTCCTTTACGCGTTGGCTACGGCGAATATCGCATTCGATGGAACGACGACCTGTATAAGATACACGACTACATTAACATAGTTCAGCGAATTAACTTTTATACGCTGGCTAGGTCATGTCGTCGGAATGGATAAATACACTCCAGCTCTGAAAGTACTCGTCGCAATACCCGCCGGCGGAATCAGAGGAAGACATTCGCTCCGTTCGAAATACCGGGTGGAGAAGGACCTTGCTTCGCTTGGAATCTGCAATTGGCGCCACCTTGCGAAAAGGAGAAACAACTGACTCGCTGATAACTCGGCTATAACCGCGTAAACGGTGTCTACGTCAGTAAGGAGGCACAAAAGCTGTGCCGGGAATCTTACTATATTCGGAGCGGTGAGTTATAGGTAAAGATTGTCACCACTGTTACAACTTTTAGCAACATCATGGTGTCATTGAATTCAACTCGGGGGATTTTTCATCAAAACTCAACCTCGGTTATATGCAACACATGTAATGGATGGCGACATTTTAAGACTTACTGAGGCCTTAAGGCACATAGGGAGTGGATCAGAAGTTATGTGACACTACTGTGATATTAGCCTCTACGACAGTGTAAATTGCTCCCAGTTTGAGCATGGCGCCGTCAATCTAGTCGAGTGAGCAACATAGGACCTCTAGGGTGCCAGAGAGACTTCTATGACTTTAGCTAATCCTTACCATCCTAACGGGGACTAGCTACCCGCTAAAACAACTCCCAGTCTGATCAGTTAAACTCCGTCTCATCCAGAATCGGCCGCGATATACTAAATACATGTCCAACATGCCTACTTCGCATGTCCAGCAACCCTAATCATCTAACACCCTTCTTCCGACGATACGACCCCGTACCCCGAACGCCAAACCGAACCTTACCATTCGCGCGAAGATTATATAACCGCTACAGCAACAACAAAACCGTCGAATGACTTAACGAAAAGTATATAATATATGGGTACCATAACAACCCAGAGCAATGTTAACGACACCGCCATCATAGAATCATATTTTATTATTCATTATTTAGTATAGTATCTAGTGTTCCATAAATTTATAACCAGTCCTTTAAAAGGAAGAATTGTTTACTCAAATACAAAGCCAAATAACCAGTATCTTGTGTTCATAATATAAAACTTTTCTTCCAAACATTTGACAATTTCAATAAGTTCCATTATTAAAATTTATACTTATATTTTAAAAATTTAAGACCCATTCTGATCCCAACCATTTTCTAACGATAAAACTCTATTTTTAATTGATGTGTTCATGTAAGGTCTCAAAACCCATTCAGTATCCGAAGCTTGAATTTCGTCTAATATTCCCAATTTTATTTGGTATAACTTTAGTTGAAATCTAGGGCCAATTTCTATTAATTCCAACTCTTTATTTTCGTACTTATATAAATGATGACGAAATGATACAAAGTCATCATGATTAGCAAAAGTGATTACTCTTTTGGAATCCCCTTTCGGCGTAGGAAAAAGATGTTTTAATATATTTACAGCTCGCTGCCCAATTTTGGTTTTAAAATTGTGAAAGATTATATGGGGACTTTGTTCGCTCATTTTTCCAATAAAAGGTACATCATGTCTCATAACAACACCGGAAATATTAAAAAACGCGGTAGGGCCGTTTGGTAAGTGGCTTATGACTATATTATCAGGTATTCCCCGATGTTCGTGTACAATTATGATATCTGTCACGTCGTTAGAACAGCATAATTTTACTAATTGCTTTAAATCATTTTTGCCTCTATTCATTCGCTGTGCATTTGGAAAAATTAGTCGTAATTCCTTTACAAACATTTTTAACCTTGCAGAAGGGTTGTGTGATGTCGTGATCATAATTTTTGGGGTGCAGCTGTTCCCATATTTGTATTCATCGTCAACTTCATCAACATCTGAAATTAAATATTAATATCATAAATAAAAAATAATTTGCAAATTTCTACCAAATTTTGTAAAATATAGATACAACTACAACTTTTCGTAGAGATGTTTTCATACATTGTGGTTTGAAAAGTTTACTATCATTAGCTTGAATGTGTCACATTTTCAAGGCACTATTTGTGCAACGATCTTTTCAATATGCATACGAGTCAAGTTGTTTGTTCGGGATAAACTCATTGACCGTTTAAAATAAAATTTAGCGCAGTGTGTTAAGTTTCCCATAAGTAAAAACATAGTTTAAAGTCAAAACAAAACATATATACACAAGATAGGAAAGGCTAAGTTCGGCTATAACCGAACATTTCACAATTAAAATCTGTAACATAGGAATGTTATAAAAATGTTATATATCGAATTTGGTTGAAATTGGTCGGGTATGTCACTTGATTTATACCATCTCGGGACTCTGGCGTATTTGGTTATTGGCTTTTCGCGCTTTTCTACTTCTTTACTAGCGTAGACACCGCTTACGCGATTATAGCCGAGTTAAGAACAGCGCACCAGTCGTTTCTTCTTTTCGCTACGTGACGCCAATTGGATATTCCAAGCGAAGCCAGGTCCTTTTCCTCTTCGTTCCTTCGAATGCGATATTCGCCGTGGCCAACGCGCAAAGGACCATAAATCTTTCGCAGAACTTTTCTCTCGAAAACTCGCAACGTCAACTCATCAGTTGTTATTATCGTCCAAGCCTCTACACCATATAGCAGGACGGGAATTATGAGCGACTTAAGAGTTCGGTTTTTGTTCGTCGAGAGAGGACTTTTCAATTGCCTATTCAGTCCGAAGTAGCTCCTGTTGACAAGAGTTATCCTGCGTTGGATTACCAGGCTGACATTATTGGTGGTGTTTACGCTGGTTCCAAGATAGACGCAATTATTTACGACTTCAAAGTTACGACTGTCAACAGTTACGGGAGAGCCAAGTTTTGCCCTAGTTCACTGCCAGACCCATTTGCTTTGTTTCCTTGTCCAGTCTGGAGAAAGCAGAACAAATGGCGCGGGTGTTGAGGCCGATGATATCATAAGGGGCGGAGCCCCGTCCAATTTTTTAAAAATTTTAGTAAAAGGGCCTTTTGCCCCGTTCACTCCCAAATTTTTTTTTCCCCCAAATTAAAAAGTTAATTTAAATTAATTTAGTGCTTAGTTGTGTAATTTTGTTGGATGGACAGTGATCCAATTATGTCCATCTACGAACTCGTTCCCTATTTTTTGCAAAGGAACATGTGTACCAAGTTTTATTACGGTATCTAGATATTTTCTAGCACACACAGGTGCATTTCTTTTAGTAACTATGTGTTCAGTTTGTATGGAAGCTATGTGATTTAGCAATACGATCTGAACAATTATTTCTGGGATTATATTATTACCTTAAGCAGTAATCCATGTCAAATTTCGTGAATATATCTTGTCAAATGCAAAAGTTTTGCATACAAGAACTTGATTCCGATCGGTTCGGTTTGTGTGGCAGCTATATGCTATAGTAAGCCGGTCTGAAAAATTTCTTCGTATATTACATTATTATCTTAGAAAATAACCTGTGCCAATTCTTGTGAAGATACATTGTAAAATGTGAAAGATTTCCATACAAGAACTTGATTCCGATCGTTCATTTTGTATGTTTTAGTGGTCCGATATGGGCAGTTCCGACGAATGAGCAGCTTCTTGAAGAGAAAATGACGTTTGCAAAATTTCAAAACGATTATCGCCAAGGTACAGAGTCCCAACAAAATCCTCAAGTCGCTAGCCGGCAGCACATGGAGAAAAGACAAAGAAACGTTGTTGGCAACATACAAGGCAATCGGGCGGCCGGTCCTTAACTTATATTCTGCTAAGTATGAAAAAAACTCAATGTTTTACATTTTTTGAGATTTTCACATTAAGCCGTTTAGTCACACGAATGTGGTCGAAAAATCGACCATCGGCCGAAAACGATACTTGCTAAAGTGAAACAGTGTTTTATTAGAGTTTATCATTCAAAACGTTTATATTGTGCAATTTTTCTATTTCACATTACATTTTTTTTACAATAAAAGAAAGATACACGCCTTAAGTAAGTTTTGAAAAACTTTTCTTGAAAGTTCAATGTCTTATCTTTGTATGTCATGGAATTCATTGAAACACAAAACATGTAGAGCTATATACTATGTTCGGACCGACATTGAAAACATTTTGAAAACACATTTGTATGTTGTGGAATGTAAGTCGTTCGGACTGACAATGTATGTTTTCGATGAGTTTTCACTGACAACTATCCATATGGGGATTCTCTTGCTCCTTCAAGATGATACAAAATGCAAAAATCCTATACCGAATTATGCAATGCCAAGAGAGCACCCATTGCGAATATAGTGATATATGACGGCACGAAAAGAAACATGGGTTTTGGTCTGACATATTTTACAGCCATTGCAAATAAATTTTTGCGTGTTTGTTGTGCCGCTGCACCAAGAAGAAAATTCTGCATTTGGTGCACCGTGCAAAGAGAATCCCCTTAAGAGAGCACCCATTGCGAATATAGTGATATATGACGGCACGAAAAGAAACATGGGTTTTGGTCTGACATATTTACAGCCATTGCAAATAAATTTTTGCGTGTTTGTTGTGCCGCTGCACCAAGAAGAAAATTCTGCATTTGGTGCACCGTGCAAAGAGAATCCCCTTAACAGTGAGCAGCTGTATTTGTATGTGGAATATAAACAAATATCAAGTGACAATTTAGGGCCGTCAAAATATGTCTTCCAAAAAAATCGATTAAACTAGAGCAGGCACCGATTATAATGAGTGGAACGTAGGGTTTCAAGTAGTTTTCAGCGAAAACTGTGTTTTCGTTTGACAGATTTTACATGGACGAAAACACAAGTTTTCGTGCGAAAACCAGTTTCTCCCACGAAAACATGTTTTCGTTGTCGGTCCGAACATAGTAATACCCCGTTTTGTGCATTTGTGCACATGACGAATGTTTGTGACAATTTTGACAACGACGAGGCTTCTCTAATTTGTTAATGCCATGCCCAACTTTGTTGTTGTTGTTGTTGTTGTAGCGGCAGAACTTTGTCTTTACGAACACTCTCCAGAGCAGCGTCTTTGAATTTTCGAACAGCTTTTGACTGTGCAGTCAACGTTTTCGAAGACGACATCGAAGGTATTGCCATTCGAAGCAAACATTCTGCAACGTAAATACGGAACTGTAATTGATCCAATAGTTCTTTTTTTTTGTGCAGTACATCTTTCGGTGGTGCGTGACATTCCCTTTTCATATTTGACGAGAGCACAATGAATTTTCCAAGTGTTCACCATTGCAGCATCAAATCCATTTGTTATCATTGATAACACTTTTTTCCTCGAACGCGTATTCGATAATTGTTCATGGCATTATCGAAGAAATCAACACCACTCATTCGATTATTGTATGCTCTTACGATGTGTAGCATATCAACATAATATTTCTTGTCGCCTTTTCATCGCTGCACACGATGCAGTGGTTCAATTGCCTCATGATTCGATGCAATGGTCACAATAGAATTGTCGTTCCATCGGGCTATCAGCACATTATTGTTTCGATCAAATGTGTAGTCTAATCAGCCGCGCTCTTTCTTCTTAGATGATGAGACATCAGTAAGTTTCGCTTTATTCGTACGATTGTTACGAATAGCATAATATCCCAAAAAGGTGAGGTGGCACATCAATTTAATAGAAGTGAAGAAGTTGTCAAACGCAACACAATGTTCACGTGAAACTCAAAATTTCACTGGCAATATTTTACTCAATAACGGAATACTTTAATACCGCACAGCAGAGGGGCTCGGGGACATCAGCCGACTAACTACCTGCCTGGAAGGCATTTTTATATTCGTGATCTTGGAAGCTTCTGGAAAATTCGATTCTAGAAATATCTGGAAAGAAAGCTCTTCAATGTTCCATAAAGTGGAACAAGTATTTATTCGATTTTTTTTATTTTCTGCATGTTTCCATTATGACACTTCCTGCGTCTACTTGTTTGTGAAAGAACTCAGTAATCAACAATTTAACAAAACAATTTTCCGTTAAATTGGAAGTATATAGTCATATACTAGTACTCCCACTACCAACAACATTCTCTTCTCTCTTCATTATTTCTTTACTGGTCTTACTTATCCTCTCATATCTCTTTTCCTCATTTGATAATCTACATACTTGCTAACTGATCTTTCCTTTAATCTCTTCTTACATTAAATTCACTTCTTCCCTTAAATAATAAGAGCAACATCAATAAACATTTACACTCATTAGTTTTAAGCTGGTATGAATTATGTTAACTTCCTAGATGTAAGGACACCAAATTAGTGAAGTGAAAATATTTGTCGTATCGTTTTCGGCCGGTGGTCGATTTATCAACCAGTTAATCTGCTGAAAAATACATTCTACGGGAAGTATGCGACAAATACTAAAATATATTGGAAAGCTTATTTTTTTCAAAAATGTTTTCTATTTTTTCTGAATTTTTTTAAAAAATGTGGAAAAAATAGTACTTTCGAAAATCCGATAAAATTAAAAAAAAAAAAATAGTTAATTAGTAAAAGAAAATTTTTGTCAAGATCAGAAAGATGCAAGATGACATACAATTATTGCCTTCATGACATATCTCGATAATTTTCGACTCGGCGATTTTTCAAAGTAGCTGGTCGAAAAATCGACCATTGGCTGTAAATGGGTTAACTACGCAGCACCAATATGGTCGCCTGGATGCAGTGGCACGCAGATGAGGAAACTTCAAACCTGTCAAAATACTGCACTCCGGACCACGCCGGGATGCTTTTTGATGTCTCCCATATAGCACCTCAATAGTGATACGCTTATGCACCCAGTTAAGGGGCTCTCCAAGCAGTTCCTGTTGGATTTAGGTCAGGGCTGCATGAAGGCCAGTCTAACTGGTAAGTCCCCGTTACGGGAATATTGTCATCAGCATATGGTAACATTACGTTGTCCATGATTGATATGTATTTAAACTGGTTCATGCGCCCATCGATTTTATAAATAGACAAAACACCTCGCCAAGACATGCCACCCAAAATCATTATACAGCCCCACCATGTTTTAAAGCCGGCTTAGTGTATTTAAGGCCCAATTCGTTGCATCGAGAATTGTGGACCTAAGTTTTCCTATCTGAAGAAGCCCTATTTATCTTACTTTTATCAGAAAATAATACTATTTTCCACTCTTTTGCTGTCCAATGTCGGTATTTTTTTGCAAACTCTAAGCGGCTCCTTCGATTCAAAGAGTAATGGCTTCTTCCTTGAAACTCTTCCAAAGAGTCCTTCCTCGCATCTGTACGATCACAGCTCTAGTGTCCTCATCACAAGACTTTCGCTTACCCAATTTTTATTCACTAAAATTATTTAATTTCTTAATAATAACCTAATCTCACACCGCTTTCCCCCAATAATTGGTCAGGCAGCTAAACACATATTGCTCCAAATGACAGCAGAAGGGTTTGGCAGAGGTAAGGTAATCTCTTCCCTGCGCATGAGGGACTTAAGCGGCGAAATGCCACTGGCTCTTCTCCCAAAGGACAGCATTACTAAAAGTGTAAACTTCATTAAGAAATTTAGATTACCCTTAGCAGTAAAACTGAATGAAATAATTCCACTCTCGAACTACTGCTTAGGTATAGAACAATCAAGTGGTACATAGATGGTTCGAAACCATCGGAAGAAATAGGTGAAGGAGTCGTAGGACCACACACAAAACTCTCCACACCTATGGGAAGTTTTCTGAGCATATTTCATGCAGAGGTCTTTGCTCTAAGTCGGCGTGTAGATGTAAACCTCCGACGCAACTATCGCAATGTCAAGCGGCACTTGACACGGAACGGACTTTGATTCTTTATCCGCTCAAGGACTGTCAACACGGCAGAATTCTGCCGCTAAAACAACAACTGTTTCTATGTCGTTAATATACCCATTCTAAAATTTTAAATCCCAATTAATTTTCGATTAATGTCGATAACGGCAATAAAATGTTTTTTATTTTAAAAAGATAAATACGAAGGGAATAGGAACGATTATTTTAACCTTGGAATTATCAAAACAAAAAACGTTTGAGAATTTCATTTAGTTAAATTTAACTTTAACCTTCCTATACTCGCGTGTTGGTCTGTGAGACCGACGAAACACATTTTCGTAATTATTTGTATGCAGATAAATCCTAAGAAGTTGAGTTCCTTGCTAGCTGCCGGATATGTGGTTAACATCGTTTTAATGCACGCCGCGCGTTCGGGCGAAACACACGTGTTGTAGCATTCCTCACAAATCGGTCCACGAGACCGACGCGAGTATAGGTGTAACTTTTTGTGTAAGTATTAATATATTTAATTTCGTGCATTTGTATATTTTTACGGACTTTATTACTTTGTTAAGAATATATGTGACCTGGTCTACGAAAAGGGAGCTAACGTGCAAAAACTAGTTTTCTGGGAAACAGCTGTTAAAAATAAAGAACTCGTTTCGTCAGTTTCTCGTTATTTTTTATTTTTTGACACCTAAGCCCCCTTTCCGTAGACCAGGTCACATATAGTAAAATATATGTATGTATGTTGCTCTATATTATATTTTGACCAGTTTTATCATTCTTTTTTAGGTTTTAATTCATATCAAAATGGACGATGATCAAACCAGATTGTTGCTGGAAGAATTAAGTTCTAGCTCAAGCTATGAAGACGAAAATGACAGTGAGGTGGAAGATAAGGTAGAGGTACAAGAGACATACGATACCGAACAAGACGGTGACAATGAATCACAACAGTGGCGTCGCCATCCAACACCCCAGCGCGACAACCGCACCTGCGGGTTCTGCAGCTGCCACAAACACCACCTACACGTCACTCCCTCACCCCCAGGATCACCCACGGACACCCGCGACTTCTTCAATTCAACTGCAACGGACTCCAGAGTAAGATCGAGGAGATAGTTGCACTCATGAATCGGGAACGTATATCGATAGCTGCGGTCCAAGAAACCAAGTTAAACGACCGCTCAGATCTTTTGAGTTGTGCAGGTTTCAACGTTATACGCAAAGATCGCGAGCAAGATAGTGGTGGTGGCCTAGCTTTCATATTGCACAAAACCGTGCAGTATCGTCTAATCGAAGAAGACATCGACCCAAGGGATACTACCCTAGAATGTCAGGGCATAGCTATCCGATCAGGCGATGTCGAGCTCGAAATATTTAATATATACATCCCCCAGTTACATGTTGCCCTACAGGATATCACCCGAATATAGGTGCGCTACTTCGTGGTGAAAACCGTATGGTACAAGGCGACTTTAATGCGCACCACGATCTTTGGCATTCCTGCCTGTCAAATGATCATAGGGAGATGGAGCTGGCGGAACAGATTGACGACTCGACATTCTGCACAATGAATGACGAAGCCCCACCAGAGTTATGGGCACCTGTAATAGCTCGCCTGATATTACCATTGCTAGTGGTGGTCTGATAAATAGCATAACCTGACGACCTATGCTAACTCTCGCTTCAGACCATCTGCAAATAATTATCTCGATCGAGAAGCCTCCTGATTTCGTTTCTGTGGAAAACCGTACCTTCATTAACTTTAAAAAAGCGAATTGGGTCGGCTTCACAAAATTAGCCCCGGGAAAATCCGCCCCAATTTTCCCCCCAAGGCCCGAAACCCCCAAGCGGGTTCTAACTAACGAGCGCGACACCTTACGCCATGCCGATCCCGGGGATCCCCGAATAAGGGATCTCAATTTGGAAATGCGGCGTTCGGTAAATCAACATAAGCGGACGAAATGGATAGAGCACCTGAAATCCTGCAACCTCTCCTCCGGTGTGAGTAAGCTTTGGGCTACTGTCAAAGCTTTGTCTAATCCGAAGAGACGTGACGACCGAGTTGAAGTTCAATTCAATGGTCATGCCTCTTCGGACCCGAAGAAGTTCGCGAGCTATTTTAGCCGGCAGTTTACACTGCAACCTTCGGTAGACAAAGCCAAGAGATGTGTTAACCGACGGCTGCGCAAAATGCCAAAGAACTGCGCGCCACTTACTTTCACCGATGAGGAGGTTCAGGGTGTCATCAACAAGGCAAAATCTTCTAAATCCAAGAGCCTTGATGGAATCAACATGCTAATGTTAAAGCATCTAGGCTCGACGGGAGTAAAATATCTCACCAAGGTCTTCAACCTGTCGCTCACCCGACAGTGTGGAAAGTCGGAAGAGTGGTCCCGCTACTGAAACCTGGCAAACCCGCCAACAAAGGGGAATCTTATCGTCCGATAACTCTCCTCTCCCCAGTAGCGAAGAGACTTGAAGCCGTGGTACTCCCGACATTCACTCACCACCTGAGCCTAACCAGCCACCAGCATGGATTCCGCAAAGTGCACAGCACCACCACAGCAGTTAGCGTCATAAACGCTCAGATAGTTCGTGGCCTCAACCATCGAAAAAACCACCCTCCTTCCAGGGCTAAAGAGGTGGACTATGAACTATCTGAACGGTCGTCAGTCATCCGTACTATTTGGAGGTAAAACATCTAAACTGAGAAGAATTAAACAGGGGATTCCGCAGTGTGGTGTCCTCTCCCCGCTACTGTTTAACTTCTATATCTCGAAACTTCCTCAACCATCAGAGGGGGTTTCCATAACCTCGTACGCAGATGACTGCATGATATTGACGTCGGGCAATGGAATCGATGGCATGTGTTCGAAAGTAAACAGCTAACTCTCCGACCTTTCTCGTTTCCTCACTGCACGAAACCTCCAACTTTCACCCACCAAATCGACAGCGACCATATTTACGAACTGGACGAAGGAGTATAGACTTGAACTTAATATTGCAGTCGATGGCGTCAAAATCTCGACTGTCAATAACCCTAAGATTTTAGGCGTAACCCTCGATAGTCTAAGCTCCTTCTCTTCCCATACGACCGCGATTATCGCCAAGATACAGAGCCGCAACAAAATCCCAAAGTCGCTAGCCGGCAGCACATGGGGAAAAGACAAAGAAACGTTGCTGGCAACTTACACGGCAATCGGTCGGCCGGTCCTCAACTACGCAGCATCAATATGGTCGCCTGGATGCAGTGGTACGCAGATGAGGAAACTTCAGACCTGTCAGAACACAGCACTCCGGACCACGACGGGATGCCTCTTGATGTCTCCCATTGAACACCTCCACAGTGAGGCGCGCATGCTACCTGTAAAGGAGCATAATCAACTCCTCTCCAAGCAGTTCCTGCTGGGTTGTTTCCGTAGGAATCACCCTTGCAGCCACCTGCTTGAAGCGAAACCGCCTCCCAGGAGCATCAAGAGGTCATTCCTCGACTATGTCGACGACATCGAACAATACGCCGACCAGACTTCGGACGCAACAAACTATTGACAGGCACTGACAGCCATTCACAGTGGAGCCATCAACACCTTCACCGACTCCCTTCCCGTGAATGGCGTTCTTGGAGTCAAACCACCACCTATTGCAGACGAGGAGCTCCAGTTGCCGCGAGAAACGCGAGTGACCCTAACGCAACTTCGTTCTGGATACTGTAGCAGGTTAAACTCCTACTTATCCAGAATCGACCCCGACATACCTAACGTATGTCCAGCATGCAACGAGTCTCCGCATGACACTGGCCACCTCTTTGCATGCTCTACAAACCCTACCCATCTGACATCTTCCTCCCTTTGGTCCGACCCCGTCGAAACAGCACGTTTCTTGGGCCTACCGTTAGATGACCTCGACGACAACACAAACGACCCTTACCATCCTAACGGGGACTAGCTAACCGTTAACAACAACATGACAATGACGAGATATCTGAGGAAGAACGTAATGAACTATCCCATCATTTTTACTTAGGAAAAAATGGACAGACAAGGTGGAATAAATCTCAAGCCCAACTAGGCGACGTGCTAGAAACATAGTTACTCAACTTCCAAGCGCTAGAGGAGAAGCTAGAAATTTGAAAGAACCAGGTGAGGTGTAGCCGCTTTTTTTTCGGAGGGCACTATCAACCTGATAGTAAAGTACACTAATGAACAAATTAATCGCATGAAGCATAATTTCACAAGAGAGAGAGACTGCGCAGATACAGACAATATTGAAATTGAAGCTTTTTTTAGGCCTTTTACTGTTTGCTGGAGTCAGAAGGAAAAAGATTTTTTCAGAACTGACGGGTCATCCTCGGAGATATTTCGATTGACTGTGGGATTATCCAGGTTCTTTCTATTGATGCGTTTCCTCAAACTTGACAGTGAAGATACACGAGAAGAGAGAATAAAGCTGGATAAACTGGCACCTATTAGAGAGTTGTTTGATATAGTTGTGGGAAAGTTCAAAAAATATTAAAGCGTGTCTCAGTATGTTACAATTGACGGGAAGTTAGAGGCTTTTAGAGGACGTTGTAACTTTCGCCAGTAAATTCCATCAAAACCCAACAAATATGGAATCAAAATTTATGCGTTGACAGATGCCAAAATGTTTTATACCCATAACATGGAAGTTTACGTTGGGAAGCAACCAGACGGTCCAAACCAAGTTGATAAATCTCAACCCGTCCCCAGACAGTTTGTAACCGCCCATTTTTGGAGGGTTTGCGATTTGGCAACAACAACAACAACCAAGTTGATAACTCCGCTTTGGCTTTGGGTTTGCGATTGAGTGAAAATATTCACAATACTGGGCGTAATATCACATGTGATAACTTCTTCACTAGTATTCCATTGATAGATAAGCTTGAATCTCAACACAAATTGACAGTTATTGGGACGATTTGTAAAAACAAACGAGAATTGCCTAAACATTTCCCGGAAATACGAGGAAGAGCCGAAAAATCTAGTTTATTCGGGCACCCAGGCAATTGCAGTCTTGTATCCTACGTACCAAAAAAAGGGTCAAAAATGTCCTTCTCGTATCCAGCATGCACGATGATGCCCAGATCAATGAAGATACAGGTAAACCGGAAATTATAATGGACTACAATAGAACCAAAGGTGGGGTTGATAGCGTAGACAAAATGTCGCACGTGGGACAAATAGATGGCCAATGTTGATATTAAGAGCTTAATGAATGTAGCGGGTATAAATACGTTTATAAAATACCAGCAGAATAACCCTAACAAGAACATTAGCCGTCGGGTCTTCCTTGAAGCCTTAGCATACGATCTGATCAATCCACAACTTAGACGACGGATTTTCATTTCATCCTTGCCGAGAAGCATAAGACTCAGGCTCACCGAAATATGCAAATTAGATGGACCCGAGAATGCAGCAACATCTAACAATAATAAAGTAGGTCGTTGTGGATACTGCTCTTCAAAAAAAACCGCAAGACACGTTACAACTGTGCTACCTGCAAAAATCTTTGTGGAACTTAGCTTACCTTTTTTTAAACAACTTTCCTTGAAGAATTTTTTAAATCATTGCGTTTTTTAAGTTTTATTCAAATTGATTTGGAAGAAAATTTCTTCCAATTAGCAGAAGAATTTTGTCAACTAATTTCGAAACTAATGGAAACTCTTTAGAATAAGTCGCTGAAGGGGTACTGGTAGACAATAGACTCACGATAGGTCCGCAAGATAACGGCGATAGAGCGGTATGAAGAGGAGAGAGCCGATGTAGAGAAATTGACAACGTAACGAGTGAAATATAGTACATAGTTTATAACTGAATCCAAACTACTGAAGGAAAGCGTAAGGGTGTGGTGTGCTATAACACTGAAAGAGCTAAGAAGAAAAGAGTGCTTAATGGAAGTTCCGTAAGGGAAAAAACACGCAATGACAATGGAGTTAAGGGTTTAGGACGTAGGCGTATTGGTTTCCGCTTCAAAAGCCAATACGAATAGAGTATACCGTCCGGAAAAATTACGGTATATTCTTGATTTGAAGAACCTCCTCTATCCAATCATACCTATTTTATCCTCGAAATCCCGGGACAGTATACTAAGTTTTCCGAAAACAAATATCAAAATTTTCGCTAGTGTCAAGAAATTCTTCACAAAATATTAAATAATAAAATACAATTAGAATTTCGTTTGATAACCTATAGCACTTATAACATATTGCAGTCTTTTATCATAGAATGAATGTTGCCGCTGGTAGTTATTTTCTGCCCTTTTCCTAGGAGAGCAGCTTAAAGTGATGTCATGTTCTTTGATTGGTTTTTAGCGACTTTTTTCTTTTAATTCGCACACAAATTTTCTATGCGGTTTAAGTCTGGGATATGTGCAGTTGTATCTATTACTTTGCAGCAGTTATATAGAAGCCACATCTTCACATTTTATTTCTTATGTTTAGGGTCGTTTTCATAATAAATTTTTTAACTTGCCTTGTTGTGTTACAAAGCCAAATTTTACAGCGTAAATATTCGTTTCGCATCCAAATAATGCAAATTTTGCCACATCATCTTGGTTTCGTCACAGAATACAATATCATAACGAAAAACGTTTTTTAAGATTTTTTGCAGACAGTGATTGTTTGATAGCAAATCTTGATGCATATTCGTCGCTCAGTTTTGAAAGAAACCGACATATTGCACTCTTCGTTGAGTTCCTTCGGTAAGGCTCTAACTGAAACTTTTGAGTTATGATATTCAGTATTTTTTTTCTACGCCCGGTAAATTTTAGAACAGCATAGGGCTAGGATTTAGAATAGCATCCCAGGCTTTCGGGGATGAAATGGGTATCGTTGGAAAGGTGACGTTCTCCAGATCACGAAAATATATATATATAATTGCCGCTGACTTATAGTTTTGGAGATATTTGCATTTAAAGTTGAAAAATTGACAATGTTTACAGTGATAATTTGTACATTGTGAATAACTTTTTCACTTACATTATGCACTTTTCACTTACTAACACTTCACTATAACGTTTCTGTATATTCATTTTTTTAATATTTGTTGTAAATAAAGCTTTATTTCAATTATTTCGATTTAGTTTAACTAAATATACAGAAACGTAATAGTGAAGTGTTAGTAAGTGAAAAGTGCATAATATAAGTGAAAAAGTTATTCCCAATATACAAATTATCAATTTTTCAACTTTAAATGCAAATATCTTTAAAACTGTAAGTCAGCGGCAACTATATGTCTATATTTTCGTGATCTGGAGAACGTCACCTTTCCAATGATACCCATCTTATTCCCGAAATCCGGGGATGCTGTTCTAAATCCCAGCCAATCTCTATTCTAAGAATCACCTTTTACACTCGAAGTGGGCCTCATTACGAGCAAATATGAGCAATTTGCCGAAATTTCTCTTTCTTCCTATATTTAGCAATCTTAGTTCTAATTGAAACAAATGTATATTTTATATTTCATATAATTTCTTTAAAGGACCGCCAACGTAGAATCCGTTAAGTATTAGTGGATATAAAAGTTAAGAATACAAGTGTAAAATTCATAATAGGAAAAACATCTTAAATAAAATTTAAAAAATTAAAAACATTTTAAATAGCTAAACTTCTGAATTTCAAATGGAAATATCACGAAAACCATAAGTCAGCGGCAATTGTATATATAAGTATACATATATATTTTCTAGATTTGGAGTACCTCCAGACACATTTTAACCACGAAATCTTAGGTCGGTAGTCTAATTCTAAATTCCAGCATATACGCATATTACAACTTACCGAAATTCTTATTGGACTGATTACATTTTAGCTTTAAATTTTCTGAATAAAAAGATTCCTTTTTGGCAATCGTTTTTTCAATACGAGTTTTCTGAGATTTTCTTAAAAGAAATTCACGCCTCAACCGCGACTGCCTTCGAAACATTCTTCAATTCGGTACACGCACTCACTACTCAATACTATTGTACATGTGCTGGACGATACCGATGTATGAACATCGATGTTTTTTAACTGAAAAATCGCTAAATTTCGATGTTATGTGCTTAACACATTAGTGTGTTATTACATGTCTCAACTCTTGTTGCGGCAATTTTTGTTTATAGGGGAGACGAGGAGAAGAGAACCGCGCCGAGTTTCCAGTGTTTGCAGCAACACGCTTTGTGTTCTTATCCGTAACAGTTCGCTGCGACGTTTTTCCGCATTCGTGTTCTTTCTTTCGTAATACATTGTTGCATTTGCGTATATTTTTTTGAAATTAATATTTTGAATATATTTAAAAAATTTACTTTCATCTTTTGGTAAGTAATTTGCAAATATGTATACAAATATATATAATATAAAATAAATATTTTAGAATCGAATTAATTAAGGATATTGTGAAATGTATGGAGGAAGCCATACAAATTGATTCAGACGATAGTGAAAAGGGTGATATATATGAAGGTCTGTTATATAATCTTTGTTTTAATTTTGAATTATAAATAAAATGTATTTCTTAATTGCCAGAACTGATTAATATATGTGATATGGTGGCCCAAATACCTATAAGGAAAAAGAAACGACTATGGGTTAAAGTATGGAGAACAACAAAGGCCCAAACAGGTTCACATTCATTTTTAATGCAGGAACTACTGCACATTGATGTAAATGGACACAAAAATTATCTAAGAATGTCGGAGACGCAGTATAATTTCATATTAAGGGTATTCGTTTAAACGTATAATGTTACCCATCGCATAAATTTATGCAAATACGCAGTTTGCTACATGAACGCACATCAAATTCCTTCTGTAAATGCCACTTATGTATTAAACAGCTGTTTGGGTGTCAAAATATTAAAATGCCGAAAGTTACCGAAAAAGCAAATTTTATTCAACTTTGGGAATAGAATAGAATATAATAGATTAAAATTGAGGTTCTGCACCGCGACCTAGGGTCTATTGTGCCCTCTCCTATATCACATGACCTCCCAGAGCCCCAGCACCCTGAATAGTTCCAGTAGTTTGCCGGGTGCTAGGGTGGTGATGTGATCCCAGCTGATATAGATGGAATCCAGGGCCTTGAGCCTCTTCCTACAGATTGCTGTGCAATCTAGGATAAGGTGTGCTGGTGTCTCCTGTTCCAGCTCGCAGAACCGGCAGCTTGCATTGGAGCCCATGCCCAAGTTGGACAGGTGCTTCCTGAGCTTGCAGTGCCCTGTGTAGACTGCGACAAGGAGACGAAGTTTCTCACGGGGGAGGTTAATTACTTCTTTAAACCTGGAGAGGTTGTACCCGCCTAGGAGCAGCTTGGCGTGGCGCATGCCTGCTGCCTGCCGCCAGTACTGCCTTCTTTCCTCTCTCTCCGTGCGGAGCAGCTCCTTAAGAGTGTGGGGTCCTACTGCCATATACGGCTCTGGTCCCAACATCCTGGACGCTGCCGCCTTGCGAGCCAGTTCGTCGGCCTTCTCATTCCCTTCTACTCCCCTGTGTCCCGGTACCCAAATTAGGTGCACCCTGTTGCACAAGGACAGACGGTTAAGCCTTTCTATGCACTCTTCGACTAAACGCGATCTGGTCTCGTATGATAAGATCGCCTTTAGTGCCGCTTGGCTATCGCTGAAAATTGCTATGCGCTGATTGCGATAGTTGCGGCTAAGGTTGATTTCGGCGCATTGACTGATGGCAAGAACTTCAGCCTGGAAGATGCTTGGGAAGCGACCCATGGGTATGGACAGCTTAGTCCGCGGTCCCGCAATACCCGCTCCAATACCTTCCGGTGTTTTCGAGCCATCAGTGTACCACTGAATGGTACTATCTTCTAGCAGCCTTTCCAGCGTGGAATCGTTCCTTTGGGAAAGAGCACTAGTATTTGATTTGTTAATGTATGTATATAGTAATGTACCGACTGGGTTCATATGGAGAAGGAGCAACAATTACTAAAATTGCTAGTTTGTTTGGTATTAGCGATGGTGGAGTAATATAGGTGAGCTATTTACATATGTATCGGTTTCAGCTGTATTTTAAATTTCTCAATAGATCATGACCAACAGAGTATTTGATGAAATTATTGAAAGGAAAACTCAGTTTCTGTTTTGGCCGGACCCTGTATAGCGTAGAGCTTTAGTTGTTCAAACACTCAGTGAGCTACCACATTGTGTTGGCTACGTAGATGGAACGGAGATAAAATTGGCGGAAAAACCCACTGTAGATTGTGAAGCATATTTTTCTCGCAAGCATATATATTCACTTAAGGCTCAATGTGTGTGTGACCACAAACTAGTAATTCGTCATATGGTATTGGGGTATCCTGGTAGTGTTCATGACGCTAGGATATACAACAATTGCGAGCTGTCCACAAACGCCACTGAAATGCTAACAGGAACAGAGTGGTTAGCTGCAGACAGTGCATATAAATTTACTTCGAGCCTCATTACTCCTTTTAGAATAAACGGAAGGCACCTTGAATCAACGAATTCTGTTCAACAGAACGTTCAGCCAGTACCGATTAAGAATTGAGCATTGCTTTGGTTTATTGAAAGAACGTTTTAATAGCTTGGAAGAACTCAAAATTCAAATAAAGAGTGATCATTCGGTAAAGTTTGCATGCCGGTTCATATTAGTTGGTGCGTTATTGCACAATATTATATTAAAAGAAAACGACGGTAGTTTTGATGTTGACGAAGAAAGCATTAGTGAAAACAGTGCAGCCGACGAGCCTGGGGATCAAAACTTACTAACGGTTGAAGGTGCATCTAAGCGCCTTTCATTGTTATCACTAATGGAAACTTAAAAAATAAAGTATTGAAACTCATGTTTACATACATATCTTTAAAATCCATTAATATATGCTTTTATTTACAAGAAAAATAAAAAGTGCTTCTGTGCCTATTAACATTTAGTTACATTCAAATATATGTATTTTGCTATGAGAACTTTTAAATTTGCGAAAAAAGTACCATGTGAAATCTCTTTTTAAGTTTCACATTCATTTTGATTTTAACTTTAACTCTATTTCAAATATTTTAATGCGTTCTTCACTAGCAAGTTTTAGTTTTTAAATTTCCAGTTTGGTTTCTTTTTCTGATTCAGTTTCAATTCTTTTCATTTTTAATTGATTATTCAGTTCAATTCTTTTTAACTCGACCTCATTCTTTTCTTTTTTCTTAACTTCTAATTCCAACCTTTTCTCCTGAATAAAAATCAATTTATTGAACGGGGCTTCACCCTTTCTTTTTGGTTTTTTTCTTGAACTTCTAAAGTCCAACGAACTTTGTGGGGTAGAAGTTCCCGCGGCGGCGGCACTGCAATCGCTACTTATAGGTAATATTGGGTCAACTAAATCCTCACAATCGAGCGCACACAAGTCGTAGGAATCGATGGTATCGTTTAACGAACTATCAGCACAAGGGGAATCGGTCAGTACTTCAATGCTGTCAGTGCTTTGAAAAATTACTCCGGGATTTACATTTTTGTGTTGTCCGAAGATAACTTCCAGTAAGTCAAAGTTGGAACAAGTTTTGTTGACATGCGCTGATACGCTTGACTCGTCACCATTAGCGAGTAGTCCAGACCTAGTTTTGTTTTTCCAGGCTGCAGCGGCAACGTACGACGCTTTGAGATACCTCATTTTGCTTTTCATAGCTGCGCAAAGGACAGATTGAAGTGCCGGTGTATTTTGCTGAAATTTTTCGTAAAACCTTTGGGAGGTCGGTTTCTGGAAGATATGCTAAATACAAAAGGGTCACAACTCAAAATTTTCCAAAACTGAGTTTTTTGCATAAATTAATTCAGAGTACACATCTCTAACTACTGCAAAAATTTTGTTCACATAACTGTCTTCTTTAACTGGAAAAATACAGTTATGTCTATTTTTATGTCAAGTGTGTTGCTTTTGCGCGATCAACTAAAGAGAATTATTTTTAGTTGCGTTAATGTGCTCAAACCTAGCTGATTACTTTCATTACACATAAAGAGTTTCATTTTGAGTTCTGCCTCTATAACTGTAAAAAGTGATAAATTTCGTGGTATATTATTTTGCATTGTGCCTCTTTAGTTGTGAAAAGTGAGTTCAGTTAACAGTATTATTTATTTATGTGCCTTCTTTGATGAAATAATCGTGAGCGTCGTAAGTTTTATAATTTTTTTTATTTTAAAGTAGAAAAAAGAATTAAATGTTAATGATATTGGTATTAGTATTCTGTTTGTTTACTTATTTTGCATGCCTTTTGTAAAATCTTAAATTATTTGCAATACAAAATTTAATTTTTAGTTGTGACCCCTTTGATGAAAGTGTCTTGCCCAAACCTTGGACATTACTCAAACACAATGGAAACAGATTGTAGTGTGCCTTGTCACAATGATGATAGTGGCACTAATGCATTTAGTGACTTCTTCTTCTTTACTGGCGTAGACACCGCTTACGCGATTATAGCCGAGTCAACAACAGCCCGCCAGTCGTTTCTTCTCTTCGCTACGTGGCGCCATTTGGATATTCCAAGCGAGGCCGGGTCCTTCTCTACTTGGTCCTTCCAACGGAGTGGAGGTCTTCCTCTTCCTCTGCTTCCCGCGGCGGGTACTGCGTCGAATACTTTCAGAGCTGGAGTGTTTTCATCCATCCGGACAACATGACCTAGCCAGCGTAGCCGCTGTCTTTTAATTCGCTGAACTATGTCAATGTCGTCGTATATCTCGTACAGCTCATTGTTCCATCGAATGCGATATTCGCCGTGGCCAACGCGCAAAGGACCATAAATCTTTCGCAGAACCTTTCTCTCGAAAACTCGCAACGTCAACTCATCGGTTGTTGTCATCGTCCAAGCCTCTGCACCATATAGGAGGACGGGAATTATGAGAGACTTATAGAGTTTGGTTTTTGTTTGTCGAGAGAGGACTTTGCTTCTCAATTGCCTACTTAGTCCGAAGTAGCACCTGTTGGCAAGAGTTATCCTGCGTTGGATTTCTAGGCTGACATTGTTGGTGGTGTTTACGCTGGTTCCAAGATAGACGAAATTATCTACAACTTCAAAGTTATGACTGTCAACAGTGACGTGAGTGCCAAGTCGCGAGTGCGACGACTGTTTGTTTGATGACAGGAGATATTTCGTCTTGCCCTCGTTCACTGCCAGACCCATTTCTTTTGCTTCCTTGTCCAGTCTGGAGAAAGCAGAACTAACGGCGCGGGTGTTGAGGCCGATGATATCAATATCATCGGCATACGCCAGCAGTTGTACACTCTTATAGAAGATGGTACCTTCTTGTTGAGTTCTGCAGCTCGAACTATTTTCTCCAGAAGCTGGTTGAAAAAGTCGCATGATAAGGAATCGCCTTGTCTGAAACCTCGTTTGGTATCGAACGGCTCGGAGAGGTCCTTCCCGATTCTGACGGAGCTTTTTGTGTTGCTCAACGTCAGTTTACACAGCCGTATTAGTTTTGCGGGGATACCAAATTCAGACATCGCGGCATAAAGGCAGCTCCTTTTCGATTTAGTGACTCAGGGAGTGAATTTTGTGTGTCCGGAAAAAGCACCACCTCAGAAGAATACTCAGAAGAAGAAGAAGAAGATATAAAAAGATTAAGTAGGAAGAGAACACTTTCTAGATATACATATTAAAATAAGAAACAACAGAAACAAAAATCTTTAAGAAACTCTGGAGCCTCTTATACATCACTTTCCAAGTCGAAAAAAGAAGTAAATGCCAGGTGTATAAGGCCACCCTGCGGAGCAAAATGAATAAAGCTTTATTTCAAAATAGAAATATTTAAATAAAAACATACATTTCCTCACTCCTGTGATTTTCTTATTATTCTTATTCTTCTATTCAGTCGGCGGTTAGGAAACTTATAAAATTAAAACATTTTATCAGTTAAAAAGGCACAACTTAAGATAATATCGCTAGTTAATCGAAAAAATTTTAGTTAAAGAGTCATAAATCAAAATTTTGTTTTATTTTCGCAAACATAATATAAAATTGAAAAAAATATAGCAGAACCTTCTTCAATGTTGTATATTTTCATGATGGCACAAATGACTTTGCAATACGATGGCCATTTCCAAATAAGCTGGGCGCATTAGATGGTAAACATATAACCTTTAGGCCATCGCAAAAAGATGGTTCATTTTACAACAACTATAGAGGCACAAATGTATAGTTTTGTTGGCCTTATTTGATGCAAATTGCAATTTCATTTACGTGGATATTGGGTGTAACGGTCGATGTAATGATGCAGGAGTGTTCCTCCAAAGTGAACTCTCTTTGGTACTACGAGAAGAGAGAGGATTACCATCAAACTCTACTATAGGTAATAATAGATGTCTCCCATATGTGGTCGTAAGCGATGATGCTTTCCCGCTTCAGAGACATCTAATGAAATCGTACCCTTACCACACAACCTGTTGCCAGAAGATAATATTCAGTTACCGTCTTTCCAGTGCAAGACACGTAGTTGAACATGCTTTCGGGATTCTATTAAACAGATTCATAATATTTTTAGCACCTATAAATTTAAGAGTAAAGCCTGTGCAAAAAATTGCATTTGCTTGTCTTGTTTTACACAACGTTTTAGGAACAAATAATACCAATGGTATACATTTAATCAATACAAAAGCTGAAAGATATTCTCAAGCTTCTGTTAATAGCAGCACTCCGAGGAGGGGTGAGCCAGAAACTATTCGGTAAAAATATTAGACCTATTATATATATATATATATATATATATATATATATATAAAATATATATATATAATATAAATTCTAATAAAAATAGAATTATTTAACATTATTATTAACATTACAAAAACACTCTTTCATAGAGATATATATTTAATCGTTGAGATGGAGAAGGGAATTCCTATCATAAAATTGTCATTACATATACACAAGTATATTAATAGGGGGATTTTCCCATGATCAATGTTTGCTAAACGAATACTCGATAAATGGAATGTGGAAATTCCCGCAGTTGAAGCAAACACATTTAAAGGATTACTATTTTCGGTATATCCATTCCTGTAAAAAATATTGTACGGAAACAGAGAATAGCGCCATTTAATGTAATTCATGCAGCTAATTTTTTATTACAAATATAAATGCCCAACATTTTTTTGATGAATAAAAACATTTTTCTAGTTTACTTCATTTCACATTTTATTCATTGATTTTAATTCATAATTCATCATAATTTATAAACTATATAAAAAATAAATAGTATTTATTCAAAAATAAGGCCCTAATTAGAAAAACTTAGGCTTTGTCAAATTAATCACATTTCCGATATAAATTAAAAATATTTCTAGAACTATATAAAAATATCTACATTATTTGTATTTCAAAAAAGACAGCCTTAAAATTTTATTTCAGTCACACATTTCTTTCAAACTTTTCCATTATATATATAGTATTAATCGGTCCTAAAAAAAATTATTATTACTATTTACTTATGTAATTTGATAAATTATATAAATTTGCATTACTTACAAAAATTTAAATCTTCATCTTCGAAAATTCCATTCATTGCATTCTGAAGTAAGTCGTTCTGATGGGATTGTAACTGCAAATCACGATATCTGTTTGATTTTTGTACTAAACGGCGCATAAGGCATTGGACCTTCCATTCAGCGTCTTCTCGCGTATGAGGAACTATCTCCTCCAATTTCGCAGAGACCAAATTGCCCAACCAACTATACGGTCTATTGCGTCTTTCAGCGATTTGTTCTCTCACAGCCGCCAAATCCTGCCTCACTTTTGACAATGAATAAATAAGTAAATTGTTTAATTTCTCAATCCATAAAAAAGGAGATCCCACAATCTGCGCCAACTACCGTGGGATTAGCCTCCTCAACATCGCGTATAAGGTTCTGTCGAGCGTATTGTGTGAAAGATTAAAGCCCACCGTCGACAAACTGATTGGACCTTATCAGTGTGGCTTTAGACCTGATAAATCAACAACTGACCATATATACATCATCCGCCAAATCTTGGAAAAGACCCGTGAAAAGGAATCGACACACACCACCTCTTCGTTGATTTCAAAGCTGCTTTCGACAGCACGAAAAGGAGCTGCCTCTATGTCGCGATGTCTGAATTTAGTATCCCCGCAAAACTAATACGGCTGTGTAGACTGACGTTGAGCAGCACCAGAAGCCCCGTCAGGATCGGGAAGGACCTCTCCGAGCTGTTCGATACCAAAGACAAGGCGACTCCCTATCGTGCGACTTCTTCAATCTGCTGCTGGAGAAAATTATTCGAGCTGCAGAACTCAATAGAGCAGGTACAATCTTTTGTAAGAGTGTACAGCTGCTGGCGTATGCCGATGACTTTGATATCATCGGCCTCAACACCCGCGCCGTTAGTTCTGCTTTCTCAAGACTGAACAAGAAAGCAACGCAAATGGGTCTGGCAGTGAACGAGGGCAAGACGAAATATCTCCTGTCATCAAACAAACAGTCGTCGCACTCGCGACTTGGCTCTCACGTCATAACTTTGAAGTTGTAGATAATTTCGTCTATTTAGGAACCACAATTAACACCACCAACAATGTCAGCCTGGAAATCCAACGCAGGATTACTCTTGCCAACAGGTGCTACTTCGGACTGAGTAGGCAATTGAAAAGTAAAGTTCTCTCTCGACGAACAAAAGCCAAACTCTATAAGTCGCTCATAATTCCCGTCCTGCTATATGGTGCAGAGGCTTGGACGATGACAACAACCGATGAGTCGACGGTGCGAGTTTTCGAGAGAAAAGTTCTGTGAAAGATTTATGGTCCTTTGCGCGTTGGCCACAGCGAATATCGCATTCGATGGAACGATGATCTATACGAGATATACGACGACATTGACATAGTTCAGCGCATTAAAAGACAGCGGCTACGCTGGCTAGGTCATGTTGTCCGGATGAATGAAAACACTCCAGCTCTGAAAGTATTCGACGCAGTACCCGCCGCGGGAAGCAGAGGAAGAGGAAGACCTCCACTCCGTTGGAAGGACCAAGTGGAGAAGGATCTGGTTTCGCTTGAAATATCCAATTGGCGCCACGTAGCGAAGAGAAGAAACGACTGGCGTGCTGTTTTTGACTCGCCTATTATCGCGTAAGCGGTGTCTACAACAGTAAAGAAGAAGAAGAAGTTTAATTTTTAAAATTAAATTACAATACCATTCCCTTTTTCTTCTGCCTTTCTTTTTCGCCATTCATTATTTCAGTTGTCTATAAATGTATGTAGATAAGTACAAAGGTTAAAATTATTTGTTTTATACACATATATATGAATGATTTACTATATTAACAGTTTCCTCAGCCACAATTGGTTGGGTTGTTGTTGGAGATATATTATTTTCACACTCCCGACTTCCTGACGCGCTTGGATCCTAAAGTATAATATTTGTTTGAATTGATGCAATAAAATAAAATAAAATATTACCTCGTTGTTAGATTCCCCCTCCTAATTTGGGTATGCTGCTCCAAAAATTGCAGCAGCGAGAAGCACCATAGCTTTGGAGAATACAAATCGTTTATACCAGCTCTGCTTTTACGTGAATTGAGCACTTCACGAATTTCTCGTAAATATTGTGTTTTTATATATTTCCATTTTTTTTATTTCACACACGTTTATGTTTGGCACCTTTAGCTCCTCACAGGTTTTGTTAAACGCTTTAGCTTTTACATTCCGGGCACAATTCCGATTTTTTTTGCCGCGGCGATTTGAAAGTAAAAAACATATAGAGTTATAGGGTTCGTAAACGCTTAGTTTAGGAGATATTCGGCCTTAAAGTTCAAAAATTCGCAAAATTGGACCATTAGTAATATTATATACATATATAAGTAATATAATAATATTATATATACATATGTATAAGTAATATTATAAAATAATATTACGAAATAAATTGCAAAGTATACATTGCAGTACGAAAACTCAAATTTTGTTTCAATATGAGTGCATGATAGCCGAAAAATATAACCACTTCATATCCAAAACTCATATTTTAAATATAATATTATATATATCGTCGCCTAAAATACAAACCAATGTATCATCAAAAATAAATGGAAATCGCTGACAGATATAATAACCAAAACTTACCATTTTATAACGAAAACTTAAGTTTTGAGTGCATGATAACCCCAATTATAACCACTTTATACCAAAAAGTCTATATATTTTTTTATTTTCAACGCAGAAAGGGGTACTACGCGAAAGTACTTCAGTCACCCCGGGTATTCGCTCGGCCAGGGTTATTTTTCTAAAGCGCGGCCGAAGGCCACCAACGCAGAAACGAGTACTATGCGAAAGTACTTCAGTCACCTCGAGTATTCGCTCGGTCAGGGTTATTTTTTTACAGCGCGGCCGTAGGCCGCTAACGCGGAAAAGAGTACTATGCGAAAGTAATTCAGTCACCCCGGGTATTCGCTCGGACAAGGTTATTTTTTTAAAGCACGGCCGAAGGCCGTCAACGCAGAAAGGAGTACTATGCGAAAGTACTTCAGTCACCCCGGGGATTATGTATGTATATAAAAATGTTATATTACAATCATAAACGTATATAATATTATAATGTTATCACACGATTTTACTTATCTGTGTTTATTAAATATTAATCACATATTATTCATATATATTTGTATATGGAAAAGTGTTCACATATTAAATTTTAGCTTGAAAAATCTTCCTTATAGTTTTTTTATAGTTAATAAAGAAAAAAGAATCACTCGAAAGTAGAAACAAAGAAAACGCGGTGAAACGCTGAAAAATCATTCAATTTTGGTTTTTAAGGTTTGGCAATGCTGGTTTTTCTTGTAAATATAAGCGCTCTACACTTTTCAGCCATTCAGCCACATTCGGTTTTTTTACCCCTCCGCCAAAGTAATCGGAATCGTGCCACATTCCGGTCCAAACATAACAGTGACTTTATGCTTTAAATACACTCCTGTGCTTCTACCAAATATATTAATTTTTCAATTAGCGCTTTTGTCCATATTACTTTTTCCGCCATATTTATCTAAAATAACCGAATATTAATAAACAGAAAATTTAAAAATTAATTTATTCAACTCTCCACATTTTAAAATTTTATAAACACGTAAATTAACATCCTCACGCTTCAATATCCAAATAACAACACAACAGGCATTAAGTGTAGCGTAACCGTACAGCACAAAAACTTGAGAAAATGATATGAAAGAGAATGAGAAAAAAACTCGAACAGACTTGGGCAAGAAAAATTGTGCGTGTGAACGTAATGGGCGACAACAAAAGAGAATCGCCCAAGAATTAGCAACAAGAGCTGATGCGTGTAATAACAGACATAGCGAATGACAGTCTTCAAGCGACATCTCTTGAACTATAAAATTCAGAGAACGTTTATAATAGAGATGGTTCACGTTTCAAATATCGTAACTTTTCGAAGGGGTACTCGGCAGAGATGAAAAAGTCTCACCACAGACAAATTTTGAGCGTGTTTCACCACATTTAACACCGATTGAGGGTTTTTTAGAGTCTATGAGAAATAACATGTTAATGTAAATAAAAAAGAACCAATGCAGGGCAATATACATACACATATGTGTATTTATGTATATGCAGGTGATTTTTGGTTGTCGGAAAAGTTCCTGTATGCTACATGACTTTTTCTGAAGCTAACATACATATATACATACATATGTATGTTTTACGGGAGAAATTGCGCCAAAATGAAAGATAAAGAGGGGATTCTGCTTTTTGATTGAAAAAGTTTTTGTATACTATATACAAGTAGTTAGATTTTTTACTAAGTCTAATACACATATGGTATATACATATATATAATATCTTTTACTGGGGAAGAAAAGCCGAAAATGAAAGTTGAAGAAGATATGGTCAACGGAATTTTAGTTCTAAATGAATTTGGTCGCGGAAAGATCGCTAATTCGATTTTATACGATTTTTCAAATAGTTTTAATTAAAACAAAATGAGCAAAAAAATCTAAAAAAGTGTCGCGTTCGGGAGTGCACATCAGAATCTCCCGGGATATTCTTTTTATTCCCTAGGAAGCAGGAGGATTTGCAGAGCGAAGTCAAGTGAAGTGTGTGTGTGTTGCGCATTGTGCAGAGTACGTTTCAATGTTGCTAGGTGTAGTGGGCGGTATTAGTGTGTGTCAATAATGTGCCGGTTTGAATGCACCTCCATATTTGTGGACGGGTCCACTGCCATGGAGAAGGTGCTGTTTTCGCAGTTGTGTTTCCAGAGAGGCGACGATTTTCAAGTTTCCAAAAAAAGAAGATGTTCGGCAGAATTGTGCAAAGGCTTGCAACTTAGTTGTGTCGCCTTCCGATACCCTTTTTATTTGCCGAATTCATTTTGACCCGCAGTGTGTCGCTAAATACAAACTTTTGCCTGGGGCTTTTCCATGTTTACGATTAGAGCCAGCACTAAGACGTAGCTCATCTAGTGCTGACTCTAATTGGGTGTGCTCACCCGTCAATGCGACTTATGAACTTTTTAAAGTAGGTGTAGGAGTAGAAGAGGACGACATAACAAAGAAAGAGTTCGAACAATCTTCCATATTAGAGGAAAGTACATTAAGATAAGAACCCCAAAATAGCGACGTAAGTTCTGCTTTAGACAGTCGCGAACGATTTGCTCGATCGGCACGGTATTATCGAAGTAATGCGCTTAGATTAAATAAAAAAGTCGAAGAGTTAGAGGGGGTGATTAAAGATTTATAAAAGAAATATGAACGGATGTAACTTTAAGCTTTGACGCTATAACATTCGCTAGGATGATCGTCACCAAGCGCATTGTTTTTAGTGACAATGAAAGGACATTGGCACAAAACATTTATTATATGTTCACCAAATCATATAGTTTGATGCTTGACGATTTAGGATTTGCTTTACAAAGCTTTTGCGTTGTCCCTAGTATCGATGCCAATGTCTTGCGAAATTTAGAAAAATTTCAAAAAAATGTCCGTTTTAAAACGAAATTGTGTTTTTTTATTTGATAAAATATCAATAAAGTCCGACTTAACTTTTAATAGAGTTAGGAATGTTATTGATAGGTTTGTGGATTATGGGGATGGCCAACGTGGTATGATTATAGGTAGATCTCAACGTAAAGGCTTTAGTCTGCGGTTAAGGGCTTTCAAATAATTCACTTTTAAATTTGTTAAATATTACTGAAGAAAACCCCTTTTATATCCACGAATGTTTAAAAATATTTTGTTTATATGACTATTGCCACCTTTTTAATTCCGCGCGTAATACATTTATGAAATATGAAATTTCAACTCCAAATGGAATAGCCAGCTTAAAAGTTATAAAAAAAAACTTTACTCTATCGATCAGAGCGATATGCACTGTAAAATATCCCAAAACTTACAGAGGCCCATGTTTGTCCCAGCGTGTTTGTAAAAATGTCCGTGAATCGTGCATTTCAAGTTCCGAGCAAAGTCTATTCAGCTCCGACGAATATTTATTAAAATGTGCACAACCTACGCAACTATTTATTAAAAAAATGAATGATCATTTCGATGATTTAGACTGTACGAATTTTGTTTCCAAAAATCCGCTGAAATATTAGTTATTGAAGAATGACTCCGGGAAGGTCCAATGCCTTTATGATTATATAAAATATTCTAGTTAGGTTAAGTGTATTAGTGGGTTTTGTTTCACAATAAGTGGAATGATACAGTTGAGCGAAGAGCTATTTAGGGATCAAGAGGAATTGAGGTATATACATATTTCTTGGGAAAATTAATCAAGATTCGTTGGAGAATTTTTTTTATAGAGTCCGAGCTAGCCAGGGTATCAATACCCATCCCTCTGCTAATGAGATACAGTATATTGTAGGTAGATGAAAATTTTACTGCAAAATTTTCAAGATAAGGGACTGGAACCTAGGCCCTGAAGATCGTCATCTAGATGTACAGGGAAACGAACAGGAATCTGAGCAACTCGACCTGGAATCTTTCACTATTCCAGACGAAAATTTTGTTGAAGAGTACGGCAAAGCTGACGTCCAGATCAAGCGGTATTACGGTTATAGTATTTATCAAAACATTTTGTTTAAAATCCATTGCGAAAAATGCAGCAAAACAATGAGGAAGACACAAAGCGATTTAACGCTGTATTCGGAGGCCCTAATCAGAGCTAAGAACTATAAGGATGACGGCGACTTAAGGTTAGTCAATCCTAGTCATAGGGTCTTCGAAGTGTGTCGACTGCAGATAATGTGATACGTCAAGCTCTTTAACAAATATGCTCACTATTTAAATGTTCGTAGTCTGATGTTGTCCGCCATAAAACAAAAAACGGAAAATGTTTTTCCTCAATGGTTTGATACAACCAATGCATGTTTCGCCCATAAAATGAAACAATTAGAGTATTTAGTGACTATTCTGTTATATAAAAATTCAAAATGGTTTGAAAAGAAAGAGATAAACAGGAAACGACATCGGAAACGCGATGCTAACATAAAAAAAGTAAGTTAGTTAGTAAGTTGCAAGTCAGAATGCTTTAAATAAGAACATCTTACTTTCGCACAGCTGCACGGCTACATAACTCTGTCCATAAGACCGTGTGTATTTTAATATTTGACAGATGTCGTTTGAAGTTTGTCGCTCTCGTCGTGTTCAGCACATCAATTTTAGCATACGCACATTGTTTCCAAATTTGTCTACATGCCAGATATGTATGTAAATATGTACTCTCATGCCTACATACCAAATTTTTATGTATACATGTACACTCAGTGCTTCATGCAAAATCTACGTTCACACGGATAACCAAGTGCCGAAGCTCACGTTTTGTGAAAGAGTCAGTGTGTCCACGGACCAACGCGACGGCAAAGCTTCGCCACATTGTGTTGTAGAAAACCGAGCTGTGCCGAAAAAATAAGCGAACGATCGCCGATTGTCACCGCTTGCCTTGCCGCTCAGCGTAAATATATATGAAGATGTATGAGCGTGCATACATATCTACACAGATTTTTTCGAGCATCGAGAAATATTTTAGAATTGACAAATATAAATCGACAACAGCTACATATGTTGCCCCTTTTCTAACTTCTTTCTGTGAAGAAACATCAGAAAGTTGTTCAATATATGATTTTTAGCTTTTACCATTGTCGCGAAAAGACGCTTGTAGGCAAAGGCATGCTCGGGGAGATGGTGTTTGCTTTTATGAATGAAGCGAGTTTTCCTGTTGAAAGTGCGCTTGCGTTGATGAATGAAAAAATCGTTTTTGTGTACTTTTCTACAAATTTGGGCATCGAATATTTGGCTGCCATGCCTATTGGCTTGTGACGCTGCTGACGCTACTTGAAACGATTGTTGTTTTGGTAGAACAATATTTGTAATTTTGCGGGTGACATTTCTACATGTGAACGCATAAAATTATGTATGTTGTGTATGCGTTATTTGTGTGCCAATGTCATACGCACATATTTATGTATGTACATATGAGCAGCGCGCACATGTTATTATTGATAAGTGAGAATATGATTTGAATTCGTGAAAGCGAACATAAACACATTTGTATGTATGGTCATGTGCATATAAGTTTTGAATGATAAAATGTACGATTAATGTACATTTATCACTATTGCAATATATTTAATTTTTTTCTACATATTATGATAGTTTGTTATACACATAAGTTATAAAGTATAAGTATGAGTAATATTTGATATATATATATGATGGCAAAAGCTAAAAATCATAAATTGAACAATTTCTGATATTTTGCTAGAAGGGAAAAGTGCCAACCCCGTAAACTGGCAAAACACAGAAAGAAGTGACAAAAGTAGCAACATACTGTTGTCGATTTATAATATTATATTTGTCAATTCTAAAATATTTTTCCATGGCTCGCAAAAATCTTCGTCGAAATGTATACAGACTCATACGTATATATTCATACATATTTACGTAAGTTTGTAGGCGAAGCTGTTAGAGCGGCAAGGGAAGCGGTGACAATAGACGATCGCTTGCTTATTTTTTCGGCACAGCTCGGATTTTCTACCAACAACACAATACTGTGTCGACAGATTGACTCGTTGACATTACAGGCAACACTGTTTCCAAGCACATCTAACTTCAAGTAATTTTTAAAGTGTTATTCGGGGAAGTCCCAAATAACAAAGTTCATTGGAAAATTTTAAATATCGCGTCATTTATCGAAAAAGGATAATAAAAAAAGTGAAATGGGCAGACAAAGGGGACAAACCAGTGTTGAAGTGCAGGAACTAGTAATTCGTCATTACGAAAACCAAAAATCGCTTCGGGAAATATCTGAAATTGTAGATCGAAACCGATCGACCGTTCAGTACATCATTAAACGGTACAAGAAAGATAAAACTGTGAAAAATAGATCGAAAGTTGCATATCAACAAAATTTTCTCTGCTAGTGATGAAGTCAAGTCAAAAAAGATCCATTTATAAGTGCACCGAAACTCGTAACAATCGCCGAAAATGATTTGGGGAAAAAGTGTTGCCCACACACCAGTAGAAATATACTGAATAAGGCTTATTATAACGGCAGAAGAGCAAGGCGAAGGCCTCTTATCAACGAACGTAATCAAAAAGCAAGACTACGATTTGCAAAGGAACATCAATCAAAAGATTTCTCGTTTTGGAAAAAACGTGCTATTTACAGATGACAGCAAGTTTACTCTTTTCGGTTTAGACGGTAGACCCTATGTATGGAGAAGGTCAAATGAGGCGCTCTTTACCAAAAATATGAAGCCCACAGTAAAGCACGGTGGCGGATCGGTAATGGTGTGGGGATCATTTTCTGCACGGGGACCTGGAGAATTGCATCTCATTGAGGGTATTACGAATCACACTATGTATCTGAACATTTTAAAAGAAAAATTGCCACTTTGTAAAGAAAAACTGGGCCTTGTCGAGGATTTGCATCTTTACCAGGACAATGACCCAAAGCATAAGGCATATAATGTGCGATCGTGGTTGCTTTATAATTGTCCGCATGTCATCGATACACCAGCCCAGAGTCCAGATTTAAACCCCATTGAGAACTTGTGGAGCTATCTCGATACGAAAGTGCACCAGCGTACAATAAGTTCAAAGGATGGGTTGAAGACGATGAATGGTAAAAAATCGAACCCAGTTTTTGTGAAAAACTTGTTAAAAGTATGCCAAATAGATTACAAATGGTTATTAAACACAAAGGAATGCATACAAAATATTAATATTAACATTACTTTTACTTTTATATAATGTACGAGTTTCACTTTGGAATGAAAAATGAATTACATGCTATTTTACTTTTTTACCTCACTTAAAATGTATTTGAATTAACATTTAGTTTTGATTATTTTGTTTTTGTTACGTAGTAATATACTAATAAAATATACAAAAGTTTTTTTGGAAGCGCTTATTTTATTTATGATTTTTGGGAATTTAATAAATTTTTTTGACTTGTACGAGTTTTGCTTGGAGCTACTGTATTTACAATATATGCATGCGGTTTTTGCCTGAGGATTTGTTTTTATGGAGGAGTTGCGCCAAATTCTAACGTAAAATATACGTATGTATAAGATAACGGCACCAATAGCTAAGGGCACATTTGCATAACGTAAACAATCCGTGCGATTGTGTACTTTGATACAGTCTCAAGTCTCTAAATTTGCGATTTTAAGTTAGAGACTATTTTTGAGACTTGAGACGATTTTGCTATTCTATAAGTGACAGTTATAAAATCTATTACATTTCATTATTCAGAGATGTTTTTACACTTGAATGAAAATAAATATGTCGATAACAAATATTACATTTTCTATAACATAGTCAAAAAGCATAACATTTGTTTCATAATATTTACAAAATTTATGTAAAATTTATTTATTTTATACCTTTTCGTGTTTGAGTTGCATACAAAATATAAAAAAACGACAATCGATTAATATCTATGATGATCTCTATTCAGTATACTCAAAATGGCAGACAAGAGTTCCTTTTAGTTTTGTGACCCGTGGCTAAATGAGATAAGCCGCCCCCCCTAATGCCACTACACCAATACACCACACACACAGAACCCACATTCCACCACCCACACGCGAGAGGACATCCACACACGAAAACACATATCAACCGTCAAAAGGGTCAACTAAAAAAAGTTTTCCTTCAGTCTCGTTTTGACCTACAAACGAAGTATACGCATGTCCGCCTAATTCTCGCTTTCCCGCCGTCGCCTGCTATTTAGTAAAATCTCGAATCGAAATATTGTAATTACTCTACTGAAATTGTAATCGCTAAAAGGGCTCAGTAAACCCAAATTGAATTTAAACATTAACCGCGTGTTTTTATTAAAATAAGTGGAAGTGGTAAGTGTCACCAAGATAAAGTGAATCGGACATTGCTGCTTCAAACATTGGTCCTTCGAGCCGCTAAGAAAGGCACTATTTGGAAAAAATAAAAATAAAAGCAGCGGCAAAATAATTAAAGTGACATATACAAAAAGTTAAAGATGCGGTGACATACATACATATGTATACATATTAATTTACATATACAAAAAATTCTTTTCTATTAAAAAGAAAAAAATATATAAAATATATAAAAAAGGGGGCGGTGACAAATACATATATATAAATATACATTTTAAAAAAAAAAAAAAAAAATTTCAAGGAAAAAATAAATTATAAAAAGAAAAAGTGGTGTATGCACATATACATGCACATACATACATATATATAAATCAAAAATTTCAAAAAAAAATATATTTATATAATAAAATAATTGCGATAATTGCGGTATACATATACAATAAATAAAAAGCAGTTTGAAAAACGGACACGAAGCGGTTCCGTGTTGTGGTAACAATATCGAAAAAAAAGAAAATACAATAATAACAAAAAACGTAACTCCGTGTGTGCAGTTATATAAAAAAAACAGCAACGTATTAATACATGTACATAAAATATAGTGTTTAAAACCAAAAACCCCCCAAAAAAAAAATACGGAAAATCGGGCGCGAAATATTATTTATCAAAACAAAAACATCCACACGGGCGCGAAGCTCAATACAAGAATAAAACAAAATCCTTGTGAAAATTAAACATTAATAAACTTAAAACAACAAATTAAAAAGAAAAAAAAGGAATTTAATTAAAAATAAAAACAACCGGAGGAAAGCCAAGCACCAAAAAGGAAAGGAAACGGAAAGGAACCAGATTGAACGCAGTGGCATATACTAGCCCCCCCGCCCTCTTTTTTACCGCATATAAAGCCCTCAAAGTCCCTTGAAGCGGCACAAAGTGAGTGTATCAACTCCATTTATTATTTTAAATTATTTGAACTTATTTGCATATATGGATGTTGAAAGTTACAGTTGATCTCTATAAAAACTGTATACGATCCTGTAAATTTTAATAGAACGGTTGCTACTAAACTGTCCGAACTTACGAATTTACGGTTGTTTCCGGGAAACCAAATACAGTTTGGTACATTACATATGTACATCCAAATATATGTATGAACAGTATATGGTATAATATATATATATAATTGTATATATACTGGCATATACATATCTGATAAAAGGCCTACTTATGCTTACATTTGTGTATCTAAACACACAACATTAAAAATCAAAAAAAAAAAAATTTCAAGTACACTTGACAACATTTTCCGGCAATACCCCTTATACTCAACAGTATAAGCAGGATTGCGCAAAAAGTAAGCTAAGGCAATTGCGAAATTCAAAAAGAGAAAAGAAAAATAAGAAAACCAAACATACATATATGCCAATAGTCACCACTTTTATATGTACATACCTTACATACCGAAACAAAGTGAGGAGAAACAAAATCAATGCGACATACACCCACATGTATGTATAAACAACATAACAAAATTTTACATATTAACAAAAGTGCATACCTGCACTTCACCGATTTTCTATTCCCGCGGTGTCCGTACGGCAAATATTATATACATACATACATACGGCATACAATTAGCCTATGCCGGTATATACAACGTACATAGGGTACAAAATTAATTTAAAAATTTACAAATTTTACAAAATTCCGAAAAAATTAAGCGGTAAATTCGAAATTTTACTTTATTACAAAATTTTACAATTCGTCATTTAAAAAAAAAAAAAAATTAATCACGGCCAAAATAAAACAAAAAATTTTAAGAGTTGGTAGAAAGGAAAAGCAAATACATAAGTATTGCCAGTTTCAAGTGTTCACACACACAAACTTATATTCAAAGACCAAATCGGCACCTGTCCAGCAATACCCCTTGTTCTTGTTAAAGCACAAGCAAGCAGGATTGCAAACAAAACAAAAAAAATATAAATTTTTTGCATCTTACGTATGCACATAAACACGCACATATTGTGCAAACTTATATACAAAGGTCATCAACCTTTTTCTCCTTCTTGCATTATCGCTCGTATACGCAAGTATTTGCTAACGAGTACGAAACATTAAGTAAAATAAAAGACAAAAACAATAACAAACTAGTAGCTTAATACACAAGCACCGGGAATAAGTAAAACGAAATACGCGTTCGTTATTTGATACATTGCGTATACAAAAAAAAAAAAAAAAAAACTTTTTATCTTAAAGATTTCACGCGTACTTATTATAATCATAAGTACACTGAGAGAATTTTTCTTTTCTCATATATATATTTCAATTTTATCATATTATCTAAATGGACGGAGATTCTAAGGAATTTAAGTCAACACAGTATTTAAAAGTACAAAAAATGACTTCAGAAGAAAAGAGCCCATGTACACCTGCTGATGCTACACGCTCGAAGCAAGGTGCTACAAAGCAAAAAAAGATGAAGGATATTTCCTATACTAAGTTTATTGCTGAGAGTGACAGTCTAATTCGATACTGCACTCGATTTTCATCTTCACCGATTCAAGATAACTCTGAATCGGTATTAAAAATTAAAAAAGAAAATCTAAGCAATTTCTGGACACGTCTGGACTGCGTATGACGCAATTGTAGAATCTGACGAATCAGATCTACCTGAAAATTTCAAATCTAGCATACTCCAAATATGAACACTGCTTAGACCAGTACGAGGAAACGAGAGCTATGATCTCCGATCAATTGAGATTAATTAAAGCAATTGCACCTACTCCACAACCGAGAGTAGAGCTGCCACAAGTACAAAGCCAAGAGGCGAGTTCAGGCATCACCTCAAGGTGCCCGCCTGTGACACTGAAATTTTTCATGGTGGTTATGAACAATGGCCGTCCTTCCGGACATGTTCACAGCCATTTACATAAACCACCAAAATTATCTAATGCACAAAAATTGTATCACCTCCGATACAAAACAAAAGGTCAAGCAGGGGTATTAGTCAAACAGTTCGCTCTTAATGACGAAAATTTCAATTATGCTCGGGAAGCCCTAAAAGCTCGTTACGAGAACGAAAGGATATTAGTAGACAAACAAGTCACAATATTGATGAATTTACCAAAAATTCAAAAAGAAACAAGTGAAGAATTTATAAAACTTCAATCCACTGTTTCTAATTGCTTGTCGGTTCTAGCGACACAGAATATTCCCACAGACAATTGGGACCCCATTCTGGTAAATATATGCACATCCGCATTACCAGAAAAATCGTTACTTTTGTGGGAGCAATCGCTCTCATCACGAAGAAAGTGCCCAACGTGGCAACAAATGAACGATTTCTTAACTACCCAATACGAAATTGCAGAAAGGGTAGATAAAAAAAATGGTCAGAGTTTAAAAACGTTCAACATGACCTAAATCGAAGCTTCAGTAGGCCCCAAGCGAGAAAACAACAACAACTTAAATCGTAGTTTTTTCAAAGCACAAGCGTTCACCTCCGAACAAAATAAACATACGTCATGCGAACTGTGTAAAGGAGGGCACAGGCTGAAATCTTGCGAGAAATTTAAAAAACTAAACATTAACGAAAGAAACAATTTCGTAAGAACAAACAAACTTTGTACCAATTGTTTGTCTCATGCGAAAATGCGCTCAAAAAAATTGCGAAAGCAAATTTAAATTGCGTTTAAACCTAAACGACATAACCAAGCCACATACAAATTTTCCAGCGTAGCTCAAAATAACGCTAATGTTAAAAGAGCCGCGGGATTAGTTGCAACAGCAAATCCCGACTTACAAAATTCAGAAAATTGCCAAGAAGCACCATGCTGCTCAAAGGCTTTAAAAACTCAGACGCTACACAGCGAAAACCATAGCAGTGTATTATTACCCACAGCAGTGGTCTCCATCGAGCACCGAGGAGAACTGTTTAAACTTAGGGCCTTAATAGACCAAGGATCTCAACGATCTTTTATAGCGTCAAGGGCACAAAGTAGGCTACAACTGCCAACAAAACTAACTAATTTTGAAATTACGGGAATGGGCGGAAGAGTTATACAAAACTCAAACAAAATCTGCCCCATTACCCTTATTTCCCCCCAAGCGGATAAGCGCATTCAAGCAGAAGCTATTGTCTTACCGCAACTAACAAACATGCTTCCAAGCTATCATATAAATAGCAAGCATTGGCAAAAGGTTTCACACCTTAAGTTAGCAGACCCCAACTGCAACACTCCCGCTCAAATAGATATTCTATTAGGCAGCGATCTCATACCTCAAATTATTCTCGAAGGTGTTGAGAAAATTACAAAAACACTTCTGGCGCAAAATACCATTTTCGGATGGGTCCTAAGCGGACTAGTTGCGGAACCAGTCACAACAATGACAACTCAAGTTGAGGAAATCTCAAACGAATACCTCAATACACAACTCAGGAAGTTTTGGGAGTTAGAAGAACTCCCCCCCATATCAATCACAACCCCAGAAGATCGATATTGTGAGGATTTTTACAAATCCACAACTAATCGATTAGATAATGGCCGGTACGTCGTACGACTACCACTAAAGCCAGAATTTCCCCACACACTCGCCTTAGGTCATTCTCGTACCTCTGCTATCCAACAGTTTTTAAGTATGGAAAAAAACCTACTTAAAAAAGGCGAGCTAAAACCAGAATACGATAGGGTTTTAGAAGAATACCTCCATTTAAACCACATGGAGGAAGTCAGCCCTGGCGAAAAAATTATAAAAAGTAAATACAATTCTTTTTACCTGCCACATCATGCAGTAATAAAGCCAGACAAAAAAACCACAAAGGTAAGAGTTGTCTTTAATGCATCAAATTCATCAAGTTCGGGGAATTCCCTAAATGACATTTTATTTACGGGACCCACGCTTCAGCCAGATTTAATGCTCCTCATACTAAATTGGCGTATATACAAATACGTTTTCAATGGGGATGTTGAGAAAATGTATCGACAAATAGTCGTACATGATGATGATCAAGATTTTCAGCGAATTATTTTCCGAAAATCTCCCAATAGTCCACTACGCGACTTTAAATTAAAAACAGTTACCTTTGGCGTAAACTGTGCCCCATACCTCGCCATTCGTACACTCCACGAACTGGCAGAAGACACAAAGTCAGAATTTTCTCTGGCAACACAAGTGTTGAAAACACAAACGTATGTAGACGACATTCTGTCCGGAAGCCACAATCTTCCACAGGCATACGAGTCACTAGCACAAGTGACACAAGCGCTCAATACAGCAGGGTTTCCGTTGAAAAAGATAACGGCGAACCACCCTAATATTTTAAAGGACATACCTAAAGAAAATCTATTAAACACTAATTTCCTTAAATTCGAAAAGGAAAGCACAACAAAAACTTTGGGGATACAATGGAATGCGATATCTGACCAGTTTTCATACACTAATGAGTCAATATCCGCACTATCAGCTATAACTAAGAGGCAAATTTTATCCTCGGTGGCAAAACTTTTCGACCCCGCAGGATGGCTTTCGCCAATTATGATACAAGCAAAGATTCTAATACAAGAATTGTGGCTAGACGGAACTGACTGGGATGAACAAGTGAAACCACTTCGTTTAGAAAAGTGGTCCCAGTTCGCGGGTAATCTGAATGATATCTCACAGATACAAATCCCACGATGGATAAATTATGCCCCAGAGCACAAATTCGAACTACATGGCTTCTTTGATGCCTCTGAAAAGGCATATTGTGCCACCATCTATGTGCGCACACAATCTGACACAGCGACCACCAGTCACCTACTGGTAGCCAAAGCAAAGGTGGCTCCGCTAAAAACAATAAGCCTGCCACGACTGGAACTATGTGGTGCGCTACTACTAGCCAAACTAGTATCCATGGTCCAAACGCATCTAAATATGACCAAATATAAATTGTATCTCTGGTCTGATTCCGAAATTGTATTAGCCTGGTTAGAAAAACCTCCACATGCATGGAAGATGTATATTTCCAATCGAACGTCTCAAATCCTTGACCTAGTGGGATCAGCCACTTGGCGACACGTGGCCAGTGCTGACAATCCTGCTGACCTAAGTACAAGGGGGTGCAAGCCTCTGCACCTTGCAACCACCACTCTTTGGTGGAATGACCCTCGATGGTTAATAGAATCCCCCGATTCTTGGCCACGATCGCCCATACGCAATATAATTGCCCCCGAAAGTCGAAAAATCGACTCCTTTCACACGACATTGGATGATACTGACATCCTTGAGCGATTTTCATCATACCCTCGAGCCCTCAGGGTAATCGCTTACATGCTCAACTTCATCGAGCGACTCAAACTTAGAATTAAAGGAATACGCACAGTATATCCCCAAGGCGATACATTGACGCACCTAGACCTAGAAAAGGCAAAGGTCGCTCTTATCACTTATACTCAGTCGCGCTACTTCAGCTGCGAGATGTCACTACTAAGAGAATCAAAGCCGATTGACAAAAGGAGCTCACTCTTAGTACTAAATCCATTTCTGGGTACGAAAGGTCTGCTTCGTGCTAATGGTCGGCTTGCTTACTCAAGCCTGACATATAACGAACGCCATCCTCTAATAATACCAGAGAAGTCTCGACTTGCAACATTGCTACTCAAGTATGTACATATACTAATGTTGCACGCGGAACATCGCCTAATGCAATATATAATCCGCCAAGAGTTCTATATTCCCCGACTTAAACCTCAAATAAAAAAGTGCATTTTCATGTGCAAGATCTGCACTATGCATAAACAGAAGACGAGGACGCAGATTATGGCAGCACTTCCACCGGAACGCTGCAACTTCGCTCTGCCTTTCACTATCACAGGTGTTCAGATAAAGGCGTCCATGCTAAGGTCTCCTACCCTAATGAAAGGCTACTTGGCTGTCTTTGTCTGTTTTACGACAAAAGCAGTGCACCTCGAGCTATGTACTAGTCTAACAAAAGAGGCTTTTCTCGCGGCATTTGCTCGCTTCGTCGGACGACGCGGTTTTCCGTCCAAACTTATGAGCGACAATGGAAAAACCTTTATCGGAGCTCAAAGAGCCACCGAAAAACAGTTTGTGGACTTTATTAAACAAGTCTCCCCTGAGATTGTACAAAAGTACGCCCCCCAAGGCATTAATTGGCAATTCATCCTCCCAAGAGCTCCTCATATGGGTGGTTTATGGGAATCAGCTGTAAAAAGCTTCAAATCCCACTTAAAAAGGGTAGCTGGAAACTACAAATTTAATTACGAAGAATTTACAACTCTATTAATTCGCATTGAAGCCGTTCTCAATTCACGGCCACTAACAACACTCTCGCAAGATCCCTCAGATCTCACAGCCCTAACACCAGGGCACTTTCTCAAAGGAGCACCCATTCTGGCCACACCTGAGCCAGGCGTGGAGTCGCTATCCTTATTAAATCGATGGGAGAGAATTAAAATTCTTCATCATAATTTCAGTCGCAGATGGAAAGAAGACTATTTAAAGGACCTCCACAAGAGGTATCGATGGAAAACATCAGAAAATGCGCCAAAGCTTGGAGATTGTGTACTTATTAACGACGATTGTCTCCCACCTACCGAGTGGCGACTTGGCCGTATAGAAAAGCTCCATTATGGCTCAGACGGTCACATCCGCGTCGTTGATCTCCGTACTCAAAGCGGAATACTCACCAGACCGCTGGTCAAATTATGCTTTCTACCAACCGCGGATAATAACGAAAATACGATACCAAATAATTCGAACATAATGCCGTAACGCAAATGAAAAAAAAATCAATAAATTCGCAACCCGCAACCAACCGTTAACAATAACAATAAAAATAACAAAAGAATGGTCGGTCAATACGATGACCCAGTCATGCCACATAACGTGGCCCAATCACATTCTATTTATATACTACCATGTATATTCAAATACAATTTCTTACAGAGAGCAAGATGGACGTGGACATGCCGACAATCCCAACACCCACTGTTCGGTCGCCAACCAACGGGGCACGTACTGGGCCTACTCCTCCGCCCCGCTCAACCAATGCTACGGTATCGACTGCCGCTTCGGGTAATGGCTCACGAGCAGCCCCATCAGCGCCATCTGCTCAAGTCGAGCCGCGTCGCATCCGATGCCCGCTATGTCGCCGGAAACATCGACTGCAACACTGTGGGCTCTTTAAGGAGCTAACACCGGCACAACGACAGCGTGTTGCCCAGGCACATGAGCACTGCCTCAACTGCCTGTCGCACACGCATGAGACGCAGGAGTGTGCTTCTTCCGACTTATGCCACACGTGTGGCAGACCACATCACACGCTCCTGCACAGGACCCCACGACGCGATGTAGGTCGGCCAGCTGCCTCAAGCACGGGTAGATCCAGGCAAGCAAGCCGGACGGTACGACGTCGAACCACTGCAGCCCGGCCTGAGCCCCATCAATGGCGTCCGCACTATGTTGCACCAACCAGGCGTCGTCCGAAAGCGCCACAGCATCGCCCCGCTACTGGACTCAGCAACGTGGTGGCAACACTCCAGCAATTGCAGAGATTGCTAGGCTGAACATTCGCCTAGGGGGGCCGGGATGGCTAAATGAGATAAGCCGCCCCCCCCTAATGCCACTACACTACACCAATACACCACACACACAGAACCCACATTCCACCACCCACACGCGAGAGGACATCCACACACGAAAACACATATCAACCGTCAAAAGGGTCAACTAAAAAAAGTTTTCCTTCAGTCTCGTTTTGACCTACAAACGAAGTATACGCATCTCCGCCTAATTCTCGCTTTCCCGCCGTCGCCTGCTATTTAGTAAAATCTCGAATCGAAATATTGTAATTACTCTACTGAAATTGTAATCGCTAAAAGGGCTCAGTAAACCCAAATTGAATTTTAACATTAACCGCGTGTTTTTATTAAAATAAGATAAAGTGAATCGGACATTGCTGCTTCAAACAGCCCGCTAACTACCAGGTCTCAAATTTGAGGTAAAATTTTGAGACTAACGCTAGAGACTCTTTAGTGAATAGTAACTAGTTACAAATCGAGACTTTACCTCAAAATGGCTCAAATCCTGCAAATATTCATGCAAATTCATTATTTAACGAATGTGTCAAATATGTTATTGACACGTCACCAATTAGGAAGCGGCCAAGGTGGGCATATTAGCCCTCAGTGGCATTTTGGCCGTGCGGGCACGAGTGCACATTTTGAGGGCTTGGTGAGGGAATCATTGCAGGCAAACATGAAGAGGGAAGTGAGAGCAACGTATTTTACCACTCCATATTTACAAATGAGAGCAACGTATTTTCCCACACCATGTTTACAAATGAGAGCGCACGCATATATGGGAAGTTGCACTGTGGGTAATAACTGTAAAATTGCCTAACAATTTTAAGTTTCTTTGTAACTACTATAAATTTATAAAATGTAAGACAAATAACGAAAAGTATAATAAATATTTTATTTTAGTAATAATTTTTTAATATGTCTTTATAACAGCATTTAATTTGGTTTATTTGCATTAATAAATTCTATGTTTGGTTTAATCTCATTAGCTGTAGCTACGCACATTATTGTACCAAAATTTAAATCAGATAACCCATTTCTTATTTTATGTTTGTTTAATTCCATTATTGAAAAAATTGTTCACAAGTGTAGGTGCTTCCAAACATAGATACTTATAATTTCCGAAGAAAAAAGTTTCAAATAAGGATATTTCTTTAAACAAAGATCTTTATAAAAAGTAATTCTGTCTGAAATTTGCGCAAACTTATATTTAAAAGAATAGAGAACTGCATATCTGTTATATATATTCATAGCAGAGCTTTCCTGACTTAAATAAATTTCTTCCCATTCCACATTAAATGGACTAATTTTTCTTTTTAAATTTTGAACACTGCTTTCACTCGCTGATAACATTTCGGCACATTTAAATTGTAGTAATTTCAGTTTATGAACCACTGTTTCTTCAAGCGCATATACATAAATGAATCTTATGAGAGCGCAATACTACCTTCTTCTACCGCCCGCTTGCCAAAGAATTTCCAACGTCTTGGGGTTTTCTCCGTAGAAACGACTTAGCAGATTACTCTCTCACAACGCAGTCTCGATATATTGTAGTAATTATAAAAATTGTCTTCAATGTATTTGAAATTTTCTTAAACTAACTCAAAATCAGAATCGAATGCTATTATTTATAAATATATGAACTCTTTTTAATAGCTTGTTTTCAGTTTTGATATTTTATATTACGAAAAATTATAATTGAAAACTTAGATTTGTACAAAACTACATATGCGTATTGAGTAATGGCAACATTGTTCGAATGAACACGAGAACAAAACGACTGCCGCTCGTAGCGGAGGGAGAAGCGAAATACGATGTTTCTGCTATTAGTGTTTGTATTCTATTTGTGTGCTTAGCCACTCTCAATCAATAATGCCATACCGCGCAAATATATTTTTATTTGATGATATCTTATATTTTTGAAAATACGTGTTTCCTTTCTATAGCGCGTATTACTATTTTAATACATTTCCAGAGGCAACTTAGATATTTGAAATGTAACAAAACCATTATAGAAAAAAGCTCTATTCTTTGAAAATTTTGATAAATCCACCAAACTGAAAATATCACAAATCATATATTTATAGTATATAAGCATTTTCTTTAAATGGAACTGCAATATGTTTAAACAAAATATATATTATGGTTTTTTATATATGGCGATATATAAAACTGCCTTGCATATGTACGTATAAAAGCCCACAACTTGAGAAAAGTTTTCTCAATTGTAGCTAAAATGAATTTTTACAACTGGCATCACCACCATTAACTGTTCTATCTCATGTATAGTGGTGTGAACAAGATATGAACAACTATAGGTGATTGTGAAGTTTTAAAATGTGCTGTTTTCTTATTAAATAAAGTTGTTTTTAGATACAAGTATAATTTATATATTTTTTCCTAACAGTGATTAGAATTTCCCATAAAATGAAAACAAACTTTAATGCTAAACTCTAAACCCTGCAAATTATGTTTACCTCTTTTTGTTCACACAACTGTACAATTCCGATATGAAGTAAACTTCCGCTCCTTAATTTGTGTACAATGTCAGTATTGCCGCAACCACAGTAGTGTTGGGAACCAGAGATAATGAGATGTCCAACTCCTCTCTCACTGGAAGTGAGAGAACAATTGCTAAACGTCAAAACCACCTAAACTTTGACAGTTGACTGGATTGAGGAGGTTTTGACGTTTAGCAATTGGAAAAGAGGGACGGCCAGATTGAAATCCCGCCAAATTATTATTCGAATGGAGACATTTTTCATTTTTTTGTCTCCACTTGTAACGGCCATTAGTTCGAAGAATAGCGAAGGCGAAAGAGCACGTAAATTGAAGGATGTGAGTATATTTAACTTTTATTAAATAATCTTGCATTTATTTAATACTTTTTTATTTATTTTGCAGATAAAATGCCGAAAACAACCAGCAGTTGGAGGAAATGTGTTGTTGGCTGCAACGAGGGAGGAACAACATTTAGTTTTCCGAACAGTGGAACGGACCTCGAACGGTGAGTGAAAAACATTAAATAGTGCAAAAAGTGTTTGTGAAAAATTTGGATGAAATCAGTGTTTCAATTGTGGAATAAAAATAGTAATTTTGGATAATAAAGTTTAATTTCTGTGTTTAAATTTAAATGTGATGTGCTGAACAAGTAGAGCGCGACAGACTGCAAACGACATCTGTCAAATATTAAAATACACATGTTCTTATGGACACAGTTATGTAGTCGTGCAGCTGCCTCAATAACTGTGTCCTTAAGAACATGTGTATTTTAATATTTGACAAATGTCGCTTGTAGTCTGTCGCGCTCTACTTGTTCAGAGCGTAACTGTCAATTTATTGCCATTGCCGTTAATTAATTAAATAAATTTTTTTAAAGTAACGATTTATAATTGAATATTTATCATAGTTATAAAAAGTCGTACTTTAAATATTCATAAAATATACACTTTTTGCACTGTTATTATTATTATTATTATTATTATTATTATTATTATTATACATATTTTATAATTAAATTTTTACCTTTTTGTATTTTATTTTGTTTCTTTTAATAGGCGTAAATGTTGGCTCAACCGTTTAGGTGTTTCCGATGAAACACCTAAACATATTTTTGCTTGTGAGCGGCATTTTTCGGCGAAAATGCGCCTTGAAAAGCGATTGCGTTCGGGGGCCGTTCCCGATATCAATTTAAAAGTTGAGCCTACATTTGACGTCCCAAATTCTGATGAAAAAAATACAATTTTATTGGGCTTCGAAGATTTTGCTCCCCAAGTTGAAGAAGCTGTCTCAAATGCACACAATGCATCGAGACAGCTTTTTCCAATTAATGAAAGTGGGATAGAAGATGGAATTTTAGAGCCTCTTCCATTTTTTGAGGAGGATATACATATCTCATAATTTTGATAAGGCCGCGCAAACAGGTAGGGGTCTGACAGCAGGTACAGAAAGGAAGAAGAAATTGAGGGAGGAGAATAGGGTTTTGAAAATAAAGTTAGAAGAAAAAGAGCAGGAAAATAGGAGTTTAAAGGCCCAGTTAGTTGAAATGGCCGCAGAGTTAGAAAGATGTAGGGAACAGCTCAGGAATAGCTCATTTAGGGAACAGTCAGACCCTCTTTCTTTAGTTTGTAGTAAAGTTCCTCCTCAGTTAGGTGCTTCCATTAGGAGTAGTTTTATAAATAGTAATCGCCGTACCCATGGTCGGCGATATGACAATTTTTTAAAAACGATGGCTTTGGGTGTTTTTTTTCTATCGCCAGTTGCTTATCGGCACTTAAAGCACCAATTAGATTTTCCATCCGAAAGTACTTTGGAAAACTTTGTTACAGACTGGCCCCGTTTCCCAAGTTGCACCCAAAGTAGCATAAAATCGTTAGAGATTAGGAGTAGGGGTTCACTTTCGAACAAAAGTTCGTGTCGGTTTCATGTGATGAAATGTCACTGAAATGTCATTTGCAGTATGATAGGAAATTCGATAGGGTGATAGGTATTGAGGATTATGGCGATGAAAATCGCACTTCTAGATTAGCAACTACTGCAATGAGTATAATGGTGCAAGGTATAGGTGGAGAGCCTTGGTCCCACCCATTGGCTTATTTTTTCGTAAAAGGTTCCTGCAAAGGGGATGTCCTCAAGAAATACATTCTTGAAGCCATTACCCAACTGCAAAATATAGGACTAATTCCTTGCCATTTTTTTTGCGACCAGGGCACCAATTTTCAGAATTTCGCTAATTTGTTAGGTGTTTCAGCGTCACGGCCTTTTTTTAATGTTAATGGCAAGGAAGTGTATTTTTTTTACGATAGCCCCCATTTGATAAAAAGTAGTCGTAACTGTTTACAAAATTTAAAAAATACGGTTTTCTTTAAAAATAGTCGGGTAAGTTGATCGGATATTGTTCATTTTTATGAAACCAAGTCGAGTTATCGGTGTGCGCATAAATTAACCGATGCTCATATTTATCCAAATACCTTCCAAAAAATGAAGGTTAAATTCGCGTCTCAAGTATTGAGCAATACGGTCGCTTCTGGTATGTTTTCCCTATATAGCTCGGGAGCCTTAAGCTCGAATAGTAGGAGCTTTATTAATACCGCGGAATTCGTTTCGTTTTTTAATAAATTATTTGATATTTTAAATAGCAGTTTCGTTGAGGCTGTTGTACCCACTAAAAAAGTGTTTGTAGGTTCCCCTGAACAGTTAAAGTTTTTAAATGAGGCAGAACAAGTTTTAAAAACTATTCGGGTCGTAGACGATTTAGAAAGCAACACAACCAATAATTTTAGTTTTATAAAGGGGTGGGTGTTAAATATTAACAGTTTAAGACGATTGTGGCGATTTTTGTCACACTCAGGTTTTCCGTACTTGAAGACGAGACGACTATGTCAAGACAGTTTAGAACATTTTTTTGGGCAGATTCGAAGCAGAGGAGGTACTAGAGTAACGCCGTATATGTTCTCTAGTTTGTTTAGGAAATCGTGGGGCTTACGTTACGTAAACGTCGTAACAAAAGGAAACTGTGAGCTGCCTTTAGAATCTGATGCTACAGTAATTTCGGAACATAGTAATAATGTTCTACTTAATGTGTGTAATGATTCACTATTGAATGACCTTTCTTGGCAGGATTTTCAAGGTTTACCACGGCCTGAACACTCTCTCGTTGGATCAATCGCATTAGATAGCAGTTTAAAAATTAATTTTTTGAAAGAAAATGCGTTTAGCTACTTTTGCGGCTATTTTTATTTAAAAATTTTCAAACTGCACACATGTTCCCTGCCTTTACCATATTTAGGAGATGAAATTCCTTCGGACGAATTCATCTTCATGCATCAAAATCAAATAGACAAATGCAACTTAGTCAAGCCGCCTGAGGATTTTATTGCATTTGTAAAAATTTTGGAAACAAGATTTTTAGAAGAATTCGACAGCAATTGTCATAAAATAGGATTAGGAGATATTCTTTTTAATAAAATGAAAGATGTTAGGCCCTTTTTGTGTTGTGATAATTGTGACTCAAAAATAGTTTTAGCCCTTTTTATTAGAATTAGAATATATTTTTTAACAAAATTTTTAAATAAAGACCTTTCTGTCCCTAACTTTAAAAATAAAATTTTGTGTGTTTCACACCTATAGGTTTCAATTTTTTTTTTTTTTTTTTTTAGTGGTTACAATAAGCGAACTTAATCTTGCGAAAGAAAATAAAAAAGTAAAAATTTTGTAAATAGTTAAGATAAAGAGGCTCTAAAATAAGGAAGCAATTTTTTTTAAGGAAAATTAAAATTTGGGATGTAAATGTAGGCATTTGTATATACTTATGTAAATAATTTGTTATTACTGTGATATTTTTATACATTTTTTAAATGAATTGTTATTGTTTTGTTTTTATCGTTACATGTATACATTTATCGTTTTGTTTATTTTTTCGTTATATATTAATGAATTGTTATGGTTTTGTTACTTTATGTAAATAAATATTTAATGGGTGATATAGGCCTAAAGGGGAACCGAGCACCCAAAACTAACTTCGGTAACGCGCCGTTTTGCATACCTCCTGGGTGGTGTGGAAAGTGCAATTGAGCATTTTAATTTAAATGCTCAAAAATTCTTATTTTTTTCGATCTGGCCACAATGGAAAATGTTATAAAAAACGCTTATTTTGAGGCGCTCTCACACTGGAATAAGTTGGGCATCCCATTATTCCTGTTGGGAACTATCGAGTGATTTCAACTATCGATTGTTAATGACTGAATGATTTTGACTATCGAATGAATTTTTTCGTTCATTCATTCATTCATTTATTTAATCAAATTCAATAACTAAGCAAAGGCGTGCTCTTCAAACAACAAAAAAGTACTGGAATTTTATTCATTTTTAATTAAACCAATACAAAGGTTTAATTTAATTCAATATTTTAATAAAACATAAAAATAGTAAAACACAGAAAAGATATTCAATATCATATAAATATAAATATCAGAAGAACGCAAAAAAAATATTAATTATATATTAAAATTGCTATTTAAAAATATTATTTGATCTAACTTTTCACCTTTAAGTCTATTTCTTCTATAATTTATTATTTGCCCAGCTTTAGAAAAAACCCTTTCGGAAGGAACTGAAGTAGCAGGTATACATAAATATTTTTTGGAAAGCTCGTAGAGTTCTGGAAAAGTTGCCTTTTTGCTGTCCCAATAGTTTAAAGGGTTTTGATGTCTCTCAACGAAACCTTGTCTAAGAAAGGTTCCAAAGAAATATGTGCATTAACACTAGGGGCGTTGTGACAAATAGTTTTTGCTTCCGCTACTTTTTGGTCAAGTAGAGTCCAAAGAGATAATTTACTTTTATCCGCGGGTAATTCTATTACTGGGGCTGTAGCATTCCTTTGGTTCCGCTGTATGAATGCTGATACCTCTTCTCCCAACCATTTTTGAGCATTACTAGAGTAACTTTCATTTCCAAAGGCAATATTTTTAAACCGTGGGTCTAAGAAGTCGATTTGGCACACATCTTGTCAGACTCTAGTTGGCCAAGTCGTCTCGAAATTACTTCCAATAAACTACTTTTCAAGCATTCCCCCTCCGTAGTTTTCATTTACTGGGATCTTATTTCATATTGCAGTCCTCTGACTATAGGCACCACTAGTGACATCGTTGGATAGTTTTGTGCTGAAAGTTCTGTTGTCATATGCTCTATCGGCTTCAATACAGTGATGGAATCACGTAACCTTTCCCATTCTGATGCATTCAGAAAGTTCGGTGCACTTGGTAAGGAAGTTAGTACAGCAGAGAGCGGTTCTTTTATCAAGCATATACGTTCCATCATTATAAGGCCTGAGTTCCATCTAGTAGCAACGTCTTGCTTTTGCATATTTTTAAGTTTTTCTGCTGCTTGAGAGCTATGATGGAAATATGTTACTATAGCTCTGTATTTCGTTATAAGCTCTAAAATCTGAGGAGCAGTCTTTATAGCATCCACAACGCATAAATTTAGGGTGTGAGCGACCCATGGGTGGTGGTGTTTTTGCAGTATATCCCATATCGCTTTTTTAATATTTGCACCGTTATCACTCACTATCACAGGGCGCATTTTTGTATTATCTAATTATGTATAAAAACGTTTTCAGCATTTTCTTTACAAAATACATGAATACATTTTATATTACCACAGAAATATTTATATAAGTTGCGACCTAATTCAAATGTTTTACTATTGATGCTGCAAATAATACCAACAGTTGAAACGGTTAAGTGAATGTATACATAGCTACAATTTTGAAACGCAATACATAACCAAGTTGCCAACCTGCTTAATTCAAAGCCATTGGATTTTATCAAACCGACTAGAAACTGTCATTTAATCTTGCCAAATACCGATGACCATATGAATCTACTTTAGTCATCTTATTAATTTGGCGATGCCTATTTTAAGCATCTATTAACATCTACCACTCATACATGCATTCAATTTAATTTCCATTATCACACATAATTCAACATAAATCATTCAACATAATTTTGAAATACACACAATTTAAGCATTATTCGTACATTTGCTGAATATAATACCATTTACTTGAAATGGAATAAATGAATTTGCACAAAAAATCTTTACTAGATATCTACTTGCATAAAATCATTCATTCGAAAAATCATTCAATAGCGAAAAAATACTAATGAATGAAAAAATAGTAATGAACGAAAAATTAGTAGCGAACAAAATATTCGTTTTGAACGAAATATTCGTATGAACGAAAAAATAGTAATGAACGAAAAATTAGTATCGAACAAAATATTCGTTTTGAACGAAAAATTGGTATGAACGAAAAAATTCGAATGAACGAAAAAATAGTAATGAGTGATTTCTTGAAAACTATCGAATGAATGAAAATTGCTGAACTATCGAATAACTTGATTGTTTTTATTCTATAGTCCCCAACACTAAACCACAGTGCGATGAACATTTAGTTACGGAGGAATGTAATTGATTTTTTTGACAACTTTTCGCAACTTGTCCTTCTCTCCGTAAAGTGATATTCCCCTCATCTAGCCCTCGTGCGCACTTTGCTAACTTTGCGGGCTATAAATGTGCCCATCCCTGCCATATACTATAACTTAATGCACGCTTTAAGTATAATTGGGCATCCAACACCTAAGTCTGCACTTCTTAGGATGTAAGATGGAACTCTGTATCTAGGCTTGAGATATCAATTGTATAAATATAAGTGAAATAAAAATACTTCAGTTTAGTTTTTTAACATAACTAACTAGATTCACATCTTTTTAAAAATCACCCCGCGTTCGCGCAAGTAATAATTGGCGATCCTGCTAGGCGCAACATAAAACTTCTGTTGGACCAAAAACATTTAAAAATTGCACACAAGTATCGGGAACTTGCGAGAAAGGAAAAATAAAATCCGATGTATAAATCTACATTCAAATGTGTAGTATTATATCAGAATTGAAACAAAAGTGAAATAACTTTAGCTTATCAATTACAATTGTTATTGTAAAGAAATAATCCCTTTCATATACTACGCAACGTGACGATTTGCGAAGGCAAACTAAACAAGTGCAACAAAATGAAAAGTTAAACGGCGAGTGATTCACAAATTTAACAGTGTAATCAGCAAAAGCATAAAAATCAAATTAGAAAGAAAAAACTAAAAGTGCAAACAATGATATTAATCTGCTCAATCAAACTAAATCTATAGCTTGACAAAATAAATATAATAAAAAAAAATAAACGAAAAACACAAAACAAAAATAAATATAATTTCAAAAATCTTTCGAACGCAGAGTTCCTTACAAAAAAAAAAAAATAATAAAAAATAAACAGTGTGCCAGTGAAAATTCCGCATTTTAAAGCAATAAAGCAGCGACCAAGCATAAAGTAAAAAGGCAACCAGTTTCTAAAACAACAGCAGCAGCAAAGGCAAGAAAGGCAACAGCAGTAGCAGCAAAGGTAAGAATTAACAGCAACAGTAGCAACAACAACATAAAGTTAGTTGTAAGTAAATCCTATATTTAATAATTAAATGGGCAATAATCCCACTAATATTAAGTATGAAAAATTGTTTTACTTTGAGGAAGATCCGATTAAGACGGAAGAAACTCACGCTAAAAAAATTTCAGTTAAGTTGCACAATCACCCAGTGTATCTTATTGCTCTGTACGAGTATAGTCCACCTAGACATAATATAAAAATATAAACGTATATGAATTTATTAAAAAAATATGACGGAAGGTACATCGTTGGTGGCGACTTTAAAAATACACTCATTGGGGATTTCGTGTAACTACAACCAAAAGTCGAGAACTTCTCAAAACTATACAAGCAGTTAGATGCAATTTTGTTTCTACAGGAAAGCCCACTAATTGGCCTACAGGTAGACAGAAATTGCCAGACCTTCTGGACTTCTTTATAATCAATAAAATACCGAAACTCAATTATGTATTAAAGATTGCTCAGACATAAGCTCTGGCCATACTCCAGTGCTACAAACTCTGTATGAAAAGCCAATTATTTCGGCCGCCAAGCTAACGTTATGTAATAAACACACTAATTGGTATAAATTTAAAAGTACATATCGACTATATCGACATATCGTCTTCAAAAGTTATCTGGCTAAACTCACAGCTAATAAATCCACCGACTATTCCCTCTGAAAAGCTGCAAGAAATATTAATAAACAAATACAACATGTAGCACCATTAAAAGTAAATGAAACTGCATGGGCCAAAACGAATGAACAGAAAGCTGCTGTATTTGCAAATCATTCGAGAAACACGTTTACGCTTAACGATGAGTATGAGATAAGCTGTGAAAATAGTTGGTTGAATCCACACATCAGCATTTCTCCTGTACTATTAAAGAAATTAAAAATCTTATCGGGAACACAAGACTCAAAAAAGCACCTGGGTACGATTTAATAACTGGAGAAATATTCTGCAATTTACCAAAGTATTGTATAAAAAACTTGTAAACATTATAAACAGTGCTTTATGCCAAAGATACGTGCCTTTGCTTTGGAAAGTATCTAAAGTCATAATGATACCTAAGTCGGGTAAGCCAGCGCACGCTGTTACATCTTATAGACCAATCTCGCTGCTATCAACCTTGTCTAAAATCTTTGAGAATGTACTCATAAATAGGCTCAAACCAATAATCGCTCATAAACACCAAATACCAACACATCAAATTGGCTTCCGTGACCACCATTCAACAATTGACCAGGTACACCGAATCGTTAATGTCATACAATCGATAAAAAAAAAACGTTTGTACGGCGGCCTTGTTGGATGAGTCTCAAGCTTTTAAAAAAGTTTGGCATACAGGTCTACTGCTCAAATTGAAATACATGCTACTCAAACAATTTTGTGAAATAATTGCTTCGTACTTAAAAGATAGATACTTCTGTATTAAACAAGAGCATGCATATTCAAGCTTGCAACCGATAGAAGCCGGTGTTCCCCAGGGAAACGCGTTGGGATAATTACTAAGTTGGCATCTAAGTGGCGCATCAAATTAAACGACACCAAATCAATTCCTATCGACTTTACCTTGAAAAAGCCGGCAAATTGCCCAATTTATATAAATAACATTCCTATACCACATCACAACAGTGCTAAGTACCTAGGTATCACCTTAGATGCTAAGCTACGCTGGAAAAAGTATATCAAAAAAGAAAAAAACAAAAAAAAAAGTGAGCTTGATATGAAATTTGGCAAACTTTACCACCTAGTTGGCAGGAAATCCAAGCTATCAATACAAAACAAACTGTTATTATAAGTTAAGGTATCATCTTTGGATGATTGATTTTGTTACTCATTTTCATATGCTGGGTTATTTTGAAAATCGCTTTTGACTCATCTATTTCGTTCATCATTTTCTTATTCCTGGAATGACGTAAGAATTTTGATGCTTTGCTGTCAAACGCAGCAATCCTGCATCAACCACAAAGTAAATAGTGATGATGACGTTCACATTCCTGGAATTCTAACACATTAAATGCATAACGGTACTAGCAATCTGGAAAAATACTGACGCTAGTTGACATCGTCAGAAGGTTATGAGTAAATGCAAAAATCATTGAATCAATTATTATAAAAGTGGCGATCAGCAAGAGGAGTTGAATCCTCATAAAATTTAATAATAAAAGTTGTACTCCCAAAAATTGCTATAATTATAAAATTCATTATTTAATAAAATCTGTTCGAAACGACAAAAATATAATTGGCGCCCAACTCGCAGCAAATAAAAACACCAAAGGGCCATAGTATTCTGAGAAGTTGCCCTACCGAAAAGGACCATAGAATCCTGAATCTGTATTCCATAAAATCCTGTTTACTGTACTACCCGGAGGATCATATAATCTTTATAAGCTGTCCAACTCAATGCAAAAAAATATCTAATATAGGATAACTAAAAACTGTAAGTGATTTTTTAAAATACGTTTAAAGTGGACTTAAGTAAAATATGAAATTATAATTGATAATTAAACTGTGAAAAAGTTTGAAAATATTTCGAAAAAAACAAAAAATTTGTGAATTATAATTTTCCATCCAGATCTTTTTGATAATAAGAAGTACCAATATCTTTTTCAAGTAAATTCAGTGTTACCAAAGAAAATTGGTAAAATGAGTGTCAATGAAGAGCAGGTTTTGCAATTTGTTAACGAAACCAATGAGCGCATAAATTAGAAGTTGTGTCAATTAAATTTAGCAGTTTACAATTTACATCCACCGAGCGTAGAACCATACCTTCCGGTAGCTATAAATCCAATAATTCAAGGTAATGCAAGTTTAGACTTGATTAAATCTTTACCTGAATTCAAAGGAGATTCGGCTTCTTACCCAGGTTGGCGAAGTACTGCGCAATTCGCTATGAATTATTACCAGAAAGAACAAGAACGGTCAGGAGCTTCGCATTCTTATTGACACAGGTACATCAAAAAATTATATTAAGCCATTACCATTTATTCCAAGTATTAAGGAATTAGAAAATAGTTTTAAGCTAAAATCGATAAATGGTGAAAATGTCATTAATAAAAAATGCTAAATAAACATTTTAGAAAATACCTCAACGATTTACTTGCTACCAAGCTTAAGTACGTTTGACGGTATTATCGGGTACGATTTTTTAAAACAAATCGATGCGAAAATTAACACTGTTAGAGGGTATTTATTTTATCGAAATGGTAAAGTTAAATTACATTTTCTTTCATGTAACACTGTAAATCTAATAACAATAAAAGAGACACGAAAAACACGTTGACAAACGAAACTTAAAAAAATAAACAAAACCAACCACTTTTTTCATGTTTTAAAAGATCATATTTTTTGTTTCTCTTTTGCTTTAAAAATTGTCAATTTAATAATTTTAGGTTCTAAGAAGAAGAGTGACTATTCAATTTAAGATAAGTAATTGCTTCCGCAAATTGGGTGTTTGTGACTGCGTAAAGATTCGCCAATCAACAAGCACATACCAACATCGAAAACAGAGGTTCAGATAGACTTTACTTCTATCCGAAGACGTTCGATTTTAATAACGGGGGTAGTTAAGGTATTATCTTTGAATTATTGATTTTGCTACTCATTTTCCTATGCCGGGTTATGTTGAAAATCGCTTTTGACTCATCTATTTTGTTCTTCATTTTCTTATTCCTGGAATAACGTAAGAATTTTGATTTAAATAGTGATGATGACGTTCACATTTCAGGAATTCTAACACATTAAATGACGCTAGTTGGCAGCGTCAGAAGGGTATGAGTAAATGCAAAAATATTGAATCAATTATTATAAAAGTTGCGATCAGCAAGAGGAGTTGAATCCTCATAAAATTTAATAATAAAAGGTGTACTCTCAAAAATTGCTATAATTATAAAATTTATTATTTAATAAAATCTGTTTGAAACGACAAAAATATAATTTAAATAATCAAGTCCTAAAACCAGTTTGGGCCTATGGAGCCTAACTATGGGGTTGCTGAAGTCAAAGCTGTATTGCCAGCATTCAGCGCTTTCAAAGTAAGGTACTAAGCACTTTAGTTAATGCTCCTTGGTACATTAGACCTGCTGACCTGCACCTTGATCTAGGCGTGAATTCAGTGGTAAATGAAATCTCCAAATTAGATAAGTCTCACGAACTGAGGCTTAGACAGCCTTCCGACCTAGTAAGACAATAGTAGCAGCAGATGTATCTTTTAACATTTAGCTTTTAAGTATCTCTCCTTATTATTTAGACCAGAATTGTTGTTAGTATTTAACTTTTATATACTAGGTACAATGTAAAATAATAACAATAAAAAAAAACTGTGAGTATTGCAAAACCAATAATCATGACACTCACTAGTGCCCTTATTTAAGAAAAAAGAAAACAAAATAAATTCTTATACATCTATCAAATATATATAAATAAAAAAGAAAACGAGATAAACTATATCCTATTATTGTTTAAATATATGTAAAAAAAGAAATAACATTCTTTGCAAAGTCGATAACATAATTCTAAAATTTTCGAAAATGGCGGTTAGTAATTTTACTGCAGAAGACATATGTAGCTCGACTGATAGCGACGCAAACGACGAATTTAAGAGCTGAAATAGTTCAGCTAAATAACTAAATAAAAAAATGTAACAACTGCTTGGCAGGTGTCAGAATACGGAACACAGACAATTACCACTCAATTATATGCAATGAAACTTTAGAAATTGTAAAATCTTTACTTGAATTCTCGGGAAGGTCATACGTCAGCTGGAAAGAGGCTGCAAAAAATTCAATGAGTCTCTATGTCGTCACCTAAAATGCAAAAGGCCATAACTAACATTTTTAGTATTTTACAGGAGAAGCAAAAAATTTCGTTGATATTTGTTTTATAATAAATTATTCCAGATGGATCATATGTATGTCAAGGCACGGATTATATTAACAGTTGGCTCTCCGGATTTTTTGCCTCTATTGAAGATACTGAGTTTTTTATACATAATTTATACATTTGTGTTAAATTTTACCTGGTCGAATAAAAACGTAGCGCTTAGGAATACTTCCGTAGTCAAGGAAATACTTGTAATCAACATGGTGCACTTTTAGAGGAAATGGGTTCTTTCGAGACTCTCTAATCAAGCCAGACAGCTCAGATGGTAAATTTATTTGCCTCTTGTTGATTTTTCCATTTGTGTATGTCCCACTATTAAATAATTATGTTCTACCGTTATGTTTTCTTGAACACATAAAGATAATATTGCATTTAAGAGAATTACATTTCGGTTCTGGTAGAAACAACCATCGGAATATATAATTATGAGATGAATATTTGGTGACTTTCTAGTGGAATGTTTTATTTATTTTATTATACATGTAGCAAAGGTACAAGGGTACCATCTGTTTCGTCCCAGACAAAATTGTCAGATTCATGTGAAATAACGTTATAAATTGTGAAATTGTGCACTTGTAATTTTATTTTATAGTACGTGGCATTTGCATTTGTCTGTGGAAACAATTTCACTGCCTGCATGTTAATGCATAACAACAAGTGTAATCCTGATTTGGCGTTTTCTATGTCAATTAACTTTTCATTTCTTATGTCTTGTATATCCTTTCTATGAATGTCGTACTGATCTTGGGTTAAGTTCTTCGATTCGTATGATGTGCAGGTGTCGTACATATCATTTTTTGGCTTAATTATACAACAGTTTTGTTTTTTTAATACATGAACTACTTCATTAGTCTCACAGTCTTTAGAATAAACTTCATAGACATGATTGTAGCTTTTAAAATCGGACTGCAAGTACAGTTTCTCCGTATACTGTTTTTGGTAGTGTGATTCAAGCTTAGGAATGTCATGCAACCATTTTTCCAGAAAATGTAAACGTTTTTGAAATAAGACTCCTTCATTAGTAAATGCTTCACGTTCCGATGTTATTTTGTTTTGTTCTTCTGGCGAAATATTGGTGCCATGGGAGTCATTGAAATTTACCCAATTCCTCACCATTTTCTCATTTAATCCAAGCGTAGATAAAAACATATGAAAGCACACTTGAGCACGTTTAGAATGATGTTTTAAATAGTAACGTTTTGTAATTGATCTTCTAGAGTTTTCAACACCAATTCGCTTTATGTTTGCGCGTTCAACAAGATTAACGACATACATTGTTTTTTGATCCCATGACATTTTCCAGAACCCATTAAATATTTTCTAACGATTTTCTTCGGAAAATGTAGAACAATTCCGTACAGCACTTTTCTCACAGAATTTCGAAGTACATCCAGCTTTAAGTTCTCTTGGAGCTTTTTCGCTAATAATGCCTTTCGATAGTCCCATGTATTTTTTTCCTTTCAATCGGTTTATTATATTTTCAGACCTTTTATTATTTTTTTTATGTTTTTAATTACAACCATTTTCACAATTTGTACTCAATTCATTAATTTTGTTTTATTCCGGGAATAAAGTTAAAGAATAAACTAATAATACTATTACAAATAACATATATAAAAATCGGATTTGTTAAAATACTTTCGAAATTAACACAATAACACAATTTGATAAAGAATGAAAGATAATGAAAACAACTATAATTACGGATAACACAATGTGTCACATTGAAATTGAATCAAAGTGTATGAAAAAAGGGTAGTTACGGCTTTTTGGTTTATAAAATTGTTGAAGTTGTAGTTGCGGCCTTCTGATTCTCGCTTGTAAAGTCGTTATTTTTGGACGTATGCATGGAAAATTTGTTTCGGTTAAGTACTTCATAATCAATCAAAAAGTCAATTTTGAATTTTTTGTTATTTACGGCCTTTTGCATTTTAGGTGACGATATAGAAGGGAGTAAGAGATATTTTGGAGTCCTAACAATACTGAGAAACAAGATTGTGAGCCACAATCCTTAACACACTACTACAATGATGTCAATAAGAAATTGACATTGTTAATAAATAAAACAATAATGGCGCATGGAACAAATTCCGAAATAACCAAGCGCTTACAACCCTCATAACTGGTTTAAACTACCCTTTAAACCAAATACTTTTTACTTTAAGCCTACTGATTTGCTTAATGCTCTTGCCAAAGCGCAAGAACTTCAGTCAATCCAGATGAGGTCACAATTCGCGTTACAATTCTCAAATAATAATCAAGTTATTGATTCTCGAAAACAACAATTTAGTAAAAACTTTCAAAATAATTTGAGGTATCCGCAAAAGATAACAAATACGAACAAAAATATCCCAATCGTCCGGAACCAATGGACGTCGACCAATCAAATCAAATAATCAATAATCCTAGGCCAATGCAAACAAACCACATACAGGCTAGGAGTAACAGATATAATTGGGAAGCCAATTATCAACAAAGAAATATGCCAAAGAGGCAAAATGAAAATGCACAAGTAAGCACACAGCCTCAACCTAAAATGCAAAGAATTAATAACATTGGAGAAAACAATTTTTTAAAGTAAACTCCAATTTGCCTTATATTATAAAACAGATATAAAAACCGGGCAAATCATTCGAATTTTAATAGATACGGGGACAACCAGTTCATAGTCTAAGTGAATGGCAGAGTACATACCATATTTTACCAAAGATGATATTTTGTTCGGTGACCCTTCTATACATACCTTACATGAAATGGGGGACAGCTAAGCCCAGTGAAGTTAGCTATGACGTCACCCAAGTAAGACAGGTACGTAAATCAGACCAAGTTCACAAGTATTTTACCAAAGCTGGCGTTTGGTCACAGCAAATAATATGGTAAATATAGCCTGAAAAATAAATGGCAGACGATTTTTTCGGTTGTAACCTCGTAGCAGACGTTTTTGAAAATTTGAAAAAAAAATTCGAAAGTATTTTAACAAATCTGATTTTTATATATGTTATTTGTAATAGTATTATTAGTTTATTCTTCAAACGGCAGACGTTTTCTTCGGTTAGACGTTTTCTCCGGCAGACGACAATATATTTATTGACAGTGTGATTATATAATATGTACCTACTGTGATTACTTCTACAGGGTAGGCCATTTAAAGTTGGCCCATCTGGCAACGCTGTAACTTTTAACAGCGCTGACAAATCGGCTAATGTCATACCGCGTTAGAAGCGTCATTCGAAGACAATTTATACCATGGAACAGTACACTCCAAAAGAACGCGCTGAAATTGTTCAACTTTATATTCAAAATAACTTTTCAATTGTGTTAACTCAACGTGCGTTTCGCAAAAAAAATAAATTGAAAAGTGCTCCAGTTAAGAACACAGTTAAGTCTTTATACGCAAAATTTGTGAACACCGGTAATCTCAGTAATGCCAGTCATGCATCCAGACAACGCACAAGACGTTCTGATGAAAATATCGAAGCTGTACGAGCCAGTATTGAGGAGACTCCATCGACATCGAGTTATCGCCGCTCTCAGGAATTAGACATCTCTCGCACCACTCTCCGACGCATAATTCATAAAGATTTGAAGATGTTTCCATATAAAATTCAAATGGCACAAAAACTAAACCCAGCTGATTATCCGCGACGCCTTAATTTTGGCAAACAAACAAATGGGTCAACTTTAAATGGCCTACCCTGTATTTCGATAATTTCTGCATGGAAATATATATATGTATAGTATATGGTATATTATGAAAAAAATAAAAAAAAAAAATTTGACAGCCGAAGGCCTCTGCTGCCAGTGCTGCTAGATATTTATTTGTAGAATATTAAGTATTGTACAAATAATTTATAAAATAAAAAAAAAAATATTATATTTCCTACTTTATAATAATAAATGGGGAAGATGGGTTGTTTATAAATCAATAATAATAACTATTGTAACAACATTTACTTTATTGATATTAATGAAAATATGTTTTGTGTTTTTATTGATATATTTTATTCATAAATTTTTTATCGAAAATGATTTGTGAATTTCGTCGTCAGAAGCATTACTATTATCATAATTCTCACGATATTGGTCATCTTTTTCATCATTTTCGTTGTCGTCTGGAAAATTATGTATAAATATTTCAACTGAACAATTTGTATATAAAATAGCATATAGTATAATAAAATTACCTGGTATATCTTGAATAAAATCACTAACTAAACATGGTAGCTGGCCTCCCTCAAACCGCTTGAACACGTACATATGTGTTCTTGTTTTTCCCAATCATATTCTAGTGGGTTTAACATCGTCGGATTTTCCTGTGAAGCATTTTTCCAGATGGTGCAAATGTAATGAGCCCTCAAGAATTGTTGGTAAAGTTCAGCTTTATATGGAGGTATTGAACTAGCGTCGAAGTTTAAAACTTTTGTATTAAAGTTTTCATTTAAGTCAGATGCTTTGTAGCTATTGACAAATAGTTGTAAGCGACTATCATCAACGTCTTTAGTTTTCTTGATGTTATACATGTAGCAAGTAAATTCTTGAGTAACATTAAACATATTGCCTGTCCAGCATATCCAGAGTTAACTCAGCGTTTCCTAAACTTTCAAAACCTTTTTGAAATTCAACATTTTTTTTAACAAGGTGAAAGGTTTTTTTTTTACCTTTATGAAAGAAAAGCAGGGTTAAATTTGCACTCCGTAAAAGCGTGAAAACCAATCAAGCTCTTTGTCAATAATTCACCCTGCAGTTCGTAAAATTTAGTAATATCAATAAACCTTTCATGGTTTCCAGTCCCAGTAAGCATGCAAATATGAGACAACCGATTTTTTAAGTGAACCATATTGCCAAGCATTATAATTAATATATCTGTATCAGAACCTCTAATTACGATATTTGATTCGTCTAGAATACTGCATATATGATAAATAATTTTACTATCGGCTTTCTCGTGTAAAGGGTATTAGAAATCATCAACAAAACTCGATTCAACAATTTCATGATTCACTTTCTAGGAATAACAGTCGCGAAAGTTGAGATGTTTAATGTTAGTCCCAAGGAACGGAATGATTTCACTGCTAGCCCAATGAACTGTGATAAAATCTATTAAAGCCTCCTTATATCGGATGTTTTTCAACTCCTTCGAGAAATCAAATGGTCTAACTTGTTCAGGTCCTGAAATTTTATACTGTTAGATAGATTATGCCTACGGTATCATGGAGAGTATCTTTACCAGTTTTTGTTTCAACAAACCGATCGTAAATGTCATACGCACCACCAGCAACGTCTGCCTGGAAATCCAAGGCAGGATTACTCTTGCCAAAAGGTGCTACTTCGGACTGTGTAGGCAATTGAAAAGTAAAGTCCTCTCTCGACGAACAAAAGCCAAACTCTATAAGTCGCTCATAATTCCCGTCCTGCTATATGGTGCAGAGGCTTGGACGATGACCACAAACGATGAGGCGACGTTACGAGTTTTCGAGAGAAAGGTTCTGCGAAAGACTTATGGTCCTTTGCGCGTTGTCCACAGCGAATATCGCATTCGATGAAACAATGAGCTGTACGAGATATACGACGACATTGATATAGTGCAGCGAATTAAAAGACAGCGGCTACGTTGGCTAGGTCATGTTGTCCGGATGGACGAAAACACTCCAGCTCTGAAAGTATTCGACGCAGTACCCGCCGGGAGAAGCAGAGGAAGAGGAAGGACCAAGTGGAAAAGGACCTGGCTTCGCTTGAAATATCCAATTGGCGCCACGTAGCGAAGAGAAGAAACGACTGGCGCACTGTTGTTGACTCGGCTATAATCACGTAAGCGGTTTCTACGCCGGTAAAGAAGAAGAAGACAGATTTTCAGATTTTAATGACTTCCGGACACAGTCCAGTTCGTGAAGTTGAAGTAAACAACAACAGCAGCAGTTCAACAGCATTATAACTAATACAATGACCATACCGATTTATAATATCTATAACTTTCCGACTGCGTGTCAAACTTTTCAATGCTATTCCTAAGCAAATATGTTTTGAAGTTGTGTATATTACCATTATGTACCATATATACCATATCTTCAGACATAGAATTGACGTGCCGTTTAAAATTGTCACAACTTCGACGCTTACGAGCATAACCTCCTATAACAGAAGCTACAAAATTAGAAACAGTAAGTGGTATCGAGAATTCACCTTGTATCAATCGTTTACTAGTTATGTCATCTGGTAATCTAGATTTATTTATGTTTATTATTTCATTACGTAAAATTGATTCTGAAGCTTGTAGAATGTCTTGATCTTGTAAATGAGTAAATAGTGAATCATCAATAGTAGTTATTGCTTTAGGTGCAACGACTTTTTTATTATTTGATTGCAAGATACGAATTTGATCTTTAAATTTATCACGAATTTTCTCTTCTAAATAATGGGATCTGAATCGAACACTGGATGTTTCTTCGTTATTTACCTCTCTGAATGAGTCATTATATTGTTTATATAAATACGAAACGAAATAACATCGCCCATGTTTAATTACGTTCTATTCTATTAGAGAACAGATTTCTTCAAAAACAATTTGATGATTTTCTCGAGAAGCATGCCATGATGGTTTTTTTATTGATGAGGTTTTTTTGTTTCGAAATTCACTCCGACAAGCATTGTGATAAAAAATGTCTTGGGTTGTAATATTGGTCAGCTTTTTTAGTGTTTCGTCATATAAATCTGTATTAATCTTGAGATCTTCCAGAAGGCTCGTTTGAAATGTTTCTTTATTTGAAGTGTGCAGAGCTTCGATTTTCGAACGAAATTTTTTAATTCTTTTGTTACAAAAAAAGCATACCATAACCAAATTTATTGAGCTGAAAATTTTGGAAGGTCTACTATCATGACTATCAATTGTTGATTCTTGGGGAACTTCGACCTCTTCTTCCAACGCAGCAGTTTGTCCAAGATTTTGGCTTTTTTTAATTTCACTTACATTACTATTTCTCTTATCGGTCGAATCTTTCATTGAAGTGTCAGCAATTGTCGAGTTGCTCGTAGATATTGATGACTGCTCATTTAATAAATACTCTGATGAAAAACTAGATGGAGTTACTGATGTAACTACATTGTCACTAACGTTAGATAGGTTATCTGCAGACGAATCTTGCCCCAAAGTGTCTGTAATTTCAGAGTTACTCGCAGATGTTGATGGTTGCTCGTTTGATGAACATTCTGATCTAACACGTGCTTTAGTTGCTGACAAAACAACATTTTTACTTGTTTCAAGAAATTTTCTCTTCAATGCTGTAAATGAACTATAACATGCACTGTGATAACCGGATTCATAAATATCACTAGGTAAAACAGTATTTTGATATTTAAGTTTATGAAGTTTTCGTTGTCTCAAAATCAATCGACATTTTCCTATAGTTTCCTCAGAAAACAAATGTATTTTATCATTTTTTCCTTTGGCACAGATAACACACTTCAATTCCGACATACGACATACTTGTGATTCACTAAAACAATAATTACAATCATAAGAATTAAAATAAAATTTATAATATTAAATATTGTATTACGCTCAATGAAATACTTCTCGACTAACGGTCCTAAATAAAGCAAAAACATGTGACAACATAACCGTTACGCCGGGTGAGCTATTTAATTGCCTGGGGTTATACTGCGATTAGGCAGAGATATTCACGCGAGTGAATGCGATAGCAGTAGTATAACATAGGAAATAAAGAGAGAATAGAAATATGCTACATATATTATATACCTTATACACAAACTAATGCTTGAGGCTCGAGTGTGTCGCGCACTGTCAATATATATTGTCGTCTGCCGGAGAAAACGTCTAACCGAAGAAAACGTCTGCCGTTTGAAGAATAAACTAATAATACTATTACAAATAACATATATAAAAATCAAATTTGTTAAAATACTTTCGAATTTTTTTTTCAAATTTTCAAAAACGTCTGCTACGAGGTTACAACCGAAAAAATCGTCTGCCATTTATTTTTCAGACTATATTTACCATATTATTTGCTGTGACCAAACGCCAGCTTTGGTAAGATACTTGTGAACTTGGTCTGATTTACGTACCTGTCTTACCTGGGTGACGTCATAGCTACCTTCACTGGGCTTAGCTGTTCCCCATTTCATGTAAGGTATGTATAGAAGGGTCACCGAACAAAATATCATCTTTGGTAAAATATGGTATGTACTCTGCCATTCACTGGCTCTTAGACTATCATATATACGAACTGGAATTTATAATAACAAAAACTCTTTAGTAACTAAGAAGAGGGTAAGAACCATTATTGGTTCGACCATCATAAAATATTTTTATAACATTAATCTATTGGGAGTAAAGAACGTTTTTATGAAATTGATAACTTAGAGAGCGATCTCATAATTGGAATTAATTTCTTAAATAAAATCGGAGTCACAATAGATATTCCAAATCGGAAACTAATTTATGGAAATAATAAAATACAGAGAATGCATTTTCTCAATGATTAAATTTTATTAAACTCCTTGGACGCTAGCCGAAGTTCATACCGGCAATATTAAAAATAAACAAACAAATTCTACAACGCCTACCGAAGATTTTACCGGCAATGTTATAACAAAAAAAAAACTTATTTTGAGATAAAAAGAGCCTAAAACGCCAGCCGAAGTTTTTACCGGCAAAATAAAACCAAAAAAATAAAATAAATAAATAAAACCCATGAAAATGTAAACATGGATTTACCATTCAGAACCGATACCAAAGCAGAAAAAAGAACAGAAGATGAAAAACCCATATGCTCAAAACAATATCAATATTCATTATCCGCAATTAATTTTGTCAATCCCAAAAAAAAAAAAAATTTTGGGAAACCCAAAACTTATTGACAAAAGGAATTAGAGGGCATAACAAAAGCCCATATAACTCTTTTGTTTGGGTTGTTCCGAAAAAGGTATAAATGAGCACGGTAGTCCAAAACTAAGAATGGTCATCGATTTTAAAAAATTAAAGAACAATAACGGATAGATATCCAATGCCTAATCCAAAGGTAATATTACTTAATTTGAGAAATTGATGGAAGAAATGATATTGGAAAAACTGCACTGAATGCCATTTGGGCTAAAAAATGGTCCAAGTATATTTCAAAGAGCAATGAACAATATTCTTCCGGATATATCGGAAAATTTTGCTCCGTCTATATTGACGATATTATAGCATACTCAAAAATTTTAAAACAACTTACATTTCATTTTAAATATATAAAACAAACACTTGAAAAAGCTCATATGAAAATTTCCATGGAAAAGTTAACTTTTATAGAAGCCGAGGTTGAATTTTTAGGATACGCTGTATCCCACAAAGTAATAAAACAGATCCCAAAAAGATAGAACCAATAAAGAATTATCCAAATCCCAACACGCTACGGCAACTTAGAGGATTTCTAGGAATTGAAAATTATGCAACAATTGTTAAACCATTAACCAAACATTTGAAAGGAGAAAATGGAAAAATATCACAATATATGTAAAAAAAGAGTTATTAACCTTGATAAGGAAGGAATAACTGCTTGCGAAGCTTCAAAGAAAGCACTACAAGAACAAATTGAACTTATTCAACCAGATTTTGAAAAAAAAATTTAGTTCTAATCACAGATGCGTCAAATGTAGCTGTAGTTGCAGTCTTATCTCAAGATTTGCTCTACCGAGCAAAATTATGCAACTAACGAAAAGAAATTATTCGCCATAGTATGGGCATTGAAAACATTACCACATTATCTTTAGGGGGTAAAAAATTTGGAAATCCATATAGATCATCATTCATTGGCATTCGCAATGTGTGAAAAAAGTCCAAACGTAAAAAAGAAAAGATGGAGAGCTTTCATTGAAGAATTTTCACCAAAAATAAATTTATAAACCGGGAGCAACGAATGTGGAGCATTGTCAAGGCAATTTTTAAATAATTTAACAAATTCAATCGAATTAAGTCACTCAGACAATTAAATAACAGAAACCCAACATTCTGCAGAAAGCTGCGGTGAATACCAAATTCACGGAACAAAAAAGCCTTTAAATCATTCCAAAGAACAAATCGCAACCGGTAATGGGGCAAAAATATCAGTCTTGAAGACAATTTCTTATTTTAATAATAAAAGATTTCTAATTGAATGCGATATACCAGAAAATATAGTTGGTATTTTTATAAATCCAAAAATAGTTACTGGAATATTCTGCACGCCTGAAGTGCTGTACGCAATAAAAAACATTTTGAAAGAAGCTTTTCCAAAATCAATTTTTTATATACCAAACTATTTCCGAATGATATTACTAATAAAGAAGATCAAGGAGCAATAATTGAACAAACCCATAATAGACGCATAGAAATTATAGGCACAAATAAGATAACAGTATTATTGGCCTTTAATGATAAAGAAATTTAAACAATATGCAAACAATTGCAACATATGTGTAAATTGTCCGCACTCACCTTTTACACAACCACAATTTTTCCGAACGAAATAAACGTTAGTCTATATGCACACGCGTAAGGTTGAACAAAATGGGGAATGTCCCAATGGGGTTTACTAAAAGGATTTGACAATAATATAATAAGGTATATAGTGTATATGAAGTAGAACTCCGGTCGCACGTGGAGTGAACAACTCGCGAAAAAGATGCGCACCAATCGAATAGGCCGAAAAACGAAATTATTGCACAGACGTACAAGTCGCTTTTTTTTTTATAGTAGGAGGAAGCATCGAAAGCCGGAGTGCGGGACCTTAAACCGCTAAACCTAACCTACTCCCAACTCAAGACTCTCCCACGGAACTACTAGATAAGGTATTACTTCATGGGAGTGTCAAGACATTTTACGTCTCCTCCATAGCACAGACGGACTGACGCCTATTCTCCTGTATCTGTCTTAATATTGTCATGATGGAAGTAGCCGCTTCGTGTACAGCTCTCCACTTCTCAGAGGACTGACACGTAAGTTCAGTCAAACTTTCCACCGTTAAACTACCACCTAGTGCTGTTTCTAGCTTTCCCCTTATGGTTAGAAACCGAAGACAATGGAAGAACACGTGCTCAGAGACTTCTATTGACTCCGTACACATCAAACCGAACCGAACCTGTGGGTCCACCGTCCTTTAGTTGAGGTTTACTACCGTTGCTGCCATATATATGCTTTTCTTTCTCTCTTCTCTCTTTTGGATTTCTGTAATTGGCGCTGATAGCTCATATAATCTCGTGAACTCGTCAACCTGGATGTCTATGGGCGGCATACCAGCTAGTACTTCAGATGCTTCGCTGGAAATAGTTCGGAAAGCACTTATTACTTTTATTACTGAGAGTCTATGCACCGCATTTATTGGTTTGGCATACGCTTTTATGTTTAGTGTATGTATCCATACTGGACCTGCATATAGTATAACTGAGCTCATAGCTTGTGCGATTAGAAGTCGGCGGCTGGAGCGCACACAGCTTCTATTTGTCATCATTCTTGATAAAGCGTTATAAATTTTATTTGCTATGTTTGAAAAATGCGTCTTGAATTTCAGTTTGGAGTCCAATATTACCCCTAAATACTTCAACTGTGGTTGTGAAGTAATTACGCACTCTCCTACAGAGAGAGTTATTTTTTCCTAAATTTTTCTGGTGCTTATGAGCAATACCTCTGTTTTGTGCTTCAGCCAGTTCCATACTCTTGGAAGAAAACCATTGGCGTAGACCATTTATGCATTCATTAGATTTATTTTGTAGGTCATCAAGTTGTTTACCTACTGCTACCACTATAAGGTCGTCCGCGTATGCGATTAGCTTAACGTTTTTAGGCTGTGGAATTCTTAGCACCCCATAATAAACTAGATTCCATAAGAGAGGGCCTAAAACAGATCCTTTTGGTACTCGCTTGTAATAGGGTAGCTCTTTATGCCTTCGGTGGTGTCGTAGATCAACTTTCTATTTTTAAAATAACTCCTAACGATTTTTATGAGGTATTGAGGGGCGCGTATTCCATATAGGGCTTCAAATATATTTTCCCATTTAGTAGGGTTGAACGCATTCTTCACATCCAGCGGTGATCAGCGCACAATATTTTTTTTTGCCACCCTTCCATTTTTTCCACTTACTGCTTTTTTCGCAGTGTCGACAACTTCTTTCAGTGCATCGATAGTAGACCTCTGTTTTCTGAAGCCGTATTGTCTTTCTGATAGTCCGCCGGCTTCCTGGATTGCAATCTCAAAGCGGTTTCATATTATGCTTTCTTACACTTTGCCCATTGTGTCGAGCATACACAGAGGTCAATATGAAGAAAGTTCATCTGGTGGTTTTTTGAGTTTTGGGATTAAGACCAGACGCTGGACTTTCCAGGGATCGGGGAACATCCCTTCTTTTATGCTTGCGTTGTACATTTTTGCAAAAAGAGTAGGCTTCGAGATTATGGCTACCTTTAGAGCTCTGTTTGGTATTCCTTCGATACCTGGCGTTTTGTTGTTTTTGATTTTTTTGGCTATGGCCAATAGTTCTTCTTCTGTAACCATTGGGGATGATTCAGCAGCTTCGTTTCGTTGTTCAGCGTTAGTAATCGGTTCGTGCGTCGGAAATAATGCTTCGACGACTTTCTTTATAAACGGAGCACATTGGGTTGCTGCCGCTTACTTTTGAATTTGGACATACAGATTTTATGAGCAGTCCGCCAGAGTCTATATTCGCTTCTTTACAGATCTTTTCAAAACAGTTTCTCGTCCTACGGGTTATAGCTGACTTTAAAAGCTTCTTATGGTTTTTAAAAGCTTCTTTGAGACGGTTTTCGTTTTCGCCACTTTGATTGCGTTGTAGGCGACGTCGAGCTGAGTGACAGAGCTTTCTCAGCGTGGCAATTTCTTCATTCCACCAGTATATAGGTCTTCGTTTATTGTGACATTTTGTCCTTCGTATTGTAGCGTCGCATGCTGCAACCAGTTCTTTTTGCAATGCGTTTACTAAGTGGACTCCGCCTTCGCCTGGTGCTATTGCTGCACTCCAGACTGTCAAAAAAACGTCAGTGTCAAAATCTGTTTGCTTCCAGCTTCGTTTATGTGTAGTATTACTGCGTGGGGTTTCCTGGTCTCGAGAGAATAAAACTTCTGCGACGATTGCCATATGGTCGCTATTTGTGAACATGTCTGACACCTTCCACTTAATGTGTCTGCTTATTTTCTTTCTGGTAAGTATTTTTTGTGCCGTTGTTCGTTATTGTGAGGTTGGTTTGGCTCAGGAATTCTAAAACTAGGCGCCCACGGTGGTTTGAACTTCTGCTTCCCCAGGCAGTAGACCATGCGTTAAAATCGCCTGCCATTATTATCGGCGATTTTCCTCTGCTTTCTAATAATAATTAGATTTCAGGAGGAAGTCTTCAAATTCTCTAACGGACGCACTGAGACGAGCATATCAGCTTACGCAATAAATTCCCCCTATTTGCGCCCATGTAAAGCCATTTTTTGCTTCCCTTCAGCAAGATGAGAATGTTTGTCCATTGCAGGACCATATTGCTGCTTTGCCACTTTTGTCTGTAATGCAGGTGCTTTCCGAACGTTGGGAATATTGCTCACTCAGTAAGGCGACATCAATGTTGCTTTCTATTTCGGTCTGTTGCAGCAGTGCTTGTGCTGCAGCGCAGTGGTTTAGGTTCGGCTGCAATATTCTCATTTCTCCATTGTCTTTAGCAACTCGACGTATTTGGGGCAAGTCGTACTTAGAACCGAATGTACTCCTTTGCAGAGCATGCAACTCAGTGTGTTAGTACACACTTTTGCAACATGTCCCGCGCTTCCACAACGTGTGCAAAGAGAGGACCTGTCGATCAGACTGCAACATTTACGCGCTATTTGGCTGAATGGAAGCATCTGTAACAACGGGAAACAGGGGAGTACTCCCGGAGGCGACAGATCGACCACCCAATCTTTACTTTGCCAACTTTAAGGGCAGTCTTGGCATCTTGGGCACACAGGGATATAAGGGCTATTTGAGTGCCGCTTCTTCCTCATATTTTTAACATTTGCTGGCCCTATGTTTTGTATTCCGCACTATTTTTGTAATGCGCAACAAATTTCATCTGGAGTAGTTATCTTATCCAGATCTTTGCACATTATAGCGACGTTGTGTGTTTTTGGTTGTACTACTGCTATCTCGCCAACCACTTCCTCTAGGGCGCTCTGAAAAGTTTCAGCTTTTTTGTCTTCTTGGCTTTTTAGCTCTATGAGCAGGTCTCCTTTGAGAGTTTTTCTGAGGTAGGTCACGTTTGAACCCAGTTCACAGTCACCTTAAACTTTACGGAGGATGTTTGCATACGAGGCTCCGTCCTTTTTTGTTAGAATTATAGCGTCTGGTTTCGAAGTAATTCTCTTCCCCATTGGACTCTTCTTTTTTCCCATTTCTCGGGTGGTGGCTTATTTGCTGCGGTGTCTTTAATATTTGTTTTGATGACTTCGCTAAAGGTTCCTTGCACTTTTTGAGTAATGTTTTTTGGCTTCTTCGTAGGTGGTAGAAATCTTGATGTCTCGCGCGCTCTTTTTGGGGTATTTTGGGGCGATACTTGTGACGCTTTCCCTACCATCACTATTTTCGAATGGATTTCGAGATTTTCTGTTTTGCCATACAAGTATGTTATGCTGCTTACAAGCTCTCGCATGGCTTGGTTTATGTGTCTCTGTCCGGACATCATATTCTCGAGCTCCTTTATTTTTCTGCCCAATTTGCAAAACATATTAGTAGATTCTCTACTTTGCACTCTATCGGATTTGCCACTCTTGTTCACGTTGTCGGCAGATTCACTATTATTTATTAGTCCAGCAACGGTGGACTCCTCATTTTTGCCATTTGGCGACGTTCTTGCAATTTTTAAAATATTCCGAAAAGGATTTTTCTGGTGTACACCCAGAACTATTCTCAGATGCCATACCTCACTCGAAAATAGTTGGGAACACCTGCCAACTAGTCCGTTCAGTCTCTTCCTCTTAAGTCCAATTTAAATTTTCGATGGTTGGCAACGCCGAAACCGAAAGGGAATGCAAAAAAGAAAACAAAAAGGAGAAGGAAGAAAAAGAAAGGGGGAAGACAGCTGATGTCTCCAACCACATAGGCAAAACAAGATTTTATAACCACGTTGTGCCTGGATTGCTGTTCTCAGGGGAAACAATTTTATTAAAAACAAATTTTGCCGCGGAAAAAATAGGCAGGTACGTAAAATAATTTAATATAAGATACAAAAATTGTACTTTTTACTTTCGATTTTAATTGCCCACTTGCGTCCGTCACCTGATTGTTAAACGAGATACAAATTTAGCCAAAGCTGCCTCAAAAAACTTGGAAAAAACTATGAAAAACACTTGACCGCACAAAAAACGTGTCCATTTTGCACAATCACCAAGTCGCTATGAAGGTCAAAAGAGAAGTGAAGTGTGATCTCTTTGTTTGTTCCTTTTATCCCTGTGGGGTGTGGGATCAGATGGTGTGATGTGGTTGGTTGATGTACGTGTAAGTTAATAAAATACTTTTTAAATTATTATTTTAAAAAGATTTTATTTTATAATATAATTTTTTCGTTTATTTATTATTATTTGTTGGGAAGACTATGTCTTCTTAATCCAACTTCTTTATCTTAACTATTCTTATTGACTACCACTTAACTCCTGCTCTGAAACTTAAGTTAACAATTAGTTATATCGGAATTAAAAGTATGTGAGCAGCGATCATCACATGCAGTGCAACATGACCGTGCATTCAATGCAGACGCTACGTCAGCACTTTTGGGTCGCGCGAATAACGAAACAATTTTAGACAACCGGCTCTTTAGAGTGTCAGAATGAATGCGTCTCTTTATTTCAAAGATTTTTCTTGCTTATAATGTTTTACAAAAATACTTATCTTCTAATTTACAAAAATTTTTATCTGTGGGAAAATTCCACAGTGCTGCTTATCCTTTATTACTATCATGTGGCTGCATTTACATTTAATATTTATTTAGGATCAGTGTTTCTTCTCATATCTTAATTTTAGATATCTTCTAGTTTTCTCAAATAAATGTATCTTCTTATCTACCAGACTATCTTCACACCATCTGTGTTTTCTGTTGTTCTTGGGTTAGCATGGGATCTAACTCCTCCCCCCTTAGATACAAAACTCTCCTGAGGTTTGTTTACAATTTCTATTCGCATTTGTTTTCTTAACATATACAAGAGAAGGCTTATTAAAAGTAAAATAATAATAAAAACTACAAATGAAATTGAATAATTAATTTTCTTATGGTACTTATGTTCTTCTATTTTTTCTATGTTCATTAAATGTTCCAGTCTCATTCCTTCAAATGAAATTTTATTTGTAAAATTAGTTTCTTCATTTACAGGAAAGTAAAACCTTTGTTGGAATATTTTTACCTTATTAGAGAAAGTTTGATTATTAATTTCTAGTGTACAATTTTTGTAGTGTATTAAATAATTTCCTTCCAGTATTACTTTCCTGTGATCACAATCTTGTACTAGCTTAATCTTTTTCAAATTTTTTAATATTAATGTTTCATCGTCAATTTCAATTATTTCTGTTATTTCGTTCTTAATTAATAGACATGTTTTTGTAAAAATACAATGTTTTGAAGTTTATATTCATTAAGTGTTTTGTCTTTTTCATATGTATAAGTTTTATTATTGTAATTAAAAACTGTTTCTGAAACGGAAGTAATTTCTCTCATTTGTTCATTTGAAATGGGCTGAATAACTTTTAAATGAACTGTGCTAAAATTTCGTGGTACTTTTACTATTAAAAGGAGCAGTTTTTCTGCATAATGAATTGCACACATTTTTAAATGTTGCAACTTAAATAGGTCTATTTCGTATATATCAACTTCTTCACTTGTCAAAATTCCTGGATGTAATAATCTATGTTTGGCGGCTGCAATGCTATCTTGAATATGATCAAATTTTTCTTTAAGGACATGTATTCTTAAGATTTGCTCGTTAAACATGTTGTTTAAAGCAGCATCCTTTAGAATTTTATCGTTTCCTCTTTCATAATCTAGTATTTTTTTCTTGTCTAGTTCTATTATGGTTTTTAAATATTTAAATGTTTTTTTCAAAATATTTGTTTATTTTAACTTGTTGGTTAAAGGTTGTAATAGAATTGTGCATATTTTGATCAATCACCTTTAAGTGATCCTCAATATCCTTTCTATCTATGTCATCCATTGTTCCAAATAAATATTTATTCATCATCCCAACGAAATTAAATAAACCTCTTTTATGCCTATTCCCACTAGATTTAGGTATTAAGGTTTTGACTTTTGTTTTAAAGATTAAGAGTTCATTCCTAAGTAATGGCCTCAAGAGATTTATGTTAAAAGTCATGTTGTTAATTAAATATAAAATTTCATAAGGGTCTATGGCGTGTATTATAAATTCTGATGAAACTATAATTTCCGTTTTGGATGTACTAATTTCTACATATCCGCTGTTTTCATGAATCGGTTGGATGGTTAAAATTGACATTGCTGTTGGAGCGATTGTCATTAGTATCAAAAATATTAGTGTCCAGTTGATCTGCATATTTATTTACTCTTTTAATATTGGTTATATGTACATTATCTAGTTTAAGCTTCCTATATCGTGGTGCGTTCTTATGACGTACTGCCACGTAATTTTTAACAAATGCTTCTTCTTTATTTATTACAACATTTTCTCTTTTTTCATTAAGTTTTTTAATATTGTTTTCTTTTAATTTTTTGAATATCATTTCTTTATTTACTTTCCCATTTTCTATGTAAATTGGTCTTTCTTTAGTTACCGAATGAATCGATTTGTTATAAAATTCGATACATCTAAACATTTTTTCTTGAACTGAGAGAGTCCTATATTCTAATTCAGCAACTCTAAGTTTTTCGCTAATAGTATTATGAAAACATTCTATATCCGAATTCCCTGTATGACTATTTGGCTTGGTAAAATGAACCTCTATATTTTCTATGTAAAAAAAATCCCTAACATTAACGTTATTAAATTCATTATCAGCTATAATTTTTCTTTGCTTTCCTTTAATAGAAACATATTGTCTAAGTTTTTCAACAAGAGTCAAACTATTTCTGTTTTCCAAAGGCAATGCCATTGCAAATTATGAGAATTTATCTATAGTTGTCATGAAAGTTTGCTTTAGGAATGTAAAAGTATCAACATGAACAATATCATTAATTTCAGTAGGAGTTTGTGTTACGTGAAACTTAGGTTTCAACGGATTTCTGTCATACTTTACTTTATTACATATATCGCAATTGTTTATATATTTTTGTATTAACTCTTTTAGTTTTTTAATATATATAAGGTGTTTTAAACCATTATAATTTTCATTTATGCCAGCATGCCCAGTTTCATATTTGTGGTACTTTGAAATGTACCGATATGCCTCTGTTTCATCTGACAGGTTTTTGGCATGAAATAAACATTTAAAGAATTTGATACTATTGCCAAATATTTCGATTAATTTTAGTTAAACTTTGCTGTAATCGGAGTTAGCTATTTCTGAAAAAAATCCCGCTTTTTTAGTTTTAACATGTATCCTTAAGATATCTACCATGTAGTCGCTATTAATGTCATCTTAGCTTATGTAAATTAAGATTTTTACCTATTTTTTCAGTGTCTCTTACTTTATGTTCACATAAAATAATTTGAGTCTGAAAACGATTGATGACAGATTCAAGTGTAGGGATATGGTCATTTAATTCTTCTATTTGAGAGTGAATTGTAGCTGCTGTACTCATGTTATCATCTTCTTCAGAAGTTTGATTTATGAGGCAGATTTCTCCAGAATCTACATCTAATCTGCTAAGAAAGTCGGCCAATGTATTTTCTTTGCCTTTTATATATTGAATACATATATCGTATTCTCCAAGTTTCAGAAGCCACCTTTGTAATCGAGGATTTATCTATTTTCCTTTATATTTTGTTTGTAACCACTTTAGTGGTAAATGATCTGTTAAAAGATCGAATTGCCTACCATAAATATAAGGTCTGAAATAATTAACTGCCCAAACGATGGCTAAGAGTTCCTTTTCTGTTGTGTTATATTTCTTCTCATGTTCAGTAAGTGTCCTGCCAGCATAGCAAATGGATCTTGCATTAATACGGTACCAATTGCAAAATTGCTAGCATAAGTTGCAACTTCAAATTTCTTTTCGAAATTGGGATATTTTAATATTGGATCGTTAACTAAAAGTCCTTTTAGTGTATAAAAAGCGGCTATAAATTGTTGATCTTTAATATTATTACGAGCTCCCTTTTTAAGAAATTTTGTCATGCCAATAGCAATTTTAGCGTAATCTTTAATGAATTTCTTTTAATATCCTGTTGCTCCTAAGAAAGATTTAATTTGCTTCACTGTTTCAGGAAGCTTTAATTTTTGAATTGCTTCTATTTTATAAGGATTTGGTTTAAATCCTTCTGTAGTTAAAATGTGACCAAGATATTCAGTAGTCTTAGCAAAAAAATTGCATTTATCGATTTGAATTTTTAAACAGTGTTCTCTTAATTTTTTAAAAACTTTTTCTATACTTTCCTTGTGTTCTTGAAAAGAGGAACTAAATATGAGAATGTCATCTAAATCAGGGATGGGCATATAAGCCCTCAGTGGCATTTTGCCCGTGCGGGCACGAGTGCACATTTTGAGGACTAGGTGAGGGGATCATGGCGGGCAAACATAAAGAGGGAAGTGAGAGCAACGTATTTTACCACTCCATATTTACAAATGAGAGCAATTTATTTTCCCACACCATGTTTACAAATGAGAGCGCACGCATATATGGGAAGTTGCACTGTTAGTAATAACTGTAAAATTTCCTAAGAATTTTAAGTTTCTTTGTAACTACTATAAATTTATAAAGTGTAAGGCAAATAAAAAAAGTATACTAAATATTTTATTTTAGTAATAATTTTTTAATATGTCTTAATAACAGCATTTAATTTGGTTTATTTTCCATAATAAATTCTATGTTTGGTTTAATCTCATTAGCTGTAGCTACGCGCATTATTGTACCAAAATATATATCAGGTAACCTACACCTTATTATATGTTTGTTTAATTTCATTATTGAAAAAAAAAAGTTGTTGACAAGTGTAGGTGCTTCCAAACATAGATACATATAATTTACACTGATTGCCCTCGCTGATGACATTTCGGCACATTTAAATTATAATAATTTCAGTTTCTCAACCACTGTTTTCAAACGCATATAAGTTAACATAAGTTGCCTTTTGTCAACAATAAAGTCCACGCGTGGCCTGAGTCAACAAATTCATATTCCCACGCTGACAGGTAAGGCACAGCGGTAGCGGCAAACTGCCAACGCAAGCGTCGGCGTCGTATCCGCTGCAATAACTCTACAACTTCTACTAACAACGAATTGCGGGACACAACAACTAAGACAAGGTGCAGGGACTCATTTAAGACATTAGCTTTAGAATGTAAGTTTCAGTTTGTAACAGAGAACTCATTAGACAGCATGATCTGATTAATAAAGTGATAATAATAAAGAAACAAGACGGTTATTCGTAATTGGCGCCCAACTATATGGGAATAAAAAAATTAAAGTTCGATAAAAAATAGTAAAAACTATCCGGGAACAAAAAATAAAGTTCGATAAAAAATAGTAAAAGCTATTCGGGAACAAAAATTAAAGTTCGATAAAAAAATAGAAAAAAACTATTCGGGAACAATTGTACGAACCCATCAAGGAGGAGACGTAACAAAAAAAGAAATCGCGGAGCAAAAGGGATCGAAAATGTCTACAAAAAATTAAACAATAGAATTAAGATTCAAAAATATGTAATGTGCAAAAAGTATAGTATGTTGAATTGCTCTAATACAAAAGTAGCTTAAAAAGCAAACTTGTGTTAAATATAATTGTAAATCTGTGCACGAGTTTTTGAGAAATAAATTTTGCGCAGGCCAGCTTATTGGTATCGGTTTTACTTCAAGCTCATGAGTGATCAGGACCTGGACAAAATATTTGAGAGCCTTAACGGAATAGAAGTTAGGAAAAGACAGTGCAACAATAGGGATAATACAGAAAATTGGTGAACAGAATATAGAGTGGCAGACAAAAGACAAGAAGTGGCGCTGGAACCAGACCAATTAAGGACATTAGTGGAAAGGACATTAGTGAAAGAGAAAATTTCGAACAAAAGCTTGCAAGTATTAATCAACGACTAAATGACGTTAAAATCGACACACCGAATATAGAAACATATAGGGAAACAGAAATTGTACTCGGGATTAGATGTGAGGAGCCACTCGATATTGTAAAGTCCTTACCGGACTTCAACGGTAAGCAGGAGAATTATGTATCGTGGCGGGAGGCGGCACACACCGCCTACAAAGTTTTTGAAGGCTATGAGGGTAGCAGCAAACATTATCAGGCTGTTGCCATCATTAAGAATAAAGTTAAAGGCCCGGCCGACATGGTTCTGACCTCATTTAATACCGTTCTAAATTTTAAGGCCATAATTAATCGACTCGATTTTAGTTATTCCGACAAAAGACCAATTTACTTGATCGGACAGGAGATGTCAACTCTCCGCCAAGGAAGTTTGTTACTACTACAATATTACGACGAGGTAGAGAAAAAGTTAACCCTTTTAACTAACAAAACGATAATGACGTACGAAAAATCAATTGCTGCATCACTAAACGAAAAATACAGAATGGATGCATTACGCGTATTTATTTCAAGGACTAAGAAACCCCTTAGTGATGTGTTATTCTCAGCCCGGCCTAAAGATCTACCTGCGGCTCCAGCGTTAGCACAGGAGGAGGAATCTACCCATGAGCGATACCAGTTCGCAAGCACATATGCCAGGAGCCTGGAAGACAAAGCCCAAAGGCTAAATATAGAGCAATCTAGGCAAAAAGGTACAAGTAGTAGATATCAGACAAATGACACGTATCTTGCGAAAAATCCCCATTTTAACAGACAGCGGGACTTCAACAGCAGGACTCCGCCGAAACTAGAGCCAGTACCATGGATAATATGATACGAGACTCTTTGATTCGAGAGAGAGCTGTCAAAACTCGCATTTTTTATAACATTTGCCAATGATGCAGCTGCTGAAAAATATTAGATTGGCTATTTAATAAATTATACAAAACACCAAATTAAACACTTTGAAAATGCATACATATGTATATAAAAGCTAAAATGCAAAATCATTAATTAATTTACATAAACATTTATTTTGCCAAAATACGTTCGCACAGTTCAATGAAATTTCATTTCACACTAATTTCGTCAAGTAATTATAGCGGTTTACTTCTGGCATCCCGCCTTTTCTGAAATCAGCTGAACGAAATTCCCTGATCTTCTTCGCTGTCAAATAATTAGGGAACGCGTTTCAGAGAAAAACGAGAGCCAATGCGAGAGTCTCGTATCATATTATCCATGCCAGTACAGCCAATGAACGTTGATACCTCGTAACGCTTCAGAGAACCTACAGCACAACAGAAAAATAGTGGATACTCATCTCGATATCCTAATAATCAAAATCAAAAATGCGGACAGACAGTGAAGAGACCAAGTAATGGTTCTGCAAAATTCGCAGGACCAAAACAGCAACGGGTTAATTAGCTGCTAAACGTAAATTCTACTTCTAATCAAGAAGATACGACGTATCATGAGATACAAACTCAGAGGCTTCATCAATCGAAGACGACCTTACTGAACCTAACCAGTTAAATTTTTTAGACAGGACTCCTTGCTACCGTTCATTGAAAAAACAATTGCAGGGAGAAAACTAAAATTATTGATTGATACGGGGGCATCAAAGAACTATATAAAGCCTCTAAAAGTGCTTAAGCACATAGCACCTGTCGAAAATTCTTTCTTGGTAAAGTCAATCCATGGCTTTACTCACATTAAAGAAAAATGCACGGCAAACCTTTTCGACACAAACAGTACCTTTTTTATGCTCCCGTCTTTTTCAACGTTCGACGGAATAGTAGGTCTGGATTTGCTAACGAAAACAAACGCAACAATAGATCTAAAATCAAAAAAAAAAATATTAATAACTAATAACTAATAATGGCTCAGAAGAAATAAAGTTTTTAAAGTGTGCAAATGTGAATTTCACACGAGTAGAGGACATCGAAGTCCCCGAGGTTGTAAGGGGCAAATTTCAGAAAATGGTGAAAAATATATTACGCGTTTTTTCTACCCCTACCATTTAACACAAATATTGTCGCCACTATTCGTACCGAAAGTGACGACCCGGTGTATTCTAAGCTATACGCTTATTCAATGGGTGTAGCGGAATTCGTGAATACTGAAATTCGCGATTTACTAAAAAATGGTATTATCCGACCGTCTAGGTCACCATACAACAACCCAATATGGGTTGTAGATAAAAAAGGAATGGACGAACAAGGCAATGTGAAGAAACGTCTTGTAATAGACTTCAAAAAATTAAAAGAAAAAACCATCGATGACAAATATCCCATCCTCAATGTAACCGTAATACTATCAAATCTAGGAAAGGCCAAGTATTTCACAACACTCGACCTGGCTTCCACCAAATAACTCTCGCAGAATCCGATAGGGAAAAGACCGCTTTTTCGGTAGGCAACGGAAAATACGAATTCTGCAGGCTTCCTTTTGGTTTGAAGAATGCGCCCAGCATTTTGCAAAGAGCTATCGACGACGTATTGATAGAACAAATAGGAAAGTCCTGTTACGTTTACGTCGATGACGTTATTATCTTTTCAGAAACCGAAGAAAACCATGTCGAGCATATCGAGTGGGTGTTAAAGAGGTTACATGAAGCTAATATGAGAATTTCGCGCGAGAAATTACAATTTTTTAAGGAAAGCGTTGAATACTTAGGCTTTGTTGTGTCTAGGGGAGGCATTAAAACGAGCCGCAGCAAAGTAGATGCTATACATAACTACGAGAAACTCGCCACTCTTTTCAATGTCAGATCCTTTCTAGGTTTAGCAAGCTATAGTAGCGTTACTTTATTAAGGACTTTGCGGCAATAGCAAAGCCTTTAACAGATATTTTGACGGCAAGGTTAGCGCCACACAATCTAAAAAGATTAAAGTGGAATTAGACGAAAAACAATCACTTGCTTCGAACAAATTGAAGGAAGTCCTTACATCGGAGGATGTTATGTTACTCTACCCAGACTTTAGGAAGCCATTTGATCTAACGACAGACGCTTAATCTTTGGGTATAGGGGCAGTACTGTCACAAGACAAAAAAAAACTTCGCAACTAACGAACGCGAGTTACTTGCCATAATCTGGGCCCTAAAAAGCCTTAGAATCTATCTCTATGGCGTTAAAAATTTAAAAATTTTTGCAGACCATCAGCCACTTACGTTTGCGGTTTCAGACCGAAACCCAAATGCCAAAATTAAACGCTGGAATCACAACGCTAACATTTTTTACAAACCGGGCAAGGAAAATCATGTTGCTGACGCGCTATCACGACAGAACATTCACGCTCTAAAGGAGGATGCCCAATCAGATTGGGCTACAGTCCATAGCGAAATGTCATTATCCTATACGATAGAAGGAACTGAGAAACCATTAAATTGCTTCCGAAACCAAATCGTTTTAGAAGAAGCAGACATGACTTTAAGACGGAATTTCATATACTTTGGCAATAAAACTCGTCATATAATTCAATTTACAAATAGGAAGCACCTTATTGAGGAGATAAAAATAGCTGTAAACCCAAATGTGGTAAATGACATACATTGCGATCTACCAACATTGGCCAGCATACAACATGAATTGGTAAGGAGTTTTCTGTCAACAAAGTTTTGGCACTGCAAAAACATGGTGGCTGATATTGTCAACAAAAACGAGCAGAGGGAGATTGTTGTTGCTGAGCACAATCGAGCTCACAGAGCAGCCCAGGAGAATATTAAACAAATCCTCTACGATTACTATTTCCCTAAGATGACAAATTTGGCGAATGAAGTTGTCGCGCATTGTAGAATCTGTGGTAAGGCCAAATTCGACAGACACCCACGTAAGCAGAAACATGGTGTAATTCCAATCCCCTCCTATACCGTGGAAATGTTGCACATTGATATCTTTTCGACAGATAACAGGTACTTTCTTACCTGTCTGGACAAGTTCTCAAAATTTGCGGTGGTGCAGCCCATACCTTCTCGAACAATTGTGGATGTAAAGGTCCCAATCATTCAGTTAATGAATATATTTCCAAACACAAAAACAATTTATTGTGATAATGAAGCTTCTCTAAATTCTGAAACGATGACCACATTGTTAGGGAATAGTTTTGGTGTAGACATCGTAAACGCACCACCCCTTCATAGCACCTCCAACGGGCAGGTTGAACGCCTCCATAGTACACTTTTGGAGATAGCCAGATGTTTGAAACTGGACAGAAAAATTAACGAGACGACAGACCTCATATTAATGGCAACAACTAAATGCAATCGAACGATTCACTCGGTGACCAATATGAAACCAATCGAAATACTTCACGCCAACCCACCCGAACTGAGGAATGATATAACCGTGAAAATAATGAAGGCTCAACAAGCACAAATGGATAGGAATAACCCTAAGACGGAATAGAGTATTCGACGTGGGGGAAAGAGTATTGGTAAAGACTAACAGGCGACTCGGAAATAAATTATCCCCTTTATATGTTGAGGAGAAAGTTGAAGCAGACTTGGGAACCACGGTTCTCATGAAAGGGAGGGTGGTCCAAAACGACATCCTAAAGTAAGGGAAATTCTTAGCATATTTAAGAATTCTTTAAATAGCATAGGGTAAATTATTTAAGCTTCTTTCACACTATCTTTCGGGATACTGATTGCGATACTCCTTATTCAAACGACGACGGCAAAATTGACCGACTATTCGACTTCCGACTACATACCGATTCAGGATGGTGACGCGACGATTTGGGAGGAATTTGGCTATCTAAGGTATATAACTAATCCTACAGTATACAAGGGTATAGTTGAGGAAACCAAAGGCTTAACAACGCCTCTATCCCATATGAGAATGTTACTCGACGCAGACATTGCACATATAAAGGTGCTTCTGACAACACTGGACATCCATCACAGGCAGGCTAGGAGCATTAACGTTTTGGGTACTGCCCTAAAGGTTATCCGCAGGTACGCCTGACTTTGAAGATTTCGAAAACCTAAAGTTCCGACAACAGGAACTCGTAGACTCAGAGCGACATCGGGTAGAAATAAACACAAGGATAAAAGAAAAGATAAATGAACTGACGGAAACGGTTAACCACATCATTAAAAACTCAAAAGCTGGACAGATCGACACTGGTCACTTGTATGAAATGTTGCTTGCAAGAAATGGGATCATTATAAATGAAATTGAAACTTTAATTTCAACTACTACCCTTGCAAAGATAATAAATCCCATGTTGTTAAACTCAAATGATAAAAAAAACATTATTGAAATGCACTCTAAAAACATAACTATCACTGATTTAATGGAGGTATCATATATTAAGGTTCTATTAGACGGTAATCTTCTACATTTTATTATCAAATATCCCAAGCCAGTACTAGCTGTAAGAAAATTATTATTTTTCCTGTCCAACACAATGGAACAATCCTGCACCTTGGGAATGATAACAATGTTGCCGATTGTCATAATCAAATTTTGGCGATTGGAAATTGCAGCGCAACGCTCACATCAACGTTTTGAAAAAAAATTACAACATCCAACGTGCGCGCAGCAGCTTCATTCTGGTAATGTTGCCCACTGCAGCACTCGCCCTAGCCACCTTGAACCAATTATGGTGGTCGATGATGGCATAATCATCATTAACGATAATACCGCTTTAGTCAAGACTACCGCAGACACCGAGAAGACCATAAAGGGAACTTATTTACTTTCCTTCGAAAATGAGATTCAAATTAATGGATCCTACTTCAAAAACGTAAACGGCATGTTTAAAAAATTACCAGGATCAGCAACGACGGCGCTCCTCAATATCACCAGTCATCAAGAGATTTTGAGTCTTCCATACCTTCACAAGATAAGTATGGAAAACCTGCGTTTTATCGGGAAAATCGAAGGGAGGACTATGATAGGACCAACGATATCAGGTCTCACTAGCATTGTCATACTAATTTCCTGTTACGGTCTAATTAAACTATACCGAGAGCGAAAAAGAAGACGCAAATCCCAGAATCTACAGAACGTCATAAAGGCACAGCGGTAGCGGCAAACTGCCAACGCAAGCGTCGGCGTCGTATCCGCTGCAATAACTCTACAACTACTACTAACAACGAATTGCGGGACACAACAACTAAGACAAGGTGCAGAGGCTTATTTAAGACATTAGGTTTAAAATGTAAGTTTCAGTTTGTAACAGAGAACTCATCAGACAGCATGATCTGGTTAATAAAGTGATAATAAAAAAGAAACAAGACGGTTATTCGTAATTTATACATAAATGAATCTTATCCGCAATGAAACGATTCAACTGATTGCTCTCTCAGAACGCAGGGTTGCCAGGCTCGATATACTGTAGTAATTATAGAAACTGTCTTCAATATATTTGAAATTTTCTTAAACTAACTCAAAATCAGAATCGAATGCTATTATTTAAAAATATATAAACTAGTTTTACTAGTTTGATTTCAGTTTTGCTATTTTTTATTGCGTATTGAGTAATAGCAACATTGTTCGAATGTACACGAAACAAAACGCCTGCGAAATACGATGTTAATTATTGCCGGTTAAATGAAAACGGCTTAAAAAAATTTTGTTTTTGGTCAAAAATTACCTTTTATTATCAAATGTTCAGTTACGACTAAATTTACAATTTTGATTAACATTTATTTATAACTTAAAAATTACTTATGCTAGCGCTATTGAATTATTTACTTGTGCCGGATGTTGATTGCAATTGTTGCATTATCGTTGGTCAGCATTAATTTCTACTGCGCGTGCCGGATGTTAATTTGTTAATTGCTTATCCAGCATTATCGCAGTTAACTTTAATGTTGCTAACTCCTCCGCCGTAAAAAACGAACGTCCTCGTTTGTTTAAACTATTAGGGTTATTGGCACTTTTGACGTGGGAGTTTCCGATGTGTCTTCTTTATTATTGGCCACATTCACGTTTACATTGTAGCTCGATGGTTCTATTAGTTTTGTTTTACAATTCTTCCTTATGATTGATGCAGTGCCTATTGTTGCTAGACAGATGAGGCAAATAACTACTAATGGAAAATTTGTTATTAGAGCTGTTGTGTGGGTTGTCTGTTAGTGTTTGTAAATTATTGGTGTTATTGATGTGGAGTTCCTTCATCATCTCAAGGCTGAGAATTTCTTCCTCTTTGTTCGAAGGGATATTTGACTGTAGGATTGCGGGTAATGGTTTGCTAGTTAGTGTTTCATTAAAGGAGTATTTTTGGTTGTCGATTAAAACTGTGGAATTACGATATTGAATGGCGTATGATCCCACAAGTTTTTTTTTTTTGGTTATCGATTTCAATCGTGCCATTTTACTGGTTTAATAATATGATGCCAGGTGCTGGTTATTTATTCGGTTGCATTCTGCTGGTTCACTTCTGAGTAGTTGCGGGACACAAGTAGTATTACTAATATCTATCATATTCTTATAGTTACAAATTCTTATATGATTATTCTCATTACATTTTGTTTTTATTCCAAATACCTTATGTTTACTACAGGTTACGATATCGTCATAGGGAATTTTATTAATATATTTATTTTTCTTTATGGGTTTGATAACAATTGAATCACAAATTTCTTCGTTTATTAATGGTAGTCCTATCATATAAAATAACATTGTTTCATTTGAGGCTACTTTTACATTTGCAAATTCTAGCGATTCTTCTACGTTATTTAACGTGAAGTTATTTTTTATAAAAATGGATTTTGCTAAAGCTAGTTCTTCTTTTGATAAAATATACGAATTGACGATTCCGGCTTTGGCCCAATGAATCGCATAATCAATATTAATAATTTCTTCTTTTACAATCTTTAATTTATATTTTAATTCTATAGCAAAATTGCGTTGTACATCTTCGTTAGATTGTACCACTTTTAAAATCTTATTCGATACTCTCGTAATATTGTTTATCCTATCAAAAATTATTTTATTTATTACTACTTGATTATTATTATTGTTTATTATATTATATATTTGATTATCTAAAATTACTAAGTCATCATGATCGGGGTTTCCCGCGATCCATTTCCAGACTTTTCCTATTGTTTCAATAGATTTTTTAAATCTTTTGGGTCGGAGTCTATTTAGGTAAGTTTGTGTAAGGGTTAATTCATTTATCAAGATGGGTACAAAGGGATTTTCTGATGTTATCTTGGTTTTAATAGTATTGTCCATGTCGTCGAGTAACATTTGAAATGCGTCTAAGTCTACTTTATGTATTATTCGGTAGGTTCCTGTTTGTATCCTTGTCAATCCTGTATCGAATGTTGCTAATTGTGAATTTGAATAGTGTATTATTTTAAAGTCTGCGTACACTAAGTGCACAAAAAACCTGCAAAGTTAAAGAGAGAAAAAAATTAATATTGTCTGATGTTGCTTTTATGTACTGTTCGTCCTTTTTCAGTGATTACTACACTGGATTTGTCTTCCTTAACTGTTTCCTTTCTATATTTTGCTGTAAGTTTTGACCCTATTAGTTTGTTTATTCTGACATAAATTACATCTCCAGGACTATATATTTTCAAAGGTTTCCGGGTTTTATTATGGGTTTCTAAGTCTTTTGCCTGTCTTCCCCGAAGGGTTTCTATATTTTCCTGTCGTGCATTTTCATACTGCTCTGGGTCTACTGTAAGTCTGTCTTCCAAAAAATGTCTCTATAGGTCGTTTTCCTGTTGCGGAATGTATGGTGTAGTTATATTCGTATGTACATCGGTCTAAGAATTCTAGGAATGAGCGGTGTGTGTGTTCTGTTTGAAGGCATCGCATAATTTCAGACAGGGTAGAGTGAAATCTTTCTACTTGTCCGTTAACTGTGCTTGTGTATGGGAGCATTTTAAAAATTTTAATACCGAGTTGGTCTTCGACCATAAATTGTATGGAGGCTGAATTTAAAGATTTCTCATTGTCGATAACTATTGCTTTGGGTATACCAAAAGCGAAAAGTATTTGTCTTAAAGGTTCTCTGATATCTTCTGTTGACTTTGACTCTATTATTTTAACTTGAGCATATTTGGAGAATTTATCTACTGCTGTCAGAACTAATTTTTTTCCATACAATAAATATCTATATGCACAATTTCTCCAGGGTATTGAGGTATTGGGATTTCTAATAGTTGTGGTTTATTAGGGTTGCGATCATACTTGTTTTCCTTGCAGACTCTACATTGTTTAATTATATTTTCTATTTTTGTTTTCATCTTTGGAAAGTAACATCTTTGTATTAGTTGTTTTTTATTTTCGTCTCTATCCCTATGTGCTCGCTTTTGTTCGTTTAGTATTTCCTCGTTTTGTGCATCCTCGTTTGTTTTGCCCTTTACTTCTTTTTGGGTGTAACGGATTTTATAATTACAAAAATGGAGTGGGTATATTTCCTGTATTTTTCCCATTATCTCTTCAGAGGTAAATATGCCATTTATCACTGAGGGGTTAAGGTATCGTTTTAAAAGCGAAATTAGGTTTTCCCGAGAAAAATTGGGTTTTGTGATTATATGTACGTTTGGAACGGTATTTTGAACTGATAACTCTCCTCGTGTCCTACAGCGATCCAAAGTTGGTTTTTAAAAGCATTTATAGGTGCCTCTACAGCTGGGATTAGATTGTGAGATGAGCTTTCGTCTGAATGTGTGGCAACTGATAAGGAATTTATTTCGAAAGGTCTGGATAGTGTATCTGCTACTATATTGGCTTTTACGGGTTTATATTTAATTTCATAATTATATTCCTCGAGTATTGCTTTCCAGCGCTTTAACTTTGTTATTTTTGTTGCTCAGAGCCTACGTGAGAGGTTGATGATCCGTATGAATTACTACTTTTGTCGTGCCATACAGATAATTTCTAAAGGAATTTAGTGCCCAAATTATGGCAAGCATTTCCTTTTCGCTTACTGCATAATTCTCCTCGGTTTCGCTCAATGTCCTTGATATGAATGTTATAGGTTTACCATTTTGTTCCAAAACAGCGCCTATTGCGTATTTGGAAGTATCCTAGTTAGGTCAAATTCTTTTTTGTAGTCTTCTTCTTCTTCTTTACTGGCGTAGACACCGCTTACGCGATTATAGCCGAGCCAACAACAGCGCGCCACTCGTTTCTTCTCTACGCTACGTGGCGTCAATTGGATATTCCAAGCGAGGCCAGGTCCTTCTCCTCTTGGTTCTTCCAACGGAGTGGAGGTCTTCCTCTTCCTCTGCTTCCCGCGGCGGGTACTGCGTCGAATACTTTCAGAGCTGGAGCGTTTTCATCCATACGGACAACATGACCTAGCCAGCATAGCCGCTGTCTTTTAATTCGCTGAACTATGTCAATGTCGTCGTATATCTCATACAGCTCATCGTTCCATCGAATGCGATATTCGCCTCAACACCCGCGCCAATGCGCAAAGGACCATAAATCTTTCGCAGAACCTTTCTCTCGAAAACTCTTAAGTTCGACTCATCGGTTGTTGTCATCGTCCAGGCCTCTGCACCGTATAGCAGGATGGGAATTATGAGCGACTTATAGAGTTTCGTTTTTATTCGTCGAGAGAGGACTTTACTTTTCAATTGCCTACTCAGTCCGAAGTAGCACCTGTTGGCAAGAGTAATCCTGCGTTGGATTTCCAGGCTGACATTGTTGGTGGTGTTTACGCTGGTTCCAAGATAGACGAATTTATCTACAACTTCAAAGTTATGACTGTCAACAGTGACGTGAGTGCCAAGTCGCGAGTGCGACGACTGTTTGTTTGATGACAGGATATATTTCGTCTTGCCCTCGTTCACTGCCAGACCCATTTCTTTTGCTTCCTTGTTAAGTCTGGAGGAAGCAGAACTAACGGCGCGGGTGTTGAGGCCGATTATATCAATATCATCGACATACGCTAGTAGCTGTACACTCTTATAAAAGATTGTACCTGCTCGATTCAGTTCTGCAGGTCGAATAATTTTCTCCAGCAGCAGATTGAAAAAGTCGCACGATAGGGAGTCGCCTTGTCTGAAACCTCGTTTGGTATCGAACGACTCGGAGAGGTCCTTCCCGATCCTGACGGAGCTTTGAGTGTTGCTCAGCGTCAGTTTACACAGCCGTATTAGTTTTGCGGGGATACAGAATTCAGACATCGCGGCATAGAGGCAGCTCCTTTTCGTGCTGTCGAAAGCAGCTTTGAAATCGACGAAGAGGTGGTGTGTGGCGATTCTCCTTTCACCGGACTTTTCCAAGATTTGGCGCATGGTGAATATCTGGTCGGTTGTTGATTTGCCAGGTCTAAAGCCACACTGATAAAGTCCAATCAGTTTGTTGACGGTGGGCTTTAATCTTTCACACAATACGCTCGACAGAACCTTATACGCGATGTTGAGGAGGCTAATCCCACGGTAGTTGGCGCAGATTGTGGAGTCTCCTTTCTTATGGATTGGGCATAGCACACTTAAATTCCAATCGTTGGGCATGCTTTCGTCCGACCATATTTTACAAAGAAGCTGATGCATGCTCCTTACCAGTTCTTCGCCGCCGTGTTTGAATAGCTCGGCCGGCAATCCGCCCCGGCCGCTTTGTTGTCCTTCAGGCGGGCATTTGCTATTTGAACCTCTTCATGGTCGGGCAATGGAACGTCTGCTCCATTGTCATCGATTGGGGAATCCGGTTCGCCTTCTCCTGGCGTTGTACGTTCACTGATATTCAGCAGGCTGGAGAAGTGTTCCCTCCATAATTTAAATATTCTTTGGGCATCGGTGACTAGATCACCTTTGGGGGTTTTACAAGAGTATGCTCCGGTCTTCAAACCTTCTGTAAGTCGCCGCATATTTTCGTAGAATTTTCGAGCATTACCCCTGTCGACCAGCTTATCAAGCTCTTCGTACTCACGCATTTCGGCCTCTTTCTTTTTCTGTCTACAAATGCGTCTTGCTTCCCTCTTCAACTCTCGTTATCTATCCCATCCCGCACGTGTTTTGGTCGATCGTAACGTTGCGAGGTAGGCAGCCTTTTTCTCTCCGCTGCGACACGGCAATTCTCGTCCTACCAGCTGTTCTTTTGCACTTTCCGAAAACCAATGGTTTCGGTTGCAGCTGTACGTAAGGAGTTTGAGATGCCATCCCACAGTTCCCTTATACCGAGTTGTTGACGAGTGCTCTCAGAGAGCAGGAATGCAAGCCGAGTAGAAAATCGTTCGGCTGTCTGTTGTGATTGCAGCTTCTCGACGTCGAACCTTCCTTGTGTTTGTTGGTGTGCGTTTTTTGCTGGACAGAGGCGGGTGCGAATTTTGGCTGCAACAATATAGTGGTCCGAGTCGATGTTAGGACCTCGGAGCGCACACACATCTGAAACACTGGAGACGTGTCTTCCGTCTATCACAACATGATCGATCTGGTTGGTGGTTTTTCGATCCGGAGACTGCCAGGTAGCTTGATGAATCTTCTTATGCTGGAATCTAGTACTACAGATAACCATATTTCGGGCCCCGCGAAGTCGATCAGACTCAACCCATTTGGGGATGTTTCCTCGTGGAGGCTGAATTTACCGACCGTAGTGCCAAAGATACCTTCTTTTCCCACCCTGGCATTGAAGTCGCCAAGCACGATTTTGACATCGTGACGGGGGCATCTCTCATAAGTGCGCTCCAAGCACTCATAAAAGGCATCTTTGGTCACATCGTCCTTCTCTTCCGTCGGGGCGTGGGCGCAAATCAGCGATATATTGAAGAACCTCGTTTTGATGCGGATTGTGGCTAGACGTTCATTCTCCGGAGTGAATGATAGTACTCTGCGACGGAGTCTCTCTCCCACCACGAAACCAACACCAAACTTGCCCTCCTTTATATGGCCACTGTAGTAAATGCCACAAGGACCTACTTGCCTCTGTCCTTGTCCCGTCCATCGCATTTCTTGGACGGCGGTGATGTCAGCCTTTATTTTCACGAGGACATCAACCAGCTGGGCAGCGGCACCTTCCCAATTAAGGGACCGGACATTCCAGGTGCATGCCCTCAAATCATAGTCCTTAAATCGTTTGCCATAGTCGTCATCAAAAGAGGGGTCACTTATCCGAGGCTGTTTAAACTTTTTCACGGGATTGTTTTTTTACGTGGCGGGTCCCAAACCCAGCGCACAACCCTATGCAAGGAGTGTTTCGCTTTCTCACTTTAGCTCGCCTTCAAACGGATGTTCTTAGGCTACCCAGAGTATACTTGGTCAAAGACCGGAAGTCGTGAGCTGCTTGAGTCATATGTAAAAGAATCGTTTCTGGCCACTCCCAAGTGAATGGCGATCAGAGAACTTTCCTCACTTGCGTGAACTTCTGCACATGACTCCATCCTCAGGCTATTGTAAAATGACGTCCTTTGAAGTCAAAGCAGCCCTGATTTTATTAAACGCTGCCTTAGCTTCCTCATTCAGATGTATGTGAGTTTTCTTTAAGATATTTTTTGACATCCTGCCTTCTTCGCTTCGAAGTAAGGATGTGAGTGGCTTTGAGAGCTTGGCATAATCCTGGATAAGTCTTCTATAATATCCGGATAAACCTAAGAAAGATCGCAAGTCTTTGAGAGTAAGAGGGTAAGGAAAATTTACTATTGATTGTACTTTTGAAGGGCTTGTAGAGATTCCATCGGAGGAAACTACAAATCCTAGGAACTCGACCTGTTTTTTGAAAAATTCGCATTTATCGATTTGTACTTTCATGTTAGCATTATTTAAAGTATTGAAAATTGTGTCTATGTTTTGGGAATGTGTTTCTTCGTCTTTGCTAAATATTATTATGTCGTCTATATATACATAACATATTTTGCCTATATGTTGTCGTAGAATATCGTCTAGCGTCCGTTGGAAAATGGCAGGGGCGTTCTGCAATCCAAAGGGAAGTCTGGTGAACTCATATTTTCCGTTGTTCACTGAAAAAGCTGTCTTTTCCACGTCAGATTCCTCAAGAGGAATTTGATGGAAGCCACTTTTTAAATCGATTACTGAAAATACTCGGTTTTCTCCTAGTTGGGACAGTACCTCATTTATCTCTGGTATTGGGTACCTGTCTGCGATTGTAACCGTATTCAGTTTCCTGTAATCAATTACCAGTCTGAATTTTTTTTTCACCTGATGCGTCGTCTTTCTTCGGGACGACCCATACTGGGGAATTGTATGGTGATAGTGATTGTCTAATGATGCCGTCTTCTAATAATTTATTTATTTGTTTCTCTACTTCCTGTTTAAGACTAATAGGATATGGATATGATTTGGAATAAATGGGTGTATTTGAATTTGTACGTATATCGGCTACTACTTTTGTTGTATACGTCAATTTCTCATTCGGGTCTGAAAATAAATTCCGGTGTTTTTGTACAAGTTGTATAATTTCAATTTTTTCTAATTCATTCATATGTTCGTCACGTATTTGTATTGAGTTTAAATCCTGTGCTGTGTATTGTCGGAGTTGGATTTTATGTTTGTTTGCTACGACCATAAAATTATCTTTAGTGTGGATTATTGCTGAAAGTTGTTTTAAGCTATCGTTTCCTAGTATGGCATGAAAAGTAGTGAGAGTTGGTAGTAGGAAAAATTTTAAATTGCATTCTTTGATATTGAAAAGATTTAGAAGTGCGTGGTGCGTAATTTTTATTTTATCACCTCCGGAATTTGCGTAAAAGGGTTATCATTTTCTTTGGGATTTTTTACTGAACTTGATTGAATATAGTTCTTGTGTGAACCAGTATCAACCAATATTTTTAAATTTGTCCGCTCTTCGTTTTGCATCTGAAATATGGCAACGAAGAGCTGTTTAATATAAAAAATGTACGTCTGTCAGGCCTAAGGAGTGTTCATTTTCATCGTCCTGTGTTGAGTTATAGTCGTGATTATATTCGTTGTCCTGATAGTCGTAATTGTACTGATTATCTTGGTAATTCTGTTCATTATATGGATCTGGGGTTGAATTCAAGTGAAAGTTTCTTTGCATTTTTTGTGGGGGGTTATTTATCATTGCAGCGTTTGATGGTCTTTTACCGAATTCTTGGGGTTTTGGCCGATTTGCATAATTAATCGCGTTTGTCCGCAGGCTCACGTCTACGTCCATGGGAGGTCTTGGTGGAATATGGGTTTGTTGGTTATATTGCTGGTTGAATTGATTTGGGTTCTGGTTTATAGATTTCTGGATATTAGGTGGGTAATAATTTTGTTGTGTGCGTTGATAGTTGTATGGGTTAGGATTTGTCCAGCTTAGATAAGCTAGTTCAGGATGGAATTTTGTCTGCGAAACTTGGTGGTTTTGTGGTTGGGAGTATCTTGGTTGGGCAAATTGTTGTCGTGAATTTTGTTGGGTAAAGCCCTGTTGTCGAGATGTTGACGGCGCGTTAAAGGATTGATTATTTGCGTGGTAGGCTCTAAAATTCTGGTTTTCGAGTTTTAGGCATAGGTGTAGGGCTTCAGGTAAGCTCTTTGGTTCTTTAATACCGAGAAGCCTAGGTAGATCGCCAGAAAGTCCTCTGACAAAAGTATCGAGGGCTTTGAACGATAATTTTCTGTCAACAACTGTACTACTTCTTCTCCAACTTCCATGCAGCCTATTTTGTTTAATATGAGTGATAAGTGTGCGTATACCTTTTGGTAGAACTCGTTCACTGTCAGTCTACCTTGTATAAGGCAAGTCATTTGATATTCTAGCGTACCTATATCCCGTTTGTCGGCGTAATGAGTAGTTAAACAGCGACAGATTGCTGTCCAGTCCAATGGTGTGTTATAGAACTCTAATGCAATATCTGCCTTTCCGATTATTTTGTTTCGTATTACATTTAGAATACCGAAATAACGTGGAGTGCCTTTTGAGGGTTCGTATATCCTCAAAATGCATTCTACGCTTTTTTCCCAGGAGCTAAACTCTGAAGAGTTTCCTGAAAATTCTCGTAATGAGCGTACTACATCTGTTATTTTATCCATCTCGCTAATGTTATTCTGAAATTGTACGTCTATTGCCTGATCGGTTATTATGGGATTTGTTGTGTTATTAAGGATACTTTGAACTACTCAAGGCTACCATAGTTTTAATTATGTTTGCCAATTCTGGCGAAATTTGGTTAGCCGGAGCCGAAGGTCCTGCTGTAGCAGTGGGAGCAGCATTCCCTAGCAATTATGGCCTAATCAGGTTGTTTGGGTTAGCCATTTTTTTATTTCTTTTTTTTTTCTTTGAATATTTATATTTTTTATTATCCCTTCTAGGAAGGGGGCTTTTTAACACTGGAGGGTCCGGTCAACTCCTGAGTTGTCTACGGAATCGCAGAGTTAAGCAATATTATTTTCAGTTTTAGTTTATGTTATTGGCTGTACAAGCCGTATTTTATTTTATTTTTTGTTATTGATATTTACTTATACTATAGCTTAAACGAGAAGTCTGTAGCAATTTTTCTGTAGCTTAGTAGTTAAAGTTTTCCTCTTACTTAATAAATTTTTTATTATTAAGAACAATTTTTCCTTTTTGAAACTTATTTTCACCATTTTTTCGGTTCTTTTTTTATCATTAATTATATTTCTTATACTACTTACACTATATACAGCTTCATACCGATGTAACCGATGGTCGTGTATTGGTCCTTTTTCCTTGTTGGTTCTGGGGTACACCCTCTCACACTGTTCGCCTTTCGCCAACAGTGTGCAGCAGTGGGTTTCATATAAAAAAGACTAAACAACCAATAAAAAGTGTACCGATCCATATATGATAAACTGAATAAATATTACGATAAATTTAACGAGTGTGAAAATCAAAAATCAGTGCATTTTATTATCCACCTCATAAGTATATTAAATATATGTATATACCAAGTAAGTATACTAGTAGTGGCACACGTTACTAAATGCTCCTTCGAGCCTTTGAGAAAGGCACCTAAGCAAAAAAAAACAAAAAAACACAATAATAATTAAATACAAATTTTAATAACTTCCGGACAAGTGCGCAAGTGCAGGTTTTGAAGCACAAAATTCAGCAAAAAGAAGAAGAGTTTAAGTGAAAATAGTGAACGTGAACAAATTAAAGAACAAAGTTACAGTGAAAAACGAAACAAACCACAATCGCACAGAAAATAGAAAGTGATGTGAAAAAGATACAAAAAAGAAATTGAAATATAAAGAAACAGTGAAAGAAAAAAAAAAAAGACCCACTAAAATCAAAACCGGGCGCGAAATAAACTAACAAAAACCAAACCTACTAAAATCAAAAGCGGGCGCGGTATAGTTATGTACAAAGTGTAAGAAATATACAAACATTAAAATAAGCAAACGGGCGCGGTGTAATAACATACTCATATATACAAATCACAATTACCATAAATAGTCACGGGAGACTACACCAACAAACAACAACAGACAGCAAATCAACAGGGACAGCGCTGGACATACATACATACATAAAAGGAAAAGGAACTGCAATAAGCAAAAAAAGGGTATAAGTTCAATGACCCAAAACCCTTGGCGGAAAATAAAGTGAGTCCGTTCCATATATAATTTGATATATACAAATATATAAATTCCATTTTTTATGCACATACAGTGTTGTGCAAAACAAAAGCAACAAAACGGCTATAAGGCTTCCATTGACATTTTCAACAAAAGAAACAGAGCTAATAAAAAAATTTCACTCAAGTGTATGTTTACTTATGGGTAAGAAGCAATTTAAGCACCGGTACACTTCATTAAGCGGTATTAAATAAATGCAAAAATAACAAAAAATAATTATATTTGAATTCGAATTGTGCAAAACAAAAGCAACAATTTACTTTAAGGTAGTAGACGACGAAGGTTTTAGAAAATAACGGATTTACAGTTATGCAGGTGTTGTTTTACTAATGCATATAACTATTTAGAGCAAAATAAAAATTAGTTCGTTTTATATATTGGGAGCAAACAGACGTTTGAAATGGCGCGAGAAAAGTATTGCGATAGTTTGAAAATGAGCGTTATATCGTAACGGAGATGCTCAAAGTAAAATAACTAAAAAATATAATATCAATAGATCTATCATTTGTAGACTAATTAAAAAGTATTATTTGACCAAAAGTGTTACGCCAGTGCATTTAGGCGGACGACCGCGTAAAACCGACCCTCGAACTGATATGCAAATGTGTAGAGTTTTCAAGAAAAATCCATTTCAAATGAAGTTGTAAAAACTCTTATTTTTAATATTCATGCAAGTACAGTTCGTAGACGAGCAATCGAAAACAACTTGCGAAGTTACAGACCAGCGAAGAAACCAACGCTTAAAAATTAAAAAAATTCAAATGAAATGAAATCAATTTTTTTTTCTAGATTCAATTTCGCCAATGCACATTGTAATTGGTTCGCGGCTAAATGTAAAACCGTTTTATTCAGCGACGAATCAATGTTTAATATGATTAATTCGGATGAAATGAGTACAGTCCGCCGGCATAAAGGTAAACGCCATAGTGTAAGGAACTGTAGGATGAGTTTCAAGCATGGTGGAGGTAGCATTATGGTATAGACGTGTTTTTCCGGCAGCGGGGTTGGTCCTTTTAAAAAAATAGATGGAATAATGGACAGGTTTTTGTACAAAAGTATTTTGGAAGCCAATATGCTACCATATGCTGAGTGGAATATGCCACTTTCTTGGGTCTTTCAACACGACAACGACCCGAAACACACATCTAAGCTGGTAAAAGACTATCTTAGGGTCAGTGGTGTTCAGGTTCTTGATTGGCCTGCTCAATCCCCGGACTTGAATCCAATCGAGAACCTGTTTGGCATTTTAAAGCGAGCAGTTTCTGGTCGGCGTTTTGGCAACCGAGAAGAACTCTTTGAGACGTCAAAAATGAAGTGGATAAACATCCCACAAACCACAATTGATAATTTGATAGCATCAATGCCCCGAAGATGTGCTGAGGTTATAAAAGCTAAGGGTTCTTCTACAAAATATTAATGTGTTGCTTTAGTTTTGCACAATTACTAATTGACTGTGAAGTATATTTTGTTATTTTTCTCAGCAATATTTACTAAGAGTAATTAATTGGAAAATGTTTAAGTTACACTTTTTACAAGTATTTTATTTTCTGTTACAAAATTTTTGTTAAAATATATTTTGAAAAAAGTATAACAAAAATTATAATTGAACTAAATTTGTTGCTTTTGTTTTGCACAACACTGTATATATGTATGTATGTTAAGGTACAGTTTTGACGATATTTCGGGACACCGTTAACTGTTCTTAACAGTCCGATATATGTATATCTACAAAAAAATAATAACTGCAAAAAAGTACAGTACCCGCTTTTTGCTAAGCTTGTGTCGTTCGGCACTCCATTATAATTTAAAAAAAAAAAAAAAAATTCCTAAGTCAAGTATAACTTGCGATAATTCTTGCGAGACCCCTTGGGCTATAAATAAAAGCAACAAGCAGGATCGCTCAAACACTAAGCAAAAGCGGAAGATACGAAAAGAAAACGAAATATATACATACATATATAAAAAAGAAAACATACATATATATATATAAGCATATTCCCCGAAAATTGCAATTCTTCCATTTTAATATACATATGTACATATTTATATGCATACACTATCATGGTACATACATAACATAATTTAGCATAAAGTTATAACGCATAATAATACTAAACTACCTGCTTGGGTGTTCAAATCGTGTCTCCAAACACACACCCAAAAACTATAACAAAAACAATTCACAAAGACAAGTACTCGTTGCTTGCAAATTTTCAGCGATACCCCTTGAGCTATAAAGCAACAAGCTGGATCGCTTATAACATTCGAGCAAAGGTAGGTAATAAAAACCTAGCAAAGAAAGAATAAAAGAATAAAAAGAGGAAAAAAAGGCATTACATTTATGTATGGATGTACCAATGTGTGCAGCTTCCGCGTAACATATGTACATACAATATTTTTTTTTTTATTTTTGCACATTACATTTCTTTTCTCATTTGAGCTTATTATTTATTACATACACATTTATGTATATAATTCGATTTATATTCATAGTTACATAAATATATAAACATACATATATTATTTAATTCTATATTTTCCGCGCTACATATACATTTATGTTCGATTAGCGAAGAGTTATATGTTAAGTTTTTATAACATATATACATACATATATAGCGAATACATAACTACAAGGGATACGAGAAAAGCTAAACAAACGCAAACATATAAAGCATATGCATATGCAAACATATGGTATTGATACACTTAAAAAAATTTTCAGTCACATAAAAAAAAAAAAAAAGGATTAATCTTTGCGGCAGCGAAACGAAAATTTGATCACATTATATATTTTACAAAAATATATATATTTTTACAAAAATAAATCTTCTATTAAAAAAAAAAATTTTAATTTATTCTTTTTCTATTTGACAACATTGCTGTAGCAATATTAATTTTGAAACAATTATTTAGTTGACAAAGCTTTAAGCTGAAAGCTTCAAACTCTATTCAAATTAATGCAATCTGACAAGTCAAGAGAGGTTAAGCCAAAAACACCTCTATCATTAGAAATTCCTAAAATGGCTGATGAAGATAAGCCACAAGGCACACCTGCAGAAGCTACACGCTCAAAGCAGAGTATAAAACAAAAAAGATCAAAGGATCAGACAATATCTAGATTCATCACTGAAAGTGACAGTTTTATAAGATATTGTACAAGATTTCAAGCTTCCCCTATTACTGACATTACGGAATCAGTTTTAAATACAAAATTAGAAAGTGTAAACAATTTATGGGCACGCCTTCTGGCAGCGTACGATACAGTACTAGATACTGACGACGCAGAACTCCCAGAAAACGCAAAAGCTTCGGCTACAGCCAAGTGTGATAACTGCCGCGATCAGTATGAGTTAACAAAGGGAATGATAAATGAACAAATAAGTTTAGTAAGGCCAAGTAGAGCCACTACTCCCCCTCCCAGAGTAGTTACAACACCAAAAGAAGACATAGATAAAGGCATGTATCTAAAGGTACCAGCTTATGATACTGAAGTTTTCAATGGATGTTATGACCAGTGGCCGTCCTTCCGGGACATGTTCACTGCCGTTTATATAAACCATCCTAAACTTTCACAAGCACAAAAGTTATACCATCTAAGGTACAAAACAAAAGGGGAAGCAGGCAGTATCGTCAAGCGATTCGCTTTAAATGACGAAAATTTTAAGCTGGCTTGGGAAGCACTAGTCGAAAGATACGAAAATGGAAGGGTTATGATAGAAAACCCAATAAAAACATTATTACATCTACCAAAAATTCAAAAAGAAACCAGCCAGGAATTTCAAAATTTATACTCGACAGTGACTAATTGCATATCAGTGTTAAAAACACAAAATATCTCCACCGAATCGTGGGACCCCATCATAGTAACTATTTGTGCAGAAACACTCCCTGACGCTGCGTTACTACGATGGGAACAATCACTTGTGGAAAGAAAAAAAATGCCCACATGGGAGCAAATGAAAGCATTCCTCACTGCTCAATACGAGATAGCTGAGCGAATTGACAACAAAAATATAAATCTAAAAAGTCATCAAAATGACTCAAGTAAAAACTTGTTCAAACCTCAAGCCAGCAACAATATGCAATACAATAGACACGTTAATAAAAGTCACACTTTCGTGTCAAACCAAACTAATAAATGGCAACCAGTATGTGAAATTTGTAAAGGAGGTCATAACATAAGATCTTGCGAGAGATTTAAAAAATTATCCGTATCTAACAGAAACAATCTTGTCAGACAACATAAACTTTGCATCAACTGTCTGTCGAATGCTCATACGACAAAAGACTGTGAAAGCAAATTTAATTGTGTGTACTGTCAACGAAGACATCACTCACTGCTTCATATTACGAACTTTCAAAATATGAAACAAAATCTATTTCATAAAACCACCGGGTTAGTCACTACAACTAAAAGTGATAATTTCGAAAAAAGGGAAGGACAACCATGTTGTTCTAAAGCAGCAAAAATTCAAGCTCTTCATTCAGAGAATGAAAGCAAAATTCTTTTACCCACTGCGGTCATCGCTATTGAACATAGAGGAGAATTTTTCAAATTAAGAGCATTAATAGATCAAGGATCTCAAAGATCTTTTATATCATCAAAAGCTCAAAATCGGCTCAAATTGCCAATAAAACATTCAAATTTCCAAATCTCGGGAATGGGCTGAAGAATTATCCAAAATTCGAACAAAATATGCCCAATTACCATAGTATCTCCAAATGCGGATATTAGAATAGATGCGCACGCCATCGTTCTACCGCAACTTACAAATTTGCTTCCAAGCTATGAAGTAAATAAAATACACTGGGAAAAATGCTCACATCTTAAATTAGTAGATCCCAATTGTCATACCCCATCACAAATCGACATATTATTAGGCAGTGACTTAATACCTCAAATAATTCTTGAAGGTATTGAGAAAATCTCCAATAAATTGTTAGCCCAAAATACAATCCTTGGGTGGATTATAAGTGGCCAAGTCCCTGAAAAAATCAATTCTTTCACCACAGAAGTGGAAAACATTTCAAACGAATTTTTAAATAATCAACTAAAAAAATTTTGGGAAATAGAAGAATTACCCCAAATCACCCAGCTTTCAGAAGAAGACCAGGCATGCGAAGCCTATTACAAATCCACAACAACAAGAAACGAACATGGTCGTTATGTTGTGCGATTACCTTTCAAACCAACTTTCCCTGAAACCATAGCTCTAGGCCACTCTAGAGTATCAGCAATCCAGCAATTTCTAAGCCTGGAAAAAAACCTGATGAAGAAAAACGAGCTTAAATCGGCATACGATAATGTGATGGACGAATATCTTGACCTCAATCATATGGAAGAAGCTGTACCATATGAAAAGGTATCTAAAGGTAGATATTTATTTTTTTATCTGCCCCATCATGGGGTAATAAGACCTGATAAAATTACAACAAAAGTACGAGTGGTTTTCAATGCCTCAAAGTGTACGAGCTCAGGCAAATCACTCAATGATGTACTATACACAGGGCCAACATTACAACCTGATCTCATGTTGCTAATTCTAAATTGGCGTATGTTTAAATACGTTTTCAATGGGGATGTAGAAAAAATGTACAGACAAATTCTAGTACATGAAGATGACCAAGATTTCCAGCGTATAGTCTTCCGCAAATCAAGTAATAGTCCAATCAGCGACTATAAACTTAAAACCGTCACCTTTGGCATCAATTGCGCACCCTTTTTGGCGATCGGGACACTACATGAAGTGGCAAAAACAAATGCAACAAATTTGCCTTTAGCATCTTCTGTGTTGCAAACACAAACATACGTGGACGACATACTATCAGGTAGCCACAGTATCGCATTAGCATGCGAGTCACTATCGCAAGTGATCGAAGCATTAAAATCAGCAGGTTTCCCCCTAAAGAAAATTACTTCAAATCACCCTGATATAATAAAAGACATTAAAAAAGAAGACTTATTAGATACAGACTTCCTTAAATTTGAAAAGTCTAGTAAAACTAAAACTCTAGGAATTCAATGGAATGCGATAACAGATCAATTCTCATATACAATTGAGTCAATATCTGCCATGTCCGCAATGACAAAACGCCAAATACTTTCCTCGGTGGCAAAACTTTTCGACCCCGCAGGATGGCTTTCGCCAATAATGATTCAAGCAAAAATCCTCATTCAAGAATTGTGGCAAGATGGCACTGAATGGGATGAACAGGTAAAACCTTTACGTTTAGCGAAATGGGTTCGATTTGCAAACAATTTACATACTATATCTGAAATTCGAATCCCTCGATGGGTAAATTTCACCCCTCACATTAACACAGAATTACACGGTTTCTGTGATGCCTCCGAAAAGGCGTATTGCGCAACAGTGTACGTACGCACTCAGTACGATAATAAAATATCTTCACACCTCCTGGTAGCCAAAGCCAAAGTTGCACCTTTGAAGACACTCAGTCTGCCACGGCTTGAACTGAATGGTGCTCTTCTGTTAGCAAAATTAATTTCCATAGTCCAAGCCCATCTCAAATTAAACGATCATAAAATGTATCTTTGGTCAGACTCAGAGATAGTTTTAGCATGGTTAGAAAAACCACCCTATTGCTGGAAGACCTATGTATCTAACCGAATATCCCAAATTTTAGACTTAGTTGGCCCAGCAAAATGGCAACATATTGCAAGTGCAGATAACCCAGCGGATCTTGGGACAAGAGGTTGCAAGCCACTGCACCTCACCAGCACTACACTCTGGTGGAATGGTCCAACATGGCTAACAGAATCACAAGAATTCTGGCCAAAGTCTCCGGCCCGTAATATAATACCGCCGGAAAGTCGGAAAATCGAAAATTTTCATATCACTCCAGAAGAGGATGATATTCTCCATCGATTTTCGTCATTTGCTAGAGCACTAAGAGTTGTCGCTTACATGCACAAATTCATTCAAAGACTTAAACTAAAAATGAAAGGAGCACTTAATGATCCTTGCGTACAACTAACGCATTCCGACTTGCAACATGCCAAGGTGAGTCTAATATTATATACACAAACTCGCTATTTCAGCAAAGAGAAATCAAAGTTGCTCGAAAAGCGACCTCTCGAAAAGGGAAGCTCACTTCTCGTATTAAATCCATTCTTGGATTCTAAGGAATTAATAAGGGCAAATGGAAGATTGGCGAACTCCAGCCTTAGTTATAACGAACGACATCCCATCATTATTTCAGAGAAATCCCGTTTTACTTCCCTATTTCTAACATATCTGCACCATCTTACACTGCATGGTGAGCATCGCTTAATGCAACAAATGGTCCGTTAAGAATTTTATATACCGCGACTAAAGCCACAAATCAAAAGGACGATTTTCATGTGTAAACCATGTACCATGTACAAACACAAAATGCGTACGCAGGTCATGGCAGCTTTACCACCTGAACGCTGCATCTATGCTCTACCCTTTACCATCACTGGGGTTGATTTTGCTAGACCTTTCCAGATAAAGGCCTCCATGTTAAGGTCTTCTTCATTTAAAAAAGGGTATGTGGCTGTCTTTGTATGTTTTACGACAAAGGCAGTACATCTTGAGCTTTGTTTAGATCTGACCACTGCGGCTTTTCTTGCAGCATTCGCACGCTTTGTCGGACGACGCGGATTTTCTGCAGAAATACTAAGCGATAATGGGAAAAACTTTGTCGGAGCCCAAAGAGCAACAGAGAAGGAGTTTATAAACTTCATGAAAGAAGTCTCCCCTGAAATAGTTAACAAATATGCACCCCAAGGGATCGATTGGCAATTCATACCTCCATGTTCTCCACATATGGGCGGGCTCTGGAAATCAGCAGTAAAAAGCTTTAAGTCCCATTTAAAGAAAACGGCTGGTAATCATAAATTTAATTATGAGGAGTTTACTACACTACTCACTCGTATCGAAGCCGTATTAAATTCAAGACCTATATCATCACTCTCGTAAGATTCCTCCGATTTCACAGCTCTTACACCAGGTCATTTCCTCAGAGGAGCTCCTCTTCTCGCCATACCTGAGACAGAAGGAGACTCACTCACTTTAATCAATCGATGGGAAAGAATCAAGATTCTCCATCACGAATTCAGCTACAGATGGAAGGAAGACTATCTCAAAGAACTCCATAAGAAATATCGATGGAAAACGGCCCAGAGGGAAGCCAAGGCAGGAGAATGCGTAATAATACAGGACGAATGCCTTCCTCCAACAGAATGGCGACTAGGCCGCATTGAAAAGGTTCATCGAGGATCAGATGGTCACATAAGAGTAGTCGACGTGCGAACACAAACCGGCATATTAACACGACCAGTCACCAAACTGTGTTTTCTTCCAAACGGCGAAGAACAACTTCAACCAAAACCGCAAAATAACACGCAAAAGTAATCGAAAAATAATAAAACAATTCCGCTAATTCGCAAATAACCCGCTTTATGATCCGTACAAAAAATAAATTCAAACAAGCGCGTTGAAAATCAATTTATTATACAAACATATACATGCATATGTATAGATATGTAGCTACAACAACTACATGCTAATATTATAAACAAAATCAATTTAATACAATTTTATATTCCCATAGAAATGGACGTAGAGGAGACCCAAACCACCTCCAACACCATAAGGTCCGAAATCGCTATACTCAAAGAGTCGGCTGCACCCGTTGCCGCTCCAAGGACCAGGGTTATGCGACCACCGCCATCCGCCGAAGCAGTCAGGGAGATGAGAGAAGAGCAGCTGTTGGAGCCACAGGGGCCTCCATGTTGCAGCCTGTGTCATCGCCCACACCCCCTG
>CM050327.1:4868610-4993610 GCA_027475135.1 Bactrocera correcta | reverse complement strand
CCAACTAGCGAAAATACCGCAAGACGTTTTTGACAACCTAATAACACACTCGGAATTCCGGGTTCAAATGTATATGTACGGATAGAGGCAGTTCTCCAGGGGTCGGCTTTAAAAAGCTCGCGTAAAAGAATAGTGTGGGTATGTACGGAAAGAGGATAATCTCTAGAACAATAAAATATATAGTTGCCGCTGATTTATCGTATTTGAGATATTTGCATTTAAAGTTCAAAAATTCGACTATTTAAAATGTATATTGTATAGTTATATTTTTAACTTCTATATTTACGAACACTAATTCGTTTCTAACCATTTATTTTGTATTAACTAGTGCAAAAATAACTTTTATTCAATATTTAACTTTTGTTCATTTGTGGGAATGTTCATGCCAGTATCCCTTTTTGAAGAGGTTTTGCGCAAAAGAGGCTTTCTACCCCCCTCATTTGAAAGGTAATGAATGGAGCTTTTGAATAATAGCACCCACTAAAGCGAAAATCCACTTTATTTAAATAATAAAAATACTGAAAATTAAAAGTTGTATATGTATCGGTAATAATGCATACAAGTAGTTGAACTACCAAGATAACCCAACCAACCATTTATACAAGACCCCCTAAATAATAAAATTGGGTTTTCATTTGTATGGATTTTTTTCATTTCGTGTTATACACATATTTAATAACACCCATTAACGAAATAAATGGGTCTGTCTTTTTTTTGTATTTCCCGCCTCCATAAAAATTCTACTATTACATCAGCAAAGTTTGCCGGATTATTAGTTGACCCATCTGGCAACGCTGTAACTTTTAACAGCGCTGACAAATCGGCTAATGTCATACCGCGTTAGAAGCGTCATTCGAAGATAATTTATACCATGGAACAGTACACTCCAAAAGAACGCGCTGAAATTGTTCAGCTTTATATTCAAAATAACTTTTCAATTGTGTTAACTCAACGTGCGTTTCGCAAAAAAAATAAAGTGAAAAGTGCTCCAGTTAAGAACACAATTAAGTCTTTATACGCAAAATTTGTGAACACCGGTAATCTCAGTAATGCCAAGACGTTCTGATGAAAATATCGAAGCTGTACGAGCCAGTATTGAGGAGACTCCATCGACATCGAGTTATCGCTGCTCTCAGGAATTAGACATCTCTCGCACCACTCTCCGACGCATAATTCATAAAGATTTGAAGATGTTTCCATATAAAATTCAAATGGCACAAAAACTAAACCCAGCTGATTATCCGCGACGCCTTAATTTTGGCAAACAAACAAATGGGTCAACTTTAAATGGCCTACCCTGTAATTATCCTTATAAAAAAAATCTCTTCACTACACGCCAATGAGGTTCGATTTTTTGGGTGCGTGTGCCATCCTCGGCGATGAATGGATTGCCAGGGTCACTATGGTTAACCTTTTCATGGATGTAACCATACTCAGGGAGGCATTCATATGCGCGCCAAAAATCGGTCCTTATGGTTGTTCCTTCGTGTACATGTTTAGGAATAAGAGGAATGAGGATCTCAGTGGAACGTACATTGTCAGGACATACCTCCAGTCTGGGGTCCTCACTGCCATCCTCTATCATTCCCAGCACCCTATGCCCTTCTACGTGTCTTCCTGAGAAAAAAAAAGAAAAGTATTTAAATATTTATATTATTATTATTACCTTTGTTGTATTTGCGTTTCCCGAATTTACTTTCGTCAATCTGAACTACCTTACCTGGACCTCCAATCTTCCCTTTGACTTCTTGGTGGTCTGACGGAAATATAACTACCGCTTCCTTGCAGTAGCTATACCAGTCGGAGATAGTGCCAGATGATAATTTTTTTCCAACGCTCGCATAATCCTCCCTATAAATACATGAGGTAAAACACGTGGAGAAAGCTTCATTTGACGCCTTCAAACCACGTGCCCGCTGCAGGGACTTTGTCTTACAATTGCCCCTAGAGCATCTAAAGTACCCTACTGGGTGGCGTTTGCGCAATGCCATTTGGTTTTTGTGAACGGAACAAAGCCGGCTTTTTGGCAGCAGACCGTATTCCTCGGCAAATGATACACACAATTCATGTGAGCCCAAGTATTTGTCCATTTGCACTATATTCCACACATGAGTACACACATGTACAGGGCAGCGGCAATAGCGACGTTGCAAATTTAAATAATAATTCAGGCGAAAGCGAAGTACTACAATCAGCATTAGTTAACAGAGATGTTAAGTTCCAATCCGCTGAAGAGGAAGAAGTTCCAGTTCTACAAAAGCAGAGAGAACCTGGTAGACCGAAAATTGTTCGAAGTGGAGGGCCAGGCAGACCAACGGAACAGTACAACTATTTAAATATGATGAAATAGAAGCACCAGAAACGGTGGAACCGGCGTTGACAAGCCAATACGCTAATGAGTGGCACGAAGCTATGGAAAATGAATACCAATCGTTATTAGACAACCAAAATACATGGCAACTTGTGAAATTGCCAAAAGGGCAGAAAGCAGTGCGCAGCTGAGAAACGTTATCCAAATCATTGTCTGAAGTTGAAAAAGGCATTGTATGGAAATCAGCAGTCTAGGGGGCAATGGAACATCAAGTTGGACGGCATATTAAAAGGTATTGGATTCCACCCATGTTAAAGCTAACCGCGCGTATATGTAAAGCACTATAATGGTCACATCAATATTATAGCAGTATGTGTCGATGATCTGCTTATAGCGTGTTCTGACCACAAACAAATGCAACAAATAAAGAATGACATTTCGAAAAAAGTTAAGAGAGTTGACAAAGGACCATTACAATATTTTTTGAGCATGGAAACGATCGCTTCGCTCAGAAGCTCGTTTAGCCATCCAGGCCCCCCTAAACGACTGTTTAGCCTAGGAGGCGCTGCAGCTGTTGCAGCGTTGCCCCAACGCTGCTCAGCCCCGTAGATCGACGAGGTGGTGGTCCAGGCTGTCGACGCCGCAATGATGTTCCGCTCCGCTGGGGTGCGGCACGAGCTGGGGGTTGGAATCGGGGTATGCGGCCGCGATGGATGGGTGGCCGATTCATCTCGCGTGCCGCGCTGCGATGTAGCAGCGTGTGGTGCGGCTTGTGGCATATTTGGCATAACCCTTGTGAGTCACACTCCGGAGTCAGATGTGTAGGCGACAGGCAGTTATGGCAATGCCCGTGTGCCTGTGCAACTTGTTGCCGTTGCATTTTTTTTTTTATCTATATCCATGATAATCTGTATAGAGAAGATTATTGATTATAAATTGCTATCAGATAAGCAGACATGGTGAACGTGCCACGATATGTGGCATGGACGTGTCGTCGTATTGATCGCCAATTTTTTGACTAAGATTCTTGGTTATTTTACACGGCGTCTTAATTCGAACGGTTTATTATTTTTTAGCGGTTTGTTATTGGCGTACTTCTCTTTTTAGTGTTAAATTGGGTGACTGTATTATATCGCGACATTATCAGTTTGGTTTTTTCGATTTTCACCGCACTGTGAAATTTTTTGTTGTGTCAACTTTTTTAGTTTGCGCACCACAATTTGTCACCTCACTTGAAAATTGTTACTGTGGAAAGAAATCCAGGTTGTAAAGGATATATTGATGAATCCGAATTAAAGTTGGCTGAAGAGCCAGCCAAAAAACATGAACCGAAAACGCCAATATGTTATTAAAATGCAAGCTGTTTGTGACTATAGGCTACGAATTAGACAAGTCACGATAGGATACCCTATAAGGGTTCATGACGCCAAAATCTTCGTGAATAGACCTCTTGCAAAACATCCTCAACGATTTTTATCTGACTCTCAGTGGATTGCTGGAAATGGCGCCTATCCACTCGAGCAATTTTTATTGACCCCGTTCAGGCAAAATAGTACGGACTACACTACGGAAGAAACAGAAAGTTTCAATAAGTACTCTTCAAAATATCGTGTGCGAATTGAGAATCGTTTTGGCATTTTAAAAGAAAAATTCGGTAGCTTGAAGGAATTGAAGTTTAGAATGATAAATGAGCAAAATAAAAAAGAATGCAACGAGTGGATCGTGGTATGCTGCATTCTGCGTAATATGCTAATCAATTTTCAAATTGAAAACGAAGAAAGCTTTGAAATTAACCTACCTCAATATGGTATACCACCAGGAAGTAACACAAGATCTAGCCTTCTCGACTTCATACAAAATCATAGATTAAATTAAAATACATCGTTAAAATACATTATATTTACTGTTCATTAGTATTAGTATTCATATATAAAAATGTATTTTTTTTTATTTAAAAATTAATATAAAAAGTAATTATTAAAAATAAACTTCAGGTACATTAATTCACTTCAGGTAATTCAAAATTCTTTTGCACCACTTCTTCCAATTCTTCCACTTATTTGTATTTGTATTTGTGTTTCAATTCCTCCATTGCCAATCTTTCTTTCATTTGCATTTCCTTTATTTTTAATTTTTCATTACTTTCCAAATCTTTTAGTTTCATCTCCATTTCTTTGTCTTTTTTTTCTCTTAACTCCACTCCTTTTTCTTTAAGCATCAATTCCCTTTCTCTTAATTCCGACTCCTTCTCCTTAAAACTCATTTCTTGCTCAATTTTCTGCTATTCAGCTGTATCATTTCAGACTGAAATTGCAGAATATCTGGTGCCGCAGTTCTGGAATATATTCCTTTACGAATTGTCTTATTTACACATTCGCCTTTGCCTGTAGCCGCAGAAGACGCTGACTCGATGATGTATACTTCCGTTGTTCTCCAAACCGCCGAAAATTTCATCCATTTCATAAAAAAACGTACACATTTTAAGTAAAGTGGCTGAAATAAAAACGTCAAGTATTCTAAGTACCACTAAAAGAATGAATAACTTTTAAATTCTCATGTTCTGATGCGATTTACTAGTCGTTCCGCTTTATATTATGGTTTGAACCATTTACATAAATTCGCAATTGTCCTCAATACTATTCACTTCACTTCTATACGCACGGAGAAACAGTGAACATTTAGTTTTATTTACAAAACAAAATCTTACCCTTCATAATTTCGCCTTCCATACTCCCAGGTCGAGCCTTCCCATGCTTTTGCTTTGTTATATGTTGTACGCATATAACAAACGTTCGAGCGTATCAGCTTCTAGCCCACCGCAATGTTGCTCTCCTTTGAAAATCGCCTATAATACATTTGAGACGTTGGCTTCTGTAATTAAAATTATAATAGATTACTTCTAAGTTGTATTTTAATTAATAGATTTACCTCAAAATCCCTGTTTTGTGTCAAAAATTCAATCGATGCCTTCTTCAAACAGCCACTTTCTGGTTGGGTTGGAACGCACCCGCTTTGCTTTTGTCTAAAAGCGCATTTAATTAATTAAATTGTATTTATTATGCATTTTTATATTACCTGTATAACATTATATTGTTCCATTATTCCGAAAACCCTCGACAAAAGAAAATTGAAAGAAATTTAAATTTAAACACAAATGTAACCACAACACAAAAGCAAACTGATGTAAACATAAATCAGCTGATCAGTTATGACGAACCAAATACATAGCGTTAAGAGTTGTATTTGCGTAAACTTATTTTAGTATGCAATCCAACAACAAATTTTGTACACTAGCATAAAAACTTATGATTTTATGATGCTTTAAGACACGTTGTGAGTACCCCAAATATAATTTTCATGGAGACTCTTATTTCAAACAAAGGCTCAAACTTTCTCTTAATGGTTATCTGTATAATATTGATAAGAAACGTGATAACCGCGTATGTTGGATTTGCGATAAAAAATATCATTTTTATGCAAAGGTCGGGAATTAAAGAACGTATTCCTTATAATAGTAACAAACATTAAAACAACCTTTTATTTCAGTAAACAGAATGCAAACAACCTTGAGTTGGAACAATTAAAATACACTATCAATACAACAAACAAGTATCAAAACAACATTGAGTTTGAATACCACAACAACCTTATCTTAAAACAAAGCAAATGTATCTAACTGAACAATATACATTTAAACAAACCTAAACAAATAATATAATCTGTATCTAAACAGACTAAGAATATTAATAAAGAGTACACATTTCGGTGTAGCTCAAAAATATATTCTTTTGGCTCATTTTTACTTTCGGTAAAAATTAATTGGGGGCTCAACCAGCAAATTTATTTGCTATCCAAAAAGCCAGATTTTATTCCGAAACAGCAATAGCAAATCCTGAAAAAACGGACAGCGGCGAATTCAGCAAGATTCACAACAGACCCTGGAACAGCTTACTGCGACAATTCCTGAAAAAGTGGAACAAGGTACAAAAGTATAAATCCTGAAATAGTGGATAATACTATCACCAATATTCGCAATAGACTCTGAAACAGAGGACAATGTTGAATCCTGGAGGAGATAATACAAAAATACCATATTCCCGCCAAGTGGAGACACCAGCATCACTACATACCAAATTAAAGGATGAAAAAGAGAGTAAACAAATATCAACAAATAAATCTTTGGGATCAATCTCAACGACAACCTCCATCAGTCCCAATGGACGTGGATCGATTTTTTCAAACAAAAGATTCAGCAATTGTTAAATGACGGAATAACGCTGCCAATAATTCGAAAAAAAGGCACCGAAAACAAGGCAAGCCAAAAGGAAAATTGTTGTTGAATTCTCGAAAATTAACGCTAATTCAAAACAAACTAAAAAAAACATCATTTTATACATGAAAAAATTATTAAGTATATAATATAGAAATGTATTAACTATAAAATAAAAAATTAAACAAACACATAAAAAGTGAAAATTTCCACAAACACAGCCAATAATTCTAAAAAAGGCACCGAAAACTAGGCAAGCCAAAAAGGAAAATGGTTTAACTGTAGAAAATTGTCGCTAATTAAAACCTAAATTATAAGAGAAAAGAAAGCATCATAACAAACATGCAAAAATAATAATTTACTATATAATATAAAAAGCTATAAATTATAAACACAAAAAATTATGCAAACATGTACAATAATTAATCATTATAAGCCAACTCAAGCCTAGATGTTTTGAAATGAGGACATTTCATTTTAACAGGGAGGAGAGTTAAGGAACGTATTCTTTAAAATAGTAACAAACATTAAAAAAACCTTTTGTTTCAGTGAACAGAATGCAAACAACCTTGAGTTGGAACAATTAAAATTCACTATCAATACAACAAACAAGTATCAAAACAACATTGAGTTTGAATTCCACAACAAACTTATCTTAAAACAAAGCAAATGTTTCTAAGCAAACAATATAAGTATATGTAAACAAACCTAAACAACCTGTCTCTAAACAGACTATCAACTAGTAATAAGTAAATATACTAGTTAGTACAGGGTAGGCCATTTAAAGTTGACCCATTTGTTTGTTTGCCAAAATTAAGGCGTCGCGGATAATCAGCTGGGTTTAGTTTTTGTGCCATTTGAATTTTATATGGAAACATCTTCAAATCTTTATGAATTATGCGTCGGAGAGTGGTGCGAGAGATGTCTAATTCCTGAGAGCGGCGATAACTCGATGTCGATGGAGTCTCCTCAATACTGGCTCGTACAGCTTCGATATTTTCATCAGAACGTCTTGTGCGTTGTCTGGATGCATGACTGGCATTACTGAGATTACCGCTGTTCACAAATTTTGCGTATAAAGACTTAATTGTGTTCTTAACTGGAGCACTTTTCACTTTATTTTTTTTTCGAAACGCACGTTGAGTTAACACAATTGAAAAGTTATTTTGAATATAAAGCTGAACAATTTCAGCGCGTTCTTTTGGAGTGTACTGTTCCATGGTATAAATTGTCTTCGAATGACGCTTCTAACGCGGTATGACATTAGCCGATTTGTCAGCGCTGTTAAAAGTTACAGCGTTGCCAGATGGGTCAACTTTAAATGGCCTACCCTGTATAAATAGAAGTAAGAACCATGTAATAACTTAGTCTTTAGAGTATTAATAAAGAGTACACATTTCGGTGTAGCTCAAAAATATATTCTTTTCTAATTATTGCAAGAGCTACGGCTCGATGTAAAAAAAGTTCGCGGAAATATTTACCCACACTGTCTGCCCAAAATCGAAAAATCAATAGGGCAAGACAGAAGCTACAGTTAAAACAATCAAAATGTGTAAAAGATTTGGAAATTTCGTGTCATTTGTAGAAAGTCGACAGGAAACAATTTCTATTTCATTAAAAAAGTTCGGAAATCAATGTATAGTTTTGTTGGTAACTGTAGAAAACGTCCGCTTACTTGCAAAAAGCAGCATATGGATAATGGACGGCACATTCAAAGTTTTCCATCCTTCATGAGGCAATTGTTTACAATTCATGGCCGCATAGGTACAAACACATGCAGTGAAATTGTACCGCTTGTTTATTGCACTATGACAGAGAAAAGTGAAAAATGCTATGACGAATTTTTGTATGAATTGATGAATTTCGCATGTAATAACATTTCATTAAATCCGAAAATAATTTTAACCGATTTTGTAAAAGCTAGCGTCAAATCCTTTAAAAACTCCTTCCCAGACGTTAAATACAAAGGCTGTTTTTTCCATTTAGGCCAAATTATTTGGAGGCGTATACAAAAAGAAGGGCTTCAAAAGAAATATGGAAGAAATCAAGAGTTCTCTCTTAAAATTTGGCAACTAATGGCTCTTGCTTTTGTACCTTCTGGTAAAATACCATCTTACTATGAAGCATTGAAAAGTGATAATAAGGATTTTATGAAAATTGCTAAATTTTTGAAGAATCTTGGAAGTTTATTTCCTTTATTTAGAAATACATAAATATTATTTAACAAAATTAAATGTTGTCTAGGCACACGTCAGTTCAGCAAGACGGTTTGTAGAAAAAAGGGAAGAATGATAGGATTCTGGGAAACGGGTTGCTTACAGCTAGAATAAAAAAGGTAGTATAGCGTTGCTAAAGGATAGTGTTGTAAACGTAGCGAAGGGTTGCTTATAAGCGGGGAATACGGCGTTGCCACAGTATTACCCCCAGACTGGGTGAATGGTTAAGATCGTAGCTAAAGTGTAACGAAAGATACTCTTCAGCGTTCTGCTCCAGTTGATAAGGTTTTGCGAGTGTGTGGCGATAAATCTTAATTTGGTAGATATGCTGGCTATAATCGGTCTATAGAAATATTTTCTGGTTTTCCTTTTATTTCGATTCTGCAATATTTTTCCTCTCGTGATAAAACTTTATAAGGTTCTTCGTATGGTTTTGAAAGTGATGGGCGCGCTGAACCATTTCTGTCGAAAACGTTTTCGCACGTTGCAAGGTCGGGATGTACAAATACGTTTCTTGAACCGAACCATGATGTAGTGGATGGTCTTATGGTTTTCATTAAGTCTCGGAGTTGAGCAACAAATTCTGACTGTGTTTTAATTCGGCTGTCGTGCACGAAAAATTCGGAAGGAACTCGTAGCGTTGTACCGTAGAATAATTCTGCCGGTGACGCTCCTAAGTCTTGTTTGTAGACTGTTCGTAGGCCCATGAGTATTGTCGGTAGAAAATCGGTCCAACGTTCGGAGTTAATGCATAAAATTGCAGCCTTCAACGTTCGGTGCCATCTTTCTACTATACCGTTTGCTTGTTGGTGATATGGTGTTGTCTTCAGATGCGTTATGCCAAGCGATGTTGCTAGCTCTACAAATAAAGTAGATGTAAATTGATGTCCACGATCTGATGTAATGATGGCTGGAACTCCTAATATTGCGATCCAATTGGCGATGAGAGCTTTTGCGACAGTTGGTGCTGTCATATCGGGTATAGCTTCTGGCCATCTGGAGAAGCGTTCGATGATTGTTAGACAATAACGGTTACCTGCATGCAAGGGAAACGGTCCTACAACGTCGATATTAATGTGATCGAATCACGAGTCTTCGGACTCATAGCGTTTGAGAGGCGTAAATGTGTGTCGAGTGATTTTTGCTTTTTGGCATTGTTCGCATGCTCTTGCGAATGCAATACTGTCTTTTTGAATTCCAGGTCAAACAAATCTGCTTGTCAGTAGCCTGGCTGTAGCACGAGTACCTGCGTGGCATAACCTATGGGTAGCTCGTAACACTTCAGAGCGGAACTTCTTTGTGATGAATGGTCTTATTTTTCCGGTCGATGCGTCTCAGACTATTTGTTTATCGCATCCAGGTATTCTGAATAATTTTAACTGAAGCGATGAGTTAATGTGCTTTGGAGTAGAAGCTTGGGTTCTTGATCGACTTCTTGGTCCTCAGCGAGTTTGTTGTAGTCTAAACTGGTTGTTTGGATTTGCGCAATTCTGGAGAGCATGTCAGCTGTTACATTCTCTTTTCCTTCTACGTGGCGAGTGTCTGTAGTTATCTGGGAAATGAAATCAAGCTGGCGAACTTGTCGGTTCGAGCACTTTTCAGTATTCTTCTGAAATGCGTAAATTAGTGGTTTGTGATCGCTGTAGATGTGGCAGTTGCGTCCTTATAGCATGTATTTAAAATGACGAACGGCCATGAATATTGCTGTAAAGTTCTCTGTCATAAGTGCTATAACGTACCTGCGTTTTGTCCAATTTTTTTGAAAAGTATGCTAAGGGTTCGAGGTTTCTGTCTGTTACCTGGTGTAGGACAGGTTCTGCAGCTTTATCTGAAGCGTCGACCCATAATGACAACTCGGCGTTCTTCGAGGAGTGTGCTAAAAGAGATGCATTCGAAAGCTGGGTTTTACATTCTTCGAAAGCTGCTGTCGTAATTTCCGTCCAGTAGAGCTTAGAGCGATCGTTCTTTTTGTTTCCGGGACCTATGGCTAGAAGAGGTTTTTGCGCTTTGATTGCATTTGGGATAAAGCGTCTGTAAAAATTTATTTTGGCCAAGAATTGTTTGAGACCATTGACTGTAGTTGGTTTGTCAAGATCTTTGATAGCTTGTACGCGTTGTTTTAGAGGTCGTATTCCTTCTGCTACGACGGTGTGTCCTAAGAATGTGATTTCGGACTTTCCAAAGATTGACTTTGTAGCATTTAGTCTTAGGATATGATTTTGTAGGCGTTGGAAGAGTTGACGGAGGTGAGATAGATGTTCGTCAGATGTCATCCATGTATGGAAAAACAAAATCTAGTCCTCGTAGGGCATCGTGTATGAGTCTTTGTAGTGTCTGCGCTGCGTTACGAAGACCGAAAGGCATAAAGATAAATTTGAAGAGGCCGAAAGGCGTAATAATAGCTGTTTTCGGAACATTCTCTGGATTTACGGAAGCTTGGTGGAAAGCTTTTTGCAGATCGATCTTTGAAAAGATGGTCTTCAAATTTAACCTTCCTCGGTTCCTCAAATACTACGCAAACTTAAGGTCTTCGGGTCATATTGATCCGATTTAAAAAAAAAACTCGGTGTTATTTTTATAAATTAAATATTTATGTTATATATTTATTCAAATAAAAAAGACGCAATTTATGACATTTGTTACTCTTGACAACATGAGTGGCACAAAATTTCCGAATGTCTTAGACATATGGGCTTTTTACATTTTTTTTTACAGATTTTCGAAGTTTTGACATCTTTTGATGACGGATATACATTACACCTTTTTCTTTTATTACAACTCTGTGCACTGGAAGTAGATGTTGTCTCACCTGTTGTTGTAACACCTGTCTTCACTCGTTGTACTAATTCCAGCGATATATTTGTCCGAAGAACAGTTTTCCTACGCTCAATGTGATCATTGACCAATTCCATGCCCAGTTTTTCTAAAAACAGACGTCTTTGTACTGTCCTCTTCTGTTTCCAATAAGGATTAGTATCACAATATAATGCGCAAGCATTGAAACATGAGATATCAATCATATTATGAAATATGGCTACAGGTCACCTTCTTGTCATACGTTTGCAACTATAGGCCGAAACCATTTTGTCTAGAAAATCAACAGCTCCCTTAGTTGCGTTATAGTCTATGATCATTTTAGGTTTTTTCTGCTCTGTATCATGTATTTCAATCTTATTGTGGTTTGTACTGAGTAAAATTACGTTTTTGTTCTTTTTCGGAATATATGAGACAAGAACCATTTTTGAATTGAATGCAAATTTGGATGAAAACAGTGATTTCTTCGTATCCAAAAGATCTAATGGTATCTGTCGTTTATTTTTCCGTAAAGTTCCAAGAACGGTAAGCTTACGGTCTAAAAGTGTTTCGGCTAATTCATATGATGTAAAAAAATTATCACCTGTCAGATTGTAGCCCTGTAAGCCCTCTCACAGATGTAAAACAACACGCATTCCTTGATTTTTTCCGGAGCATTTCCTTGAAGTTTTCCGGTATAGCATTGAATTGAACGAACACATCTCCTTTCACTGTCACACAAAATCCAAAATTTTATGCCGTATTTACTCGGTTTACTTGGCATATATTGGCGAAAAGGACACCGATCTCTGAATGAAAGTAACTGTTCGTCAATTGTGATATTTGTATTCGGATTATAGTACATAGGCAATAGTGTCGCCCATTCTTTCCATATATCTCTTATAGCTGCTAATTTATCACTCTGTCTCCTTGCTTCTCGATCCGAACATTTATCAAAACGCAAAATGGCGGTAATTTTTTTAAAACGTTTTAGGGACATTGTTGCTCGAAATATAGGTCGTCCATAAACTTCAGACCACAAACTGTCGAGGCTTTCATCGTTAGACTTGAAAACGCCAGCAAATAAAAGAAGACCTAGATATGCATCTAACTCTATTTCATCCATCGCATCCCATTCATTTCCAAACCGTGAAGATCCTTCCATGTTTATTTGTTTCAAAATTATAGATTTTATGCGTTTGTTTATAAATAAATCAAAAGCGCTTCTAAATGTATTGATGCGATTTGAAGAATATTTGGTAATTCCTGGTGTAAGTTTTATTAGGTTTGCGCTGCCCAAACGACCTCTTCCTTTTAATGGGATTTGCGACAACACAAATTCACCATTTTTTGATCTCATTTCATTTTCACTATTATTGGTCATATAGAATATCTTGAAAGAGGTACTTCATCGCTGCTAGATTCGTCACTACTACTTCCAATGTTCCAATTAGGTTGAATATTGTCCGTAGGATTTCTATTGGAATTATTCTATTTTTCACTTATTATTTCATCTTCAGTACTTATATCGCAGTTTATAAATTGAGAAATCATGGAATCACTCAATTTGTGAGCCATTGAAAAAAAAAACAACCGAACGGGACGAGTACCAATAAGTAATGAAACAAAAAACTGTCAACGCTTGTAAGAGGGCGACGAAACCAATATGATTCTAGCCACTTAGAAACAATATTTCTAAGATTACCATCAACAATGAATCGCTTAGTGACTTGGGTATAATTGATATTCAACAATAATAAATATGTTCATATAAGCTGTATGTTTGAGTCAAAGCATTGTACTTCGCCAAAGACGGGTATTTCTGACCCGAGAATTTTTTTATACTCGGATCAAAATGACCCGAGGATCCTAAGAGCAAAAAATGCGTATTTCTTAATTTAGCAGACATCACCATAAATTCACAATACTAAAATACAATAAATGCGTAATTAACAATTGCCACTAAGCCGTTATAAAATCTGTTAGATATTAATACTTTATTATAAATTAAACTTTAGATTCGGGTCAATATGACCCGAAGAACCGAGGAAGGTTAAATTGCAGGTGAGTCCTGTAGGTATGGATATCGGTCTGGAACTGTTACACTGTTGAGTGCTCTGAAATCTCCACATGGTCGCCAGGTACCGTCTGCTTTCATTACCAATTGCTGTTCGATGGGCGACAGATGCCCAATTTAATTAAATTTTCGAATTCTGCTTTATCCGCTGCCAGTTTATCTGGTAAAAGACGTCTTCGTCGTGCAGATAAAGGTGGGCCGTGAGTTTGGATGTGATGAACGACTGAGAATGCGGCTGTGTTTCCGGGTTGTGCAATTGCTAAACTCTTTGAGTAGGCTTGCATATGCGCATGACGTGCCGAATATTTTTATTGATAAATTATTGTTACTTACGAGCTTCCCAGGCGATTCCACTGAAGTTAGGTTGTCGACTAATCCTTTCATTTTTAAGTCAACCAACAGTCCATAGTGACTTATAAAGTCGGCTCCAATAATTCCGCTCGTAACGTCCACGATCAGGAAGTTCCAAAGGAATTCTCGTCTTAAGCCTAAACTAATTTTAAGAAGCACTTCGCCGTATACGGTAATTGGGGTGCCGTTTGCCGCAAACAGTTTAACGGTTGATGGCTTCATGTCGTTGTTTCGAGTGGTTTTGGGAATTACCGATGTGTCTGCCCCGGTGACTATTAAAAAGTTGTATTGAGAAAGTCCGTCGGAGAGTTTCAAGCGGTGTGTGACTGCAGGAGCTCCGTTACCGATAGGTGCTGCAGTTTCCGTTTCGGATAGTCATTCGCTCTTTTGTCTGTTATTATAAGAGGAGGGTTTCCTACAAGTTCGAGCGTTGGCCCCAAATTTATGGTGATACGAGCATAATTCGTTTCGCAATCCTGGCTTGTATTTTGTTCTTGTCTCGGTCGGCTTCGGCTACGGATTCGTTATCGGTGCGTTTTTATGGATTCGATTTGCCTCATCAGTTGCGCGATTTCCTTCTATAATTCCTCCAGCGTGGTTGACGCATTGTTAGTTTGATTGGGGTGCCTGTTGCCGGTGCTTGGTTACCTACCATGCTAATTTGTCGAAAATTCATGCAGTCCGCGATGGCGTCTGCAAATGCAACTTTACCTGCTACGTCACCCTTTGATGCGATAACAGCAGCTTAAGCGTAAGGAGGTAGACGCGAGGCCCAGAAGTCGATTATTACTGTCTCGCAAAGTGCTGTGACTTGGCTTTTAATCGAATAATGACATATCGGAAAGAACAAGTTGTAGCCGTCGTTGTTGGCTATCCGCAAAATGAGCTATAAGTTTGGACTTGATGTAGTCGGAACGATTTATTGAGGGAGTAGAGTCGATTATGGCCTTCAGCTCCATTAGCTTGTTTGGTGGAACTTGTGCCATGACCAGATTGTATTTTCGTGCGTCGTGGGTCACACCTGTAGCAGTGAACCAGAATTCCATTGACAAAACATAAGACTCAATATTGTTATCGTTCATATTAGGCAAGCTAATGCGAGGAACCATTGCTGCATCCACGGGCTGATGCACTTCGATTGCTGATCTGGCCAGAACGCCTTGAGTTTGATTCGTCTGCGCTGCCGGTCGTACGCTCGCGGGCGAAGATGTCTGTGCGGTGCTTTCCCCTAGTTCCATTTGTAGATTCGTTTCATTTGTTCGGGGTCACCAGTTTTGGAAGTTTATTTGCTTTATTTAGAAATACTTTTTATTTAACAAAATGAAATGTTGTCTGGGCACACGTCCGTTCGGCAAGACGGTTTGTAGAAAAAAGGGAAGAATGATAGGATTCTAGGAACCGGGTTGTTTACAGCTAGAATGAAAAAGGTAGTACAGCGTTACTAAAGGATAGTGTTGTAAACGTAGCGAAGGGTTGCTTATAAGCGGTGAATACGGAGTTGCCACATATATTTGGGAAACCCTTAACAAAAAAAGCTTAAAACCCCAGTACATGCTCCAAATTATTGGTCATTATTTGAAAACTTGATATGTAACCTTCCGAGAACGCAAAATAATGTTGAGTTATGGCATCGGCGTCTTTCGTGCTTAGTTGGGCAATACCATGGAAATATATTCAATCTAATATCAAATTTGATTAAAGAACAAGTTTTGGTAGAAACCAAAATTGATAAAGTGCTCACTGGTGAAACACAAACCAAACGGCGACGCTTGAAAAAAAGAGATTTGCATTAAGGCAGTATTAATAGAAAGGGATAACTATGTTCCTGAAGAATATTTAGTCAATATAGCTAAGCATTTTACTTTAATTTAACAAATAATTTTTTGTAAATATCATCTGAATAACTTATAAATATTGGTTGTCAAAAAGTTTTGCGGTATTTTCGCTAGTTGGCGCTGAAAGCGCGTAGTTCTAGTTTTATTCGTCGCATCGGGTCATACTATATCTTTTTGGAAAGCTCATTTCACGTGTTAACACGTGTTTGATTGATTGTCGTTTCTTTTAAGTCGTTCGTGAGTTATAGCGTCGCAAACATGGAGCAAAATAAAGAGAAAATACGGCATATTTTGCAGAACTACTACGATAAAGGCAAAAATGCATCTCAAGCCGGCAATAAAATTTGTGCAGTTTATGGACCCGATACAGTTTCCATTTCCACCGCACAACGATGGTTTCAACGTTTTCGTTCTGGTGTAGAGGTGGTCGAAGATGCGCCACGCTCCGGAAGGCCTGTCGTCGAAAATTGCGATAAAATCGCTGAATTGGTCGAAAGAGACTGGCATAGTCATTTGAAGAAGCTTGGAGTCACTAAGAAGCTCGATGTGTTTGTGCCATACGAATTGATTCAATAAAAATACCGCAAGACTTTTTTGACAACCCATTAAATGAATTAAATCACTAAATTTATTGTTTCTATTAAGTACCTTTTACTTATTATGAAAATAGTTACGGGTTAATTTTAAAATAGCATCCCCCAATTTCGGGGTTAAAATGGGTATGTACGGATAGATACATACATAGTTGCCGCTGACTTATCACTTATCAATATATTACATGTGCGCGCATTGATCTGCATGTTCATACATTCATATATACTTATATGTACATAATTTGTATACACTTCGGAACAAATAATGCACAAGCATACAAACATACATATGCTTACACATGTAAATATGTCACCAACAAAAAATTGAAACATTGTTCTACAAAAACAACAATCGTCTCAAAAACCATAAACATGGCGAGTAAAAATGACAGCCAAATTGGCGAAGCCCAAATTAGTAAGTTTTACAACAAAAACTAGTTCATTCATAAACGCAGGCGCATATTCCACAAGCGACCTCGCTTCATTCATAAAAACAGACGCCGTAACATCTCCCCGAGCATGCCTTTGCCTACAAGCGAATTTTCGCAACGATGGCAAAGGCTAAAAATAATAAATTAAACAACTTTCTGATGCAAACTCCCAAAACACAAAAAAAAAAAAAACAAGGAATGACAAAAGTGGCAACATGGCTGTTGCCGATTTATAATATTTGTCAATTCTAAAATATTTTTCCGTGACTCGCAAAAATCTGCGTCGATATGTATGCAAGCTTATTCAAAAGCATAAATATTTACGTTAGCATGTTGGTGATGTTGTTCGAGCAGCAAGGGAAGCGGTAACAATCGGCGATCGTTTGTTAGTTTCTTTCAGTACAGCTCGGTTTTTCTACCAACAACACAATGTTGTGGCGCTTTGTCGTCGCGTCAGTGCTTCGACAGATTGACTCTTTGACCAGAGAACTTAAAGCAAAGAGAAGGTGCAAATTGAATTCTGTATGATGGTTCCTCTTCGATCAACTTTATCTTCACAGCACTTAGTTTTGGTAGCTCATCTCGAGATTCGAATGCTACAACCAAATTCTCAAATGATTTCGGCAGGCTGGCGAGTAACATTATTACACAGAACTCATTTTGTAAATTAACTCCAATCTGTACAAGCTTTTCTGCAACTAACGTGAAATGGCAAACATATTTCTGCACACATTCACCGTCGCTCATACGCATACCAAGAAGACAAAGTCACCTTTCGAACCAGTCCTTTTGGCCTATGAATCTCACGCAGAGTATTTCAGGCCTCACTTAACGTCTTACAATTCTTTACATGAGCTATCTGCGTCGACGCAATGCTCAACATCAAAGTTGCAATCACCTTCTCATCCTTGGCCTTCCAGATAACAACAGTTTTGTCATCCACAGCTCCTTCTGGACACGTTGCTTCTCCTGACGTTATGCTCATAACTCTTGGTGCACAAGTACACTTTTTACTTGTCTGATCCATGAGTCGCAATTAGACTCATCTAATTTTTCTATATTAAATAGAAACAAACTCATTTTATATTAACTTTATCACTTGAACCGCAGGAATTTGGACCTGGGCCCATAACCTGCTAAATTTTGTTAAACTTTTTGTTAAAATATGTGTTTATTCTTCAGTGGTTAGAACAAAAGTGAGAAAAATGTGCAGGTACAATAAAGTTCAATTTTAATACGATTTCATTTTAAATACATCAGAATTGCATGTATACGTACGTTGTTATATGCAGGACTGCATTTCAACGCATAACTCTTCCACCACCAAAGTTCCCGTTCAACCTTGGTTCCTCTTTTGCTTTTAAATCATGACAAAAGTACCGTACCGGACCGTCGAGATTTATTTTTTCTGGTCGGAAAAGTTACATTTTTCCATTCTGACGTTCCATTTCATGTGCGTTTTTGCGAACTGCATCCTTGTGGCTGTGTTCATGTGTGTTCGTTCTTTTTTTTATGTGCCGTTATGACAGCTTTTTCTTCATAATTAAAAAAAATACAAGTAATTTTTTTATAAAATAACTTTTACCACCTTTTAAATTAACACTTATTACCTCTTTTCACTAAAACTTTTTCAAGTATGATATATATATGTGGACCAATTACAAAAAAAAAATAATGGTTACCAAAGCGAAATACAAAATATTCGCCGCCGGCATAAAGTACCGTAGCAATTTTGAGAATAACGTTAAATAATAGAAACAACTAGCCATTCGGCTATACGAAATGCCTTCACTGTATGTATAAGGAAAGTTTTTCACAACTCAATTATAGCTTGAAAATTGTTGGAAAGTATTTTTTATTATATTTAATGTAGAAAAAAGAATCCGGGGAAAATACAAACAAAGGAAAATCGTTGAAAATCCTACATATTTGGTGTTCAAGATGTGACAACGCACGTTTTCCTTATAATTGTAAACAATCTAACCTTTTTTACGATGAGTGTGGTAAGTGATTTTTAAATTAATAAATATAGCTAAAATATAACAAATTAAAAGTGAAATGTGAACTTATTTCAATCTTTAGAGTGTATATTTGAATATCTTCTTCTTCTTTACTGGCGTAGACACCGCTTACGCGATGGGTGCCAATTGGATATTTCAAGCGAAGTCAGGTCCTTCTCCACTTGGTGCTTCCAACGGAGTAGAGGTCTTCCTCTTCCTCTGCTTCCCGCAGCGGGTACTGCGTCGAATACTTTCAGAGATGGAGTGTTTTTATCCATCCGGACAACATGAACTATGTCAATGTCGTATATCTCGTACAGCTCATCGTTCCATCGAATGCGATATTCGCCGTGGCCAATGCGCAAAGGACCATAAATCTTTCGCAGAACCTTTCTCTCGAAAACTCGTAACGTCGACTCATCGGTTGTTGTCATCGTCCAAGCCTCTGCACTATATAGCACGACGGGAATTATTACTTATAGAGTTTGTCGAGAGAGGACTTTACTTTTCAATTGCCTACTCAGTCCGAAGTAGCACCTGTTGGCAAGAGTAATCCTGCGTTGGATTTCCAGGCTGACATTGTTGGTGGTGTTTACGCTGGTTCCAAGATAGACGAAATTATCTACAACTTCAAAGTTATGACTGTCAACAGTGACGTGGGGGCCAAGTCGCGAGTGCGACGACTGTTTGTTTGATGACAGCAGATATTTCGTCTTGCCCTCGTTCACTGCCAGACCCACTTGTGTTGCTTCCTTGTTAAGTCTAGAGAAAGCAGAACTAACGGCGCGGGTGTTGAGGCCGATTATATCAATATCATCGGCATACGCTAGTAGCTGTACACTCTTATAAAAGATTGTACCTGCTCGATTCAGTTCTGCAGCTCGAATAATTTTCTCCAGCAGCAGATTGAAAAAGTCGCACGATAGGGAGTCGCCTTGTCTGAAACCTCGTTTGGTATCGAACGGCTCGGAGAGGTCTTTCCCGATCCTGACGGAGCTTTGAGTGTTGCTCAGCGTCAGTTTACACAGCCGTATTAGTTTTGCGGGGATACAGAATTCAGACATCGCGGCATAGAGGCAGCTCCTTTTCGTGCTGTCGAAAGCAGTTTTGAAATCGACGAAGAGGTGGTGTGTGTCGATTCTCCTTTCACGGGTCTTTTCCAAGATTTGGCGCATGGTGAATATCTGGTCGGTTGTTGATTTGCCAGGTCTAAAGCCACACTGATAAGGTCCAATCAGTTTGTAGACGGTGGGCTTTAATCTTTTACACAATACGCTCGACAGAACCTTATACGCGATGTTGAGGAGGCTAATCCCACGGTAGTTGGCGCAGATTGTGGGGTCTCCTTTTTTATGGATTGGGCATAGCACACTTAAATTCCAATCGTTGGGCATGCTTTCGTCCGACCATATTTTACAAAGAAGCTGATGCATGCTCCTTACCAGTTCTTCGCCGCAGTGTTTGAATAGCTCGGCCGGCAATCCGTCGGCCCCTGCCGCTTTGTTGTTCTTCAGGCGGGCAATTGCTATTCGAACCTCTTCATGGTCGGGCAATGGAACGTCTGCTCCATCGTCATCGATTGGGGAATCGGGTTCGCCTTCTCCTGGCGTTGTACGTTCACTGCCATTCAGCAGGCTGGAGAAGTGTTCCCTCCATAATTTAAGTATGCTTTGGGCATCGGTGACTAGATCACCTTTGGGGGTTCTACAAGAGTATGCTCCGGTCTTGAAACCTTCTGTAAGTCGCCGCATCTTTTCGTAGAATTTTCGAGCATTACCCCTGTCGGCCAGCTTATAAAGCTCTTCGTACTCACGCATTTCGGCCTCTTTCTTTTTCTGTCTACAAATGCGTCTCGCTTCCCTCTTCAACTCTCGGTATCTATCCCATCCCGCACGTGTTGTGGTCGATCGTAACGTTGCGAGGTAGGCAGCCTGTTTTCTCTCCGCTGCGACACGGCACTTCTCGTCGTACCAGCTGTTCTTTTGCACTTTCCGAAAACCAATGGTTTCGGTTGCAGCTGTACGTAAGAAGTTTGAAATGCCGTCCCACAGTTCCCTTATTCCGAGTTGTTGACGAGTGCTCTCAGAGAGCAGGAGTGCAAGCCGAGTAGAAAATCGTTCGGCTGTCTGTTGTGATTGCAGCTTCTCGACGTCGAGCCTTCCTTGTGTTTGTTGGTGTGCGTTTTTTGCTGCACAGAGGCGGGTGCGAATTTTGGCTGCAACAAGATAGTGGTCCGAGTCGATGTTAGAACCTCGGAGCGCACGCACATCTAAAACACTGGAGACGTGTCTTCCGTCTATCACAACATGATCGATCTGGTTGGTGGTTTTTCGATCCGGAGACTGCCATGCAGCTTGATGTATTTTCTTGTGCTGGAATCTGGTACTACAGATAACCATATTTCGGGCCCCAGCGAAGTCGATCAGCGTCAACTCATTTGGGGATAATTCCTCGTGCCAGCTGAATTTACCGAACGTAGTGCCAAAGATACCTTCTGTGCCTACCCTGGCGTTAAAGTCGCCAAGCACGATTTTGACATCATGGCATCAAGCACTTATAAAAGGCATATTTGGTCACATCGTCCTCTTCCGTCGGGGCGTGGGCGCAAATCAGCGATATGTTGAAGAACCTCGCTTTGATGCGGATTGTGGCTAGACGTTCATTCTCCGGGAAAGTGAATGATAGTACTCGGCGACGGAGTCTCTCTCCCACCACGAATCCAACATCAAACTTGCGCTCCTTTATATGGCCACTGTAGTAAATGTCACAAGGACTTACTCGTCTCTGTCCTTGTGCCGTCTATCGCATTTCTTGGACGGTGGTGATGTCAGTCTTTATTTTTACGAGGACATTAACCAACTGGGCAGCGGCACCTTCCCAATTAAGGGACCGGACATTCCAAGTGCATGCCCTCAAATCATAGTCTTTAATTCGTTTGCCATAGTCGTCATCAGAGGGGGGGTCACTTATCCGAGGCTTGTTGTTTCCTTTCATTGGGGGTGTTTTTTTACGTGGCGGGTCCCAAACCCAGCGCACAACCCTAAATAGGGAATATTTCGCCTTCTCTCTTTAGCTCGCCTTCAAACGGATGTTCTTAGGCTACCCAGAAGATACTTGGTCAAAAACCGGAAGTCGTGAGCTGCTTGAGTCATATGTAAAAGAATCGATTCTGGCCACTCCCAAATGAATGGCGATCAGAGAACTTTCCTCACTTGCGTGAACTTCTACACATGACTCCATCCTCCAATTTGAATATACAAAGTGAAAAATGTGAAAAACTTTGTGAAACATTGTGAAATTAATACAAATTTTACAATCTACAACTTATACTTTTACAACTTATACTTTTTTGCAAATTCCAAGTTTATCTGTTGATACGCCTTTGATGTATAGGGCATTTGGCGAAGTACTCGTCCATGCAAACCCCTTTTGTGCAATGCTCTCCTGATTGTACTGGCACTTACTGGTTTACCCAATGTCACCGCTATATCTATTGATATTTGAACAGTGTTTGAAGCTGGATTTTTTTACTTCTCGTACTTTTTATCGTGCTTCAGTGTCAGTAAGGCGTTTTGGTCGGCCTGGTCGTGACAAATTTTCAACAGTCTGATGTGTTGTCTTCCAACTATTTCTCTAATTTCGCGCAAAGATTTACCTTTTTTATTCAAATGTAATATTAGTTTTTAACCGTTTCAGTGATTGTTTGCGTACCCATTAAAAATTTTGCTATTTTAGCGACATAACCTAAAAAAAAAACAATAATGATAAAAAAAAAAAAATATGTTTTATTACACTAACTCTCTTGAATAGTAACGGTTTCCAAAGCGTATTTGGCGCTTCCCCGAAATAAGTATTAAAAACAAACAACGGTTGTTGACCCTGTTTACTTTTTTTGACGAGAAAAAACGAGAAAAAGTTAAACTTATTATTGTATTAAAAATACGTTGGAATAAACACTTTAATATTGATAGAATTTCTGTTTACTTATTTATGACGCTCACAGTATATTAAACATTGTTTGCTTAGTTGTCACAAATAAGCTTAAATGTGAGTTATTAAGCTAATTATGTAGATTTATATATTTTTAATTTTTTTTTTCGAAATCGTGCCTCGCGGAAGATTTGACAGAAAAAGAAAAAAGGGAAAAATTATTGCATATCATGAAGAGTGTTTGTCAAATCGAGACATGTCAAGACGATTAAATAGGTCAAAAGATATTGTAAAAAAAATGGAACGCTGCCAAACATGAACGAACCTAGCTTTTAACGGTGCGAGACAAATAAAACTGGTTTTGTAGAGCACCCACCTTTGATGTTCATACACCTCAAAGAAGGAAAAAGGGATTTGTATGTACAGGCTTTGCGCGGAAAGTAACAGGACTGAGTCGATTTAAAAAAAAATTATTGAACTAGTCATTACAATTTTTGAAAAACTTTCAAAATAGTCTCCTTCTGCGTCGATGCAGCGCTGCCAGCGCGATTTCGAAGCATTGAAGGCGTCACGGAAGGCATTCTCCGGAATAGCCTTAAAAGCCGAGGTGCATGCTGCTTGGATCACCTCTGTCGTCTCAAATGCCTCTTTATCTCGGGTTCATACTCAAAGATCCGTGACTCGTCGCCTGCGATTACGTTATTCAAAAATTATTTCTTGGCACACTTGCACTTGCCACTTCCAATTTTAGTCGTCAGTGAGCACTTTTGGGACCATCTTCGCGCATACCTTACGCATGTTCAAGTGCTCCGTCGCAATGTTATGAACTATATATTTTGATAAATTTAACAATGGACTAATATTTAGTCGATGGTCTGAGTTCAAGACTTTGCGCACGCGAGACACATTATCAGTGTTTGTTGAAGTCGCAGGTCTCCCAGCACGGTCTTTACCAGCGTCTTCTTCCCGGCCCTCCAAAAGGCCTGGTGCCACCAAACACACCACTTCTTGCTAAAGCAACATCTGGGTAAGCCTGCTTGATTATATCAAACGTCAAACGTAAATTTGCGACAATACCGAGTTTCACACAGAATTTAAACTATTCAAATCTATCTTGGATTCCACAACACCTCTGATTATTTTAATGGTTTATTTACCCATTTTCTATTAATACTGTTTCTAAATATAACGCACTTATACGTTTCTCGTTTGTAAAGAATCACATTCCCATCCACCATATCATTTCGCTGGAATTCATAGTCTGTTCTGTCGAAATACGGAACAGTACATCTGTTAGGTACTGGTGTCATTTTCCGACACATTTCAGACTGCACGTCACACGCATTGTCGTACGTTGTCTACATCTGTACCTCAGAGAGCTACAATGAGTAATATATTGTATAGTATGTTTGTTCATGCTGACACATACTTTGACGGATTCTGTCATATTTACTAGTGCATATGTACATGAGCATGTATATGGAAAAAGAATAAAAAAGTCTAAATTGAAAAAAAAATATTAGTTTAAAAAATGTACATTTTGTTTATACAAAACGTCAAATAAATGTACATTTTGGTTATACAAAACGTCAAATAAAATCAACGTACATACATATATCTCATTAGAAAGTTGAGAAAAAAATCGTATACATTCCGACTAGTAATTTTTATAATAAAATAATTCTTCGTATGCGCAAATATTTAAAAGTATATTTTGGCAGTGTTGAAATTTTAAAATTTATAAAAAAAAACGTGTTGTATCTCATACAAAGCAAAAACATGTTTTGCCAAAGATAAATGATCGGGATGACAAGATGAGTTGAATTCCGAATAAAACTGTTTTGTTAAAAACGACTAAAATAGTATCAGGAGTCAATTACTAGATTTGTCAGATTTTGTCGGTGGAGTCTGTATCAAAATTGTACGATGCGCGTGGCAACACACATAGGCGGGTGTCCACATTTAGTCAATATCAAATATCTCCGGACTTACTATACAAATTTCAACCAAATTCGGTAGAGAACATTTCCTATGTCAGAGTACAAAAATACGCGAAATTGACACAATTTAAATTCCATCTGACTCTTTCAATTTCCAGTATACAAATAAAGTAGCAATGCTTACATATATGGAGATATTCTTTTGCCTTACAAGTATTCCATCTTGAGTCTAAAAATTGTCAAAATCGGAGGGTAACTTTGCAACCCTCCAGAGAACGAATATGTGAACTATTCTAATGGCTAACTTTTAACTAAAAATATCTGTCAATGTTTGAGTTATATACATGAAATTTGGATAGAATCCCTTCCTGATAATAGTATGTACGTAATTCCCTTAGCCCCATACACAGGGTCTGTCGCAAAAGAAACATAACTTTTTAAATATAACTGTTTCTGGTAGATCTGGTAAAAAGTTTGATCTCTTGTTGACATTTCGTAATAATTTCAAGACAATTGGATAACTACACTCGATGTTATCGATCAAAAAGTGACAACAGCTTTTGGTCATCGGTTGTAAAATGCATTTTGAATAAATAGCAAATATTAAATTTTGTTTTAAACTTGGGAAAACGTTTACTGAAACATTTCAAATGATGAAAAAAATTTATGGTGATCAGTGTCTATCCCGTAGTACTGTGCATGGGTGGTTTAAGCGATTCCAAGACGGTCGTGGGGACCTCTATGACGATCACAGTTCGTCCCACCTGGCCAAACGATTAATGCTGTGTTTTACCTTGTTGTTATGAAGCATTTTTTGTCACGCATTCGTCGTGCTCGACCACAATACCGTGAGGCAGGGTCCTGACGCCTGTTGCACGATAATGCGCCGTGTCATCGGTCGACACTTGTCACTGATTTTTTGAAAAAAAAAAAACTCCATATTAACCATGCTAATTATTTTTTTATTTTTTATTTTTTATTATAAACATTTTTTAAACTTTAACAATGATTGATATCACTACAACTAGTTTCAAACTAATGAGCGGTTTGAGTTGAATAACTTAAACACAAATTACATAGAAATTAAGAGTAATATTCATACATAGATGGTAACTAATTAATTCCTTTATATTTTAGCTCCCAACTAAGCTATGTGGTTTTTTTCGACATAATCGACTAGAGCGGCATGTGTCTAAAAGAAGACTTTCTCGCCTCGTTCACGTGTGCATTAAGCCTTTTGTAGTGGGCATCTGCCTGACTCCTTATTTCTTCGGTTTTAGGTCTCGATGAATATCCGCATTTCTGCAATACCAGGGAGCATTTACAATACCTCTTAGCACCTTGTTTTGAAAACGTTGTATAATATTGATACTACCATCACTGGCACACCCCCACAGTTGCGCACCATATGACCATACCGGCTTGATTATTTGTTTATAAAGAAGTAATTTGTTGTATATGGACAGGTTTGACCTTCGCCCAATTAGCCATTTCATTTTCGAAAATTTCAGATTAAGTTCAATCCTTTTTATTTTAATATGCTCTTTCCAACGTAATCTAGCATCAAGCGTGATGCCAAAATATTTAGTTGTATTTGCGTATAGTATGCAGACATCTAGAATACTTATAGGTTGATAAGTGATTCTTTTGTTTGCATAATTTACATGAACCGATTTGCCACCGTTTAGTTTTATTCTCCATTTTTTAGTCCAACTTACTACAGAGTTGATCGCATATTACAGGTGTAGCGCAGCTTTTTCTGCTGTTTTTTCGACGCATAGTATTGCGGTGTCATCAGCAAAAGTGGCAGTCATACTGTTTGGTGCTAACGGTAAGTCTCTTGTATACAGCATATATAAAAGTGGACCTAAGATACTTCCCTGAGGAACTCAATTTCTTTAAGTTTGGAGAATTCATTTCCTTGTTTTACACGGAAAAATCTAATGGTGATATACGATTCTAAAAGAGCACAATACTCAACCGGAAGACATGATTTTAGTTTTTGCATAAAGCTTCGTACCATACCTTGTCAAACGCTTGCCGAGCATACGTTTCCCTCCAGAGATTTTTCTATTTCTGATGTTATTCGGTGAATTTGTTCTATTGTTGAATGCTTATTTCTAAAACCGAACTGATGCGATGGGATTAACTGCTATTCGTCGATTATAGATTTTAATCATAGATAAATTAATCAGGGGTGTTGTGGAATCCAAGACAGAGTTGCTTAGCTGTCAGAATTGCAAACCAATTCTGATTTTCAATGGTGTCACAGAATCTGATTGGATTTTCGTCTTTTCGAATATAAGCAAAACCAATATTCGCATCAGCTGTTTACTAATGTGCAAATTTGCAAATGAAAACATTTGGAAGCAAACCTATTTAAGTTTTTAATGAGTTCCGAATTACAGAAAGATTTTAAGAGATAGCATTTATCGAATGAATAAAGACGCATTTGAGTGTTTAATTACGTTTATTACGATTTGTAAATCTTTAAGGGGAGCCTGATTTAGAAGCTTTAAAAAATTTAATACTTTTTTTCTTAAATCTCTTTAAAAATTTTTCAAACTTAACTTGAACATAAGTTATTAAAAAATATGAATCTTTTTGACTTTATTGTTTACGAGGGAAATCGCGACCTGCATTCTGCCCGCCGTCTGGCATATACACATGCGAGAAGCATCTGGCAATTGCTTTTCAAAGGCAGAATATTAAAGATTTCGTATCCAAAAAATTTGCGGATGATATTTAAATATACATATAACTATAGAGTCTAGAAATTTCGCTTTAATCAATTATTTCTTTCCCTCCCAAAAAAAACGATTTTTTTAGTCCTCTAAAAAAGGCTCCCCTCTTATATATCGGAATTTTTTTTTCAAAACTCAATAATTAAGACATTTCGTGTTTTATTCTTATGTTGTCTCCTATAGAAATAAAGATAAATTAATTCGTAACAATAAAATAACTTGATTTCTTAACTTACAATTCAAATCTGTGTGCGACTATCTTTTTGATTTGTTTCTGACAGCAAAACCAATAAAATTGGTTTCTGTGACACCCAAAACCGATACAAATTCTATTTCGAATATCAAACCAATAATATCTGAATTCATGACACCTACTGCTTTTTTTGATCGGTTTCAATTCTGATTCCGACAACTATCAGATTCCACAACACCCCTGAATTTTTCAAAAAGTTTTGAGATTTGTGGAAGTAGTGAAATTGGTTTATATGACGAGACTACGTGAGGATCCTTTCCTGGCTTAGGAACCATAACAATTTCGGCAACTTTCCAAAGGCTTGGAAAATGTGTCAGACGGATTGCTGTATTGTAAAGATAGGTGAGCTTCCGTAAACATTTGTATGGTAACTCCTTTAACACTTCAGCTGTAATTAAATCGAAGCCAGCTGCTTTCTTAACTTTAAGCCTTTTAATTTCACTTTTAAGTTCACAAATAGTGATTGCTGGGATTGTTACATGATCCTGTTGAATACTATTAAGGAACGCGATTTCACTATCCTCGTTTGGACGAAAAGTTTCAGCTAGGTGTTTTGCAAATTCATTAGCTTTATCACAATCACTTCTAGCCCATGTATTGGAAGCAACTTTTAGTGGTGCAACGTGACTTATTGGACGTTTCAGATACTTTGTACTTTTCCAGAGTGAGTTATCATCTTTTTTGTCAGCGGATAGTTGAGATAAATATTTATTAATTGACTCATTCTTAATATGAACAATTTCTCGTTTTAATTCTGCTGTTGCCTTATTAAGGTTGGTTTTGTCGAGAGGTGAGCGGGTTTGTTGCCATTTCCGTCGTAACTTTCTTTTCTTAATTAGAAGGATTTTTATTTCTTTTAGGTAATTTGAACCTATAATTTTCCGCTTTATCTCCGCAGTATTATCCCAAGCTGCTTGTTGAATTTATTTCGTAAATGTGTTAACTTCTAACTCTAGTTGTTCAATTGTTGTGATTTTTGGACACTTTATTTTAGTCTGAAGTATTTGTTTGAACGAAGTCCAGTCCGTATTTTTGTTGTATAACTTCAGACTAGTATCTCTTTTAATTACTGTTTCACTTACTGTTAAATATAATGGGGAGTGATCAGAGCTTAGATCTAACCCACCTTCTATTTCTATGAAATTTCGAGATATTCTGGTTATAAAGAAGTCTACAACGTCTGGTATTTTGTTGGTGTCCGTTGGCCAATAAGTTGATGCTCCGGTAGATAGAAACTCACACCCGGTTTCTGCCTGGAATAAGTCTCGCCCTTTAGCTGTCGTTAGGCGCAATCCCCAGTAAACATGCTTAGCATTAAAGTCGCCCCCCATAGTAAATTTGTGTTTGTGCATATTGAGAAGTTCTTTATATTCTTCAACGAGGATTTTGTATCTCGGCTGGCAATATATTTCAGTAATTGACAAGGGTTGGTTCATTGCTTTTAATGTAATACTTATGGTTTGCATATTGTGCGTACTGATTTTTCTATCCTCATAATGTTTAATGCCGTTTTTAACAATAACAGCAGTGCGTCCCCTCGCACAATTACTAGGTTGGATTGTATGATAGTTATCGTAATTTTGGAAAGTTATATGGCTATGTCTCGTAAAATGAGTTTCGGATATTAGGCATACATCTATTTTCTCTTTTTGTAAAATAAATAAAAGCTCTTCTTGGTCCTTTAATAGTCCATTTGCATTCCATGTCATAACTCGGAGAGCACTATACATGCCTTAGATTTTGTTTTATTTTTTTCGAGGTAATTCATACGGCTGCATCGTTATTGAATTTTTCTTGTTTATTTAACTTCTCAAGGATTTGAGTTAGTAGGTCTTCGGTAATCTTTGTAATTTGTTTTTCGTTCACCACGTTTGAGTTGTTTTTCAATACTTCGGAAAAAGTGAGCTTACTCGTCTGTACACGATCTTGCTTGTTGACAGTACTTTTATTACCAATGGGTAGATTATTTGATGTACTGGGCAAATTTGTGGAGACTTTTTGTTTCTTCAAGGCTTTGTTACGAATACTTTGAAGCTCCTTGGCAACAATAAATCCTCTGTAGTTTGCCGGATGGCTTTCGCCACAGTTACAGCATTTTGGTTTTTCTGAGTTTGTTTTTTGGCACTCTATGCTTACCACCGCATTTAACGCACTTTGACATTTTGCCACAGAAGTTCTTGGTGTGTCCAAATGCCTGGCTGTTTTTACTTGTGGAATAAGTTTAGAATTCCTAACAGGGTCGATGAGAACAACGGTGTGAAGAATGTGTTTGATTTCATCAATTTTCTTGATGTCTTCATTAGAATCAAAAGTAGATAAAAATATGTTTAAAGGTTCTCGTGTTTTCCACTTGAGTTTATTTACGACGTTCATAATATTTAAACCTTGTTCTTTTAAATCAGCAATAATATCACTAATGCTGCCAGAATGGTGGAGATTTTTAATCATAACCTTTATTGGACGCGTTTGTTTGTCTTCAAAGGAATACCATGAAGCTCCCGACGCAGACAACATTTTTGTCACTGATCTGTAGGCATCACTTGATGTAACGCTTATGTTATGAGTGTCGTTATTTAATAGTTTAAATACAAATGAACCCATAGTATTATCTTTAATTAGGTTATTTAGTTCTTTATAATAAGGGATATTCGAAATCATAATAGGTGGAGGCCGCGTTTCATATTTCGGTTTTTCATTTTTAACTGTGTGGTTTTCACCGCTCGATGAAAAAGTATTATATTTTAAGATCACTTCCGGTGAAGCTTCGGCCTTACGCTGTTTACTAGGCCTTTTATTTTTCTTTAAAATCCAGTCTGTTTCCATAGCTAATTCTTCTTCATCAGTTTCGTATTGAGATTGACTATAATTTAGCACAAGTGGACGATTATTTTGTTCTTTAAGCTTTTGATTTTCACTTTTTAATTGTTCGCATAATTGTTCTAAATCTTTCAATTTTTGTTTCAATTCATCTACTTCGGAAACAAATTTTTCCGGTTGGCATGTTGTTATTTCCTGACCCCCTCCAGGGAGTGGGGTGCGAAGCATAATCCAGCTATGTATTATATGTTTATTGTATAAGGGATTATTCGTAGGTAATGGTGAGTTAGTTATCCAATAGTTAGTAAAAATAAATAAATAAATATATATGTGGCAACTACCAGATGAAACGTTTACCAATTTAGGTGTATACTCTTAGGCTAGCCTAGTACAAGTAGAAAAGCTTAACTTAAAGAACGCAAATACAATTTGGTTCTTGTACTGGATAACAATAAAGCTTATACTATGGTAGTGACTTTTCCAAATTCCTTTTTGCGGGCCAAAGTCCAATAAGAAAAAGTGGTAATAGGGTGCCTTACATCTACTGAGAAACTTTTAGCAGGTGCAACAGCCTATCCACTCAATCATCGCACCGCACTTCAACTTCCAGTCGATCTCCGTGAAAAGCACCTTCGTAAACAAACGAGTTGTTTATTTTAATTATTGTCAATATTTAAAATTATTGAATTTATTGATTTTGTTTCTTTCATACTTTATTTTGCTCCACTCCTCTGCAGGGATGCCAGCGATATTTGAAATGCTAATTGACCGAGCTAAACGCTGTATCGAAGCACAAGGAAACTACTTTGAATAAAAAAATATAACTTTTGAAAAATATTAATTTTTTGTTGTTTGTTTTTTAACAGTCCTGTTTCTTTTACGACAGATCTTGTATGTATATAATAGGAATATTTTCGACCAAAAGTACAGAGGCGCAAGAAATTTTCAAAGATGTTTGTGCCAAAAACATCCCTGCAGTCCTGCTTGAACTTGAAATGGTTCCTAGGAATGTCAAGAGAACTTTCCCACAATTCGTGGACGAGCCTTAACAATACATACTACTGTGATCAAATTGAAAGGTGAATTTTGTTTATTTCATATCCTTTAAAATAATTCCCTTCCGCTGGAGTACACATATGCCAACGGATTTTCCAGTCATAATAGCACTTGGAAAAATCTTCGGAAGTGATGGTCATCAAAACCTTCTTCAATTCAGCTTTTATATTCTCAATTGAGTCAAAATGGTGTCCTCGGGAGTGGCCATATGAATTTGCTGAATAGCCAGAAGTTACACGAAGGTAAATCTGGCGAATGCGGTGGTTGCGGCATGATATTAGTATTCGAAAAACTCACGAAGTATTCCTTAAAAACTCACCTTTCAATTCGATCACAGTAGTATATACTGAAATAACTAAATATTTATTAAATTAATAAATAAAAATAAGCGGATTAAACAATTATTTAGCCCTGTCTTGCAATACATTATACATATATACTGTATACTGTTTTTTATTTGTTATCATTTGAAATTGTTCGAATTGTAGAAATTTGAAATTGTTGGAATTGTGGAACAATTTCAAACTTAAGATCACATTGGCATTCTTATATTTACATTCATTCGGAACGTTAAACTTTGAATTTTCTCGAAATTTGTGTATTCCAAGTTTTTGCCAACGTAGAAAGTAATCGAAAAATTGTAAGTTTTTATTGAATTATGGCAAACAAAAATATGCGCTTATGATTGAGCTGTTACAGCAAAACCCAAAGTTTTACAGAGGTTCCTAAGGAAGAAGCTGCAGCATTTTGAAAAAATATAGCCTATGAACTCTGTTGGAAGTGTTTTAGAAGCAGCTAATTTAAAGCTAGCTTGTATAATTTATTTTTAACAGTCTTTGGTTAGATTGGAAGGCCTATACAAAAAGAAAATTAGTCGAAACTAACGGAGATCAATCAACTACTGGTCGCAGTAGAAATAGACAGTACCATTTCAGTGAATTGGAGAAAGCTGTGATACACTAATTGCATTAGAGGCGAGCACAAATGGAATAAATGCTGACCTACAGTTCAACACTGCCGAGTCGTACCTCTAGAGGACTCGATACATCTACAGCCGATTTAGTTAAATCTTACTTTTACCTACTTCAACTAAAAAACGTAAAACCGAAGACAATCGAAGATGTAAACATTTTAGATGGCGATATTAAAGAAAAATAATTTAAGATAATTTATATACAGTGGTGGTCATATACTTAGCACACATCACTCTACCTAAATGCAAACGATGTTTTCTTCGTAATGTTACAAAATTCAAAGGCGCCACTTTGTCTAGACATGATCAAGGCGCCAAGCTAAGATATCGCAAAGTTTCGTCGCTTTGTTTTTAAATTTAAATTTACTGATTAGATATTGCTAGAGGTTTGTGTTGCACGGAAGAAAAGCGGGCTATAATTGTGAAGTTAAGAAGTGAAGGGCAGTCGGTAACCCAGATATCAAAAACGCTGGGTGTTCAAGGAAGATTATTTATAACACAATTAAACATTTTGACGAATTTGGGAAAGTTAAATCCGCGGTGCGAGCTCCTAGATCTCGCAAAACCACCTCCAAAGAAGACAATCTAATTCGTTGGATTTCAAAAAACGACCCATTGAAGAGTTCTAAACAAATTAAAACCGAAGTTTAGTCAGTATACGGAATAGAGGTTTCATCTAAAACGATCAGACGTCGTTGGAATGAAGGCGGACTGCGTGGATGCATTTCATAGAAAAAATCGTTTGTTTCTAAGAAGAACTTGGAGGCACGCCTTTCATTCCGGCCCCCCTTTTGGAAGAAAGTTCTCTGGAGTGATGAATCTAAGTTTTGTAGATTTGGATCTGACGGTAAACATTACGTCTGGCGCCCCAGTAACCAGCAACACAATTCTAGGTAGACACTAAAAACAGTGAAACATGGAGGAGGAAATATTATGGTGTGGGTGGCCTTTTCTTGGCACGGTGTTGGACCTTTCGTTAGGATAACGTCAAAAATGGATCAGTTTGTTTACAAGAACATGTTAACAGAACACATGGTTCCATTTGTCGACGACCATTTGCCTCTAAGGTAGCACTTCATTCATGATAATGACCCCAAACATACTTCGCGTTTGGTGAAAAATTTCTTGGAGCAGAATTGTGACAGAACATAAAAAGTGCATGGTTGAATATACCTGTGGAACAATGTAGACGTTTGGTGGAGAGTTTGCCTAAAAGATGTTCTGCAGTGATCAAAACGAAATATTGAAGTAAAATTTGGTTCAAAGCGCATTGCCAAAGTTTTTGTAGGTAAACCAAGTATGTGTCCAACGTAGTAATAATTTATTCTTACTTTTTTTTGTAGGTATGAGGACGATGTACTTTATGTTATTATTTAAGTTAATCTATCTGTGAAATATGAAAATATGTGAAAATATTTAAGTTTTTTAGTAAAGAAATGATTTTTATGGAACATTTTTTTCTTAAAAGTACGAGTGTGCTAAGTATATGACCACCACTGTATATATTGGGTCTAATTATTGAATCCGTTTCGATCGAAAAACTTGACAATTCGATCGAAAATTATTACGTTGCAATCATTGAAACCGTTTCGAAAATGAAGTTTTCGATGCAGTTGAACTTACTTGCCGACTTGATAAAATACATTCCGTGGCTAATAGATGGCGCTAATTTTCAAATCATTGAAACCGCAAAATCGAAAATATTCGTCGAAATCTATCCGTTGATTAGTGAACTGCGTAAATTGACAAAAATGGAGCATTTGTAAGTATATATGTAAAAAATAGCTGAGAACGCATTAAATTATGTTTAAAATTTGTGATTTAGAGACAAGAAACAAAAACACACCAACAAAAATCAATTTGAAGTACTAGTGGATATCATGAAGTTGCATCCAGACGTAGCTAAAGGATTTTCTCAAAGAACACCCGCGGAAATAAATGCTTTTTGGGAAGACACTTCAGAAAAGTTAAACGCTATGGGCCCTCCAGTCAAGGACAAGACTGGATGGAAAAAGGTATAAAAAACAGCACGCGTTTATATTATCGGTTAATATTGGTTCATTTATAGGTTTGGACTGATTTTAAATTTTCAGTTAAAAGAAAAATTATTAAAAATACAAAGCAAATTTCTGCAACAGGGTGTGGGCCCTTCAACCAAATAAATTTAAGTTCCCTCGAAGAGGAGGTCAGCGCTATACTTTCCCCCAATAAATCAGTAGAGGGATTGAAAGGTATACAAAGTTTGACATCCCTAGTACGAGTAAGAAGAGACCAATTGACGACATTTCTTCCCAGCCCCAAATGCAAAATGAAATATTATTTTTATCGTCTGACCAGCAAATGGAAGCAAATGGAGATACTGATCACCTGACCCTCTGTACACCGCACAAGAAACAGAAAATAAATAAAATGAGTCTTCTTGAGGAGCAAATAAATATCCAAAAAAAGATGGAGGACAATGTTTCAAAAGTTCTAAACACGCTTATGAAGCAACAGAGCGAACATGCACAAGAACAATCTGAAACAAACAGATTGATAAGAAAACTATATGAAATTAAAAAGATAAATTGAAGGAAATGAAGCGACATAATGCTGTAATGGAAAAAAAGAATTTTAGAACTTGAACTACAACATTTAAATAATCCATAAGTTTTTATTTTTAATTTCTAATAATTCGTTTAATGAATTTTTATGTTTATTTAAATAATTTTAATATGAATATATACTATGAACTTATATTTAAAAAAATCTAAAAAAAACTATCTCTAATTCTATTTGCTTCATTGGTGGGCGTATCATCTATATCATTCTCATCTTCGTTGGAATATGCATTTTCAGTTGTGTCCAGGTTTAACTCATTTATGTTTTCATTTGAATTAAAATGCAAAGGAATATTATGCAATGCGCAGCATAAATTGACAATACGCGCTGCTTTATATGGTGCGTAATGTAGTCCTCGTTCACTACAAAGACAACGAAATACCGATTTTAATAAACCTATTGTTTTCTCAATAACCATTCGGCCTTTAGCATGATATGTGTTGAATCTCCTTTTTCGCACGCATGTTATTGGTTCCCTAAACGGAGTTATGAGCCACGGTTGAAGAGGGTAACCTTTGTCACCTTTACAAAATATATATTCGATTGATACATTCGTATAAATTGATAGTATTTTTAGTAAATTATTCTTACCTAGTATTAAATATGCATGCCATTATGGTCGCACGCCTACATATGAAAAACATATATATGTATATATAGAATACTGAATAATAAGTTAATTTTGAATAAGCCTAACCAGCATAACATTCAGACTTGAGAATCCTTTGCGGTTAAAATACAGATGTTTATCTCTTGACGGTGCCATTATCTTTACGTGAGTTCCATCAACTGCCATTGCCACACCAGGAATTTTTGATTTGCCAAAAAAATATGTTTTTGCTTCCAATTCCTCGCTGGCGGTCTTGTCAATGGAGACCCACCTTGAACATAGCCTGTACTCAAGAATGTTGAGTACTTCATCTTATACAACACAAAATGTCGATTGAGCCATATTTATATTGAAGTCCTTTCCAATACAATGTTGATAACTACCCGTGGCTAAGAAACGTAGACATGCAGCAAGTTTTATTTTTGGAAAAAGAGAACCTTGTCTTTTTTCATTTCCAAGTTCATTTACGCATTCCCCCAAAATGTATATAAATGTCCTTTTGTTGATCCGAAAATTCTTGATGAAACTGCGTATGTATATACATTCAAACATATATAAATAAAATTTTGTTTTTTTAGCTTAAATAGTTCAACTCACTTATAGTCATCCATTTCCAGCACGTCTTTTGAAATATTCCTCAAATTTCTACACTCACGGCGAATGTTTACACTATTTTCATCATAACTATCACTTAAATATAATGCAATTGTATCCATTTCAAATATTTGTAAAAACGAATCAAAAAGCTAAGACAATTTATTTAATTTTTCAAACTTGTCAAATTTGTTGATAACACAGTTTCTTTATGGTATTGTAAAGCAGGTTATCGACGGTATCAATAATCGCATAAACATTTTCGATCGAAAATTCTATACGCAGCGAATTCGATTTCGATGCGGATTCAATAATTAGACCCATTATAGTTTAACTATGAGTTTTTTGTGGATTCTTAAACAGTAAATTATTCCGTCCACATCGAGAATGTTGCTCGTATTCCCCAATAATTTTCGATAAATTTTTAGATCATCTTCCTTGAATAAAGATAAATACAAATCTTAGCAAATCCATTTTGGGTTCTTAAATTCAGTTTGAATTTAAACGATATTAGTTTTTTTTATCAAAATATAAATATTTTCTTTTTCATAGCTAATTTCGTAATGTCAAATTTCAAAATTAGTTTAATTAAATTTATAGCAAATTATTCGCATTCGAAGCGAACATACTGGTTCGTAGCTTTACTCCAGCGGATTGGGTGATAGGACTGTTTGCTAATTAAGGTGGATTTTTGAATCCCTCTATTGTTTATAATATGAATGTTTGAGGCTATTAAGTTTTTCCTTGCTATGTTTAGTTTACAAATATAAACAATATCCATTTGAGATAATTTTTTTGTTGAATATGTCTAATTAATTACATAAACTTTATTTGTCTTTGTAGTATCTGCGGAAGATATATGGCGTGGAGTTACATCTGTAAGCAATGCCGGCAAGAAGAGAGGAAGAGGGAAAGGATCTGGTAAAAGAGTGGCAAAAGATCTAAACAGAGGGCAGACAATAGGGGTCGGAAGCAGAAATTTCGTGTGGCCTGGATTGAATGCGCCAATCGTTCGTGGGAAAACTTTAATTCAACAGGAGCGTTTATCTGAGGTTAACAATATGGATCAAAATATAAACAAAATTCGAGACCTAATGGGCACTTATCGAATCGCAAAAGTGAACTCAATTGATCGTGGATGGTCTGGAGCGAAAATGCCAGGCCGAAGCATAGGACCTCCGGATGCTATAAACGAAGAAATGTTCGAAAATTTTGACACAAGGGTGCTTGAGAATAAAATTGTATTTATAATGAAAGGAAATATGGGAAGAAAGCGGCGTTATTCTGTTCTTTCAATAACAGGAAACAAAAAAGGTTTAGCTGGCTTTGCAGTGGCAAAAGCTCCTGAGGTTCGTACTGCTTTGAGGAAATCTAAAAATCGAGCTGCTCAGAAAGTAATAAAAATTGAATTGTGTGATAATCATACAGTATTTCATGATTTTTCTTGTGCATTTGGCAAAACTGGAATTTTTTTAAAAGGGAAAAGAAAAGGTTTTTTTCATAATCAAAACTTTTTGGGGAAATGTTTGGTTTAAATTTTACATGAAAAATAAATCCAAAATTTCCCTTTTAAAAAATTTTTTTTTCCTCCCAAAAAAAAAAAAAAAAAACAAATTTTTTAAGCCCCCAAAAAGGACTCCCCTTTAAAAAATCGGAAATTTTTTTTTTCAAAAACTCAAAAATTTTGGACATTTTTTTGGGTTTTATTTTTATGTTTTCTCCTTTTTTTAAAAAAAAAAAAAATTCGTAACAAAAAATTTAATTAAATTTTTAAGGGATTTCCAAACGTTTGCAAAACAAATCTTCTTTTATTTTTTTTTGAAAAAACCATAAAATTTTTTCCCCCAAAAGAAAAAATTTCTGTTTCAAAAATTCAAAAAAAAAAAATTTTAATTTCATGAACCCCACTGTTTTTTTTTTTTTTTGATTGAAACCTATAGAAAAACAAAAAATTTAAAAATTTTTAACCGGCCTTGGGCAAACAAAATTTTTAAAAATTTAATTAAGAAAAAATTGCCCAAAACGATAATCGTGGAAAAAATTTTTTCAAAATTTTTAAAAAATTAAAAAAAAGGACCCCACAATTTTTTTGAACGTGGGGTGAAAAAAAAATTTTTTTAGGGTGCTTAATTTTTCCAATTTTTTTTTTGGGTTTCATGAAAAGTTGTTTTTTAAAAAAACACGCAATTTTTTTAAAAAAATTCCGCTTATAACCCCACAACATTTCATTTTTGGAAGAAAACAATGGAAATAAAAAATTTTTCAAACGGTTTTGTCTTTAAAGTGGTAACCCCGTTTTTTTCAAAAGATTTGTCAAACAAATTTTGAAATATGGGTTTAGAGAACTTTGTATTGTACTCATTCCATTTAAGCAAGCGTATTCACAGCGCATATTGTTTCATTGTAAGGTACAAACTCTAGAGCTTCAGAAATTGTCATTACCTTCACTCGTGTCTGCGTCCTTTTCCTTATCATCAAGCAAGTCAGCATTCCATGCAGTAATATTCGAATATTCAACTTTAAAAAGAACCCGGTGGAAAGAGCACAGAGAGGGATATTATGCTGATGATTACTTCAATTTAATAAGTTATGCCACATTTTTTCTAAAACGCATGAGGGCTCATCCTATGCAAGATTTAATAGCAAAATTGCATAACGAAGATCGTGTTTCTACAATAATTCATGAATCGACAGGCCTTCTTGAGCCACAATGGATGCTTACAACTGATTGCGATAATACTGAACATTAAATCGATGCATTTATAGAACAAATCTGAATTTGTTCTAGTTTGAAATCACTACATAAATAAAATCATATCTTACTCTTTTAACAAATACTGTATTAAACCACGTTTTAAAAATTTTGAATAACCTCAATGCCGTCTGCATTGGCTCATAACATAAAAGTAACTCTCTCCTTACGTATTTTTCTGCCTAATACAGTCTTCACAAATGGCGAGGTAGCTTTTATCAGGGAGACATTGGAAAAGGAGGCCTGATGGGTCAGGATTATACAATTGTTCCATACGAACATTTGCTACATTTTTGTCCGTAAAACATTAAAAAATGGTGCAATTCTTAATGTATAGCTTAATAAAAATTCACCACAGACTTTAAGAATGCTTATTCCATACCGACGCTTAGATTTTGAAAACCAGCCCAAACCAACCATCAGAGTCCATGCCGGGTAGAACGTGTTAAACAAGCAATTTATGACTGCAAATATAAATTCTAAGACTACATATGTACATATGTATGAACATATTTATTTGCATGCAATTTCTAACAGAAAATTCCGTTACATGTTTTATTTTTGTTTTTGCATACCCATGTGTACATCACTACATACACATGTGTATACAAATCAATCACAATCGATATGTCCGAAATTAAAATGATATCAGAAATAGAAAAAAAAGTCTCGAAAAAATTTAGAAGCACTTAACTTTTTAAAGTTCCGTGTGACGACTAAAAGCTGCTTAACTTATCCGTATCCTTAACTTTTGTGCGTCTTAACTTTTCTGAACATCTATTATGTGTTGTTTTGCAAAAAATATTTCAACCATTTTGTGATTAAAGTATAATAAAACAATATGAATAATGGATCTAATTATTGAATCCGCATCGAAATTGAATTCGTTGCGGAAAGAATTTTCGATCGAAAATATTCATGCGATCATTGATACCGTCAAAAACCTGTTTTACCATACCTTAAGCAAACTGCGTTATCAAAAAATTTGACAAGTTTGAAAAATTAAATAAATTGTCTAATAGCCCTGACAGACGAAAGTGCTAATATGCGGGCTTAATTTACATTTACTTGCGCATTTGACTCATGTTAATGCAAGTTTGTAATGTACAAGAATTTCGCGCATTTATCTGAATTTATCAAATTTGAGTAGGCAGCACTGCCCGAAAATGGCGAGTTTTTGCTATTGTTTAACAGGTGTCGCTTAAAGTCTGCTGCCTGCTTTGCGTTAACAGCATCTGAGGTGAGCAGTTTTATATTGCTAATTAAATTATGTGCAAGTATATTAACAAAAACAAATTTTAATATTTTTAGATGGCTGAAAATAAACAATGCACAGTTTGCTATTAATTTTTCCAATATTCTTAACTTTTTCGCATTACAATCGATTATTGCTTTTAATTTCACTCTATTGTCTTTTAAGGTAGTTAATAATAAACGATTATAAATTTATATAGATTTTCCAAAAATACCAAAATTTTTATTAATAATTTATCTTATTAATTTTTAATAAATAAACTATTTCATTATCAGTTGCCTAAATGCACAAGTCTGCCGTCTGTCACCACAAAATTTCAATGCTCATTAACATTGTATTAATTTTGCTCGTCTGTCAGGGCTATTAGCTTTTAGGTTCGCTTTTACAATTATTTAAAATGGATACAATTGTATTATATTTAAGTGATAATGATGATAAAAATAGTGTAAATAAATGGATGAGTATAAGTAAGTTGAACTATTTAAGGTAAAAAAAAAAACAAAATTTTATTTACATAAGTATGCATGTACATACGCAGTTTTATCAAACATTTTCGGATCAACAAAAGGGCATTTACAGTAGAATCCCGATTATCCGAACACCGATTATCCGAATATCCGATTATCCGGACTCATTCGTCTCGACTCTAATTGTCAATTTGAAAATGTTTTAACGGCGCAATGATATATGTTACGACAGAAAGAAAGAAATAACAGAAGCAATGAAAATTCTTAGCATTGGTGGAGGGTGCGATGAAGAAAACATTAAGGAATGGCTGAACTGCGATTATGAAGACCCTGAATTCCAAATATTAACTGATGAAGAAATCATTGAGGATTTGAACAATAACGAAAGAGAAGATGAAGAAGATACTGAAATTGGGGATGTAGGTCAAGTACCATCTCACGCAGAAGCTTTTGAAGCTCTTGATATTGCTTTTAAGTGGTTTGAAAGACAGGATGTATCGGATCCCATACAGTTGTTACAACTGAAACGCATCAGGGACTTGGCCGCAATGAAACGAAATGATTCTTTGCGTCAAAGACCAATAACAAGTTATTTCCAACCAAAATTTTAAATTACATAGGCATTATGTAATACATTATTTATCGTTATAGCTCGGTTTTTATATATCGTACATACATATGAATTATCTGAACAACACTTGTAAAACTTATTACATAATAAAACTTTACTATATTTTAAATATTGTTTGATTTGCTTTGAAATCGATTATCCGGATTTTCGATTATACGGAATACCCCTGGTTTTAATTGATCCGGATAATCGGGATTCTACTGTATTTGTATGCATTTTGGAGAAATGCGAATTGAAAACTTTCTGCATGTCTACGTTTCTTAGCCACAGGCAGTTGTCAAACATTGTATTGGAAAGGACTTCAATATAAATATGGCCCAATCAACATTTTGTGTTGTATTAGATGAAGTACTCATCTTGTACTTGAGTACAGGCTATGTTCAAGATGGATTTCCCCTGGCATGACCGCCAGCGAGGAATTAGAAGCAAAAACATATTTTTCTGGAAAATCAAAAATTCCTGATGTGGCAATGGCAGTCCATTCGGCTATACCAAATGCCCTCACTGAATGTATAAGGAAAGTTTTTCACAACTCAATTATAGCTTGAAAAATGTTGGAAAGTATTGTTTATTATATTTAATGTAGAAAAAAGAATCCGGCGAAAATACAAACAAAGTAAAATCGTTAAAAATCCTACATATTTGGTGTTCAAGATGTGGCAACGCACGTTTCCTCATAATTGTAAACAATCTAACCTTTTCAACGATGAGTGCGCTAAGCGATCTTTAAATTTATAAATATAGCTAAGATATAACAAAAGTGAAATGTGAACTTAATGTGTATCAATGTTTAAAGTGTACATATGTATATTTGAATATACAAAGTGAAAAATGTGAAAAAAATCTGTGAAACATTGTTAATACAAAATTTTAAATTTAATTTATTTTTGGATTGCCAAATTTTGGGAGGTTTTTTCGATTAAAATATTTCGAATTTTAAAAAATGCTTTCCCAGAAGTTTTCAGCCTGATTTGTATACTTTTTTGCAAATTCCAAGTTTATATGTTGATACGCCTTTGATGTATAGGGCATTTGGCGAAGTACTCGTCCATGCAAACAGCTTTTGTGCAATGTTCTCCTGATTGTACTGGCACTTACTGGTTTATCTAATGCCACCGCTATACCTATTGATATTTGAAGGGTTTGAGGCTGGATTTTTTTACTTCTCGTACTTTTTATCGTGCTTCAGTGTCAGTAAGGCGTTTTGGTCGGCCCGGTCGTGACAAATTTTCAACAGTCTGATGTTTACCCTGTTTATCAATAATTTTTTTTATTGTGCAATAGTGTCTTCCAACTATTTCTCTAATTTCGCACAAAGATTTTTTATTCAAATGTAATATTATTTTTTAACCGTTTCATTGATTGTTCGCACACCCATTAAAAATTTTGCTATTTTACCGACGTAACCTAAAAACAACAATAATGATATAAAAAAATATGTTATATTATACTCACTCTCTTGAATAGTAACGGTTTCCAAAGGATATTTGGCGCGAAATAAGTATTAAAAACAAACAACGGTTGTTGCCCCTGTTTACTTTTTTTGACAAGTAAAAAACGAGAGAATTTTTAGTGTAAGTGAATTCTTTTTACCTGTGTTTAGTTTTTGTTTATCATTAATACTAAGTTAAACTTAGTAAATACTTTAATATTGATAGAATTTCTGTTTACTTATTTATGACGCTCACAGTATATTAAACAAGTGCTTAGTTGTGACAAATAAGCTTAAGTGAGTTATTAAGCTAATTAATTTTATATATTTTTAACTTTTTTTGAAATCGGGCCTCGCGGAAGATTTGACAGAAGAAGTAAAAAGGGAAAAATTATTGCATATCATGAAGAGTGTTTGTCAAATCGAGACATGTCAAGACGATTAAATAGATCAAAAGATATTGTAAAAAAAATGGAACGCTGACAAACGTGAACGAACCTAGCTTTTAACGGTGCGAGACAAATAAAACTGGTTTTGTAGAGCACTCACCTTTGATGTTTACACACTTCAAAGAAGGAAAAAGGGATTTGTTTGTACAGGCTTTGCGCGGAAAGTAACAGGACTGAGTCGATTTAAAAAAAAATATTGAACTAGTCATTACAATTTTTGAAAAACTTTCAAAAGCGCGATTTCGAAGCATTGAAGGCGTCACGGAAGGCATTCTCCGGAATAGCCTTAAGAGCCGAAGTGCATGCTGCTTGGATCACCTCTGTCGTCTCAAGTGCCTCTTTATCTCGGGTTCATACTCAAAGATCCATGACTCGTCGTCTGTGATTACGTTATTCAAAAATTATTTCTTGGCACACTTGCACTTGCCACTTCCAATTTTAGTCGTCAGTGAGCACTTTTGGGACCATCTTCGCGCATACCTTACGCATGTTCAAGTGCTCCGTCGCATTGTTATGAACTATATATATTGATAAATTTAACATATGGACTAATACTTAGTCGATGGTCTGAGTTCAAAACTTTGCGCACGCGAGACACATAATCGGTGTTTGTTGAAGTCGCAGGTCTCTCAGCACGGTCTTTACCAGCGTCTTCTTCCCGGCCCTCCAAAAGGCCTGGTGCCACCAAACACACCACTTCTTGCTAAAGCAACATCTGGGTAAGCCTGCTTGATTATATCAAACGTCAAACGAAAATTTGCGACAATACCGAGTTTCACACAGAATTTAAACTATTCAAATCTATCTTGGATTCCACAACACCTCTGATTATTTTAATGGTTTATTTACCCATTTTCTATTAATACTGTTTCGAAATATAACGCACTTATACGTTTTTCGTTTGTAAAGAATCACATTCCCATCCACCATATCATTTCGCTGGAATTCATAGTCTGTTCTGTCGAAATACGGAACAGTACATCTGTTGGTGTCATTTTCCGACACATTTCAGACTGCACGTCACACGCATTGTCGTACGTTGTCTACATCTGTACCTCAGAGAGCTACAATGAGTAATATATTGTATAGTATGTTTGTTCATGCTGACACATACTTTGACGGATTCTGTCATATTTACTAGTGCATATGTACATGAGCATGTATATGGAAAAGGAATAAAAAGAGTCCTAAATTGAAAAAAAAAAAAATTAGTTTAAAAAATGTACATTTTGTTTATACAAAACGTCAAATAAATGTACATTTTGGTTATACAAAACGTCAAATAAAATCAACGTACATACATATATCTCATTAGAAAGTTGAGAAAAAAATCGATACTTTTCCCACTAGTTATTTTTATAATGAAATAATTCTTCGTATGCGCAAATATTTAAAAGTATATTTTGGCAGTGTTGAAATTTTAAAATTTATAAAAAAAAAAAGTTTTGTATCTCATACAAAGCAAAAACATGTTTTGCCAAAGATAAATGATCGGGATGACAAGATGAGTTGAATTCCGAATAAAACTGTTTTGTTAAAAACGACTAAAATAGTATCAGGAGTCAATTACTAGATTTGTCAGATTTTGTCGGTGGAGTCTGTATCAAAATTGTACGATGCGCGTGGCAACACACATAGGCGGGGGTCCACATTTAGTCAATATCAAATATCTCCGGACTTACTATACAAATTTCAACCAAATTCGGTAGAGAACATTTCCTATGCCAGAGTACAAAAATACGCGAAATTGACACAATTTAAATTCCATCTGACTCTTTCAATTTCCAGTATACAAATAAAGTAGCAATGCTTACATATATGGAGATATTCTTTTGCCTTACAAGTATTCCATCTTGAGTCTAAAAATTGTCAAAATCGGAGGGTAACTTTGCAACCCTCCAGAGAACGAATATGTGAACTATTCTAATGGCTAACTTTTAACTAAAAATATCTGTCAATGTTTGAGTTATATACATGAAATTTGGATAGAATCCCTTCCTGATAATAGTATGTACGTAATTCCCTTAGCCCCATACACAGGGTCTGTCGCAAAAGAAACATAACTTTTTAAATATAACTGTTTCTGGTAGATCTGGTAAAAAGTTTGATCTCTTGTTGACATTTCGTAATAATTTCAAGACAATTGGATAACTACAATCGATGTTATCGATCAAAAAGTGACAACAGCTTTTGGTCATCGGTTGTAAAATGCATTTTGAATAAATAACAAATATTAAATTTTGTTTTAAACTTGGGAAAACGTTTACTGAAACATTTCAAATGATGAAAAAAATTTATGGTGATCAGTGTCTATCCCGTAGTAATGTGCATGGGTGGTTTAAGCGATTCCAAGACGGTCGTGGGGACCTCTATGACGATCACAGTTCGTTTGATTTGAATAACTTAAACACAAATTACGTAGAAATTAAGAGTAATATTCATACGTAGATGGTAACTAATTAATTCCTTTATATTTTAGCTCCCAACTAAGCTATGTGGTTTTTTTCGACATAATCGACTAGAGCGGCATGTGTCTAAAAGAAGATTTTCTCGCCTCGTTCACGTGTGCATTAAGCCTTTTGTAGTGGGCATCTGCCTGACTCCTTATTTCTTCGGTTTTAGGTCTCGATGAATATCCGCATTTCTGCAATACCAGGGAGCATTTACAATACCTCTTAGCACCTTGTTTTGAAAACGTTGTATAATATTGATACTACCAGCACTGGCACACCCCCCCCAGTTGCGCACCATATGACCATACCGGCTTGATTATTTGTTTATAAAGAAGTAATTTGTTGTATATGGACAGGTTTGACCTTCGCCCAATTAGCCATTTCATTTTCGAAAATTTCAGATTAAGTTCAATCCTTTTTATTTTAATATGCTCTTTCCAACGTAATCTAGCATCAAGCGTGATGCCAAAATATTTAGCTGTATTTGCGTATAGTATGCAGACATCTAGAATACTTATAGGTTGATAAGTGATTCTTTTGTTTGTATAATTTACATGAACCGATTTGCCACCGTTTAGTTTTATTCTCCATTTTTTAGTCCAACTTACTACAGAGTTGATCACATATTACAGGTGTTCTGCTGTTTTTTCGACGCATAGTATTGCAGTGTCATCAGCAAAAGTGGCAGTCATACTGTTTGGTGCTAACGGTAAGTCTCTTTTATACAGCATATATAAAAGTGGACCTAAGATACTTCCCTGAGGAACTCAATTTCTTTAAGTTTGGAGAATTCATTTCCTTGTTTTACACGGAAAAATCTAATGGTGATATACGATTCTAAAAGAGCACAATACTCAACCGGAAGACATGATTTTAGTTTTTGCATAAAGCTTCGTACCATACCTTGTCAAACGCTTGCCGAGCATACGTTTCCCTCCAGAGATTTTTCTATTTCTGATGTTATTCGGTGAATTTGTTCTATTGTTGAATGCTTATTTCTAAAACCGAACTGATGCGATGGGAATTTAAAGACGCATTTGATTTTAATTAGTTTAAAAGGGGGGGTTTTAAAACCAAGGGGAGCCCGTTTTTAATTTAAAAAATTTAAAATTTTTTTGCAAAATCTTTAAAAATTTTCCCTTTTGAAATAAGAAAAAAATATTGAACTTTTTACTTTTTTTGTTTGGGGGAAAAATTTGGGGGAAAACCCCATTTGGGTTTTTTGGTTCCAATTCGAAAGATTTTGGAATTGCTTTTCAAAAGGGGAAAAAAAGATTTGGGTTTTTAAAAATTTATTGATTTTAAATTTTAAACCCATTTTGAAATTTAAAATTTTCCTTTTTTTTAAAATTTTTTTTTCCCTTCCCAAAAAAAAAAAGAAATTTTTTGGCCCCTTTTTTAAAAAAGGCCCCCCCCTCTTATAAATCCGGAAATTTTTTTTCCCAAAACAAAAAATTAAAATTTCGTTTTTATTTTTAAAAATTTTTCTTAATTTGAAATTTTTTGGGTAAATTTTCCCCCCCAAAAAAAAAACGATTTTTTAACCCCTTTAAAAAAGGTCCCCTTTTTTTTGAAATTTTTTTCCAAAACCAAAAAAAAATTTGGTTTTTTTTTGTTTCCCCAAAAGAAAAATTTAATTTTGTAACAAAAAATAATTATTTTTTAATTCAATTAAACCCCTTTGGCTTTTTTTGATTTTTTCTGACCGCAAAACAATTAAAATTGGTTTTTCAAAAAGTTTTAATTTTGGGAATATAAAAATTTTTAATTATGACAACCCACGTGATCCTTTCCTGGTTGGAAAATATAAACAAACCCCGGAATTTTTTAAAAAAATTTTTTAAAAAGTGGAAAAGGAAAATTTTTTATTGAAAGATAGGGGAGGCCTTTTCCGGTTTAAACCCTATTGGAACTTTTCCCTTTAAAATTTCCAGCTGTAATTTAAAAATTCCCCAAGGCCCAAACCTTGCTTTTTAAACCCTTTTTTTAAAAACCTTTTAATTTCACTTTTAAGTTCACAAATAGTGATTGCTGGGATTGTTACATGATCCTGTTGAATACTATTTAAAGGGAAAGCCATTTACTATCCTCGTTTGGACGAAAAGTTTCAGCTAGGTGTTTTGCAAATTCATTAGCTTTATCACAATCACTTCTAGCCCATGTATTGGAAGCAACTTTTAGTGGTGCAACGTGACTTATTGGACGTTTCAGATACTTTGTACTTTTCCAGAGTGAGTTATCATCTTTTTTGTCAGCGGATAGTTGAGATAAATATTTATTAATTGACTCATTCTTAATATGAACAATTTCTCGTTTTAATTCTGCTGTTGCCTTATTAAGGTTGGTTTTGTCGAGAGGTAAACGGGTTTGTTGCCATTTCCGTCGTAACTTTCTTTTCTTAATTGGGAAAGGGTTTTTATTTCTTTTAGGTAATTTGAACCTATAATTTTCCGCTTTATCTCCGCAGTATTATCCCAAGCTGCTTGTTGAATTTATTTCGTAAATGTGTTAACTTCTAACTCTAGTTGTTCAATTGTTGTGATTTTTGGACACTTTATTTTAGTCTGAAGTATTTGTTTGAACGAAGTCCAGTCCGTATTTTTGTTGTATAACTTCAGACTAGTATCTCTTTTAATTACTGTTTCACTTACTGTTAAATATAATGGGGAGTGATCAGAGCTTAGATCTAACCCACCTTCTATTTCTATGAAATTTCGAGATATTCTGGTTATAAAGAAGTCTACAACGTCTGGTATTTTGTTGGTGTCCGTTGGCCAATAAGTTGATGCTCCGGTAGATAGAAACTCACACCCGGTTTTTCTGCCTGGAATAAGTCTTGCCCTTTAGCTGTCGTTAGGCGCAATCCCCAGTAAACATGCTTAGCATTAAAGTCGCCTCCCATAGTAAATTTGTGTTTGTGCATATTGAGAAGTTCTTTATATTCTTCAACGAGGATTTTGTATCTCGGCTGGCAATATATTTCAGTAATTGACAAGGGTTGGTTCATTGCTTTTAATGTAATACTTATGGTTTGCATATTGTGCGTACTGATTTTTCTATCCTCATAATGTTTAATGCTGTTTTTAACAATAACAGCAGTGCGTCCCCTCGCACAATTACTAGGTTGGATTGTATGATAGTTATCGTAATTTTGGAAAGTTATATGGCTATGTCTCGTAAAATGAGTTTCGGATATTAGGCATACATCTATTTTCTCTTTTTGTAAAATAAGTAAAAGCTCTTCTTGGTCCTTTAATAGTCCATTTGCATTCCATGTCATAACTGGGAGAGCACTATACATGCCTTAGATTTTGTTTTATTTTTTTCGAGGTAATTCATACGCCTGCATCGTTATTGAATTTTTCTTGTTTATTTAACTTCTCAAGGATTTGAGTTAGTAGGTCTTCGGTAATCATTGTGTTTTGTTTTTCGTTCACCACGTTTGAGTTGTTTTTCAATACTTCGGAAAAAGTGAGCTTACTCGTCTGTACACAATCTTGCTTGTTGACAGTACTTGTATTACCAATGGGTAGATTATTTAATATACCGCATTTAACGCACTTTGACATTTTGCCACAGAAGTTCTTGGAGTGTCCAAATGCCTGGCAGTTTTTACATTGTGGAATAAGTTTAGAATTCCTAACAGGGTCGATGAGAACAACGGTGTGAAGAATGTGTTTGATTTCATCAATTTTCTTGATGTCTTCATTAGAATCAAAAGTAGCTAAAAACATGTTTAAAGGTTCTCGTGTTTTCCACTTGAGTTTATTTACGACGTTCATAACATTTAAACCTTGTTCTTTTAAATCAGCAATAATATCACTAATGCTGCCCGAATGGTGGAGACTTTTAATCATAACCTTTATTGGACGCGTTTGTTTGTCTTCAAAGGAATACCATGAAGCTCCCGACGCAGACAACATTTTTGTCACTGATCTGTAGTCATCACTTGATGTAACGCTTATGTTATGAGTGTCGTTATTTAATAGTTTAAATACAAATGAACCCATAGTATTATCTTTAATTAGGTTATTTAGTTCTTTATAATAAGGGATATTCGAAATCATAATAGGTGGAGGCCGCGTTTCATATTTCGGTTTTTCATTTTTAACTGTGTGGTTTTCACCGCTCGATGAAAAAGTATTATATTTTAAGATCACTTCCGGTGAAGCTTCGGCCTTACGCTGTTTACTAGGCCTTTTATTTTTCTTTAAAATCCAGTCTGTTTCCATAGCTAATTCTTTGGCACAAGTGGACGATTATTTTGTTCTTTAAGCTTTTGATTTTCACTTTTTAATTGTTCGCATAATTGTTCTAAATCTTTCAATTTTTGTTTCAATTCATCTACTTCGGAAACAAATTTTTCCGGTTGGCATGCTGTTATTTCCTGACCCCTCCAGGGAGTGGGGTGCGAAGCATAATCCAGCTATGTATTATATGTTTATTGTATAAGGGATTATTCGTAGGTAATGGTGAGTTAGTTATCCAATAGTTAGTAAAAATAAATAAATAAATATATATGTGGCAACTACCAGATGAAACGTTTACCAATTTAGGTGTATACTCTTAGGCTAGCCTAGTACAAGTAGAAAAGCTTAACTTAAAGAACGCAAATACAATTTGGTTCTTGTACTGGATAACAATAAAGCTTATACTATGGTAGTGACTTTTCCAAATTCCTTTTTGCGGGTCAAAGTCCAATAAGAAAAAGTGGTAATAGGGTGCCTTACATCTACCAGAGAACTTAAAGTATAGAGAAGGTGCAGGTTCGACAGCGATCATTTTATAAAATTGTGATACGGAATTTCACCTCACAACCACAGAATTCACGATGTGAAATGTTAATATTTTTAACAGTTCTCTCACATACTCCACCAGTGAGAATGAAGAGAAATAATATAAGTATGTACGGCATATGATGCCATAGCATGTACATACATACACATATTGAATATTGAAGAAAAATAAGTTCATTGATATTAAATTTTTAACAGCTAAAAATGTGTACAAATGCAGCTCTCTCACATAGTCAAGAATATGAAGAGACATAAATATGTAACATATGTATGTATGCATGCTCCTTATGATACTCCTAGCCACAGCATTGTAAGTATGTATGTACATATGCTTTTGTGTTTTGCCGTCGGCATTTCCATATTGGCATGTAAAAATAATTATGATATGAGGTATGAATGCATGCATAATAATATTTATAGTCAATTTGGACTTGCATATTTAATATTTTTATTTAATTTTTACATAATAATGTATACTATAAATATTTTTGTATTATATTTCTTACTAATAGAAGTTAAATTTATCACAAAAATATATACATATGTATGTATGTATGTACATATTCTATCATATTGTTACGATTTTACTGCTTGCTAGTTCACTTTGTTAGGTTCGTATCTCTGGATTGACAAATAAAACTACAACTGTTTAATTTAATTCAACTACTCTTTATTTCTCAACTCGTCTTCACTATAGCAGTTTGCTCTTAGCACTGATCGATTACGTTCGTGCTGCCACGGCTTATATAGCCACGCACTTCTCGCTGATGCCGACGTGTCCTTCTAGAATATCGCGTCTGGAAATTACCAGAACATAATGCCATACGGCGCCAGACGCAAGCAGACAGCCGCGGCGCCAGATGTCTACAACAAGACAAATGCTATTCCATATACCTACAGCTATTGTTCATAATAAGGGATGCATATAGTAATACAAATACAACTTAATACTACTTTTTGTAATACTGCCCTCCACTAAAGCCTAATCGTCCCGATTAGGCACAAATCCTCTTGAACCAAATGGGGCGAGCCTCTCCAAATGCACTACTTTCATTTTACATCGTGCTTTCCCATTTCTTTGTATGCGGTATACCACGTCATTAAGTCGTTTCATCACCATATAGGGTCCTTCCCAGGCTGTCTGCAATTTCGGGGACAAGCCTTTCTTTCGAAGTGGATTGTACAACAGGACCAGATCACCTTCTTCAAAACCTTTTGAATTTGCCGCTTGATCGAACCGGTCCTTCATCTTATTGCTCATCAGATGCGTGTGCTGTCTTACCATTAGATGCAATTCATTCATTTCTTCCTTTAAGGCCGAACAATAATCTCCATCATTTCTTGCAGCTGTAGGATTCGTTCCAAACTTAAGATCAGCAGGGAGTCGCAGATCAGATCCGAAAATAATCTTTGCTGGCGTGTAACCAGTTGTCTCGTGCTTCGCTGAACGATACGCCAGCAGGAATATCTGGATACACTTGTCCCAATTCCGTTGATCTTTATCAACGATTTTCCGCAGATGTTCTTCGAGCGTTCGGTTGAATCTCTCCACCATTCCATCTGATTGTGGATGTAACGCTGTTGTCCGTGTCTTGTGGATGCCCAATAATGTACAGACTTCTTGGAAAATGGAAGATTCGAAATTCCTGCCTTGATCTGAGTGTAATTCGACGGGCACTCCGAACCTTGTTATCCAATTTTCTACAAACGCTTCGGCTATTGTCTTCGCTTCTTGGTTTGGTAAGGCATATACTTCTGGCCATTTACTGAAATAGTCCATGACAACCAGTAGATATTTGTTTCCGGCCGTACTGGTTGGGAACGGACCTGCAACATCCATTGCGACTCGTTCAAATGGTGATCCCACGTTGTACTGTTGTAGCCTACCGCGACTCTTGGCTTTAGGACCTTTAGCTGCCATGCACTCTACGCAATTACTTATCCATTCTGCTATGGAATCTCGACAACCGATCCAGTAGAACCGTTGTTTAATCTTCTCAATAGTTTTTGTAATCCCAAGGTGCCCTCCACTAGGTCCATTGTGATATTCTTTCAATACTTTCGGGATCATGGACTTCGGTACTATGATCAGCAGACGAGACTGTTTGCCATCTTCGCTTTCCCAGGTACGATGAAGGTATCCATTAACGAGGTTTATGCTGTTCCATTGGGCCCAATATGCTTTTGTCGTTGGACTCTCGTTACTTATTTGTTCCTTTGGTGGTCGTACCCCATTTTCTTTGGCCATTACCAGCTTTGCAAGATCAGGGTCCTCCAGCTGATTGATTCTGATGCGATGAGGAGTCCAATCATCTTCAGGTTCGATATTCAGTAATCGCACATCGATTATACCTTCTTTTTCCTCTGATTTGGAGCAATGTTTACATTCCAGTGGACAAGGGCGACGTGATAATGCATCCGCATTTTTGTGGTGAATCCCCTTTCGATGTTCCGTTTCGTTTAACGACTTGTGAGATGTGGATGCTTCGTCCTCGTTATCTGTTGGTTGTTTCCGTTTTGATGGGTTTACTTTTATATTGCAATTTCGGGCAAAGTGACCCGCTTTTCCACAGTTGAAACATCTGCCTGTTGTATTTACTCGCGGTGAAGCAATTGTCTTCAGAGTCTTCAATATTTCTTCCATCAGCGCCGGTTGTTCCATTTCAACCCTTTGTACCTTGTGTGCTGGTTTACTTAGCAAGGAAGCTGTTTCCTGTGTGAGGGCGTGCGAAACCGTTTCAGCAAACGTTCTTTTTGGCAATGCATATGTAGCGCGTTTGGTGTCCACATCACGAATTCCATTTATGAAACATTGAATTTTTACCCTCTCAATGTAATCCACAGGTGCATCTGCATTTGCCAAATGAGCCAGTCGTTCTATTTCAGTTGCGAACTCTTGCAATGACTCGTTCATTTTCTGACCCCTATTTTGCAGTTCGATCTGGTATATTTGTTTCCGGTGCTCACTACCATATCGTCTTTCTATCGCACTCATCAATGCTTCATAGTTGTCCCGTTCACAGTCTGGAATAGTCTGAAGGATTTCTGCCGCAGGTCCTTTCAATGATACAAACAAGGACGCCACCTTGTCCGCTGCATTCCAATTATTGGCCATTGCTGTCTTTTCAAACTGAAGTTTGAAAATTTGAAATGGAATACTTCCATCGAATGTGGGTGCCTTCAATCTTTGATTATTTGTTGATGGTGCAGGGCCATGTAGTTGCAGTTCTCGCACACGATTACTCAATTGAAGAAATTCTGATTTTAAATTTTCTTCGTCATTTTTTAACGTGCTTAATTCGTCTTCAAATTTTGAAAATTTCTCTTGCACTTGTTTTTGTACTTGTAAAGTATTTTCTGTAATCTGTTGTACCAAACGATTTTCTAACTGCGTATTATTTTCAGTCATTTGTTGTGTAAGGCAAGACTTTAACTGCGATGTATTTTCAGCTATTTGCGTCATTTGCTGTGCCAGACGATTTTCTGTTTGCACTGCATTTTCAGCTATTTGCTGTGCCAGACGATTTTCTGTTTGCACTGCATTTTCTGCCATTTGCTTAATAGCCACTAACAACGTGTTCATGTCTACACTTGATGATGTTCGTTGTTCTTCTACTTTCTCTTCTACCTTTGTAGAAGTTTCTGGCCCAACAAATTCGAACTCGTCCACATTAATTCCATCCGCTTCCATTGCTTCACGTAATCGTGCCTGCAGATCCGCCTTTTGCCCGCTTATCGGCAAATTACGCTCCTCCAGTTCCTTTTTTAATTGCTGAATTCTCAATTCTCCGAATTTAACCATCTTGAATTTGGATTATTTGACAATCCCACTTCTGACACCAATTGTTACGATTTTACTGCTTGCTAGTTCACTTTGTTAGGTTCGTATCTCTGGATTGACAAATAAAACTACAACTGTTTAATTTAATTCAACTACTCTTTATTTCTCAACTCGTCTTCACTATAGCAGTTTGCTCTTAGCACTGATCGATTACGTTCGTGCTGCCACGGCTTATATAGCCACGCACTTCTCGCTGATGCCGACGTGTCCTTCTAGAATATCGCGTCTGGAAATTACCAGAACATAATGCCATACGGCGCCAGACGCAAGCAGACAGCCGCGGCGCCAGATGTCTACAACAAGACAAATGCTATTCCATATACCTACAGCTATTGTTCATAATAAGGGATGCATATAGTAATACAAATACAACTTAATACTACTTTTTGTAATAATATTAATCTTATGTATCTGCACATGATCATATGAATGCATGTATACGCATGTGCGCGTTCAGAAATTCAAGTCATGGTTTTATCACTTATTAATATATTACATGTGCGCGCATTGATCTGCATGTTCATACATTCATATACATATACTTATCTCTCTATATATATAAAAATGAAATGGTGTATAGTTGTAACGCTAAAACTCGAAAACGGCTGAACCAAATGAAATACTTTCTTTGGGGGATTTGTTTGATATTACCAGGCGAATGTCATGTCTTAAAATCAGAACAAAATATTAAGGAGGCGTGGCACCTCCCATACAAATTGAATTTTTCAAGTCGAATATCTTCAAAAGTGCTTAAGGCAGGAACATGAAAATTGGTACAGAGCTACAGGATAACAACCCCACTCTCACCTATAAAACCGGGGGCTATCGAATAAGGGGGCATGGTACCTCCCATACAAACTAAATTTTTTAAGCAGAATATCTGTGATAGGGTTCAAGGTAGGGACCTGAAAATTGGTATAGACCTATATGGTATCAAAAGCCTTCCTACACATAAAAGAAGAAAGATACAAACTGAATTTTTCAAGGTGAATATCTTCAAAAGTGTTTAAGGTAGGAACATGAAAATTGTTATACAGCTATAGGAAACAACACCATTCTCACCCATAAAACTTGGCCTTATCGAAAAAGGGGGCGTGGTACCTCCCATTCAATCTTTAATTATTATGGTTGTTAATCCATATATTTTCTCATTTTCCACCTAGCACGACATTCTGGTTGTTTCTTGCTATTTTTGTTTATTTATCGGTGACAGTAGCGGTTATAGCTTAGTACGCAGCTCTCAAGAAACGTAAAAACTTCATATAAAAAAACGCTTAAGAAACGGTCCAGAAACGTTCCTGCGATAAAGTTACTTGTGCTAGTACGCAGCTCTCAAGATATCTAGTACTAATTTTTAATACTTTTTTTCAATAAAATGTGAATATGGCAAACCTGGTTTTGCGAAGAAACATCAAATCAACAATTGTTTCTTGAGGGAAATTCGAAGTAATCGTCAAATTCATCCTTAATTAGTTGAAATCATTATTATAAAGTATATTCCATTTTGAAATGTTGTATAAAACCAACCAATCATCAACAACATTCCTTATATCTCAATGAAAATATTTGTGTTACCATACACATACATACATACATGCATACGCACAAAGTTTGTTTACTTTGTTTATTCTCTCTTGCTCTTCTAATGTGGATCATTCACAATGCGTAACCAGCTGTCAACATTACTTGAGAAATAATGTATTTTTGTTCTTGAGCAATTACTTGAGGGCTGCGTACCAACCTTATATCGTAATTTTGGTTGTGTTACGTGCTATTTTTGGTTTATGAAAATGGCAGTTTTATGAAACAAACACAAATTAAATTAAACGTCAATTTTGCTTTGCAATCGAACACGCAAAATTTAGAGGGCAATAAAAATGCGCCTTGCTTTACTGATATATATGTAGATATATTTTGCTTTAAAAAGTGAGTTATTTAGTGAAAGTGATTTAGCGTGTTGGCGAATACCGATTTATGTACATTGGAATTTATCATTCAATTGATCTGCTTCCTTAGTTTAATTCATTTTTTTTTTGTTTTGGAGTTTTCAAAGGTAAGTTATTGGTCCGTAAAACCTTATATGAACTTTATGTAAATGAATGATCATTTCCAATTAGATATTTGTTACGATGCCAAGAATCAGAACGTTTGGTTACACTTCTAGCAGAGCACGTCAAAGGGAAAGTGTTATTTAGAGGGTATCACCACGAAATAGACTGCTGGAGAATAGCACGCACCAGTTAGAAGATGTCAACCAAACATACAATCAGCAAGAACGATTGAGAAGAAGGGAAGTTCACAATCAGCAACAACGATCGAGAAGAAGGGAAGTTCGTGCTCGCCAAAGTGATGAAGTAAGATCACAACATGCGATTATTCGACAACAACAACGGCAACATCTTTCTTTTGTAACGGACAGGTTTTCGATATGATCCAAACATTCAATGTAACGCATCTGTTCAAATCGGTCAGATGTCAGTAGTTTTTCAATATTGCAATGCAGTCAAATTTAAAAATGAACCGCCAGGGTTATATTGCGCCGCGGGAAAGGTTAAGTTGCTAGAATTGCTTCCACCACCACAGCCATTATTCCAGCTGCTTTACGGTGAATCTCCTCACTCGAGCCATTTCTTAAAGCACACTAAAATGTACAACGATTGCTTTCAAATGACGTCGTTGGGCGGTGAAATTGGAAATGAACAAAACTACAATCCAACGTTTAAGGTATTTTTGCCAAACAATATTCTACAGAAACTACAGAGCTTTCCTCCAATTATACAGGTTCATGGGCAAATTTTTCATCTCGCTGGATCGCTGTTGCGGCATCCAGATCAAGAACAGAAATATCTCCAAATTTACTTTCTGGGAGATTCACATGATGAAGTAAATCGGCGTTGTGTTATCTTCAATACAACGAAAAGAGAAATAATCGAACAATTGCAGCAAATGTTACACGAACACAATGGCCTCATTAAACTGTTTACGATTTCGTTGGAACGTATGCCAACAGATGATCATAGTATAATCATACAAGCGGACAAAAGACCAACAGGGACACATGAAAGACAATATAATGCACCTACAGTTAGCGAAATATCAGTTGTTGTTGTTGGAGAAAATTTGCAGTCGCGTGATATTGTCATCAAACGTTGAAATCAAAATGCACTAAAATGGATAAGTGAGACACATCGGTCTTACGACGCAATGCAATATCCGCTCATGTTCTGCCTTGGAGAAGACGGATATCAGTTAGGATATAAGATGATAAGTCCGGTGAATGGTTAGTAAAAAAAATTTTTTGTTTCCTACTTCATATAGGTAATTTAAGCTTTTAGGTGTCGAGACAAATAAAAAAGTCAGTTCAATGAAGTTTTACGCATATCGAATGATGATTCGCCAAAACTATGGCAACCACTTACTGAGATATGGACGGTTATTTTAACAGTATGTAGTTGACATGTACGTTAAAGTTGAGACAGAACACAATGAGTGGTGATGCGGATATCACAGATATTGGTCGATTCTATGTTTTGCCATCGACATATATTGGCAGTCCTAGACACATGCATGAGTACTCCCAGGATGCGATGACTTACGTGCGCAATTATGGACGGCCGGATTTGTTTGTTACATTTACTTGCAATCCAAAATGGCCAGACATTACGAATCTATTGCATCGCGTGTTTAAACAAAAACTCAGATGTTTGATGGACTTTATTACGAAACAACGTATATATGGCACTGTTCGATGATGGATGTACTCAGTGGAGTGGCAGAAGAGAGGTTTGCCCCACGCACACATTCTTCTTTGGATGGTGGAGAAAATTACACCTGACCAAATTGATGACATCATTTCCGCCGAAATTCCTGATGTTGAAATAGATCCAGAGTTGCACGAATTGGTGATGGCCAATATGGTTCATGGGCCATGCGGAGAACACGATCCATCTTCGGTTTGTATGTCGGACAGTAAATGCAAAAAACGCTATCCCCATGCTTTTATTTCGGAAACTCAAACTGGAAACGACGGATACCCTCTCTATCGGCGTCGCTCACCCGCTGACAATGACAGAACATTCATCACTTAATTGAAAGGAAAGAATTTCGTGGTTAATAACACATGGTTCGTTCCATATTCGCCAATTTTGTCTAAGGCATTCAAAACACATATAAATGTTGAGTATTGCAGTTCAATAAAATCAATTAAGTATGTTTGCAAATATGTCACAAAAGGAAGCGATATGGCGGTTATTGGCGTTGAACGAGATGAAATTAGCAAATTTCAAATGGGCAAATATGTGAACTGCAATGAAGCAATCTGGAGAATATTTTCATTTGCAATTCATGAACGCCATCTTTCTGTTGTGCATCTGGCAGCTCATTTGGAGAATGGCCAGTGAGTTTATTTCAACGCAGAGAACATAGTACAGCGAACGGAAATACCACCAGCAACCACTTTAACAAGTTTCTTTGCAACTTGCGAAAGTGGTCCGTTCGCGAGAACATTGCTTTACTCGGAGATGCCTCGGTATTATGAATGGAATGCATCGTCGAAGAAATGGTTGCACAGGAAGAACGGCCATCCGGTAGATGGTTATCCAGGTGCTTTTTCAACTGATGCGTTGGGAAGAATTTACACAATCCATCCAAAGAACGATGATTGTTTTTACCTACGTTTGCGTTTGATTAATGTACGCGGTTCAACTTCATTTGAATCATTGAGGACTGTAGATGGTACCATTTGTGCAACATTTCGAGAAGCATGTCAACAATTGCAATTGCTTGAACACGACAGTCACTGGAATCAAACGCTAGCGCTATTGCATCCGCTAGCTTCGATGGCCACTGCAGTTTGTACACTTTTCGCTATTATAATTTCGACATGTCAGCCTTCAAACCCGCGTCTATTATGGGATACGTACAAAGATGACATGGCAGAAGATATTTTGCATCGCCTGCGATTAGCGACGAGAAATGTCGACTTACAAATGAACGCTGACATCTACAATGAAGCATTAGTCCTTATTGAAAATTTATGTTTACTTATGAGTGGAAAACTATTGATTAGAGTTCATATGCCGGCACCAAGTCGTCAAACAAGGGATTTAGTGAGTCGCGAATTGGAACGCGAGCGTGCTTACGATATAACTCATTTGCAACAACAAGTACAAACAAATGTTCCACTGTTGAATGAACAGCAAAACAGTGCGTACAATCAGCTGATAAATGCTGTAGATATTGGAAACGGTGGCATATTTTTCCTCGATGCGCCCGGCGGGACTGACAAAACGTTCCTATTGTCTTTAATACTAGCAGCAATACGTGGTCAAGGTGGTATTGCATTAGCTCTTGCATCTACCGGGATTGCTGCAACACTGTTAGACGGTGGAAGAACGGCACATTCAGCATTAAAGCTTCCATTAAACTTGCAAATACACGAAAGTCCTGTCAGCAATACTTCAAAGCAATCAGCAATAGCACAAGTTTTAAAAAAATGTAAGTTAATTATATGGGATGAATGCACAATGGCCCACAAACGATCATTAGAAGCACTCGATCAAACACTGAGAGATTTGCGCAACAATAATCGTTGCTTTGGAGGAGTGATGATATTGCTGTCGGGCGACTTTAGACAAACACTTCCCGTGATTCCAAAGTCAACAGCGGCGGAAACGCATGTCTGAAGTCATCGCATTTGTGGAGGTTTGTTAAAACCATTTCATTGACCATGAATATGCGAGTTTTGCTGCAAAACGATAGAGCTGCGGAGGTTTTTTCAAAAGAGCTGCTGCGAATCGGAAATGGACAAGTTCCGATAGTTCCTTGCAGTGGATTAATATCGATTCCAACTACGATTTGCCAATTCACATCTAATAAATATGAACTAAACAGTAAAGTATATCCAAATATTGCTCAAAATTATGGTAACTACGATTGGTTAAGCACGCGCGCAATTTTAGCAGCAAAAAATATGGATGTCAACGACTTGAATTGGACGATTCAAAATCAAATTCCGGGAGATCTGCGGGCATATAAATCAATCGATCGCGTTGAAAATGAAGACGAGGTAGTAAATTACCCAGTGGAGTTCTTAAACTCTTTGATGCCGCCTGGAATGCCGCCTCAAAGTTGGGTCTGTAGTTATTATGCTACGGAATCTTCATGCTCCCAAACTGTGCAATGGTATTCGACTGATTGTGACCAAGCTAATGGACAATTTAATAGTGGCAAGCATTTTGAAAGGCCCGTTCAAGGGAGAGGAATGCTTACTTCCCCGAATTCCATTAACTTCAACAGATTTGCCATTCCAATTCAGACGTTTGCAGTTCCCAGTGAAACTTGCATTTGCGATGACAATAAGGGCAGTCGCTGGAAGTATACGGCATAAATTTGGAAATGTCTTGCTTTTCACATGGCCAGCTCTTTGTGGCGTGTTCCCGTTTTGGAAAAACTTCCTCACTGTTTATTTACGCCGCGGAACAGAAAGCCAAAAATATCGTGTACTGTGCAGCCCTAAACTAAATATGTACTAAAATTATATATTTTCGAAACTCGATTAAAACTAATAAAATTGAATGAGAATAGTACAAACTTAATTTTATTAAATTGTCAACAAATCCTGGACGCGATGTGTCAGCATTATTGAAAAGAGTAGCATTTTTCAAGCAATTAAATTCAAAAAGCATTAATGTACCCTCGAAAAAAATGTTCATCAGGCAGGTTCTGGCAAGTCACTTCCGAGTAAAATTTGTAAAAATTTTGTCAAATTAAGTACGGAAGGTATTTTCCACAAAATTTCACTCGGAAGTAAATTGCAGAACCTGCCTGTATATCATGTTTTTTTATTTAAATTTTTTATGAAAAACAGTTCAAAAAACTCAGCAATAATTTTTTCTTCACTATATTTCAATATTGGGAATTTGTGAAGGACAAAAAAGGCGGTATTTAAAGTATACACAATGAAATAAGGAAAAATCGTTCATATTCTATTAAAACCAATGCCGGTGTAGTTTTTGAAACGAAAAAAAAAATCTATTTGGGGCAGAACGAAATTTGCCGGGTCAGCTAGTTTAATATATTTTTGGATTGCCAAATTTTGGGAGGTTTTTTCGATTAAAATATTTCGAATTTGCTTTCGTCAGTGTAAAAAATGCTTTCCCAGAAGTTTTCAGCCTGATTCGTATACTTTTTTGCAAATTCCAAGTTTATCTGTTGATACGCCTTTGATGTATAGGGCATTTGGCGAAGTACTCGTCCATGCAAACAGCTTTTGTGCAATGTTCTCCTGATTGTACTGGTACTTACTTGTTTATAAAATGTCACCGCTATATCTTTTGATATTTGAACAGCGTTTGAAGCTGGACTTTTTTTACTTCTCGTACTTTGTATCGTGCTTCAGTGTCAGTAAGGCGTTTTGGTCGGCCCGGTCGTGACAAATTTTCAACAATCTGATGTTTACCCTGTTTATCAATAATTTTTTTTATTATACAATAGTGTCTTCCAACTATTTCTCTAATTTCGCTCAAAGGTTTACCTTTTTTTATTCAAATTACCGTTTCAGTGATTGTTCGCTTACCCATTACAAATTTTGCTATTTTAGCGACGTAACCTAGTTCACGCAAGTGAGGAAAGTTCTCTGATTGCCATTCACTTGGGAGTGGCCAGAAACGATTCTTTTACATATGACTCAAGTAGCTCACGACTTCGGGTCTTTGACCAAGTATTCTCTGGGTAGCCTAAGAACATCCGATTGAAGGCGAACTAAAGTCAGAAGGCCAAATATTCCCTACATAGGGTTGTGCGTTGGGTTTGGGACCCGCCACGTAAAAAAATCATAGCAATGAAAAGGAACAATAAGCCTCGGATGAGTGACCCCTCTTTTGACCATGGCAAACGAAATAAAGACTAAGATTTGAGGGCATGCACCTGGAATGTCCGGTCGTTTGATTATGAAGGTGCCGCTGCCTAGCTGGTTGATGTCCTCGTGAAAATAAAGGCTGACATCACCGCCGTTCAAGAAATGCGATTGGGCGGACAAGGACAGAGACGAGAAAGGCGTTGTAGCATTTACTACAGCGGCCATATAAAGGAGCGCATGTCTGGTGTAGGATTCGTGGTGGGAGAGAGACTCCGTCGCCGAGTACTATCATTCACTCCGGAAAATGAACGTCTAGCCACAATCCGCATTAAAGCGAGGTTCTTCAACATATCGCTGATTTGCGCCCACGCCCCGACGGAAGAGAAGGACGATGTGACCAAAGATGTCTTTTATGAGTGCTTGGAGCGCACTTATGAGAGATGCCCCCGCCATGATGTCAAAATCGTGCTTGGCGACTTTAACGCCAGGGTGGGCAAAGAAGGTATCTTTGGCACTACGATCGGTAAATTCAGCCTTCACGAGGAAACATCCCCAAATGGTTTGAGGCTGATCGACTTCGCCGGGCCCCGAAATATGGTGATATGTAGTACTAGATTCCAGCATAAGATGATTCATCAGGCTACCTGGCAGTCTCCGGATCGAAAAACCACCAACCAGATCGATCATGCTGTGATAGACGGAAGACACGTCTCCAGTGTTTTAGATGAGCGTGCTCTCCGAGGTCCTAACATCGACTCGGACCACTATATTGTTGCAGCCAAGATTCGCACCCGCCTCTGTGCAGAAAAAAACGCACGCATACAAACACAAGGAAGGTTCGACGTCGAGAAGATGCAATCACAACAGACAGCCGAACGATTTTCTACTCGGCTTGCACTCCTGCTCTCTGAGAGCACTCCTCAACAACTCGGTGGGACGGCATTTCAAACTCCTTACGTACAGCTGCAACCGAAACCATTGGTTTTCGGAAGGTGCAAAAGAACAGCTGGTACGACGAGGAGTGCCGTGTCGAAGCGGAGAGAAAACTGGCTGCCTACCTCGCAACGTTACGATCGACCACAACACGTGCGGGATGGGATAGATACCGAGAGTTGAAGAGGGTACGAAGAGCTTGATAAGCTGGCCGACAGGGGTAATGCTCGAAAATTCTACGAAAAGATGCGGCGTCTTACAGAAGGTTTCAAGACCGGAGCATACTCTTGTAGAACCCCCAAAGGTGATCTAGTCACCGATGCCCAGAGCATACTTAAATTATGGAGGGAACACTTATTCAGCCTGCTGAATGGCAGTGAGCGTACAACGCCAGGAGAAGGCGAACCCGATTCCCCAATCGATGACGATGGAGCAGACGTTCCATTGCCCGACCATGAAGAGGTTCGAATAGCAATTGTCCGCCTGAAGAACAAAAAAGCGGCAGGGGCCGACAGATTGCCGGCCGAGCTATTCAAACACGGCGGCGAAGAACTGATAAGGAGCATGCATCAGCTTCTTTGCAAAATATGGTCGCACGAAAGCATGCCCAACGATTGGAATTTAAGTGTGCTATGCCCAATCCACACAAAGGAAGACCCCACAATCTGCGCTAACTACCGTGCGATAAGCCTCCTCAACATCGCTTACAAGGTTCTATCAAGCGTATTGTGTAAAAAAGTAAAGCCAACCGTCAACAAACTGATTGGACCTTATCAGTGTGGCTTTAGACCTGGCAAATCAACAACCGACCAGATATTCACGATGCGCCAAATCTTGCAAAAAACCCGTGAAAGGAGAATCGACACGCACCACTTATTCGTCGATTTCAAAGCTTTCTACAGCACGAAAAGGAACTGCCTCTGTGCCGCGATGTCTGAATTTGGTATCCCCGCAAAACTAATACGGCTGTGTAAACTGACGTTGAGCAGCACCAAAAGCTCCGTCAGGATCGGGAAGGACCTCTCCGAGCCGTTCGATACTAAACGAGGTTTCAGACAAAGCGACTACCTATAGTGCGACTTCTTCAATCTGCTGCTGGAGAAAATTATTCGAGCTGCAGAACTTAATCGAGCAGGTACAATCTTTTATAAGAGTGTACAGCTACTAGCGTATGCCGATGATATTGATATAATCGGCCTCAACACCCGCGCCGTTAGTTCTGCTTTCTCCAGACTGAACAAGGAAGCAATGCAAATGGGTCTGGCAGTGAACGAGGGCAAGACGAAATATCTCCTGTCATCAAACAAACAGTCGTCGCACTCGCGACTTGGCACTCATGTCACTGTTGACAGTCATAACTTTGAAGTTGTAGATAATTTCGTCTATTTAGGAACCAGCATTAACACCTCCAACAGTGTCAACCTGTAAACCCAACGCAGGATTACTCTTGCCAATAGGGTCTATTTCGGACTGATTAGGCAACTGAAAACCAAAGTCCTCTCTCGAGGAACAAAAGCCAAACTCTGTAAGTCGCTCATAATTCCCGTCCTGCTATATGATGCAGAGGCTTGGACGATGACAACAACCGATGAGTCGACGTTACGAGTTTGTGCATTGCCCACGGCGAATATCGCATTCGATGCAACGATGAGCTGTACGAGATATACGACGACATTGACATAGTTCAGCGAATTAAAAGACAGCGGCTACGCTGGCTAGGTCATGTTGTCCGGATGGATGAAAACACTCCAGCTCTGAAAGTATTCGACGCCGTACCCGCCGGGGGAAGCAGAGAAAGAGGAAGATCTCCACTCCGTTGGAAGGACCAAGTGGAGAAGGACCTGGCTTCGCTTGGAATATCCAATTGGCGCCACGTAGCGAAGAGAAGAAACGACTGGCGCCCTGTTGTTGGCTCGGCTAAAATCGCATAAGCGGTGTCTACGCCAGTAAAGAATAAGAAGAACCTAAAAAAAAAACAATAGTGATATAAAAAAATATGTTTTCTTACACTCACTCTCTTGAATAGTAACGGTTTCCAAAGCATATCATTTCGCTGCAATTCAAAGTCTGTTCTGTCGAAATACGGAACAGTACATCTGTTAGGTACTGGTGTCATTTTCCGACATATTTCAGACTGCGCGCCACACGTCAGTGGAGTATGTCGTACGTTGTCTACACCTGTACCTCAAAGAGCTACAATGACTGATATATTGTGTGTTTGTTAATGCTGACACATACTTTGACGGACTCTGTCATATTTACAAGTGCATATGTACATGGGCATGTATGTATATGAAAATAGAATAAAAGGAGTCCAAAATTGAAAAACAAAACACAATTATTAGTTTAAAAAATGTACATTTTGTTTATAAAAAAAAGTCAAATAAAATCAACGTATATCTCATTAGAAAGTTCAGAAAAAAATCGTATACATACCGACTAGTTATTTTAATAATGAAATAATTCTTCGTATACGCAAATGTTTAAAAGTATATTTAGCGAGTGTTCAAATTTTAAAATTTATAAAAAAACGTGTTCTATCTCATACAAAGCATGTCTTGCACGAAAAAAATTGTAATGGTCATTCCAAATATGTATAAATGATCGGGTTGACAAGGTGAGTTGAATTTCGAATAAAACGTTTTTGTTAAAAACGACTAAAAGAGTATCAGGAGTCAATTACTAGATTTCTCAGATTTGTCGGTGGAGTCTGTGTCAAAATGGTACGATGGGCGTGTCAACACACATAGACGGGGGTCCACATTTAGGTAATATCAAATATCTCCGGATTATTTACTATACAAATTTCAACCACATTCGGTAGAGAACATTCGTATATCAGAGTACGAAAATGGGCGGAATTGGGGAACTACCACATGTACTACATATGACACAATTTAAATTTTATCTGATTCTTTTACTTTTCAGTATACACATAAAGTAACGATGCTTACATATTTGGAGATATTCTTTTGCCTTAAAAGTATTTCATCTCGAGTCTAAAAATTGTCAAAGTCGGAGGGTAACTTTGCAACCCCCCAGAGAACGAATATGTGAACTATCATAATGGCTAATTAACTAAAAATATCGCTCAATGTCTGAGATATATAAATGTAGTGGTGGAAATGGTGGTTGATGGTGGAATCAGGCCAATAATTCCCTTAGCCCCATATATGCACATAAAAGAAATATTTTCGACCAAAAGTACAGAGGCGCAAAAAATCTTTCAAAAAAGTTTGTGCCAAAAACATCCCTGCTTGAACTGGAAATGGTTCCTAGGAATTTGAATTTTGTCCATTTCATCTCCTTTAAAGTAATCCCCTCCCGCTGCAGTACACTTATGCCAACGGTGTTTCCAGTCATCATAGCACTTGGAAAAATCTTTGGAAGTGATGGCCATCAGAGCCTTCTTCAACTCAGCTTTTATATTCGCAATTGAGTCAAAACGGTGTCCTCGGAGTGACCATGTGAATTTGCTGAATAGCCAGAAGTTACACAAAAGTAAATCTGGCGAATGCGGTGGTTGCGGCACGACATTAGTTGAAATGTGGCGAAATGATCACGAATACTCAATGCAGTATGAGATGGTGCATTATTACACATCTATGTTGAATAAATTCAGACTTAGTAAAAATCAAAGAATTCACTTTTACAGCCTCACAAAACGACGCGAATCTCAAATACTAAATAATATTAGATGTCATTAACCAACTTATAGAAAAAAAATTTACTGATTCGAAAAACTCGCGAAGTATAAATTAAAAATTCACCTTTCAACTCGATCCCAGTAGTATATATTGAAATAATTAAATATTTATTAAATTATAAAATAAAAATAAACGGATTAAACAAAAAGGCAGAAGAACAATGTGTAAATTATTCAGCCGTGACTTGCAATCCATTTTATATACTGTATACTGTTTTTTATTTGTTATCATTTGAAATTGTTCGAATTGTAGAACAATTCCAAACTTAAGATCAAATTGGCATTCTTATATTTGCATTCACTCGGAATGTTAAACTTTGAATTTTCTCGGAATTTGTGTAAGTTTTTGCCAACGCAGAAATTAATGGAAAAATTGTAAGTTTTTATTGAATTATGAGCAAACAAAAATATGCGCTTATGAATGAGCTGTTACAGCAAAACCCAAAAGTGGCTCTGGGTTTAAGAAAGAAGTTGCAGCATTTTGAAAAAAATGTTTTAAAAGCAGCTAATTTAAAGCTAGCTTGTATAATTTATTTTTAACAGTCTTTGGTTAGATTGGAAGGCCTATACAAAAAGAAAATTAGTCGAAAATAAAGCAGAGCAATAAACTACTGGTGGCAGTAGAAATGGACAGCACCATTTCAGTGAATTGGAGAAAGCTGTGATACACTAATTGCATTAGAGGCGAGCACAAGAGGAATAAATGCTGACGTATCGATGCCATCAGTGACCTACAGTTCAACGCTGCCGAGACGTACTCCTAGGCGACTCGATACATCTACAGCTTCAACTAAAAAACGTAAAACCGAAGACAATTGACGATGTAAACATATAGATGGTGATATTAAAGAAAAATAATTTAAGATAATTTATATGTATATTATAGTTTAACTATGAGTTTTTTGTGGATTCTTAAACAGTACATTGTTCCGTCCACATCGAGAGGGTTGCTCGTGTTCCCCAATTATTAAAGAATAAAAATAAATACAAATATTAGCGAATCCATTTTTGGTTCGTAAATTCATTTTGAATTTTAACGATACTAGGTTTTTTTATCAAAATATAAATATTTTCTTCTTCATAGCTAATTTCGTAATGTCAAATTTCAAAATTAGTTTAATTAGATTTATAGCAAATTATTCGCATTCGAAGCGAACATACTGGTTCGTAGCTTCGCTCCAGCGGATTGGGTGATAGGACTGTTTACAAATTAAGGTGGATTTTTGAATCCCTCTATTGTTTATAATATGAATGTTTGAGGCTATTAAGTTTTTCTTTGCTACGTTTAGTTTACAAATATAAACAATATCCATTTGAGATAATTTTTTTGTTGAATATTTCTAATTAATTACATAAACTTTATTAGTCTTTGTAGCATCTGCGGAAGATATATGGCGTGGAGTTACATCTGTAAGCAATGCCGGCAAGAAGAGAGGAAGAGGGAAAGGATCTGGTAAAAGAGTGGCGAAAGATCTAATTGGAGGGCAGACAATAGGGATCGGAAGCAGAAATTTCGTGTGATGGATTGAATGCACCAATCGTTTGTGGGAAAACTTTAATTCAACAAGAGCGTTTATCTGAGGTTAGCAATATGGATCGAAATATAAACAAAATTCGAGACCTAATGGGCACTTATCGAATCGCAAAAGTGAACTCAATTGATCGTGGATGGTCTGGAGCGAAAATGCCAGGCCGAAGCACAGGACCTCCGGATGCTATAAACGAAGAAATGTTCGAAAATTTTGACACAAGGGTGCTTGAAAATAAAATTGTATTTATAATGAAAGGAAATATGAGAAGAAAGCGGCGTTATTCTGTTCTTTCAATAACAGGAAACAAAAAAGGTTTAGCTGGATTTGCAGTGGCAAAAGTTCCTGAGGTTCTGCTCAGAAAGTAATAAAAATTTAATTGTGTGATAATCATACAGTTTACATGCAAAAATAGATGGATCAACAAATTTGCAACACATTGTCAAAGCATTGTTTTTGGGATTGCTGCAGCAAAAAAGTCATGAAGAAATATCAAGAAAAAACAAACTTTCATGTAATTGTAATAGAGTTTCGCAATGAAACTGGAATACATCCGCATATTATTTCAAAGCCAGAATCTTGTAAAGCAAGTAAAGATCCTTTGTCAAAAGAGGTTTCAGACTATACTCAATATGTTTTGGACGATAAAATAGGTTTGGAAAAACGACGTTTGCTCCATTTTATATATTTATATTATTTTTAAAAAGCAGTTCGTAATCAACAAAAGGTTCGCGTCAATATGAATGCATTTGATAATGATCTACCAAGCGTTTGACGGAATTACTAACGTTATCAGTCTTTATATTAATGGTCATTCTTGTAAACAAGCTTTAATTTAATATTATTTGTCAAAAGAGTAATTTCTGATAAACGAATTTCGATTACAATAAAAATGGAAAATTCTTTCATGCAACACTGTTTGATACAATTTTTTTGAGTATAGAACCATGGATAGAACAGCAGTAAATCTAAAATAATTCTTTATTTAGTCTGACATCTTGGTCGAAACATCACGTTTTCTGTACCCCTTTCAAGCTGTAGTCGTAATTCTAAGTCTATTTATTTTGATAATGAAAATTCAAGCATTATACTTATGCCCTTTTTATTGTCTTAACATTTCATCTTTGGTAATGTATAAAGCATATGTATGTATATATATTTGATAAAAATATATGCATTCATACGGTGTTTGTAACGTTGAAGTAAGAAGTAACCTTATTCTGATGGAGTCTTTTCTACGAATACGATGTCCGATCGTAGTTCGAGAAGTTTTGAAATATGTGTGTTAGAGAACTTTGTATTGTACTCATTCCATTTAATAAGCGTATTCACAGCGCATATTGTTTCATTGTAAGGTACAAACCCTAGAGCTTCACTAATTGTCATTACCTTCACACCTTTTCCTTCTCATCAAGCAAGTCAGCATTTCCTGCAGTAATATCCTCCACTGAGATAATACAACCGGTGTTAGTCCTGTCAACAACTCTTCAGTCTCTTCGAATATTCGACTTTAAAAAGAACCCGGTGGAAAGAGCACAGAGAAAGGTATTGTCTTCGTCATTATGCCGATGATTACCTCAATTTAAGAAGCTGTGCCACACTTTTTCTAAGATGCATTGAGGGCTCATTCTATGCAAGATTCAATAGCAAAAGTGCATGACGAAGATGGTGTTTCTGCAATAGTTCATGAATCGACAGGCCTTCTTGAGCCACAATGGATGCCTACAACTGATTGCGATAATACTGAACATTAAACCGATGCATCCATAGAACAAATCTGAATTTATTCTAGTTTGAAATCACTGCATAAATAAAATCATATCTGACTCTTTTAACAAATACTGTATGAAACCACGTTTTAAAAAATTTGAATATCATCAATGCATTCTGCATTGGCTCATAACATAAACGTAAATCTCTCCTTACGTATTTTTCTGCCTAATACAGTCTTCACAAATGGTGACGTAGCTGACCCATCAGGATTGTACAATTGTTCGTTTGTGATTTTCAAACAAAGCATTAATAAATGGTGCAGTTCTTAACGTGTCGCTTAAAAAAACTTCACCACAGACTTTAAGAATGCGTACTCTATACCGACGCTTGAATTTTGAAAACCAGCCCAAACCAACCACCAGAGTCCACGCCGGGTAGAATGTGTTAAACAAGCAACTTATGACTGCAAACATAGATTCAAAGACTTCATATGTATCTATGAACATATTTATTTGAATGCAATTCCTAACGGAAAATTCCGTTACATATTTTTGTTTTTGCATACCCATGTGCACAGCACTACATACATATGTACATACAAATCAATCACAATCGATATGTCAGAAGTTAAAATTATATCAGAAATAGAAAAAGTCTCGAAAAATTTAAGAAGTACTTAACTTTTTAAAGTTCCGTTTGACGACTGAAAGCTGTTTAACTTATCCGTATCCTTAACTTTTGTGCGTCTTAACTTTTCTGAGCCCCTACTATGTGTTGTTTTGCAGAAAATATTTCAACCATTTTGTGTTTAAAGTATAATAAAACAAAATAAATAATGGGTCTTATTATTGAATTCGCATCGAAATTGAATTCGTTGCGGAAAGAATTTTCGATCGAAAATGTTCGTGCGATCATTGATACCGTCGAAAACCTGTTTTACCATACCTTAAGCAAAACGCGTTATCAATAAATTTGACAAGTTTGAAAAATTAAATAAATTGTCTAATAGCTCTCACAGACGACAGCGCTAATATGCATTAGCGGGCTTAAGCCCATAAGTAATTTACATTTACTTGCGCATTTGACTCATGTTAATGCAAGTTTGTAATGCAGAAGAATTTCGTACATTTATCTGAATTTACCAAATTTGAGTAGGCAGCACTGCACAAAATGGTGAATTTTTGCTATTGTTTAACAGATGTCGCTTAAAGTCAGCGCCTCCTTTGCGTTAACAGCATCTGAGGTAAGCAGTCTTATATTGCTAATTAAATTATGTGCAAGTATATTAACAAAAACAAATTTTAATATTTTTAGATGGCAGAAAATAAACAACGCACAGTATGCTATTCATTTTTCCAACATTTTTAACTTTTTCGTACACTTTTTTCGCATTACAATCGATTTTTGCTTTTAATTTCACTCTATTGTCTTTTAAGGTAGTTTATAATAAACGACTTATTTTGTTAAATTTATATAGATTTTCCAAAAATACCAAAATTTTTATTAATAATTTATCTTATTAATTTTTAATAAATAAACTATTTTCAGTGTAAATTTGAAAAGACGTGCTGGAAATGGATGAGTATAAGTAAGTTGAACTATTTAAGGTAAAAAAAAACAAAATTTTGTTTACATATGTATGCATGTACATACGCAGTTTCATCAAACATTTTCGGATCAGCAAAAGGGCATTTATATGTATGCATTTTTGGGAAATGCGAAAATGAGTTTGGAAATGACAAAAGACAAGGTTCTCTTTTTCCAAAAATAAAACTTTCTGCATGTCTACGTTTCTTAGCCACAGGCAGTTGTCAAACATTGTATTGGAAAGGACTTCAATATAAATATGGCCCAATCAACTTTTTGTGTTGTATTAGATGAAGCACTCATCTTGTACTTGAGTAAAGGCTATGTTCAAGATGGATTTCCACTGACATGACCGCCAGCGAGGAATTAGAAGCAAAAACATATTTTTTTGGAAAATCAAAAATTCCTGGTGTGGCAATGGCAGTTAATGGAACTCACGTAAAGATAATGGCACGGTCAAGAGATAAACATCTGTATTTTAACTGCAAAGGATTCTCATGAATGAGTGTTATGGTGGTTAGGGTTTTTCAAACTTTTCATTTAATGTTAATTTGACCATGTGTGTTCGACGACGTTAACACCAGGGTGGGAAAAGAAGGTATCTTTGGCACTGCGGTCGGTAAATTCAGCCTCCACGAGGAAACATCCCCAAATGGGTTGAGGCTGATCGACTTCGCCGGGGCCCGAAATATGGTTATCTGTAGTACTAGATTCCAGCACAAGAAAATACATCAGCTGCATGGCAGTCTCCGGATCGAAAAACCACCAACCAGATCGATCATGTTGTGATAGACGGAAGACACGTCTCCAGTGTTTTAGATGTGCGTGCGCTCCGAGGTCCTAACATCGACTCGGGCCACTATCTTGTTGCAGCCAAAATTCGCACCCGCCTCTGTGCAGCAAAAAACGCACGCAAACAAACACAAGGAAGGTTCGACGTCGAGAAGCTGCAATAACAACAGACAGCCGAACGTTTTTCTACTCGGCTTGCACTCCTGCTCTCTGAGAGCACTCGTCAACAACTCGGTATAAGGGAACTGTGGGACGACATTTCAAACTTCTTACGTACAGCTGCAACCGAAACCATTGGTTTTCGGAAAGTGCAAAAGAACAGCTGGTACGACGAGGAGTGCCGTGTCGCAGCGGAGAGAAAACAGGCTGCCTACCTTGCAACGTTACGATCGACCACAACACGTGCGGGATGAGATAGACACCGAGAGTTGAAGAGGGAAGCGAGACGCATTTGTAGACAGAAAGAGAAAGAGGCCGAAATGCATGAGTACGCAGAGCTTGATAAGCTGGCCGACAGGGGTAATGCTCGAAAATGCTACGAAAAGATGCGGCGGCCTACAGAAGGCGCTGAGTAGCTACAATTTGACATTTAGATTTTTATTGATTGGCAACACTCATTAAAATGACATAGCGTTTTCTATTTCGTGATCTACTTACCATGTTTGTGCTGCCATACCACACAGTGTGGCCATATAGAAAGGTCATGGTGAAACATAAGTTGTTACGTTATTTGTATTGACCACACTGTTTTCCGTTGCGGCTGTTTGGAATTTATTGGGATATGTATAATTTAATTAAAATATTAGCAATTTACTTTTAGTTAGGGTGGCTTCTTACATCTGCTAAATAAATTGTATGCAATAAACAGCTAGTTGAAACCGCTCAATCGTAATGATACGCTGAGTAGCTATAATTTAACATTTAGATTTTTATTGATTGGCAACACTCATTGAAATGACATAGCCGTTTGTTTTTCACATATTTTCGATGTTAAATTGTTCAAAAAATAATTTTAAAATAGAAATAATCGCGGATGTTGATAAGTAAAGAGTTTGAATACCTTTGGTGCTATGCTAACTGCATATTAATAAGCAAAAAGCCTGAAAATTTTAAATTAATATAAATATTAAATATAGCTTGCAGCGCTCTCGGATACCTATACACTCTGAGTACACATATAGGTATGTATCGAATGCCTATGCAAAGAGCACGTATAGTATACATACATATTTTGTAAGAATACACGCCGAGTATATTTGTGTAAAATCTCACCTGTCGCGAGAACGGCTGAAAATGTCCATCTACAAAAGTGCCCAACGCTCCATAAGAAGTTTTCACTTCAAAAAATATTAGTTTAAGAAATGTACATTTTGTTTATAAAAAAAGTCAAATATAATAAAATCAACGTATATCTCCTTAGAAAGTTGAGAAAAAAATCGTATACATTCCGACTAGTTATTTTTATAATGAAATAATTCTTCGCATGCGCAAATATTTATCAGGTGTCAATTACGAGATTTGTCACATTTACACCCAAAATGGCACAAGAGGGCTTTGGCGGTGGAGTCTGTGTCAAAATTGTACGATGCGTGTGACAACACACATAGACGGGGGTCCACATTTAGATAATATCAAATATCTAAGGACTTATTATACAAAATTCAACCACATTCGGTAGAGAACACTTCCTATATCAGAGTACAAAAATGGGCGAAATTGAACAACTACCACACGTACTACATATGACACAATTTAAATTCCATCTGATTCTTTTACTTTTAACTTTGCAACTCTCCAGAGAACGAATATGTGAAATGTCCTAATGGCTAACTAACTAAAAATATCGGACAATGTCTGAGGCATATAAATGAAATTTGGATAGAATCCCTTCCCGATAATAGTATGTTCATGGTGGAAACAGGCCAATAATTCCCTTAGCCCCATAAATGCACATAAAAAAAATATTTTCGATCAAAAGTTCAGAGGCGCAAAAAATCTTTCAAAAAAGTTTGTGCCAAAAACAACCCTGCAGTCCTGCTTGAACTGGAAATGGTTCCTAGGAATGTCAAGAGAACTTTCCCACAATTCGTGGACGAACTTCAACAATACATATTACTGTGATCAAATTGAAAGGTGAATTTTGTCCATTTCATCTCCTTTAAAGTAATCCCCTCCCGCTGCGGTACACTTATGCCAACGGATTTCCCAATCACTTACCACTTGGAAAAACCTTCGAAAGTGATGGCGATCAGAGCCTTCTTGAATTTAGCTTTTATATTCTCAATTGAGTCAAAACGGTGTCCTCGGAGTGGCCATGTGAATTTGCTGAATAGCCAGAAGTTACACGAAAGTAAATCTGGCGAATGCGGTGGTTGCGGCACGATATTAGTTGAAATGTGGCGAAATGATTACGAATACTCAATGCAGTATGAGATAGTGCATTATTACACATCTTTGTTCAATAAATTCAGACTTAGTAAAAATCAAAGAATTCACTTTTAGAGCCTCACAAAACGACGGTATCTCAAATACTAAAGAATGTCCAAAAAGTCTTGGGGTATTTTCGCTAGTTGGCGCTGAAAGCGCGTAGTTCTGGTTTTATTCGTCGCATCGGGTCATGCTATACCTTTTTGGAAAGCTCATTTCACGCGCTAACACGTGTTAAAGCGTCGCAAACATGGAGCAAAATAAAGAGAAAATACGGCATATTTTACAGTACTACTACGATAAAGGCAAAAATGCATCTCAAGCCACCAATAAAATTTGCGCAATTTATGGACCCGATACAGTTTCCATTTCCACCGCACAACGATGGTTTCAACGTTTTCGTTCTGGTGTAGAGGTGGTCGAAGATGTGCCACGCTCCAGATGGCCTGTCGTCGAAAGTTGCGGTAAAATCACTGAATTGGTCGAAAGAGATCGGCATAGTAGCAGCCGTAGCATCGGTCAAGAGCTGGGCATGGATCATCAAACCGTTATAAACCATTTCACTAAATTCAATAAATCATTCAATAAAAATACCGCAAGACTTTTTTGACAACCTAATATATACTGTATACTGTTTTTTATTTGTTATCATTTGAAATTGTTCGAATTGTTGAACAATTCCAAACTTAAGATCAAATTGGCATTCTTATATTTACATTCACTCGGAATCTTAAACTTTGATTTTTCTCGGAATTTGTGTGTGCCAAGTTTTTGCCAACGCAGAAATTAATCGAATACTTGTAAGTTTTTATTGAATTATGAGCAAACAAAAATATGCGCTTATGATTGAGCTGTTACAGCAAAACCAAAAAGTGGCTCAGGATTTTACAGAGGTTCCTAAGGAAGAAGCTGCATCGTTTAGAAAAATAAAGCTTATGAACTCTGTTGGAAGTGTTTTAGAAGCACCTAATTTAAAGCTAGCTTGTATAATTTATTTTTAACAGCCTTTGGTTAGATTGGGAGGCCTATACAAAAACAAAATTAGTCGAAAATAAAACAGAGCAATCAACTACTGGTGGCAGTAGAAATAGACAGCACCATTTCAGTGAATTGGAGAAAGCTGTGATACACTAATGCCCGGTTTCACAGTCCATACTTAAGTTGTGCCTTAATAAAATCTTAGCTAAGCATTGTTGCAAACTGAGTAGTCGTTTGCGTTTCACAGTCAATGCTTAATTTCTATAAAATTTTATTATGATATATGGCAACGTTATGGGCAACATATGTTTTACAAATGTCATGCATAAAAATATGTTTGAAATATTTAAATTATAACAGACAATACATAAATTTGCGAGGAAAATTATATCAAAAATTGATGAAAACAACAAATGAAACCCAAATTTCATCACTAGCGAGTCGGAGCACCTATGGGAACTGAAGGAAAAGTACAAGCTGTTATTGAGTGCAAGCGAACGGACACTTGCCCTACGCTACGCAAGATGTCGCTGAAAATTCAAAGCAAATTCAAAACAAAAATCAGCTGTTATTTAAGCATTGTTTAAGCCTCCCATTTTCAGTGCTTAAGCATAACTTAAGTATGAACTGTAAAACACTATTTTCCTGTTTTATCTTAAGCACAACATAAGTATGGACTATGAAACCGGGCATAATTGCATTAGAGGCGATCACAAATGGAATAAATGCTGACGTATCGATGCTATGAGTGACCTACAGTTCTAGTTCTAGGCGATCCGATAAATCTACAGCCGATTTAGTTAAATATTTATTTATTTATTATTTGTAAAATAATAATGCAATTATTATTATACATTACACATAAGGAGCACTAGCTAAAGAGGCTTTCAGCTCACGGCTTAATTATTTAATTAATTACGAGTATTTAATTGTGTGGAAGGAATTTTGTAAGTTGCGAGTTATTTCTCTAAATTTTACGCAGTGAATGAATTTATTACTATTTTTAAGTTTCCAAAAATAAAATAGAAGTTTTTTCCTTTAATTTGATGTATCATATGTATCATTTTTAAGAAGTTCACTATATGATTTTAGGGTGTCATCATTGGCAATGCACGCGTCCGGTTAGACGTGTGAGTCACTGTATATGGCGAGAAGTTACTTCTGTAAGCAATGCCGTCAAGAAGAGAGGAAGAGGAAAAGGATCGGGTAAAAGAGTGACAAAGGATCTAACCAGAAATTTCATGTGGCCTGGGTTGAATGCACCAATCGTTTGTGGGAAAACTTTAATTCAACAAGAGCGTTTATCAGTTTATCGTTACTCTGTTCTTTCAATAACAGGAAACAAAAAAGGTTTGCTTTGCAGTGGCAAAAGCTCCTGAGGTTCGTACTGCTTTGAGGAAATCTAAAAATTGAGCTGCTCAGAAAGTAATATAAATTTAATTGTGTGATAATCATACAGTATTTCATGATTTTTCCTGTGGATTTGGCAAAACTAGAATTTTTGTTCCAAGAAAACCGGAAGGATATGGCCTTATTTGTCACCGTGCGATCGAAACTATTTGCAAAGTGATTGGAATTTGAAATTTACATGCACAAAAAAAGAAAAGTAGAGGGATTCACAAATTTGCTACTGTCAAAGCATTGTTTTTGGGATTGCTGCAACAAAAAACTCATGAAGAAATATCGAGACAAACAAACTTATATATAATAGAGTTTCGCAATGAAACTGGACTACATCCGCATATTATTTCAAAGCCAGAATCTTTTAAACAAGTAAAGGTCCATTGTCAAAAGCGGTTTCAGACTATAATCAATATGTTTTGGACGATCAAATTAGTTTGAAAAAAAAGGAAGTTTCCTTCATTTTATATAGATAGTAAAGGCTGCAACTTGTTTTTAAAAAGAAAGGAACAAGTTCGTAGTCAACAAAAGGTTCGCGTCAAAATGAATGCATTGGATAATGATCTACCAAGCGTTTGACGGAATTACTAACGTTATCAGTCTTTATATTAATGGTCATTCTTGTAAACAAGCTTTAATCTAATATTATTTGTCAAAAGAGTAATTTCTGATAAACGAATTTCGATTACAATAAAAATGGAAAATTCTTGTATGCAACACTGTTTGATACAATTTTTTTGAGTATAGAACCATGGATAGAACAGCAGTAAATCTAAAATAATTCTTTATTTAGTCTGACATCTTGGTCGAAACATCACGTTTTCTGTACCCCTTTCAAGCTGTAGTCGTAATCGTTGTTTCCTTCCTAAATTTGTATTCTTGATGTACATATATCGTAGTACCAAAGAAATTTTATCGAAATTTTAATTTAAAGTAAAGAAAGTACGGTATTCCTCAATTCTGCCATTTTTTCTTAACTTATACAGTAGAGGCTCGAAAAAGTTAAGTAGTTTTTTTATTGGGGTGCTTAACTTTTTCGAATTCTTAACTTTTCCGTGATATGAAACATGCTAATAAGTATACGTGTATTTAAATAATATACTACAAGTCTATTTATTTTGATAATGAGAATTCAGTCATTATACTTATGCCCTTTTTATTGTCTTAACATTTCATCTTTGGTAATGTATAAAGCATATGTATGTATATATATTTGATAAAAATATATGCTTTCATACGGTGTTTGTAACGTTGAAATAAAAAGTAACCTTATTCTGATGGAGTCTTTTCTACGAATACGATGTCCGATCGTAGTTCGAGAAGTTTTGAAATATGTGTGTTAGAGAACTTTGTATTGTACTCATTCCATTTAATAAGCGTATTCACAGCGCATATTGTTTCATTGTAAGGTAAAAACCCTAGAGCTTCAGAAATTGTCATTACCTTCACACCTTTTCCTTCTCATCAAGCAAGTCAGCATTCCCTGCAGTAATATCTTCCACTGAGATAATACAACCGGTGTTAGTCCTGTCAACAACTCTTCAGTCTCTTCGAATATTCGACTTTAAAAAGAACCCGGTGGAAAGAGCACAGAGAAAGGGATATTGTCTTCGTCATTATGCCGATGATTACCTCAATTTAAGAAGTTGTGCCACACTTTTTCTAAGATGCATTGAGGGCTCATCCTATGCAAGATTTAATAGCAAAAGTGCATGACGAAGATGGTGTTTCTGCAATAATTCATAAATCGACAGGCCTTCTTGAGCCACAATGGATGCCTACAACTGATTGCGATAATACTGAACATTAAACCGATGCATCCATAGAACAAATCTGAATTTATTCTAGTTTGAAATCACTGCATAAATAAAATCATATCTTACTCTTTTAACAAATACTGTATAAAACCACGTTTTAAAAAATTTGAATATCATCAATGCATTCTGCATTGGCTCATAACATAAACGTAAATCTCTCCTTACGTATTTTTCTGCCTAATACAGTCTTCACAAATGGTGACGTAGCTGACCCATCAGGATTGTACAATTGTTCGTTTGTGATTTTCATTTGCTACATTTTTGTCCGCAAAGCATTAATAAATGGTGCAATTCTATACCGACGCTTGAATTTTGAAAACCAACCACCAGAGTCCACGCCGGGTAGAACGTGTTAGACAAGCAACTTATGACTGCAAACATAGATTCAAAGACTTCATATGTATCTATGAACATATTTATTTGAATGCAATTTCTAACGGAAAATTCCGTTACATATTTTTATTTTTGCATACCCATGTGTAGAGCACTACATACATATGTGCATACAAATCAATCACAATCGATATATCAGAAGTTAAAATGATATCAGAAATAGAAAAAGTCTCGAAAAAATTTAGAAGTACTTAACTTTGTAAAGTTCCGTTTGACTTATCCGTATCCTTAACTTTTGTGCGTCTTAACTTTTCTGAGCCCCTACTATGTTTTGTTTTGCAGAAAATATTTCAACCACTTTGTGTTTAAAGTATAATAAAACAAAATAAATAATGGGTCTTATTATTGAATTCGCATCGAAATTGAATTCGTTGCGGAAAGAATTTTCGATCGAAAATGTTCGTACGATCATTGATACCGTTGAAAACCTGCTTTACCATACTTTAAGCAAACCGCGTTATCAACAAAATTTTACAAGTTTGAAAAATTAAATAAATTGTCTAATAGCTCTAACAGACGACAGCGCTAATATGCATTAGCGGGCTTAAGCCCGTAAGTAATTTACATTTACTTGCGCATTTGACTCATGTTAATGCAAGTTTGTAATGCAGAAGAATTTCGCGCATTTATCTGTGTTTATGCAGAGAATGTAAAGTATAGAGAAGGTGCAGGTTCGATGTCGAACATTTTATAAGATTGTGATACAGAATTTCACCTCACAACAACAGAATTCACGATGTGAAATGTTAATATTTTTAACAGTTCTCTCACATACTCCACCAGTGAGTATGAAGAGAAATAATATAAGTATGTACGGCATATGATGCCATAGCATGTACATATATTGAATATTGAAGAAAAATAAGTTCTTTGATATTCCATTTTTAACAGCTAAAAATGTGTACAAATACAGCTCTCTCACATACGCAAGAATATGAAGAGACATAAATATATATACATATGTATGATGTATGCATGCTCCTTATGATACTCCTAGCTACAGCATTGTAAGTATGTATGTACATATGCTTTTGTGTTTTGCCGTCGGCATTTCTATATTGGCATGTAAAAATAATTATGATATGAGGTATGAATGCATGCATAATAATATTTATATGTAGTCAATTTGGACTTGCATATTTAATAATTTTATTTGATTTTTACATAATAATGTATACTATAAATATTTTTGTATTATATTTCTTACTAATAGAAGTTAAATTTATCACAAAAATATATACATATGTATGTATGTATGTATGTACATATTCTATCATATTAATCTTATGTATCTGCACATGATCAGAAATTCAAGTCATGGTTTTATCACTTATCAATATATTACATGTGCGCGCATTGATCTGCATGTTCATACATTCATATATACTTATATGTACATATATTTGTATACATTGCCGAACAAATAATGCACAAGCATACAAACATATGCGTACACATGTGAATATGTCATCAAACAAAAAATTGAAGCATTGTTCTACAAAAACAACAACTGCTTAAATAGCATAAGCATTCAAATCAATATGGCAGCCGAATTGGCGAAGCCCAAATGTAGTAAATTTTACAACAAAAACAATTTCATTCATAAACTCAGGCGCATATGCCACAAGCGTCCTCGCTTCATTCATACAAACAGACGCCGTAACATCTCCCCGAGCATGCCTTTGCCTACAAGTGTCTTTTCGCGAGGATGGCAAAAGCTAAAAATCATAAACTGAACAACTTTCTGATGATTCTTCACAGAAAGAAGTGAGAAAAGTGGCAATATAGTTCTTGTCGATTTACAATATTTGTCAATTCTAAAATAAGTATTTTCGTGGCTCGCAAAAGTCTGCGTCGATATGTATGCAAGCTCATACATATGCAAGTTAATGCAACCCAAACATACTATAATAAATCCCTATCCCATTCATCTCTAGTAGACACATATGTAATGTAAGTCGACACCACATTCATCCATAAAATCAAGCCAACCGCCTATCATAACAAATAGATTTAACGTAAACAAATAATACTAAAATCAACAGTAGCCAACTTACAAAGTCATCATAAAATCTATTGGAATTCAATTACAAAAGAAACTGATCACGCAACAAGAAATGCCACAGCCATCCTTTTTGCATGATCAGCATTATTATACCATAAGAACTAGAATTAAGAGATAAATAGGGCAGTCATGAGTTAGCAGCCATGAGTTACAAGTGAGAGTTATGAGTTAGATGTCATAAGTAAGAGATATAAGATATAAGTGATAGTTATAAAATACTTTTAAAAAAAACCAATAAATAAAATAAAAAATTAATTTGCATACATATTTACGCTAGTTTGATGGCAAAGCTGCTACAGGCGCAAGGGAAGCGGTGACAATTGGCGGCCATTCCTTTATTTTTTTCGACACAGCTTGGATTTTCTATCATCACACAAATGCTGAACACAATGAGCGCGACAGACTGCAAACGACAGCTGTCAAATATTAGAATACACACGTTCTTAGGGACACAGTTATTGAGGCAGCTGCACAACTACATAACTGTGTCCTTAAGAACGTGTGTATTTTAATATTTGACAGAACAGTCTGTCGCGCTCAATGTGTTCAGCTCTTGACTCTTCGACAAAACGCCAGTTTCTGCCATTGGTTGATCGTGACAAAGGAGATGCGAAAGATGCGTGCGACACTTGTTATTATGAATTTACATATGTATGTATGTGGCTCGCATTTGCTTTCGTAAACATACAGACAAATGTGCCAAAGAAATAATATATGTACATATGTATATGCCACAGAAATACTATTGGTATAAATATGGAAATGTTAACGAAATAATGCGAATATGCATATTTCATGAAGGTCATAAATTTTTTTTGAAGAAGTTAAAAGAATGAACATATCTTCATTTTATAATAGTCGAAATTAATATAATATAATAGTCAAAATTAATGCAATTTTTGATATAATAATTTATTTAAAATTATTTTTTATTCACTTTTATAATATACAATTTTTACCATTTTTCGAAAAACAATGGTTCATATATTATAATACAAAATAATCGCGCATATGTGACAATGGTTCATATGTATAATACAAAATAAGCATGCATACATATGTGACTCAGACAATGCTTTTTACATTCTCTGTGTGACTTTGTACATATATTTTTCTACAAAGCATTTCCCTTTATTCATTCTCGCATGAATTCAGTCGTTTTACATATGTTTCTGCCTTTGAAAGTGCTCATTTCTGCTAAATAGCAGCGGAATGGTGAAATTCCGTGTCACAATCTTATAAGTTCTGTTAGCCGTCCAATCGAACATCATACAGATTTCGATTTGCACCTTCTCTATGTTTTAAGTTCTCTGAGTGTGGTTGGTTTGTTGCGTGGGGTTGCGTGTATGATGATGTAGGTTGTGTGCTGAATCAGAGAACTTAAAACATAGAGAAGGTGCAAATCGAAATCTGTATGATGTTCGATTGGACGGCTAACAGAACTTATAAGATTGTGACACGGAATTTCACCATTCCGCTGCTATTTAGCAGAAATGAGCACTTTCAAAGGCAGAAACATATGTAAAACGACTGAATTCATGCGAGAATGAATAAAGGGAAATGCTTTGTAGAAAAATATATGTACAAAGTCACACAGAGAATGTAAAAAGCATTGTCTGAGTCACATATGTATGCATGCTTATTTTGTATTATACATATGAACCATTGTCACATATGCGCGATTATTTTGTATTATAATATATGAACCATGGTTTTTCGAAAAATGGTAAAAATTGTATATTATAAAAGTGAATAAAAAATAATTTTAAATAAATTATTATATCAAAAATTGCATTAATTTTGACTATTATATTATATTAATTTCGACTATTATAAAATGAAGATATGTTCATTCTTTTAACTTCTTCAAAAAAAATTTATGACCTTCATGAAATATGCATATTCGCATTATTTCGTTAACATTTCCATATTTATACCAATAGTATTTCTGTGGCATATACATATGTACATATATTATTTCTTTGGCACATTTGTCTGTATGTTTACGAAAGCAAATGCGAGCCACATACATACATATGTAAATTCATAATAACAAGTGTCGCACGCATCTTTCGCATCTCCTTTGTCACGATCAACCAATGGCAGAAACTGGCGTTTTGTCGAAGAGTCAAGAGCTGAACACATTGAGCGCGACAGACTGTTCTGTCAAATATTAAAATACACACGTTCTTAAGGACACAGTTATGTAGTTGTGCAGCTGCCTCAATAACTGTGTCCCTAAGAACGTGTGTATTCTAATATTTGACAGCTGTCGTTTGCAGTCTGTCGCGCTCATTGTGTTCAGCATTTGTGTGATGATAGAAAATCCAAGCTGTGTCGAAAAAAATAAAGGAATGGCCGCCAATTGTCACCGCTTCCCTTGCGCCTGTAGCAGCTTTGCCATCAAACTAGCGTAAATATGTATGCAAATTAATTTTTTATTTTATTTATTGGTTTTTTTTAAAAGTATTTTATAACTATCACTTATATCTTATATCTCTTACTTATGACATCTAACTCATAACTCTCACTTGTAACTCATGGCTGCTAACTCATGACTGCCCTATTTATCTCTTAATTCTAGTTCTTATGGTATAATAATGCTGATCATGCAAAAAGGATGGCTGTGGCATTTCTTGTTGCGTGATCAGTTTCTTTTGTAATTGAATTCCAATAGATTTTATGATGACTTTGTAAGTTGGCTACTGTTGATTTTAGTATTATTTGTTTACGTTAAATCTATTTGTTATGATAGGCGGTTGGCTTGATTTTATGGATGAATGTGGTGTCGACTTACATTACATATGTGTCTACTAGAGATGAATGGGATAGGGATTTATTATAGTATGTTTGGGTTGCATTAACTTGCATATGTATGAGCTTGCATACATATCGACGCAGACTTTTGCGAGCCACGAAAATACTTATTTTAGAATTGACAAATATTGTAAATCGACAAGAACTATATTGCCACTTTTCTCACTTCTTTCTGTGAAGAATCATCAGAAAGTTGTTCAGTTTATGATTTTTAGCTTTTGCCATCCTCGCGAAAAGACACTTGTAGGCAAAGGCATGCTCGGGGAGATGTTACGGCGTCTGTTTGTATGAATGAAGCGAGGACGCTTGTGGCATATGTGCCTGAGTTTATGAATGAAATTGTTTTTGTTGTAAAATTTACTACATTTGGGCTTCGCCAATTCGGCTGCCATATTGATTTGAATGCTTATGCTATTTAAGCAGTTGTTGTTTTTGTAGAACAATGCTTCAATTTTCTGTTGGTGACATATTCACATGTGTACGCATATGTTTGTATGCTTGTGCATTATTTGTTCGGCAATGTATACAAATATATGTACATATAAGTATATATGAATGTATGAACATGCAGATCAATGCGCGCACATGTAATATATTGATAAGTGATAAAACCATGACTTGAATTTCTGATCATGTGCAGATACATAAGATTAATATGATAGAATATGTACATACATACATACATACATATGTATATATTTTTGTGATAAATTTAACTTCTATTAGTAAGAAATATAATACAAAAATATTTATAGTATACATTATTATGTAAAAATCAAATAAAATTATTAAATATGCAAGTCCAAATTGACTATAAATATTATTATGCATGCATTCATACCTCATATCATAATTATTTTTACATGCCAATATAGAAATGCCGACGGCAAAACACAAAAGCATATGTACATACATACTTACAATGCTGTAGCTAGGAGTATCATAAGGAGCATGCATACATCATACATATGTATATATATTTATGTCTCTTCATATTCTTGCGTATGTGAGAGAGCTGTATTTGTACACATTTTTAGCTGTTAAAAATGGAATATCAAAGAACTTATTTTTCTTCAATATTCAATATATGTACATGCTATGGCATCATATGCCGTACATACTTATATTATTTCTCTTCATACTCACTGGTGGAGTATGTGAGAGAACTGTTAAAAATATTAACATTTCACATCGTGAATTCTGTTGTTGTGAGGTGAAATTCTGTATCACAATCTTATAAAATGTTCGACATCGAACCTGCACCTTCTCTATACTTTACATTCTCTGCCACACTACACACACACCATACGTTATCGCTTTCACCACCTAACCGATCAAAAAGGATTGGTTAGATCGGGGTGCACACAATTCGATTTCCACGCCCGACAAGAATATACACGTCTCGCGAGCTCTTCTACGGTTGCCCCGCGTCCAGTTAATTCGTGGTCCAAAATTTTAAGAATCTTTTTTCGGTCGTGTGTGTGGTTGTGCACTGACAGTGGCAGGAGTGAACATAATACAAATAAAGGAAAAATTATAGTTAATAAAATTTTAAGATATTTTGAAGGAAAATTTATATATCAACTAAAATATAAAAGATTGTGAAAAGGAAGATAGAAAACCTATAAAATATTGTGAACTAAATTCAAGTGTATATACTGAACTTTAGCCCGGGAATACAAGTGGTTGAATTTTTACTTGTTTCCCTTTAACTTATAAATCTTTCATTTGAACACACGCAAAGAGGGATACATAACCACAGGCAAAGGTAAGTATAGCCCCCAACAAATGGTCCTTCGAGCCTCTCAGAAAGGCACCTAAGATAAAAAAAAAACAACAAACATAAATTAGAAAATGAAAAAATAAAAGATAATACAAAAAAATAAAAAGTGCAAAAAAAAAGTTGCATATACATATTAACAAAAAGCATTAAATGGGCGCGTTATAATACAAAACAAAGGTCAATAACCTCAACTCCACAAAATACATAAACGGGCGCGATATAACACAAATAACTAACTAAAGAAACGAAAAACTAAAGTGCAATACTAAAGTGAAGTGACAACAAATTATAGAAACTAAAATAAAAATACTAAAAAGTGCTGTGAAAATAAAACGAAATACACATGTACATACAGTGGCTCACAGCTTATTTTATGCACTATGAATTTATGTGTTTAAAGTGCTGTAACAAAAAAAATAAAATGAAAACGGTAAAATTTTCAATGCAAATTTTAAAACATATGTGTAGCAAAAGGGTTAAACAAAAAAGAAAGGAAAAAAACTCAACTCCCTCACTGCCAGATGATTAAAAGCAAACAAAGTAACAGAATTATGCTCACAGCTTATTTTATGCACGCATTTCTTTTCTTTTTCTCTTCTTTCTTTTGTCCTTCTATGCATTTCTATGTGCACGACAGTGTTCCTGGAATTGTTATTAGTTAATAATTAGTCTTATCGCGCACGTGAGAGTGTCAATAATCGTGTTTTTACGAAATGGGTCGTCGCACAACGATTCAGCAGCGCGAGCTTGTAATTCATCACTTTAAACGTGAAATGTCGCAGCGAAAAATTTCTGAAGTAGTCAATTTAAATGCATCGACTGTACAAAAAATTATTGAGCGGTTCATTCATGAAAATAGGATCGAAAATAAAGGCAAAACTGCTCCCAACAAAATTTTTAATGCTACCGACGAGCGCTATATAGTCCGTAAAGTAGAGGCAAATCCCAAATTATCGATACCAAAGCTGACCAGCGAACTTGCGAATGACTTGGGTAAAACGTGTTGTGCTGAAACTGTCCGTCGAGTGCTGCGTCAACGTGATTTGCATGGTCGAGTTGCTAGAAAGAAGCCATTTATAAGCAAAAAAAATCAGCTAAGTAGAATCACCTTCGCCAAGGAGCATGTAACCAAAACCCCGGGCTTCTGGAATAGCGTCATATTTGCAGACGAGTCAAAATTTAATATTTTTGGTTCAGATGGAATGAGCTATGTCTGGCGAAAACCAAATACCGAGCTCCAAAAGCAAAATCTTAAAGCTACGGTAAAGCATGGTGGAGGAAGCGTCATGGTTTGGGCCTGTATGTCCGCAGCTGGCGTTGGAAATTTGATTTTTATTGAAGAAACGATGAATAAGTCTGTATACCTGGACATATTGAAAAACAATTTGCTCCAAAGCGCCGAAAAATTGGGAATACGACATAACTTCCGTTTTTATCAGGATAATGACCCCAAACACAAGTCGGCAGTTGTGCAGTCTTGGCTAATTTGGAACTGTCCACACTTAATGGCGCCGCCAGCACAGAGTCCTGATATGAACGTGATAGAGAATTTATGGGCGCTTTTGGATAATAACATTAGAAAACATCAAATATCTAGCAAGGAGCAGTTGAAAAAAGCACTTGTAGAAGAGTGGAACAAAATTCCTCCAGAAACCACTCAAAAATTGGTAGATTCGATGCCAAAAAGACTGAATGATGTGATTAAAGCCAAAGGCTACCACACTAAATATTAAATTTATGTTTAAATATACACTAGGTAGAAAAAGTCTCCGCTCATCAACCGTAACCTGTTCTTAAGTTAAATAAAATCTGCAAAATCGATTCAAATTACAAAAATACCTTACTTTATTAAAATATACATTTTATGCGATACAAAATTAGCTTAAATTATATCCTACGTGTCGAATAAGGAAAAGAAATTTACTTAGTTTACTTCAATACTTAAACTAAGAACATAAAAAGTCTCCGCTCATTAAATTAAAAGCTGAACATTTAAACGAAGTAACAAAATTCAATAGCTTGTGGGATATCCACGTCGCTTTAAGACTTCTGAAAGTCGGTTGGGCATAGAATTAACGAGCTTCCTTGTTTCTTCAGAAGATATTTTCGCCCATTCTTCCAAAATAACTGCTTTAAGCATCTGTTTACTGGTAATTGTACGAGTGCGGATTCTACGCTCCAAAAGTGCCCACAGATGCTCAATTGGATTGAGATCTGGTGATTGTGGGGGTGTATGAAGTAATTTTGGCGCATTGTATAGAAGCCAAAGGCGAACAACGTCGGCGGTGTGCTTAGGGTCATTGTCATGTTGGAAATGATACTCATTAACCAACTCCAATTTCTCAGCACTTTGTTTCATTTGCCTCTTCAATATATTTAAGTAATCAAATTTATTCATTATACCATCAATAAACTCGATTCCTCCTACTCCGCTTGCCGACATACACCCCCATAGTAGTACTCCTCCGCCACCATGCTTTACTGTTGAAGAGAGATTGCGGGCTTCTAACGCTGTACCCGTTTTTCTCCATACCAACTGCCTTCCTTTGATCCCAAATATGCAGTATTTCGTTTCGTCAGACCATAATACCGATTCCCAAAACGATGGAGGTTTATTTATATGCGCATTTGCGAACGCTAAACGCTTCATCCGGTTTTTTAATGAAACAAATGGTTTCTTCCGTGCAACGCGACTTTTGAAGCCAGCCCTTTTTAAGATTTTTCTTGCGGTATCGTTGCAAATTTGTTTTTGGAACTGTTCCTTGACATTTTTTGCTATCTGTAAAGCTGTAATGCGTGGATTTTTCTTCACCAATGATATGACTTTGCGCGTTTCACGATCTGTTAGTTTCTTTGGGCGGCCTGACCGAGGTTTTGACGTAATAACTCCCGTTGTTTTAAATGATTTACAAACGTATCTAACAGACGACTCGTTCCTTTCAATCATTGAGCCAATTTCGCGAAATGTTTTGCCACTTTCTCTCAATTTTAAAATTATTTTTCGCTCGTCAACGCTAATTTCTCTTCCTTTTTTATTCATTTTGAGTAAAGCTAAATATTTTAAAAAATCTCAGCGTTTAATGAAACTTCTAAACTTTAAATTGCAAACTTTTCGTTTTTCTAAACGAAAATTAGTCAAAACTCTTATCTTCGCGGCGCTAAAGTAAGAATAAACTAAAATATATGCGATGAGCGGACACTTTTTCTGTTCGTTTTGTTCAAGACTAACGGGAAAAGTGCCGTTAACTTGGCACCGGCAAGCCCAAGTACAACAAAATTTTGCATGCAATTAAGGTATACCTGTCGACAAGTCATGTTAGTCAAATGTTTGTTTTGGGTATGATTTCGGCTGGTATTATTTCGCGAAAGTATATTTTCTGCACCATGAGCGGAAACTTTTTCTATCTAGTGTATGTAAATAGTTAGTTTTTAAGATACATGCAATCTGCATAAAATAAGCTGTGACCTGAAATATAGCAGTATTTTTTGTTTTTACCTTTTAAGTTAAAAAATATATTTTTGAAAAAAATTGAATTCCTATTTAAAAATAAATAATTTACATATGAATAAAATAGCATTTAATTTTATTTTATATAACATTCAATTTTGGTGTTAGGACTCTGTAAAGTTCAAAAAAGGCTCTGCATAAAATAAGCTGTGAGCCACTGTACGTATATAAAAAACTCAACTAGATTGCAGTGGAAAGAACAACGAAAATTCGTGCATATGTACGCGCAAAAATACTAACACATTTGGCAGAGCAGACAAGGATTACAAGCAACGTGGGAAGAGAATACAAACTCAACACGGAAGAAGAAATAAAAACCAAAAAGAGGAAAACGACTAAGGAGAACACAAAGTATTGCCCAAAAACCCTTGACGGAAGAAAAAGTGAGTCCATTCCAATTTGATTTTTTATAAAATTATGTATGCGCATATGTATGCTTGATATACAGTTGAAGCTGTAAGACGGCATACAGCTATTTAGAAATAACCCAACTGTTCTATACGAAAAATCGGTTAGACAGTTCGGTATATACATATGTATGTATAGGTACCGAAATAAATGAAAAAATTGCGGTACCTGCCTATCGCTTATTTTGTGTTTGGAAACACACTGTAATTTTCCAAAATAAAAAAAAAAAAAATTTTTTTTCCTTTCAAAGTCAAGTATTATTGCTTGCATGTTCTGGTGATACCCCTTGGGCTAAAAAAGCAACAAGCAGGATCGCCTACAATAAATAAGCAAAGGCGAGCAAAAAAAGAACATGCAAATACATATATATGTACAAAAATAAGTAAAGGTACTCGATCGTGTAAGAGATACATACATATATATGGGCATATACATACATACAAAAATTTAAGGGGAATCGAACTTTCCGCGCCAAATTTTATATGCCGTAATTAATATACATATATTCATGGACATATGATACATACATAAATCAACTGTAAAAATTTTTTGAAAAACTGTTGTTACATAACTACCTGCCTTCAAGCTTACTTCGTGTCTCCAAACACACTACAAAAAAAAAAAACTAAAATTTTTTCAAAGTCAAGTATTCTTACTTGCAAGTTCTGGTGATACCCCTTGTGCTAACAAAGCAACAAGCAGGATCGCTTTAAAAATAAGCAAAGGCAGAAGGAAAAAAAATATATATATATAACAACAACATAACAGTGGATATTTGTGTATGTACATATGTGTACATATGTATATCGCGATCTAACTACATATTTCTCGGTTATCTCTCTTACGTTTTCTCTCGGTCTTAATATATACCAACATACCAATATAAAGGCTACAAATACATACATACGTACATACAAGTAATAATTTATAGAATATATTTATTACTAAGGTCAACGAACTTAAACAAAATAAAAGGGAGAGGCGTCAAATCGGAACATAGGAAAATCGTCAAATTATTTGTACATGGAGGATATCCATATTCAAACATTGGAAAATAAAAAATAAAAAAAAAGGAAAAAACACACATATTTACGTATGCGCATTTTTACATATATACCTACATATAGTATATACATACATATGTGCATACATCATGTAATTATCGAAATTTCTTTTTCGCGCTCCTTTGGACTAACGTATGCAGATTAACGAAACATTTGCATACATACTTGCTTACTTATATATTAACATATTCACAAACATATAAAAATTTTATACTTATTCAGTATTATTATTCCATTTCGCTATATTGCACATTAGTATTATATACATACATATACATGTACATATGTATGTGACAAGGGTACGAAACTATAAGGAAAACGAAAGCACAAACAAACATTAAGCATAACTATATGCATATAAATATATACATACGTTTATTTTTGCGTCATTATTAATTTCTTTCCTTTTGCGTTCTTATCTCCAAAGATAGACGTACTAAGGAATAACATACAAATTAATCGCGAGTATATCGCAGATACTTTTAACCAATACACGGTAACCAAAAAAAAAATAAATAAAATAATTATATACAAATACTAGCTGATCCGGCAAACTTCGTTCTGCCCAAAATAGATTTTTTTTTTCGTTTCAAAAACTACACCGGCATTGGTTTTAATAGAATATGAACGATTTTTCCTTATTTCATTGTGTATACTTTAAATACCGCCTTTTTTGTCCTTCACAAATTCCCAATATTGAAATATAGTGAAGAAAAAATTATTGCTGAGTTTTTTGAACTGTTTTTGATAAAAAATTTAAATAAAAAAACATGATATACAGGCAGGTTCTGCAATTTACTTCCGAGTGAAATTTTGTGGAAAATACCTTCCGTACTTAATTTGACAAAATTTTTACAAATTTTACTCGGAAGTGACTTGCCAGAACCTGCCTGATGAACATTTTTTTCGAGGGTACATTAATGCTTTTTGAATTTAATTGCTTGAAAAATGCTACTCTTTTCAATAATGCTGACACATCGCGTCCAGGATTTGTTGACAATTTAATAAAATTAAGTTTGTACTATTCTCATTCAATTTTATTAGTTTTAATCGAGTTTCGAAAATATATAATTTTAGTACATATTTAGTTTAGGGCTGCACGGTACACGATATTTTTGGTTTTCTGTTCCGCGGCGTAAATAAACAGAGAGGAAGTTTTTCCAAAACGGGAACACGCCACAAAGAGCTGGCCATGTGAAAAGCAAGACATTTCCAAATTTATGCCGTATACTTCCAGCGACTGCCCTTATTGTCATCGCAAATGCAAGTTTCACTGGGAACTGCAAACGTCTGAATTGGAATGGCAAATCTGTTGAAGTTAATGGAATTCGGGGAAGTAAGCATTCCTCTCCCTTGAACGGGCCTTTCAAAATGCTTGCCACTATTAAATTGTCCATTAGCTTGGTCACAATCAGTCGAATACCATTGCACAGTTTGGGAGCATGAAGATTCCGTAGCATAATAACTACAGACCCAACTTTGAGACGCAAATTATGAGGCGGCATTCCAGGCGGCATCAAAGAGTTTAAGAACTCCACTGGGTAATTTACTACCTCGTCTTCATTTTCAACGCGATCGATTGATTTATATGCCCGCAGATCTCCCGGAATTTGATTTTGAATCGTCCAATTCAAGTCGTTGACATCCATATTTTTAGTTACCATAATTTTGAGCAATATTTGGATATACTCTACTGTTTAGTTCATATTTATTAGATGTGAATTGGCAAATCGTAGTTGGAATCGATATTAATCCACTGCAAGGAACTATCGGAACTTGTCCATTTCCGATTCGCAGCAGCTCTTTTGAAAAAACCTCCGCAGCTCTATCGTTTTGCAGCAAAACTCGCATATTCATGGTCAATGAAATGGTTTTAACAAACCTCCACAAATGCGATGACTTCAGACATGCGTTTCTGCCGCTGTTGACTTTGGAATCACGGGAAGTGTTTGTCTAAAGTCGCCCGACAGCAATATCATCACTCCTTCAAAGCAACGATTATTGTTGCGCAAATCTCTCAGTGTTTGATCGAGTGCTTCTAATGATCGTTTGTGGGCCATTGTGCATTCATCCCATATAATTAACTTACAATTTTTTATAACTTGTGCTATTGCTGATTGCTTTGAAGTATTGCTGACAGGACTTTCGGGTATTTCCAAGTTTAATGGAAGCTTTAATGCTGAATGTGCCGTTCTTCCACCTTCTAACAGTGTTGCAGCAATCCCGGTAGATGCAAGAGCTAATGCAATACCACCTTGACCACGTATTGCTGCTAGTATTAAAGACAATAGGAACGTTTTGTCAGTCCCGCCGGGCGCATCGAGGAAAAATATGCCACCGTTTCCAATATCTACAGCATTTATCAGCTGATTGTACGCACTGTTTTGCTGTTCATTCAACAGTGGAACATTTGTTTGTACTTGTTGTTGCAAATGAGTTATATCGTAAGCACGCTCGCGTTCCAATTCGCGACTCACTAAATCCCTTGTTTGACGACTTGGTGCCGGCATATGAACTCTAATCAATAGTTTTCCACTCATAAGTAAACATAAATTTTCAATAAGGACTAATGCTTCATTGTAGATGTCAGCGTTCATTTGTAAGTCGACATTTCTCGTCGCTAATCGCAGGCGATGCAAAATATCTTCTGCCATGTCATCTTTGTACGTATCCCATAATAGACGAGGGTTTGAAGGCTGACATGTCGAAATTATAATAGCAAAAAGTGTACAAACTGCAGTGGCTGGCGAAGAAGCCATTGCATCCGCTAGCGTTTGATTCCAGTGACTATCGTGTTCAAGCAATTGCAATTGTTGACATGCTTCTCGAAATGTTGCACAAATGGTACCATCTACAGTCCTCAATGATTCAAATGAAGTTGAACCGCGTACATTAATTAAAAGCAAACGTAGGTAAAACCAATCATCGTTCTTTGGATGGATTGTGTAAATTCTTCCCAACGCATCAGTTGAAAAAGCACCTGGATAACCGGATGGCCGTTTTTCCTGCGCAACCATTTCTTCGACGATGCATTCCATGTATAATACTGAGACATATCCGAGTAAAGAAATGTTCTCGCGAACGGATCACTGGCGCAAGTTGCAAAGAAACTTGTTAAAGTGGTTGCTGGTGGTATTTCCGTTCGCTGTACTGTGTTTTCTGCGTTGAAATAAACTCGCTGGCCATTCTCCAAATGAGCTGCCAGATGCACAACAGTAGGATGGCGTTCATGAATTGCAAATGAAAATATTCTCCAGATTGCTTCATTGCAGTTCACATATCTGCCCATTTGAAATTTGCTAATTTCATCTCGTTCAACGCCAATAACCGCCATATCGCTTCCTTTTGTGACATATTTGCAAACATACTAAATTGATTTTATTGAACTGCAATACTCAACATTTATATGTGTTTTGAATGCCTTAGACAAAATTGGCGAATATGGAACGATCCATGTGTTATTAACCACGAAATTCTTTCATTTCAATTGAGTGATGAATGTTCTGCCATTGTCAGCGGGTGAGCGACGCCGATAGAGAGGGTATCCGTCGTTTCCAGTTTGAGTTTCCGAAATAAAAGCACGGGGATAGCGTTTTTTGCATTTACTGTCAGACATACAAACCGAAGATGGATCGTGTTCTCCGCATGGCCCATGAACCATATTGGCTATCACCACTTCGTGCAACTCTGGATCTATTTCAACATCAGGAATTTCGGCGGAAATGATGTCATCAATTTGGTCAGGTGTAATTTTCTCCACCATCCAAAGAAGAATGTGTGCGTGGAGCAAACCTCTCTTCTGCCACTCCACTGAGTACATCCATCATCGAACAGTGCCATATATACGTTGTTTCGTAATAAAGTCCATCAAACATCTGAGTTTTTGTTTAATCACGCGATGCAATAGATTCGTAATGTCTGGCCATTTTGGATTGCAAGTAAATGTAACAAACAAATCCGGCCGTCCATAATTGCGCACCTAAGTCATCGCATCCTGGTAGTACTCATGCATGTGTCTAGGACTGCCAATATATGTCGATGGCAAAATATAGAGTCGACCAATATCTGTGATATCCGCATCACCATTCATTGCATCTCTTAAGTGAATATACTCTTCAGATCACAACTTCGACTAATTGTATTGCATGTAATTAAGTCGTCCTGTCTCAACTTTAACGTACATGTCAACTGCATACTGTTAAAATAACCGTCTATATCTCAGTAAGTGGTTGTCATAGTTTTGGCGAATCATCATTCGATATGCGTAAAACTTCATTGAACTGACTTTTTTATTTGTCTCGACACCTAAAAGCTTAAATTACCTATATGAAGTAGGAAACAAAAATTTTGTTTTACTAACCATTCACCGGATTTATCATCTTATATCCTAAGTGATATCCGTCTTCTCCACGGCAGAACATGAGCGGATATTGCATTGCGTCGTAAGACCGATGTGTCTCACTTATCCATTTTAGTGCGTTTTGATTTCAACGTTTGATGACAATATCACTCAAATTTCTCCAACAACAAGAACTGATATTTCGCTTACTGTAGGTGCATTATATTGTTATTTATGTGTCCCTGTTGTAAACAGTTTAATGAGGCCATTGTGTTCGTGTAACATTTGCTGCAATTGTTCGATTATTTCTCTTTTCGTTGTATTGAAGATAACACAACGCCGATTTACTTCATCATGTGAATCTCCCAGAAAGTAAATTTGGAGATATTTCTGTTCTTGATCTGGATGCCGCAACAGCGATCCAGCGAGATGAAAAATTTGCCCATGAACCTGTATAATTGGAGGAAAGCTCTGTAGTTTCTGTCGAATATTGTTTGGCAAAAATACCTTTAACGTTGGATTGTAGTTTTGTTCATTTCCAATTTCACCGCCAAACGACGTCATTTGAAAACAATCGTTGTACGTTTTAGTGTGCTTTAAGAAATGGCTCGAGTGAGGAGATTCACCGTAAAGCAGCTGGAATAATGGCTGTGGTGGTGGAAGCAATTCTGGCAACTTAACCTTTCCCGCGGTGCAATATAACCCTGGCGGTTCATTTTTAAATTTGACTGCATTGCAATATTGACAAACTACTGACATCTGACCGATTTGAACAGATGCGTTACATTGAATGTTTGGATCATATCGAAAACCTGTCCGTTACAAAAGAAAGATGCTGCCGCTGTTGTTGTCGAATAATCGCATGTTGTGATCTTACTTCATCACTTTGGCGAGCACGAACTTCCCTTCTTCTCGATCGTTGTTGCTGATTGTGAACTTCCCTTCTTCTCAATCGTTCTTGCTGATTGTATGTTTGGTTGACATCTTCTAACTGGTGCGTGCTATTCTCCAGCAGTCTATTTCGTGGTGATACCCTCTCAATAACACTTTCACTTTGACGTGAAATGATCATTCATTTGCATAAAGTTCATATAAGGTTTTACGGACCAATAACTTACCTTTGAAAACTCCAAAAAAAAAAAAATGAATTAAACTAAGGAAGTAGATCAATTGAATGATAAATTCATTCAAAATCACTTTCACTAAATAACTCACTTTTTAAAACAAAATATATCTATATATCAGTAAAGCAAGGCGCATTTTTATTGCCCTCTAAATTTTGCGTGTTCGATTGCAAAGCAAAATTGACGTTTAATTTAATTTGTGTTTGTTTCATAAAACTGCCATTTCCATAAACCAAAAATAGCACGTAACACAACCAAAAAATAGGTGGAAAATGAGATAAATATATGGTGGATTAACAACCAAAATAATTAAATATTGTATGGGAGGTACTACCTATACCAATTTTCAGGTCCCTACCTTGAACCCTTTCACAGATATTCTGCTTAAAAAATTTAGTTTGTATGGGAGGTACCACGCCCCCGTTTTTGGAGAGTCCCCGGTTTTATAGGTGAGAGTGGTGTTGTTATCCTGTAGCTCTGTACCAATTTTCATGTTCCTACCTTAAACACCTCTGAAGATATTCGACTTGAAAAATTCAATTTGTATGGGAGGTGCCACGCCCCCTTAATATTTTGTTTTGATTTTAAGACATGACCTGCGCGTGGTAATAACAAACAAATCCCCCACAGAAAGTATTTCATTTGGTTCAGTCGTTTTCGAGTTTTAGCGTTACAACTATACACCATTTCATTTTTATATATATAGATTTTTTGATTTGACTATTTATGCGGTGAATACGTGTTCGAAAGTTTATATAATTCAATTAATTAATAATAAAAAATTCAATTCTATTATTCTTCTCATTTTTAATTACACATTTGCTCCTATTATCAATTTTTTAATTGTATTTTTAAAACAAAACAATTTTAAGCTCAAAGCTTACAATTTAATTCTATAAATGCAATCTGATAAATCGAAAGAGGTTAAACCAAGAACACCTCAATTATTAGAAATTCCGAAAATGGCTGATGATGACAAATCACAAAGCACACCTGCAGAAGCTACACGCTCAAAGCAGGGTGCCAAACAAAAAAGAACCAAAGATAATTTAGTGTCAAGGTTCATAACTGAAAGTGACAGTTTTGTTTCACTGCTTCCCCAATTAACGATAACACAGAATCGGTTCTAAATTTAAAAATTCAAAGCATAGATAGCATATGGGCACGCCCTGGCAGCATACGATACAGTACTAGATACTGAAGATGCTGAACTCCCAGAAAACATAAAAGCTTCGGCGTCAGCTAAATATGAAAACTGCCTCGAACAATATGAAATTACGAAGGCAATGATACTGGACCAAATAAATTTATAAAGGCCATGTAGAGCCACTACTCCTCCCCCGACAGGAGTTACGACTCAAAAAGAAGAAATAGATACAGGTATATTCTTGAAAGTGCCAGCTTGTGATACTGAAGTTTTTCATGGAGGTTATGAACAGTGGCCGTCCTTCCGGGACATGTTCACTGCCGTATATATTAACCATCCCAAACTTTCACGAGCTCAAAAGCTGTACCATCTCAGATACAAAACAAAAGGGGAAGCTGGCAGTATCGTCAAGCGTTTCGCTTTAAATGAGGAAAACTTTAATCTGGCTTGAGAAGCACTGGTCGAAAGATACGAAAATGAAAGAGTATTGGTAGACAACTAAATAACAATTTTAATGAATTTACCAAAAATTCAACAAGAAACCAGCCAAGAGTTTCAAAAACTATACTCGACAGTGACTAATTGTTTATCTGTGTTAGAAACACAAAAGATTTCCACAGAATCGTGGGACCCTATCCTAGTAAATATTTGTGCAGCAACACTGCCTGATGCTGCTTTGCTACGATGGGAGCAATCACTAGGGGCAAGAAAAAAATCGCCAAAATGGCATCAAATGAAAGACTTCTTAACAACTCAGTACGAAATAGCTGAGCGAGTTGACAAGAAAATAATCAAGCAAAAAAATAATCAAAATGAGTCGAATAAAAACTTTTTTAAACCCCAAGCCAGCAATAGTACACAATATAATAGGCACGCTAATAGAAGCCAAACATTTGTGGCAAATCAAACAAATCATTGGCAATCATTATGTGAAATTTGTAAAGGAGGTCATAACATAAGATCTTGCGAGAAATTTAAAAAATTATCCGTTTCTGACAGAAAAAATCTTGTCAGACAACATAAACTCTGCATCAACTGTCTGTCGAATGCTCATACGACAAAAGACTGTGAAAGCAAATTTAGTTGTGTGTACTGTCAACGAAGACATCACTCATTGCTTCATATTACAAATTTTCAAAATATGAAGCAAAATCAACTTCATAATACCACCGGGTTAGTCGCTACAACCAAAAGTGATAATCCCGAAAAAAGGGAAGAACAACCATGTTGCTCTAAAGCAGCAAAAATTCAAGCTCTTCATTCCGAGAATGAAAGCAAAATTCTTTTACCCACTGCGGTCATCGCTATTGAACATAGAGGAGAATTATTCAAATTAAGAGCATTAATAGATCAAGGTTCTCAAAGATCCTTTATATCATCTAAAGCTCAAAATCGGCTAAAATTGCCTGTCAAAAATTCAAATTTCCAAATTTCAGGAATGGGCGGAAGAATTATCCAAAATTCGAACAAAATATGCCCAATTACCATAGTATCTCCAAAAGCGGATATTAGAATAGATGCGCAAGCCATCGTTCTACCGCAACTTACCAATTTGCTTCCAAGCTATGAAGTGAATAAAATACACTGGGAAAAATGCTCACATCTCAAATTAGCAGATCCCAATTGTCATACCCCATCACAAATCGACATATTATTAGGCAGTGACTTAATACCTCAAATAATTCTTGAAGGTATTGAGAAAATCTCCAATAAATTGTTAGCCCAAAATACAATCTTTGGGTGGATTATAAGTGGCCAAGTCCCTGAAAAAATAAATTATTTCACCACACAAGTGGAAAATATCTCAAACGAGTTTTTAAACAATCAACTCAAAAAATTCTGGGAAGTAGAAGAATTACCTCAGACTACTCAACTTTCAGAAGAAGATCAGGCATGCGAAGCCTATTAAAAGTCCACAACAACAAGAAACGAACATGGCCGTTATGTTGTGCGACTACCATTCAAACCAACTTTTCCTGAAACCATAGCTCTAGGCCACTCTAGAATATCAGCAGTCCAGCAATTTCTAAACCTGGAAAAAAGCCTGATAAAGAAAAGTGAGCTCAAATCGGCATACGATAATGTGATGGACGAATATCTTGACCTCAATCATATGGAAGAAGCTGTACCATATGAAAAGGCATCTAAAGGTAGATATTCATCCTTTTATCTGCCACATCATGGGGTAATACGACCTGATAAACTCACAACAGAAGTACGAGTGGTTTTCAATGCCTCAAAGTGTACGAGCTCAGGCAAATCACTAAACGACGTACTATATACTGGCCCAACATTACAACATGATCTCATGCTGTTAATATTAAATTGGCGCATGTTTAAATACGTTTTTAATGGGGATGTAGAGAAAATGTACAGACAAATCCTAGTACATAAAGATGACCAAGATTTCCAGCGTATAGTCTTCCGCAAATCGAGTAATAGTCCAATCAGCGACTATAAACTTAAAACCGTCACCTTTGGCATCAATTGCGCACCCTATTTGGCGATCAGGACACTACATGAAGTGGCAAAAACAAATGCAACAAATTTGCCTTTAGCATCTTCTGTGTTGCAAACACAAACATACGTGGACGACATACTATCAGGTAGCCACAGTATCGCATTAGCATGTGAATCACTATCGCAAGTGATCGAAGCATTAAAATCAGCAGGTTTCCCCCTAAAGAAAATTACTTCAAATCACCCTGATATAATAAAAGACATTAAATAAGAAGACTTCCTTAAATTTGAAAAGGCTAGTACAACTAAAACTCTAGGAATTCAATGGAATGCGATAACAGATCAATTTTCATATACAATTGAGTCAATATCTGCTATGTCCGCCATTACAAAACGCCAAATACTTTCCTCGGTGGCAAAACTTTTCGACCCCGCAGGATGGCTTTCGCCAATAATGATTCAAGCAAAAATCCTCATTCAAGAATTGTGGCAAGATGGCACTGAATGGGATGAACAGGTAAAACCTTTACGTTTAGCTAAATGGGTTCAATTTGCTAACAATTTACATACTATCTCTGAAATTCGAATCCCTCGATGGGTAAATTTCACCCCTAACATTAATGCAGAATTGCACGGTTTCTGTGATGCCTCTGAAAAAGCTTATTGTGCAACAGTTTACGTACGCACTCAGTACGATAATAAAATATCTTCACATCTCCTGGTAGCCAAAGCCAAAGTTGCACCTTTGAAGACACTCAGTCTGCCACGGCTTGAACTGAATGGTGTTCTTCTGTTAGCAAAACTAATTTCAATTATCCAAACCCATCTCAAATTAAACGATCATAAAATGTATCTTTGGTCAGACTCAGAGATAGTTTTAGCATGGTTAGAAAAACCACCTTATTGCTGGAAGACCTATGTATCTAACCGAATATCCCAAATTCTAGACTTAGTTGGCCCAGCAAAATGGCAACATGTTGCAAGTGCAGATAACCCAGTGGATCTTGGGACAAGAGGTTGCAAGCTACTGCACCTCACCAGCACTACACTCTGGTGGAATGGTCCAACATGGCTAACAGAATCACAAGAATTCTGGCCAAAGTCTCCCGCTCGTAATATAATACCGCCGGAAAGTCGGAAAATTGAAAATTTTCATATCACTCCAGAAGAGGATGATATTCTCCACCGATTTTCGTCATTTGCTAGAGCACTAAGAGTAATCGCTTACATGCACAAATTCGTTCAAAGACTTAAACTAAAATTGAAAGGAGCACCAAATGATCCTTGCGTACAACTAACGCATTCCGACTTGCAACATGCCAAGGTCAGTCTAATATTATATACACAAACTCGCTATTTCAGCAAAGAGAAATTAAAGTTGCTCGAAAAGCGACCTCTCGAAAAGGGAAGCTCACTTCTCGTCTTAAATCCATTCTTGGATTCTAAGGGATTAATAAGGGCAAATGGAAGATTAGCGAACTCCAGCCTTAGTTATAACGAACGACATCCCATTATTATACCTGAGAAATCCCGGTTTACTCATTTACTCCTAATATACCTTCACCAGCTTACACTACATGGTGAGCATCGCTTGATGCAGCAAATGGTCCGACAAGAATTTTATATACCGCGACTAAAGCCACAACTTAAAAAGACGATTTTTATGTGTAAACAATGTACCGTGTACAAACATGCGAATGCGTCATCATACAGGACGAATGCCTTCCCCCAACCGAATGGCGACTAGGTCGCATTGAAAAGGTACATCGGGGACGAGATGGTCATACAAGAGTAGTAGATGTGCGAACACAAACTGGCCTACTAACTCGACCATTAGTGAAATTGTGTTTTCTTCCAAATACCGAAGAACCGATCACCGAAAACAAGCGAATGCAAACGCATACATAAAATCAAACAATAATTAATTAAAAATACACCGTTTACAATCCGTACGCACTAACCAAAAGCATAATGAACGCGGTTAATAAAAAACAATAAAATCCATATATAAATAATATATAATACGTAAATACATACATCTATATATATATATATATATAGTACACACATATACATATATAATGAGTAGCATATCTTATACTACTATCAAAACCATGTTAATATACATATTCCTATTCCACTAGAAATGGACATAGAAGAAATCCGCAGTAACCCCCAGTCGGTGAGGTCCGCAACCACTGCAAAAACAGCATCCGCTAGACCCATCGCCGCACCAAGAAGGCAACAGGCACAAGCCCGCCTAGCCAATCATCCGTGCAACCAGTCAGGGAAGCGAGCGAGGAGCAGTTCGAAGAATACGTACCGCCACGATGCAGTCTATGCCGTCGACCCCATATCCTGAAGAAATGTGCGATCTTCAAGACGATGACGCCCGCGCAGCGCCAACAGATCGCTAGAGCCCACGGCTACTGCATGACATGCTTGGCAGACACACACGCTACCTCGGAGTGCATGTCAGACGGGTCGTGTCAGTACTGCCGCCGACCGCATCATACAATGTTTCACCGCTTTCCTCGACGCTCTGATCATTCAACGCACGCCAGTCACCGGCGTGGTCAACAGCGGCACAATCAACATAGAGATCAGGTTCAACACCGAAGAGTCCATCGCCCTAAGCCGTCCGGAGGTGCACGTTCGCAGACAGCACCACATCATAACCATCGCAACCAGCGAAAGGCGACGGGTTTCAGCGCTGTAGTGAGCACCCTACAGAAACTGCAGCGGCTTCTAGGCAATTAATTCGCCTAGGGGGGCCGGGATGTTTATGCGACTTCATGGCATCTCGCCCCTCAACACAAAATTCATCACACCACACAACATTCAGCACACAACCTAACATTTATCACACAACTCACACTCATCACACAACCTACATCATCATACACGCAACCCCACGCAACAAACCAACCACACTACACACACACCATACGTTTCGCTTTCACCACCTAACCGATCAAAAAGGATTGGTTAGATCGGGGTGCACACAATTCGATTTCTACGCCCGACAAGAATATACACGTCTCGCCAGCTCTTCTACGGTTGACCCGCGTCCAGTTAATTTGTGGTCCAAAATTTTAAGAATCTTTTTTCGGTCGTGTGTGTGGTTGTGCACTGACAGTGGCAGGAGTGAACATAATACAAATAAAGGAAAAATTATAGTTAATAAAATTTTAAGATATTTTGAAGGAAAATTTATATATCAACTAAAATATAAAAGATTGTGAAAAGGAAGATAGAAAACCTATAAAATATTGTGAACTAAATTCAAGTATATATACTGAACTTTTGCCCGGAAATACAAGTGGTTGATGTTGAAGTTTTTGAAACATCAAACATTGTATTGGAAAGGACTTCAATATAAATATGGCCCAATCGACATTTTGTGTTGTATTAGATGAAGTACTCAACATTTTTGATTACAGACTATGCTCAAGATGGATTTCCACTGACATGTCCGCCAGCGAGGAATTAGAAGCAAAAACATATTTTTTTGGAAAATCAAAAATTCCTGGTGTGGCAAAGGCAGTTGATGGAACTCACGTAAAGATAATGGCACCGTCAAGAGATAAACATCTGTATTTTAACCGCAAAGAATTCTCAAGAATGAGTGTTATGGTGGTTAGGCTTTTCCAAAATTAACTTTTCACTCAGTGTTCTATATATACATACATATATGTTTTCATATGTAGGTGTGCGACCACTAGATGCAAATACGATACGTTTGTGCTAAGTATCCCGGCAGTAGGTCATGACACATATGAGATATTAGTGATTTGAATTTGTTGTTTGATTTTTATTGGTGTGTCTTTGTTTCTTCTCTCTTAATTACACCAATTAAAACATAATTAAATGAGTTCTCATGTATTTTTTTACATTTATATTTACAAATGCTCCATTTTTGCAAATTTACGCAGTTCGCTGATCAACGTATAGATTTCTTTACTTTCAATCTTATTATTTTTTGAATTGAAATTTGTTCCGTGACTAAATTATACCAAGTTTTTCAATTGGGAAGATATGATTTTTAAGTGAGGTTCAGCTTCATCATTAAAAAATATACGCAATAACAACGTTTGCAAATTTTAATTTAATTATCAAAATAATCGATCTCCAATATCTAACAATCTAACGAAATAATGAGACTCTCATCTGAGTGCTCCGGTAAATAAATAAAACTGTCGATTCTGGTGCTGAGAAAAATTGAAAATTATTAAAGAACAACCATTACATTCACCTAAATTGACAGTTCGGTGTGGTTTTTGGTCTGGTGAAATCATCGGTCCATACTTTCGAAATAACACTGGTGACACCGTTACTGTCAATGAAAAGCATTTTATCGGTGATAACCTTTTACTTTGCCGTCGTTGCGATCTTGGCTCAACTGTGCGAGGGCCCTCGAATAGAGGATCGGAAGGTAGTACTTGTAGTAATAAACATCAAAAAACCCTTTTGTTTTTGGAACAATTGAAATGCATTATCACTACAACAAAGAATCCTCAACAAACAAATATCAAAACAGCCATATGTTTCAGTAAATCAGGGATGGGCATATTAGCCCTCAGTGGCGTTTTGCACGTGCGGGCACGAGTGCACATTTTGAGGGCTAGGTGAGGGAATCGTCGCGGGCAAACATGAAGAGGGAAGTGAGAGCAAAGTATTTTACCACTCCATATTTACAAATGAGAGCAACGTATTTTACCACACCATGTTTACAAATGAGAGCGCTCGCATATATGGGAAGTTGCACTGTGGGTAATAACTGTAAAATTGCCTAAGAATTCTAAGTCCCTTTGTAACTACTATAAATTTTTAAAATGTAATGTGACAAATAACAAAAAGTATAATAAGTATTTAATTTTAGTAATAATTTTTTTAATATGTCTTTATAACAGCATTTAATTTAGTTTATTTGACATAATAAATTCTATGTTTGATTTAATCTCATTTGCTGTAGCTACACGCATTATTTTACAACAATTTAAATTAGATAATCTCTATCTTATTAAATGTTTGTTTAATTTCATTATTGAAAAAAATTGTTCACATGTGTAGGTACTTCCAAAAATAGATACTTATAATTTTCGAAGAAAAAAGTTTCAAACAAGGATATTTCTTTAAACAAAGATCTTTATAAAAAGTAATTCTGTCTGAAATTTGCGCAAATTTGTTTTTAAAAGAATACAGCACTGCAGATCTATTATATATGTATATACATAGCAGCGCTTTATTGACTTAATTACTTTTCTTCCCATTCCACATTAAATTGATTAATTTTTCTTTTTAAATTGTGGACACTGCTTTCACTCGTTGATAACATTTCGGCACATTTAAATTATAGTGATTTCAGTTTATGAACCACTGTTTCTTCAAACGCATATACATAAATGAATCTTATGAGAGCGCAATACTACCTTCTTCTACCGGCCGCTTGCCATAGAATTTCCAACGTCTTGGGGTTTTCCCCGTAGAAACGACTTAGCAGATTACTCTCTTACAACGCAGGGTTGCCAGTCTCGATATACTGTAGTAATTACAAAAATTGTTTTCAATGTATTTGAAATTTTCTTAAACTAACTCAAAATCAGAATCGAATGCTATTATTTATAAATATATAAACTCTTTTTAATAGCTTGTTTTCAGTTTTGATATTTTATATTACGAAATATTATAATTTATATATTAGATAAATTATAATTGATTTGTACAAAACTACATATGCGTATTGAGTAATGGCAACATTGTTCGAATGAACACGAGAACAAAACGACTGCCGGTCATAGCGGAGGGAGAAGCGAAATACGATGTTTCTGCCATTAGTGTTTGTATTCTATTTGTGTGCTTAGCCACTCTCAATCAATAATGTCATACCGCGCAAATATATTTTTATTTGATGATATCTTATATTTTTGAAAATATGTGTTTCCTTTCTATAGCGCGTATTACTATTTTAATACATTTCCAGAGGCAACTTAGATATTTAAAATGTAAAAAAACAATTATAGAAAAAACCTCAATTCTTTGAAAATTTTGAAAAAACAACCAAACTGAAAATATCACAAACCATATATTTATAGTATAATAAGCATTTTATTTTAAGGCACAGCGGTAGCGGCAAACTGCCATCGCAAGCGTCGGCGTCGTATCCGCTGCAATAACTCTACAACTTCTACTAACAACGAATTGCGGGACACAACAACTAAGACAAGGTGCAGGGACTTATTTAAGACATTAGCTTTAGAATGTAAGTTTCAGTTTGTAACAGAGAACTCATCAGACAGCATGATCTGATTAATAAAGTAATAATAATAAAGAAACAAGACGGTTATTCGTAATTGGCGCCCAACTATATGGGAATAAAAAAATTAAATTTCGATAAAAAATAGTAAAAACTATTCGGGAACAAAAATTAAAGTTCGATAAAAAACAGTAAAAACTATTCGGAAATAAAAAGCTCGATAAAAATAGAAAAAAAACTATTCGGGAACAATTGTACGGACCCATCAAGGGAGAGACGTCACAAAAAAAGGAATCGCAGAGCAAAGGGGATCGAAAATTTCTACAAAAAATTAAACAATAGAATTAAGATTCAAAAATATGTAAGTAGAGTGCAAAAAATATAGTATGTTGAATTGCTCTAATAAAAAAGTAGCTTAAAAAGAAAACTTGTGTTAAATATAACTGTAAATCTTTGCACGAGTTTTTGAGAAATAAATTTTGCGCAGTTCAGCTTATTGGTATCGGTTTTACTTCAAGCTCATGAGTGATCAGGACCTGGACAAAATATTTGAGAGCCTTAACGGAATAGAAGTTAGGAAAAGACAGTGCAACAATAGGGATAATACAGAAAATTGGTGGACAGAATATAGAGTGGCAGACAAAAGACAAGAAATGGCGCTGGAACCAGACCAATTAAGGGCATTAGTGGAAAGTGCAGTTTGTAGTGCACTTGCCACTCAAAGAGAAAATTTCGAATAAAAGCTTGCAAGTATTAATCAACGACTAAATGACGTTAAAATCGACACACCGAACATAGAAACATATAGGGAAACAGAAATTGTACTCGGGATTAGATGTGAGGAGCCACTCGATATTGTAAAGTCCTTACCGGACTTCGACGGTAAGCAGGAGAATTATGTATCGTGGCGGTAGGCGGCACACACCGCCTACAAAGTTTTTGAAGGCTATGAGGGCAGCAGCAAACATTATCAGGCTGTTGCCATCATTAGGAACAAAGTTAAAGGCCCGGACGACATGGTTCTGGCCTCATTTAATACCGTTCTAAATTTTAAGGCCATAATTAATCGACTCGATTGTATTTATTCCGACAAAAGATCAATTTACTTGATCGGACAGGAGATGTCAACTCTCCGCCAAGGAAGTTTGTCACTACTACAATATTACGACGAGGTAGAGACAAAGCTAACCCTTTTAACTAACAAAACGATAATGACTTACGAAAAATCAATTGCTGCATCACTAAACGAAAAATACAGAATGAATGCATTACGCGTATTTATTTCAGGGACTAAGAAACCCCTTAGTCATGTGTTATTCTCAGCCCGGCCTAAAGATCTACCTGCGGCTCTAGCGTTAGCACAGGAGGTGGAATGTAACCATGAGCGATACCAGTTCGCAAGCACATATGCCAGGAGCCTGGAAGACAAAGCCCAAAGGCTAAATATAGAACAATCTAGGCAAAAAGGTACAAGTAGTAGATATCAGACAAATGACACGTATCTTTCGAAAAATCCCCATTTTAACAGAACGCGGGACTTCAACAGCAGGACTCCGCCGAAACTAGAGTCAGTATAGCCAATGAACGTTGATACCTCGCAACGCTTCAGAGAACTTACAGCACAACAGAAAAATAGTGGATACTCATCTCGATATCCTAATAATCAAAATCAAAAATGCGGACAGACAGTGAAGAGACCAAGTAATGGTTCTGTAAAATTCGCAGGACCAAAACAGCAACGGGTTAATTACCTGCCAAACGTAAATTCTACTTCTAATCAAGAAGATACGACGTATCATGAGGTAGCAAACTCAGAGGCCTCATCAATTGAAGACGACCTTACTGAACCTAACCAGTTAAATTTTTTAGACAGGACTCCTTGCTACCGTTCATTGAAAAAACAATTGCAGGGAGAAAACTAAAATTATTGATTGATACGGGGGCATCAAAGAACTATATAAAGCCTCTAAAAGTTCTTAAGCACACAGCACCTGTCGAAAATTCTTTCTTGGTAAAGTCAATCCATGGCTTTACCCCACATTAAAGAAAAATGCACGGTAAACCTTTTCGACACAAACAGTACCTTTTTTATGCTCCCGTCTCTTTCAACGTTCGACGGAATAGTAGGTCTGGATTTGCTAACGCAAACAAACGCAGCAATAGATCTAAAAAAAAAATAATAGCTAATAATGGCTCAGAAGAAATAAAGTTTTTAAAGTTTGCAAATGTGAATTTCAGGACATGGAAGTCCCCGAGGTTGTAAGGGGCAAATTTCAGAAAATGGTGAACAATTTATTACGCATTTTTTCTGATCCTAATGAGGCCCTACCATTTAACACAAATATTGTCGCCACTATTCGCACCGAAAGTGACGACCCGGTGTATTCTAAGCTATACCCTTATCCAATGGGTGTAGCGGAATTCGTGAATACTGAAATTCGCGATTTACTAAAAAATGGTATTATCCGACCGTCTAGGTCACCATACAACAACCCAATATGGGTTGTAGATAAAAAAGGAATGGACGAACAAGGCAATGTGAAGAAACGTCTTGTAATAGGCTTCAGAAAATTAAACGAAAAAACCATCGATGACAAATATCCCATCCCCAATGTAACCGTAATACTATGAAATCTAGGAAAGGCCAAGTATTTCACAACACTCGACCTGAAATCGGGCTTCCACCAAATAACTCTCGCAGAATCCGATAGGGAAAAGACCGCTTTTCCGGTAGGCAACGGAGAATACGAATTATGCAGGCTTCCTCTTGGTTTGAAGAATGCGCCCAGCATTTTTCAAAGAGCTATCGACGACGTATTGAGAGAACAAATAATAAAGTCCTGTTACGTATACGTCGATGACGTTATTATCTTTTCAGAAACCGAAGAAAACCATGTCGAGCATATCGAGTGTGTGTTAAAGAGGTTACATGAAGCTAATATGAGAATTTCGCGCGAGAAATCACAATTTTTTAAGGAAAGCGTTGAATACTTAGGCTTTGTTGTGTCTAGGGGAGGCATTAAAACGAGCCGCAGCAAAGTAGATGCTATACATAACTACGAGAAACCCGCCACTCTTTTCAATGTCAGATCCTTTCTAGGTTTAGCAAGCTACTATCGTTGCTTTATTAAGGACTTTGCGGCAATAGCCAAGCCTTTAACAGATCTTTTGACGGCAAGGTTAGCGCCACACAATCGAAAAAGATTAAAGTGGAATTAGACCAAAAACAATCACTTGCTTTTAACAAATTGAAGGAAGTCCTTACATCGGAGGATGTTATGTTACTCTATCCAGACTTCAGGAAGCCATTTGATCTAACGACAGACGCTTTATCTTTGGGTATAGGGGCAGTACTGTTACAAGACAATATGCCAATCACCTTTATTTCAAGGACTTTGAAAGATCGTGAGCAAAACTTCGCAACTAACGAACGCGAGTTACTTGCCATAGTCTGGGCCCTAAAAAGCCTTAGAATCAGACCATCAGCCACCTACGTTTGCGGTTTCAGACCGAAACCCAAATGCCAAAATTGAGCGCTGGAAAGCGTTTATCGACGATCACAACGCTAACATTTTTTACAAACCGGGCATAGAAAATCATGTTGCTGACACGCTATCACGACAGAACATCCCCGCTCTAGAGGAGGATGCCCAATCAGATTGGGCTACAGTCCACAGCGAAATGTCATTATCCTATACGATAGAAGGAACTGAGAAACCATTAAATTGCTTCCTGTTTTAGAAGAAGCAGACGTGACTTTAAGACGGAATTCCATATACTTTGGCAATAAAACTCGTCATATAATTCAATTTACAAATAGGAAGCACCTTATGGAGGAGATAAAAATAGCTGTAAACCCAAATGTGGTAAATGACATACATTGCGATCTACCAACATTGGCCAGCATACAACATGAATTGGTAAGGAGTTTTCCGTTAACAAAGTTTTGGCACTGCAAAAACATGGTGGCTGATATTGTCAACAAAAACGAGCAGAGGGAGATTGTAGTTGCTGAGCACAATCGAGCTCACAGAGCAGCCCAGGAGAATATTAAACAAATCCTCTGCGATTACTATTTCCCAAAGATGACAAATTTGGCGAATGAAGTTGTCGCGAATTGTAGGATCTGTGGTAAGGCCAAATACGACAGACACCCACGTAAGCAGGAACATGGTGTAACTCCAATCCCCTCCTTTACTGGGGAAATGTTGCACATTGATATCTTTTCGACAGATAACAGGTACTTTCTTACCTGTCTGGACAAATTTTCAAAATTTGCGGTGGTGCAGCCTATACCTTCTCGAACAATTGTGGATGTAAAGGTCCCAATCATTCAGTTAATGAATATATTTCCAACCACAAAAACAATTTATGGTTATAATGAAGCTTCTCTAAATTCTGAAACGATAACCACATTGTTGGGGAATAGTTTTGGTGTAGACATCGTAAACGCACCACCCCTTCATAGCACCTCCAACGGGCAGGTTGAACGCCTCCATAGTACACTTTTGGAGATAGCCAGATGTTTGAAACTGGACAGAAAAATTAACGAGACGACAGACCTCATATTAATGGCAACAACTAAATACAATCGAACGATTCACTCGGTGACCAATATGAAACCAATCGAAATACTTCACGCCAACCCACCCGAACTGAGGAATGAGATAACCGTGAAAATAATGAAGGCTTAACAAGCACAAATGGATAGGAATAACCCCTAAGACGGAAAGAATATTGGTAAAGACTAACAGGCGACTCGGAAATAAATTATCCCCTTTATATGTTGAGGAGAAAGTTGAAGCAGACTTGGGAACCACGGTTCTCATGAAAGGGAGGGTGGTCCACAAGGACATCCTAAAGTAAGGGAAATTCTTAGCATATTTAAGAATTCTTTAAATAGCATAGGGTAAATTATTTAAGCTTCTTTCACACTATTTTTCGGGATACTGATTGGGATACTCCATATTCAAACGACGACGGCAAAATTGACGGACTATTCGACTTCCGACTACATACCGATTCAGGATGGTGACGCGACGATTTGGGAGGAATTTGGCTATCTAAAGGCATATAACTAATCCTACAGTATACAAGGGAATAGTTGAGGAAACCAAAGGCTTAACAACGCCTCTATCCCATATGAGAATGTTACTCGACGCAGACATTGCACATATAAAGGTGCTTCTGACAACACTGGACATCCATCACAGGCAGGCTAGGAGCATTACCGTTTTGGGTACTGCCCTAAAGGTTATCGCAGGTACGCCTGACTTTGACGATTTCGAAAACTTAAAGTTCCGACAACAGGAACTCGTAGACTCAGAGCGACATCAGGTAGAAATAAACAAAAGGATACAAGAAAAGATAAATGAACTGACGGAAACGGTTAACCACATCATTAAAAACTCAAAAGCTGGACAGATCGACACTGGTCACTTGTATGAAATGTTGCTTGCAAGAAATAGGATCATTATAAATGAAATTGAAACTTTAATTTCAACTACTACCCTTGCAAATATAGGGATAATAAATCCCATGTTGTTAAACTCAAATGATAAAATGTGTAGAAGTTCACGCAAGTGAGGAAAGTTCTCTGATCGCCATTCACTTGGGAGTGGCCAGAAACGATTCTTTTACATATGACTCAAGCAGCTCACGACTTCCGGTCTTTGACCAAGTATCCTCTGGGTAGCCTAAGAACATCCGTTTGAAGGCGAGCTAAAGTGAGAAGGCGAAACACCCCTGCATAGGGTTGTGCGCTGGGTTTGGGACCCGCCACGTAAAAAAACACCCCCAATGAAAGACAACAACAAGCCTCGGATGAGTGACCCCCCTTTTGATGACGACCATGGCAAACGAAATAAGGACTATGATTTGAGGGCATGCACCTGGAATGTCCGGTCCCTTAATTGGGAAGGTGCCGCTGCCCAGCTGGTAGATGTCCTCGTAAAGGTAAAGGCTGACATCACCGCCGTCCAAGAAATGCGATGGACGGGACAAGGACAGAGACGAGTAGGTCCTTGTGACATTTACTACAGTGGCCATATAAAGGAGCGCAAGTTTGGTGTTGGATTCGTGGTGGGAGAGAGACTCCGTCGCCGAGTACTATCATTCACTCCGGAGAATGAACGTCTAGCCACAATCCGCATCAAAGCGAGGTTCTTCAACATATCGCTGATTTGCGCCCACGCCCCGACGGAAGAGAAGGACGATGTGACCAAAGATGCCTTCTATGAGTGCTTGGAGCGCACTTATGAGAGATGCCCCCGCCACGATGTCAAAATCGTGCTTGGCGACTTCAATGCCAGGGTGGGCAAAGAAGGTATCTTTGGCACTACGGTCGGTAAATTCAGCCTCCACGCGGAAACATCCCCAAATGGGCTGAGGCTGATCGACTTCGCCGGGGCCCGAAATATGGTTATCTGTAGCACTAGATTCCAGCATAAAAAGATACATCAAGCTACCTGGCTGTCTCCAGATCGAAAAACCACCAACCAGATCGATCATGTTGTGATAGACGGAAGACACGTCTCCAGTGTTTTAGATGTGCGTGCGCTCCGAGGTCCTAACATCGACTCGGACCACTATATTGTTGCAGCCAAAATACGCACCCGCCTCTGTGCAGCAAAAAACGCACGCCAACAAACACAAGGATGGTTCGACGTCGAGAAGCTGCAATCACAACAGACAGCCGAACGTTTTTCTACTCGGCTTGCACTCCTGCTCTCTGAGAGCACTCGTCAACAACTCGGTATAAGGGAACTGTGGGACGGCATTTCAAACTCCTTACGTACAGCTGCAACCGAAACCATTGGTTTTCGGAAAGTGCAGAAGAACAGCTGGTACGACGAGGAGTGCCGTGTCGCAGCGGAGAGAAAAAAGGCTGCCTACCTCGCAACGTTACGATCGACCACAACACGTGCGGGATGGGATAGATACCGAGAGTTGAAGAGGGAAGCGAGACGCATTTGTAGACAGAAAAAGAAAGAGGCCGAAATGCGTGAGTACGAAGAGCTTGATAAGCTGGCCGACAGGGGTAATGCTCGAAAATTCTACGAAAAGATGCGGCGGCTTACAGAAGGTTTCAAGACCGGAGCATACTCTTGTAGAACCCCCAAAGGTGATCTAGTTACCGATGCCCAGAGCATACTTAAATTATGGAGGGAACACTTCTCCAGCCTGCTGAATGGCAGTGAGCGCACAACACCAGGAGAAAGCGAACCCGATACCCTAATCGATGACGATGGAGCAGACGTTCCATTGCCCGACCATGAAGAAGTTCGAATAGCAATTGCCCGCCTGAAAAACAACAAAGCGGCAGGGGCCGATGGATTGCCGGCCGAGCTATTCAAACACGGCGGCGAAGAGCTGATAAGGTGCATGCATCAGCTTCTTTGCAAAATATGGTCGGACGAAAGTATGCCCAACGATTGGAATTTAAGTGTGCTATGCCCAATCCACAAAAAAGGACACCCCACAATCTGCGCCAACTACCGTGGGATTAGCCTCCTCAACATCGCATATAAGGTTCTGTCGAGCGTATTGTGTGAAAGATTAAAGCCCACCGTCAACAAACTAATTGGACCTTATCAGTGTGGCTTTAGACCTGGTAAATCAACAACCGACCAGATATTCACGATGCGCCAAATCTTGGAAAAGACCCGTGGAAGGAGAATCGACACACACCACCTCTTCGTCGATTTCAAAGCTGCTTTCGACAGCACGAAAAGGAGCTGCCTTTATGCCGCGATGTCTGAATTTGGTATCCCCGCAAAACTAATACGGCTGTGTAAGCTGACGTTGAGCGACACAAAAAGCTCCGTCAGAATCGGGAAGGACCTCTCCGAGCCGTTCGATACCAAACGAGGTTTCAGACAAGGCGATTCCCTATCGTGCGACTTTTTCAACCTGCTTCTGGAGAAAATAGTTCGAGCTGCAGAACTTAACAGAGAGGGTACTATCTTTTATAAGAGTGTACAACTGCTGGCGTATGCCGATGATATTGATATCATCGGCCTCAACACCCGTGCCGTTAGTTCTGCTTTCTCCAGACTGGACAAGGAAGCAAAAGAAATGGGTCTGGCAGTGAACGAGGGCAAGACGAAATATCTCCTGTCATCAAACAAACAGTCGTCGCACTCGCGACTTGGCACTCACGTCACTGTTGACAGTCATAACTTTGAAGTTGTAGATAATTTCGTCTATCTTGGAACCAGCATTAACACCACCAACAATGTCAGCCTAGAAATCCAACGCAGGATAACTCTTGCCAACAGGTGCTACTTCGGACTAAGTAGGCAATTGAGAAGCAAAGTCCTCTCTCGACAAACAAAAACCAAACTCTATAAGTCTCTCATAATTCCCGTCCTCCTATATGGTGCAGAGGCTTGGACGATGACAACAACCGATGAGTTGACGTTGCGAGTTTTCGAGAGAAAGGTTCTGCGAAAGATTTATGGTCCTTTGCGCGTTAGCCACGGCGAATATCGCATTCGATGGAACGATGAGCTGTACGAGATATACGACGACATTGACATAGTTCAGCGAATTAAAAGACAGCGGCTACGCTGGCTAAGTCATGTTGTCCGGATGGATGAAAACACTCCAGCTCTGAAAGTATTCGACGCAGTACCCGCCGCGGGAAGCAGAGGAAGAGGAAGACCTCCACTCCGTTGGAAGGACCAAGTAGAGAAGGACCTGGCCTCGCTTGGAATATCCAATTGGCGCCACGTAGCGAAGAGAAGAAACGACTGGCGCGCTGTTGTTGACTCGGCTATAATCGCGTAAGCGGTGTCTTCGCCAGTAAAGAAGAAGAGAAGATAAAAAAAAACATTACTGAAATGCACTCTAAAAACACAACTTTCACTGATTTAATGGAGGTATCATATATTAAGGTTCTATTAGACGGTAATCTTCTACATTTTATTATCAAATATCCCAAGCCAGTACTAGCTGTAAGAAAGTTATTATTTTTCCTGTCCACCACAATGGAACAATCTTGCACCTTGGGAATGACAACAATGTTGTCGATTGTCATAATCAAATTTTGGCGATTGGAAATTGCAGCGCAACGCTCACATCAACGTTTTGAAAAAAATTACAACATCCAACGTGCGCGCAGCAGCTTCATTCTGGTAATGTTGCCCACTGCAGCACTCGCCCTAGCCACCTTGAACCAATTATGGTGGTCGATGATGGCATAATCATCATTAACGATAATACCGCTTTAGTCAAGACTACCGCAGACACCGAGAAGACCATAAAGGGAACTTATTTACTTTCCTTCGAAAATGAGATTCAAATTAATGGATCCTACTTCAAAAACGTAAACGGCATGTTTAAAAAATTACCAGGATCAGCAACGACGGCGCTCCTCAATATCACCAGTCATCAAGAGATTTTAAGTCTTCCGTACCTTCACAAGATAAGTATGGAAAAAATGAGTTTTATCGGGAAAATCGAAGGGAGGACTATGATAGGACCAACGATATCAGGTCTCACTAGCATTGTCATACTAATTTCCTGTTACGGTCTAATTAAACTATACTGAGAGCGAAAAGGAAGACGCAAATCCCAGAATCTTCAGAACTTCATAAACAATCTTAAGAAGTCCGAGGACGGCCTTCATTTAGAACGGGAGGAGTTAACATAAGCTGTCCTTTGTCAACAATAAAGTCCGCGCGTGGCCTGAGTCAGCAAATCCACATTCTCACACTGGCAGCTAACAGTTAACATAAGCAGCACTTTGTCAACAACAAAGTCCGCGCGTGGCCTGAGTCAACGAATTCACATTCCCACGCTGACGGGTAAGGCACAGCGGTAGCGGCAAACTGCCTGCAAGCGTCGGCGTCGTATCCGCTGCAATAACTCTACAACTACTACTAACAACGAATTGCGGGACACAACAACTAAGACAAGGTGCAGAGGCTTATTTAAGACATTAGGTTTAAAATGTAAGTTTCAGTTTGTAACAGAGAACTCATCAGACAGCATGATCTGATTAATAAAGTGATAATAATAAAAAAACAAGACGGTTATTCGTAATTTATACATAAATGAATCTTATGCGCAATGAAACGATTCAGCTGATTGCTCCCTCACAACGAAGGGTTGCCAGGCTCGATATACTGTAGTGATTATAAAAATTGTCTTCAAGATATTTGAAATTTTCTTAAACTAACTCAAAATCAGAATCGAATGCTATTATTTATAAATATATTAAAACTAGTTTTACTAGTTTGATTTCAGTTTTGGTATTTTATATTATAAAAAATTATAATTGAAAAGTTAGATGCGTGCAAAACTACATATGCGTATTGAGTAATGGCAACATTGTTCGAATGAACACGAGAACAAAACGCCTGCCGCTCGTAGCGGAGGGAGAAGCGAAATACGATGTTTCTCAGAAACTCTCTGCATTAGTGTTTGTATTCTATTTATGTGCTTAGCCACTCTCAATCAATAATGCCATACTGCGCAAATATATTTTTATTTGATGATATCTTATATTTTTGAAAATATGTGTTCCCTTTCTATAGCGCGTATTATTATTTTAATACATTTCCAGAGGCTAATTAGATTTTTAAAATTTAACAGAACAATTATAGGAAAAAACCTTAATTCTTTGAATATTTTTATAAAACCACCAAACTGAAGATGAATATTAATATATATTTATGATATATAAGCATTTTCATTAAATTATATATATATATCTATACTAATTATATAAAATCGCTTATATGAAAAATGTTTGTAACGGCTAATCTCCTAAAGTTCTGAAGCGATTTTTATAATTTTTTTTTTTAAATAAAGCATTTGCTCTAGGCTCGCGAGTGGCATACTTATTTTTTTAATTTTCCGAAATCAAATCCTTTTTCTTTCGGGTTGAAGTTTTTGAAAAACCAAAAATATTGCAAGCATAAGGTTTTTCGTTCACCAAACGCAGTCTACAGCGAAGCGCGCTTTGTGTGTGTGCGTGTGCCCTTTATCGTTTGCGGCACGCACCTCTCTCTCTTCCATCTCTGCGCATCTTTTCCAGCTTAACTTAATGAAGTAAAGTACATGCATATGTATGCACTCTCTCTCTTCCATCTCTCGCATCTTTTACTACATAACTTATTGAAGTAAAGTACATACATATCTATGCACTCTCTCTCTTCCATCTCTCGCATCTTTTACTACATAACTGATTGAAGTAAAGTACAAAGCAAAAAAGTTTGCATATATAAATGATCGCTGAACAAGTGAAACAGCACAATCAAATGCTCGCATAAATTGCCGTATGTATGCATGTACATCTATACTAATTATCTATACTCTATACTAATTATATAAAATCGCTTATATGAAAAATGTTTGTAACGGCTAATCTCCTAAGGTTCTGAAGCGATTTTTATAATTTTTTTTTTTTTAATAAAGCATTTGCTCTAGGCTCGCGAGTGGCATACTTATTTTTTTAATTTTCCGAAATCAAATCCTTTTTCTTTCGGGTTGAAGTTTTTGAAAAACCAAAAATATTGCAAGCATAAGGTTTTTCTTCATCAAACGCAGTCTACAGCGAAGCGCGCTTTGTGTGTGTGCGTGTGCCCTTTATCGTTTTCGGCACACACTCTCTCTCTCTTCCATCTCTGCGCATCTTTTCCAGCTTAACGTAATGAAGTAAAGTACATACATATGTATGCACTCTCTCTCTCCCATCTCTCGCATCTTTTACTACATAACTTATTGAAGTAAAGTACAAAGCAAAAAAGTTTGCGTATATAAATGATCGCTGAACAAGTGAAACAGCACAATCAAATGCTCGCATAAATTGCCGTATGTATGCATGTACATCTATACTAATTATCTATACTCTATACTAATTATATAAAATCGCTTATATGAAAAATGTTTGTAACGGCTAATCTCCTAAAGTTCTGAAGCGATTTTTATAAATTTTTTTTTAAAATAAAGCATTTGCTCTAGGCTCGCGAGGTGGGTGTTTCCTGTGTGGTTTTCATGTGTGTCTGCGAAATACTTGCTGGTTTCTTCTAACTTTATTGTATTTATGATCGTATTCTGCAAAGGGTAGAGTAAAATTGAAAATTTATTGTCTTTAAATCAAAAGGTAAAGATTAGATTTAAGCGAAACTAATTTGGTTAATAATAAATATATGGTTTTTACAATAAAAGCTTTCAGAGATGCCAAAAGCAAAATCTCAATTATTTAGATCTTCATCAAATAGACGGCAAATTCAGCTAAGACGAAATGAGACGGTCGATGAGAGTGCAAATCGCGTAGAGAATGTAAGGTTGCGAATGATGCAGAATAGACAAGGGGCGATTGCTTTCAAATCAGCGTTTAACTATAAACCGGATTGTAATTATTTGGACCATTCCCTTTTATTCATTGGTCGAATGAATGTCATTTGCAATTTTTGTAAGGCTAAAAAGTGGGTGAAAGAGGCACCAGGTATGTGTTGTAGCAAGGGCCATGTAAAACTGTTAGATATAGGTGAGCCTCCGCAGCCAATCAAAGCGCTGCTTACAGGCGAGCATCAGGCGTCGAGTCACTTTAAAAAAAATATAAGAAAATACAATGGTAGTTTCGCTATGACTTCGTTTGGTGGTAATGAAGTTAGGGAGGTAATTTCATGCCAACGTTTTGGGAGTTTATTGCCAGCGCCGAACACAACACCAAAATTTTTGCAAATATATTTTTCGTCCGAAGAGGAACAACTTTCTTTACGTCAAAGTGCTACACCAACTCTTCAACGAGACATTTTGAAATCAATTCAAGAAATTCTTCGAGTAAATAATGTGTATGTTAGAAGTTTCAAGACATCTATAGACCGTATGCCCACTAATTCGAATAATTATAAGGTTGTAATCCATGCGGACAAGCGCCCCGCTAATGAACATTATGGCCGCTATAATGCCCCCGTCGCAGATGAGGTAGCAGTATTGATGGTTAACGAAAATTCTGGCCCCCGTGATATTATTTTACATTCACGTGACAACACTCTCCATAGGGTATCAGAACTTCATCGTTCATATGATCCCTTGCAGTACCCTCTTATACTTTTGAATGGTGAGGACGGTTATTGTATTAATATACCGCAAACTTGTCCAAACAGTGGGGCGCCTATTCCACAAAAAAAAATTTCCTGTATGCAATTTTACGCATATAGAATTATGGTAAGGGAAGATAGCTTTAATGCGATTCATAGGTATGGATATCTCTTCAACTAATACTGTGTGGACATGGCTGCTAAAATGATTACGGAAAGGCTGAATTTTATACGAGGACATCAAAAGACGTTACGTGCAGAAAATTATATACACCTAAGAGATGCGGTTAACGAAGATCGCAACCCCGAAAATATTGGCCAGTTGGTTTACTGGCTCACGTCGATATTTGCATGAACGGACACAAGATGCACTCTTATATGTCCGTCATTATGGTAGACCTGACTTATTTGTAACTTTTACATGTAATCCAGAATGGAGTGATATCAAAAACGAATTGTTTCCAAATCAACGACCATGTGAGCGTCATGACATTGTTTCAAGAATATTCCATATCAAACTACATCAACTCATGAGTATAATTACGAAAAAAGAAATTTTTGGGAAAGTTAGGTGCCATATGTTTACAGTTGAATGGCAAAAACGGGTTTTGCCTCACGCGCATATTTTAATTTGGCTAGCAGACAAAGTTCTACCCGATGAAATGGATCGGATTATATCAGCGGAAATTCCAAATAAAGAAGTAGATCCTTTGCTGTATGATATTGTTACTAAAAATATGATCCACGGTCCATGTGGGTCTAATAACCCATCAGCACCCTGCATGTCGAATGGACGATGCTCAAAAAGATACCCGCGCGAGTTTCTGCAGCATACTCAGACCGGAGAAGATGGATATCCAAAATATAGGCGAAAGTCTCCAGCGGATGGCGGACATACCCATTTACTTGCCTCTGGGTACAAAGTCGACAATCGATGGATTGTTCCATATTGCCCCGTTCTTTCCAGGTGTTTCTCCGCCCACATCAATGTAGAGTACTGCCATTCTGTGCAAGCAATTAAATACATTTGTAAATATGTCAACAAAGGCAGCGACGCAGCGACCTTTTCTGTTCAGAACAATAAAGACGAGGTGCATAATTTTTTGAATGGACGATATCTAAGTACATCGGAGGGTATTTGGAGGTTATTGGGATTTTCGGTTCATGAGCGTTTCCCAACAGTTGTACATTTATCTTTTCACTTAGAAAATGGACAAAGAGTGTACTTCACACCGAATAATGCTGAACACGTGCTACAGCAACCACCACAAACAACTTTGGCAGCATTTTTTTCCCTTTGTTCCGTTGATAATTTTGCAAAAACTTTGTTGTATTCTGAAGTACCCACATTCTACACCTGGACTAATAAAAAATGGCAACGTAGAAAACGTGGACAGAATGTCCCTAATCATCCCGGTATTAAGCGAGATACTGCGTTAGGAAGGGTATACACAATACATCCCAATTACTCAGAATGCTTCTACCTTAGACTATTGCTGCATCATGTTCGAGGACCGACATCTTTCACTGATTTACGGCGAGTAGATGGTCAACTATATTCAACATATCAGGCGGCTTGCCGAGCACGACAATTGCTACAGGACGATAGCCACTGGAAGAATACATTGTTTGATGCCACCATTTCTGATAGCGCATGCAAAATGCGAGAGCTTTTTGCGATAATGCTTATTTATTGTGAAATTTCTGATCCGGAAGGAATATGGAATTTATTCCGCAAAGATTTATGTGCAGATATTTTACATAATATGCGCGAGAGTAGTAATGATCCTGAGATGGAATTTACTGGTGACATTTTTAATACAGGACTAATTTTACTTGAGAATTTAGTTTTCTCTTACGGAGAAAAACACCTAAAGGATTTCGGTTTGCCTGAACCAAATCGAAGTAACTCAAACTTAGACCCCATTTGTTACACGCGGGAAACAACGTATAATACCCATGAGCTACAGCAATTTTTACTAGCAAATGAACCAAAGCTAACGTCAGAGCAACGAATAATATACGATAAGATCATTTCAAGTGTGGATAATAATATGGGAAATGTTTTTTTTATAGACGCGCCAGGAGGGACAGGCAAAACCTTCGTAACTTCACTAATTTTAGCTAAAGTTCGTGGTGAAGGCAAAATTGCTGTTGCAGTTGCTTCTTCAGGTATTGCTGCTACTCTTCTGTGTGGAGGAAGAACTGCTCATTCTACGTTTAAGCTACCACTTAGTTTTTTACCGGAACAAAGGTGTACTTGTTTGATCAAGAAAAATAGCCCTATGGCCGAAATACTTCAGAAAGCATCGCTAATAATATGGGACGAGTGCACAATGTCTCATAAGTGTCATATCGATGCGGTCGATATAACTCTTAAAGATTTAAGATCTTCGCATGCGGCAATGGGTGGAGTTACATTCGTATTCACAGGAGACTTTAGACAAACTCTACCGGTGGTTTCTAAGGGTAAAAGAGCAGATATTGTTAACGCGTGCATAAAGAAATCGGAATTGTGGTCTCATGTACAAAAATTAAAATTGACTGCCAATATGCGAATAAAGCTTTGTGGAGCTGGACCATCCAATCGGTTTGCAAAGTTCCTACTTAAAATAGGTAACGGTTGCAAATCTGTCACCAAAGATGGTTATGTAATAATGCCAGATATTGCAGGAACCTGTGTTAGAACAGTTGACCAACTTATTGATAACGTGTATCCAGATAATATTAATTTGCACCACAAGGACTCTAAGTGGTTATATGAGCGAGCTATAATTACTTCGACGAATTCCGCTGCAGACGAAATTAACAAAGCCGTTTGTCAAAGAATATTATCGGAATATAAAATTTACAATTCTTTTGACACAGTGACAGATGAAGGAGACGTTGTTCACTATCCAACGGAGTTTCTTAACTCTCTTAATCCCTCGGGACTACCTCCATTTCAACTAGAACTTAAAATTGGTACGCCAATAATCCTTCTACGAAATCTTAAGCCTCCCAATTTATGTAATGGCACTCGACTGAAGATAACGCAATTGATGGCTAATATCATTCAAGCAAACATTTTAACCGGACCTGCAGCAGGCGAAAGCACAATGATCCCTCGGATACCAATGATACCTACAGATCTTCCATTTAGTTTCAAAAGAGTACAGTTCCCCGTTAAGACGTGTTTTGCGATTACCATTAATAAGTCCCAAGGGCAAACATTTAATACTGTTGGCATAGATCTTCGAAACTAAGTATTTTCTCACGGTCAATTATATGTGGCTCTGTCACGAATTGGTTCCCCGCAAAACCAAACTGTTCTCATTTCTGGCAATGGAAATAAAACAAAAAATGTTGTATTCACTGAAGTTTTTAATAATTAAAATATATCCTTTTTGGTTATTGTTCCAAAATACATCAAATTTATTTCATATCTTGAATTAATATTTACTCTATATAATCCTATTTATTTTATGTAAGAGTTTTGAATTGTTACCTTTTTGTTATTTATTTTTAATTTTTCTGTAAAAAAGAATTTAATAAACAAATTATTTATAACTTTAATGAATGTAAAAGTGTTTGCAATTAATTCAAATATGGGTAGTAAATATTTGTAAGTCTAACATAAGTTACACATTATACTCATGTATGTGTGTTTACATGTACGAATAAAGGTATTCTTTCATTTGCATTTTAAACTACATTAAATTCTTTCCAATACCCTCATCGTTTTAGTTTTTGCGGCGTAACAAAGTACGCCGGGTATTTGCTAGTACATATATATAATATATTATGGTCACAAATATCTTTTTTTTTATATATGCATACATATAAAACTGCCTTGCATATGTACGTATAAAAGCCCACAACTTGAGAAGTTTTCTCAATTGTAGCTAAAATGAATTTTTACAACTGGCATCACCACCATTAACTGTTCTATCTCATGTATAGTGGTGTGAACAAAATAGGAACAACTATAGGTGTTGTGAAGTTTTAAAATGTGCTCTTTTCTTATTAAATAAAATTGTTTTTAGATACAAGTATAACTTACACTAGGCAGAAAAAATCTGTGTACATGCTTATATCTTATTTTCTTTTGTTAAAAAATAACTTTTATACATTATATTTCAAAGGATAAACAAATTTAATGCATTATTGCTAGTCTATTGGATAATCTCATAACATTTAAGACAATAAAAAACCTGGCAACATTGTTTTATCGATAAATTTACAAAAAATACCCATTTGGCAGCGCAGAAAAAGTCTGCGTACAATTAGTAAAACGGGAATTACCCGCGTAATAACAAAGTGTAAAAGTAGCGGTAAGTTATAGTTTTAGTTCTTTTTTATAAGAGAAGCAATTTTAAAAGATTTTTGTTTATTTCACTTCGAAATTAAATTCAGTACACACAATGTCTCCAAAAGGCAAGAAAATAAGCTCCTCTGAAAGAGAAATAATTGTTAAACTTCATGAAGAAGGAAAATCATACCGCGAAATCGGTCGGATTGTTGGAAGAACACATTCTTCCATTCAAAAGGTGATAAAAAATTACATAGATACCGGCGTTTTTGTATCTAGGCACCGTTCCGGGCGGCCAAAAATATTAACCGAGCGTGAAACACGTAACGTTTTGCAGAGTGTGAAGCAAAACCCATGACTTACTGCATCGAAAATTGCTGAAAATGTTAAAGAAAATTGTAAAAAGGTCCTCTGCACTGACACAATTCGTAAAATTTTAAAGAGAGCAGGATATCATTCACCATTCATATCGCTAGTTAATAGGCAAAAGCGTATAGAGATGGGCGATGTTGTGACTTTTAAGGAACACTGCTATTTGTGACTGTGACTTTGCAGTAGCAGTGATTTTAAACTGTGACTGTGACTGGAATAAAAATTTTAACAGACATAGGCCAATAAAGTAGAACAAAATTGTTTCCGTTTTTCATTTAGGTACAATGTACATATTTATTAGAATAAACAGAAATTAACATAGTAAATTCATTTTTAGAAAATCACCAAATACAAAGTATATACATACATAAAAGATAAAATTAAATAGTGTTAAAAATATTTAAATTAAATGGAAAAGAAGGCCAAAATATTATGTTTGTAAATATTTTCCATTTGCATTCAAAAACAACAATATTTCAGTATTCCTTTCGCTTAATCTTGACCGACGATCACATACAATTTGCCCCGCTTTGGAAAAAATTCTTTGGCAAGGAACGGAGGAGACTAAAACACATAAATACTTTTTGGCTAATTCTGCCATTTTAGGGTATCTGTATTTATTTGCAAGCCACCAATGAAATGGGTCGTAACTACGGGAAACCAGGCCATCTTCCAAATAGCGCCGAATTTCAATAATGGCTTTTGC
>CM050327.1:4856503-4868110 GCA_027475135.1 Bactrocera correcta | reverse complement strand
CAGTGCATCATTCAACGACGAACGCTTAAGTCGAATGTTACACGGTACACCAATAGAGTTAGTTCAAAGTTTAGCCACTCAGAATAAAACAGCCCCAAGTGAAGAAATTTTTAACGCTGTACTCCAATACAATAGAACTATTCACTCAACGACAGGCTATAAACCCGAGGTCGTTTCAACCGTTATATCCCGACATCAAGGATATTCTTCAGCAAAATCAATGGAAGTTATTAAATTATCACAACAAAAATAGAAAGACCATTACATATAAACCAGGCGATATTATTTACAGCAAAACAGACCGCAGAAATAAATTCGCATCAAAATAAAACAGCCACAAAGACATCATGCAACTAATTTCCACATGTTTTTGTGTGCTGAAAATAATTCACAAGCGTAAAACTAGAAAAAAAGCAAATTTGATCGTACGCTTAACACTACTCTGCCGCATAAAATAAGCCTCTCAGACTTTATATTCTGTTAAATGATATTTTTTACAAGTGTGGGGCAATGTTTTGCTCTTTGCGATTATTCAGTTCCATTTTCGTAAATTAATTAATGTTTGTGTCTTTGCAAATAGCAATTATGTTGCCGAGGGTCAATTTTGCAAACAATGCGCAGGTACATACACATAATTACTTTGGCACTTTACAGTGTCAGTAAACATCTTGTAAGAAAATCATGGTTTTCCTTATATGTGCTCTAAATGAAGAAGTTATTTTTTCGTTGCAGTTAATTCGCATCGAATTAAAGTTGTACTTGTAAGTAACGTTTCAGCTTTCATAATCTTCCATATTTTAGTCAAGTTGCTAAAAATATTAGATAAAAATGAAGTAAATGAACACTCTCGACTGTTTGTTGTCGACTAAACTCTGGAAGACCCAAAGCATGAGTGCCGCACATACACTTATACTTTGGTTCAAAAACAAAAAAAAAACAACCCATCACCAACGAATCAAACGACGAATTCTCTTCCTCCTCCTTATCCTTTTATCCGTGAACCAAGACGTTCGACCGCAACCACTATCGCATTTGTTTTAATTAAACCGCAAAATGCCGTTTTTTTGCTTTTCGTGAACCAGTAGGTTCAAGTGATGAAGTGACGAAGTGACATAAATCCCCGAGTTCGCCAGCAATGTACCACAATGGATTTTCTCGAAATACACCATATTTATCCTTTTTGAGGTCAATGTTTTTTCATTCCAGTAACAATACCGTAATTACACCAGTGTCACACGTGAACACTATCTCCAAAGTAAACAGGACTTAAAAAAAAACAGGAGAAATGGTTTTATCGGCAAAATCAATTTATTTTATTCAAAGGATACCATTTACCTTTACATTTATTTATTATTTTTTACTGCTTTAATACAGCTTTTTGCAGGGTCCAGGAGCATGTCGAACGAGTGTTTTAGCTTGATGGACGGTATGGCTTCCAGTATGCCAATGCAAGCCTTTTGAAGTCCAGTCAATTTAAATGGAACGAACCGTACACAGACCTTTCGTAAGCCCCAATGTTCGGCCAAAATGCGATAAATTGATGTTTTGCAGACGTTCAATTCCATTTCCATGAATTTCGTGTTGATCGTCATTTATGTCCTCACGATTAGTTTGAAAACGTTTTTTCATCAATTGAATCGTCTCGGTAAAAGTTTAACCAATTTTAAAACAAAATGATACATCAAATTTGGGTAAAATTGATCGAGCAGGTCACCAGAAATGTTATTTTATGTTGAAATGGACTGCGCAACGCCCATTGAATAAACCGAGCTTGGATCTTAACAGCCATCTCGTAGTATATCAAGAGTAGAACGTAATGTGGTATATTTGTTATTAAATTATAGCGTTTTAAGTAGTTTTCAACAAAACCGTTACATAGAGAGTGCGCGGGGCCGATTTAATCCATTTTTACAATGCGATGGACGGGACAAGGACAAAGACGAGTAGGTGCTTGTGGCATTTACTGCAGTGGCCATATAAAGGAGCGCAAGTTTGGTGTGGGATTCGTGGTGGGAGAGAGACTCCGTCGCCGACTGTTATCATTCACTGCGGTGAATGAACGTCTAAGTGCAATCCGCATCAAAGCGAGGTTCTTCAGCATATCGCTGATTTGCGCCCACGCCCCGACGGAAGAGAAGGAGGATGTGACCAAAGATGCCTTCTATGAGCGCTTGGAGCACACCTATGGGCGTTGCCCCCGCCACAATGTCAAAATCGTGCTTGGCGACTTCAACACCAGGGTGGGAAAAGAAGGTATCTTTAGTACGAAGGTCGGTAAATTCAGCATCCACGAGGAAACATTCCCAAATGGGTTGAGGCTGATCGACTTCGCCGGGTACGAAATATGGTTATCTGTGGTACTTGATTCCAGCACAAGAAAATACATCAAGCTACCTGGAAGACACGTCTCCAGTGTTCTAGATGTACGTACGCTCCGAGGTCCTAATATCGAATGGGACCACTATCTTGTTGCAGCCAAAATTCGCACCCGCCTCTGTGCAGCAAAAAACGCACGTCAACAAACACAAGGAAGGTTCGACGTCGAGAAGCTGCAATCATAACAGACAGCCGAACGATTTTCTACTCGTCTTGCACTCCTGCTCTCTGAAAGCACTAGTCAACAACTTGGTATAAGGGAACTGTGGGACGGCATTTCAAACTCCTTACGTACAGCTGCAACCGAAACCATTGGTTTTCGGAAAGTGCAAAAGAACAGCTGGCACGACGAGGATTGCTGTGTCGCAGCGGAGAGAAAACAGGCTAGCTACCCCGCAATGTTACGATCGACCTAAACACATGCGAGATGGGATAGATACCGAGAGTTGAAGAGAGAAGCGAGACGCATTTGCAGATAGAAAAAGAAAGAGTCTGAAATGTGTGAGTATGAAGAGCTTGATAAGCTGGCCGACAGGAGTAATGCTCGAAAATTCTACGAAAAAATGCGGCGGCTTACAGAAGGTTTCAATACCGGAAAATACTCTTGTAGAATCCCCAAAGGTGCTCTAGTCACCGATGCTCAGAGCATACTTAAATTATGGAGGGAACACTTCTCCTGCCTGCTGAATGGCAGTAAACGCACAACACCAGAAGAAGGCGAATCCGATTCCCCAATCGAATGGAGAGACGTTCCATTTCCCGACCCCGAAGAAGTTCGATTAGTAATTACCCTCCTGAAGAACAACAAAGCGACGGGTGCCGATGGATTACCGGCCGAGCCATTCAAACACGGCGGCGAAGAACTGATAAGGAGCATACATCAGCTTCTTTGTAAAGTATGGTCGGACGAAAGCATGCCCAACGATTGGAATTTAAGTGTCCTCTGGCCAATCCACAAAAAGGGAGACCCCACAATCTGCGCCAACTACCGTGGGATAAGCCTCCTCAACATCATGTATAAGGTTCTATCGAGCGTATTGTGTGAAAGATTAAAGCCCACCGTCAACAAACTGTTTGGATCTTATCAGTGTGGCTTTAGACCTGGAAAATCAACAACCTACCTGATATTCACCATGCGCCAAATCTTGAAAAAGACCCGTGAAAGGAGGATCGACACGCACCACCTATTCGTCGATTTCAAAGCTGCTTTCGACAGCACGAAAAGGAGCTACCTTTATGCCGCGATGTCTGAATTTGGTATCCCCGCAAAACTAATACGGCTGTGTAGATTGATGTTGAGAAGCACCAAAAGCTCCGTCAGGATCGGGAAGGACCTCTCCGAGCCGTTCGATACCAAACGAGGTTTCAGACAAGGCGACTCTATATCGTGGGACATCTTCAATCTGCTTCTGGAGAAAATAGTTTTCAAGATATTCACGAAATTGGGTATAGACTATTTCCTAAGTCAACAATGTAATATCCGAAGAAATTGTTCAGATTGGTTAACTATAGCATATAGCTGCCATACAAGCCGAACGATCGGAATCAAGGGCTTGTATGGAAAACTTTCACATTTGACATGATATCTTCACGAAATTTAACATGGACTACTGCTCAAGGTAATAATGTAATATACGGAGAAATTGTTCAGATCGGCTTACTATAGCATATAGCTGCTATACAAACTGAACGATCGGAATCAAGTTCTAATAATGTATGAAAAACTTTCACATCTGACAAGATATATTCATGAAATTTTGTATAGATTATTTTCTAAGGTAACAATGTAATCTCCGGAGAAACTGTTCACTAAATGATCAGAATAAAATGCTTGCTTGGGAAACTTTCTTATTTGACGATATATCTTCACGAAATTTGGTATGAGTTATTGTTCATTGAAATAATGTAATATAGGAAGAAATTGTTCAGATCGGCTTACTATAGCATATAGCTGCCATACAAACCGAACGATCGGAAATAAGGGCTTGTGTGGTAAACTTAAGATTTGACGTGATATCTTCACGAAATTTGACATGAATTACTGCTTAAGGTAATAATATAATCTTAAAAAAAAATTGTTCAGATATAGCATATAGCTTCCAAACAATCTGAACACATTGTTACTAAAAGAATTGCACCTGTGAAGGGTATATTAGCTTCGGTGCATCCGAAGTTATCGTTTTTCTTGTTACAGCCTAATTTTATTCTATTTAACGCAGTTATATAGGAATTTCAGAGAAATACTATGTGACAAATTTAGTTGAAGTCGATTCAGAAGATCGAGAGATGTGTAATTTTAACAAAAGTTGTGCGATGCCCCGCTCATTGTCGGATTATGACCCCGGCTCCTTTAAAGATCTCTCATTTCATCTCCGGGCATTTGCTGCTAGGAGTTCTGATAGTATTTACTGTAAGTGAATTTGGAAAATGCGGTACTCTTTTTAAAAAAATTTTGTCCAAAGGTGCCCAATTCTATTGTGATCCTCTGTGCCAAATGACAATTAATTTAGTGCTTACTTATGTCACTTTATAGGTTATCGTTTCATCGCGTTGTACCAAGTTTCATGGATATCGCTTGTACAGACGGTCAGATAGATAGACAGACAGTCACTCGTCTCATCACTCTGGGCATTTATATTTGTACATATATGTATGTAACCTTATATGCATCTATCAAACAACCATTAGTTGAACTAAACTATTATACTCATTGGACATTGGAAAAAATTCATATATTTTAGTTATTATGAGATTCATTGCATGGTATCAGCTGCGACATATTCTAGTGATACATGGATTCCCACGGATTTTTCAATTTTTTACAGTGGTTCAATCATTAAACACAACGTGTAAGGATACAATAAAATGTTCTATTGTAACGAATTTTAAACCGCATTTTTTTGTAAAAATTGTGTTTTCTCAAATGTACCTGGTGTTTGTACTTTTTGGATGTTATAGGATATGTTTTGGAGTGTAAATTTTGGCTTTATTAAGATTTAAGAGATCTCCTGATAGGGGTTATTTTCAGTAGATAGATGGTTAAATGCAGGGTTTTCATTTAGTACTCCGTAGTAGCAAATTTCTAGAATCATTGCTATGCTATAGCTACCACTCGCACTTTGACGGGATCCCTAGCAGAACAATGTAAAAGTATGTGCTCTGCTCTACTCGGAGTTTTGTTAGGTAAGAATATTTTTACATTGTTCTGCTATGGCTCTGCTTCGGGTCCCATCAAAGTGAGAGCGCTAGCAACAGCAAAATGAAATTCTATGGGAGTAGCGTAGCTTTCCAAACGCTGGTTACATGCTACCAAATATACCTTAGCTTTTGCTAAGAAAATGGATGATAACTATACTATTAAAGGCTATTAAAAGCTAATATAAATCAATAACTAAATACGCTAAAGACAAATTTAAAATTTACCCGAAATGGTATGAGAGTGCTTAATGCGAGCTGGAGTTACAATTTAAAGACCGCCTAATTTTATTTAAAATTACATATCTCGGGACTCGACTCTATTTCAAGCAAATGTAGAATGTGACATTCTTTTAACATTTTTATGTTACTGAGGAAGGACTGGGGGGGGGATATTGCTCCCTTATACTTAACACAACGATTTTTGAAATTCCAGATGACTTTATGCCGCATATAGTATACATATGTACATATGGGGTTTTTAATAGGGAAAATATGATTTCGGCCATTTAATATGGCATGATGTGTAATTTTTTTATTGTATTAAATAATGCTTTCAATTGCACCATGGAAAGATATATCTAAGATCAACGTTAACTATTAATTAACTTTAATATCAAAATAATCGCTTTCAAATAATGAAAATTTCGAACCTATATTTCCTCTACATAATATTTAACTAGATATAAGACAAAGAACCGCTTGAAGTATTGAAAATATTTCCAAGACGTTCTCAAGAATCAGGAATTTCGAACCAGAACCTGGCGAATTTTGAAAAAAGATTTGTTCTTACATCCATGTAAAATTGTTTTGAGTCAAGAACTGAAGCATGGAAAAATTGCTGATTGGCCTTGGAACTACTTGAAAACTAAAACAATTTCTTTGAGAAATTATACTCACTTTCAACTGAGAGATCCAGTAAATAAACAAAAGGGTCGATTCTGATACGAAGGAAATCCACAAATTATTCATGAACAACCAATACATTCACTTAAATTGACAGTTTGTTGTTTTTTTGGACTGGTGGAATCATCGGTACTTCTTTCGAAATAAAGTCATTAGCACCGTTACTGATGGCGATTTGTATAGATCAATGATAACCACCTTTTTATGAACGCAATTGGAAGAAGTTGATCTCGAAAACATCTGGTTCCAACAAGACGGGGCCACGTACCACACAGCTCCTGCAACAAACGAATTATTGAAAGAAAAGGTTGGAGATTCAATTATTTGAATAAATTGTGACTTTGAATGGCCTCTAAGAAGTTGTGATTTAACACCATTAGACTACTTTTGGTAGGGTATATGAAGTTTTTGGTCTTTATCAATAAACCATATTCTCTTCAATCTTTAGAAGTCAATTTTAAACGTGCTAATTATGACATATGACTTCATGGAAAAAGTACTCTGATTCAGTGGAAAAAGTACTCAGAAACTGGGTTCATGAAATTGGTTTTCGCAAAAGAAGTCGTGGAGGCCTTTTGAATGATATTATATTCAGAACTTAATTGTATCGATTGTACTTTATACTGAACTAGTGGATTCGGCCACGCGTTGCAGTGGTACATTTTATACTATTATTTATGTAATAAACTATTCAATAAAACTATTCTATAAGTATCCAAGGGATTATACTTCAGGTTTAATTTTGAAAATGTTCATACAAATAAATTTCGTTGAAAAAAATAACGAATCAATATCTCCTTACCAGCCTTTCTATCTAGTTAATAGATTTGTCCGCTTAATGGGTTGCACTTAACCCTTTCATACCTACATATTATAATGTATATGCTTCTAAGTCCCTTTATATCAACTTTTTTTACGAGCGGTTTTGTGCATTTTCTAGTATTGTGTAAGCTTACGGTGAATTGTTCTATCGTAAGCTATGCAAGGATGGAGTCATGTGTAGAAGTTCACGCAAGTGAGGAAAGTTTTCTGATCGCCATTCACTTGGGTGTGGCCAGAAACGATTCTTTTACATATGACTCAAGCAGCTCACGACTTCCGGTCTTTGACCAAGTATCCTCTGGGTAGCCTAAGAACATCCGTTTGAAGGCGAGCTAAAGCGAGAAGGCGAAACACCCCTGCATAGGGTTGTGCGCTGGGTTTGGGACCCGCCACGTAAAAAAACACCCCCAATGAAAAAGCACAAACAGCCTCGGATGAGGGCCCCCCTTTCGATGACGACCATGGCAAACGAAATAAGGACTATGATTTGAGGGCATGCACCTGGAATGTCCGGTCCCTTAATTGGGTGCCGCTGCCCAGCTGGTAGATGTCCTCGTAAAGATAAAGGCTGACATCACCGCCGTCCAAGAAATGCGATGGACGGGACAAGGACAGAGACGTGTAGGTCCTTGTGACATTTACTACAGTGGCCATATAAAGGAGCGCAAGTTTGGTGTTGGATTTGTGGTGGGAGAGAGACTCCGTACTACCATTCTCACCGGTGAATGTACATCTAGCCACAATCCGCTTCGAAGCGAGATTCTTCAACATATCGCTGATTTGCGCCCATGCCCCGAAGGGCGGAGCGCACTTATGAGAGCTGCCCTGGTCACGATGTCAAAATCGTGCTTGGCGACTTTAACACCAGGGTGGGCAAACAAGGTCTCTTTGGCACTACGGTCGGTAAATTCAGCCTCCACGACGAAAGATCCCCAAACGGATTGAGGCTGATCGACTTCGCTGGGGCCCGAAATATTGTTATCTGTAGTACTAAATTCCAGCACAAGAAAATAAATCCAGCTAACAGGCTGTCTCCGGATAGAAAAGCCACCAACAAGATCGATCATATTGTTATAAACGGAAGACACGTTTTCAGTGTTTTAGATGTGCGTACGCTCCGAGGTCTTAGCATCGACTCGGACCAAGCGCACACCAACAAACACAAGGAAGGTTTGACGTCGAGAAGCTGCAATCACAACAGAAAGCCGAATGATTTTCTATTCGGCTTGCTCTCTAAGAGCACTAGTCAACAACTCGTTATAAGGGAACTGTGGGATGGCATTTCAAACTCCTTACGTTCAGCTACAACCGAAACAGGCTGCCTACCTCGAAACGTTACGATCGACCACAACACGTGCGAAATGGGATAGATGCCGAGAGTTGAAGAGGGAAGCGAGACGCATTTGTAGACAGAAAAAGATAGAGGCCGAAACGCGTGAGAATGAAGAGCTTGATAAGCTGGCCGACAGGGGTAGTGCTCGAAAATTCTACGAAGAAATGCGGCGGCTTACAAATGGTTTCAAGACCGGAGCATACTCTTGTTGAACCCCCAAAGGTGATCCAGTCACCGATGCCCAGAGCACACTTAAATTATGGAGGGAACACTTCTCCAGCCTGCTGAATGGCAGTGAACTTACAACGCCAGGAGAATGCGAACTCGATTCCCAAATTGATGATGATGGAGCAGACCTTCCATTACCCGACCATAAAGAAGATCGAATAGCAATTGCCCGCCCGAAGAACAACAAAGCGGCATGGGCCGACGGATTGCCGGCCGAGCTATTCAAACACGGCGGCGAAAAACTGATAAGGAGCATACATCAGCTTCTTTATAAAATATGGTCGGACGAAAGCATGCCCAACGATTGGAATTTAAGTGTGCTTTGCCCAATCCACACAAAGGGAAAACCCACAATCTGCGCCAACACTCGCGGGATTGGCCTCCTCAAGATCGCGTACAAGGTTCTATCAAGAGTATTGTGTGAAAGATTAAAGCCCACCGTCAACAAACTGATTGGACCTTATCAGTGTGGCTTTAGACCTGGCAAATCAACAACCGTCCAGATATTCACCATGCGCCAAATCTTGGAAAAGACCCGTGAAAGGAGAATCGACACACACCACCTCTTCGTCGATTTCAAAGCTGCTTTCGACAGCACGAAAAGGAGCTGCCTTTATGCCGCGATGTCTGAATTTGGTATCCCCGCAAAACTAATACGGCTGTGCAAGCTGACGTTGAGCAACACGAAAAGCTCCGTCAGGATCGGGAAGGACCTCTCCGAGCCGTTCGATACCAAGCGAGGTTTCAGACAAGGCGATTTCCTCTCGTGCGACTTTTTCAACCTGCTTCTGAGAAAATAGTTCGAGCTGCAGAACTCAACAGAGAAGGTACCATCTTCTATAAGAGTGTACAACTGCTGGCGTATGCCGATGATATTGATATCATCGGCCTCAACACCCGCGCCGTTAGTTCTGCTTTCTCCAGACTGGACAAGGAAGCAAAAGAAATGGGTCTGGCAGTGAACGAGGGCAAGACGAAATATCTCCTGTCATCAAACAAACAGTCGTCGCACTCGCGACTTGGCACTCACGTCACTGTTGACAGTTATAACTTTGAAGTTGTAGATTTCGTCTATCTTGGATCTCGGTGTTTAGATATATATTTAATTCTGCTGTCTTTTACTTCTTTTTTTACCAAGGCCTTGTGGATATTTTCGTTACGCATGTACCATGCTGAACACGTAATTGTTCTAAGCATTTTTGATTAGAACCTTTGTATTAGATTAATATTAGTTGCACAGGTTGTAACCACAGTTGAATGCCATACATCCAAATCGGCTTTATGACCGCATTATATAAAAGCACTTATTATATATATAGGCTAAGTTTGGAGTTTTTATTTAAAAGCCAATTTAAATTTGCAGGTCTAATCTTCATACATGTTATTTTACTAGAGATGTGTTTTCTCAACATAAGTCTTCTATCTGGGAGAATACCAAGATATGTTACTTCGTTCGTTTGGGATACTAAAATATTGTTTATTTTTACTGGCGGGCACATTTTTGGTCTTAGCGAAAATGTAATATGCTTACACTTCTGTTCATTCACATTTATACGCCAGTTAGCTAGCCATTCTTCGACAGAATTTAAATGCTCCAATAATATTTTATATATTTATAGATTATTTTCTAAGGTAACAATGTAATCTCCGGAGAAACTGTTCACTAAATGATCAGAATAAAATGCTTGCTTGGGAAACTTTCTTATTTGACGATATATCTTCACGAAATTTGGTATGAGTTATTGTTCATTGAAATAATGTAATATAGGAAGAAATTGTTCAGATCGGCTTACTATAGCATATAGCTGCCATACAAACCGAACGATCGGAAATAAGGGCTTGTGTGGTAAACTTAAGATTTGACGTGATATCTTCACGAAATTTGACATGAATTACTGCTTAAGGTAATAATATAATCTTAAAAAAAAATTGTTCAGATATAGCATATAGCTTCCAAACAATCTGAACACATTGTTACTAAAAGAATTGCACCTGTGAAGGGTATATTAGCTTCGGTGCATCCGAAGTTATCGTTTTTCTTGTTACAGCCTAATTTTATTCTATTTAACGCAGTTATATAGGAATTTCAGAGAAATACTATGTGACAAATTTAGTTGAAGTCGATTCAGAAGATCGAGAGATGTGTAATTTTAACAAAAGTTGTGCGATGCCCCGCTCATTGTCGGATTATGACCCCGGCTCCTTTAAAGATCTCTCATTTCATCTCCGGGCATTTGCTGCTAGGAGTTCTGATAGTATTTACTGTAAGTGAATTTGGAAAATGCGGTACTCTTTTTAAAAAAATTTTGTCCAAAGGTGCCCAATTCTATTGTGATCCTCTGTGCCAAATGACAATTAATTTAGTGCTTACTTATGTCACTTTATAGGTTATCGTTTCATCGCGTTGTACCAAGTTTCATGGATATCGCTTGTACAGACGGTCAGATAGATAGACAGACAGTCACTCGTCTCATCACTCTGGGCATTTATATTTGTACATATATGTATGTAACCTTATATGCATCTATCAAACAACCATTAGTTGAACTAAACTATTATACTCATTGGACATTGGAAAAAATTCATATATTTTAGTTATTATGAGATTCATTGCATGGTATCAGCTGCGACATATTCTAGTGATACATGGATTCCCACGGATTTTTCAATTTTTTACAGTGGTTCAATCATTAAACACAACGTGTAAGGATACAATAAAATGTTCTATTGTAACGAATTTTAAACCG
>CM050327.1:4720616-4856003 GCA_027475135.1 Bactrocera correcta | reverse complement strand
GTTTCCTTCCAGTTTACTACTGTGCCCAAAAAATAAGGTGACATCGTATTTATTTTGAAAATTCTTTGTTTATTCTTCCAAATCAATTTCATCCCCTTGAAAGTAATCCCCTCCCGACGCAATGCACTTATGCCAACGGATTTTCCAATCTTCGAAACATTGGTTGTAGTCACTTTCCGGGATAGCCTTCAGTTCCGTCTTCGCTGCGGCTTGAATCTCCTCTATCGTATAAAAATGGTGTTCCTGGAGCAATCTTTTGAGCTTGGTGAACAGCCAGAAGTCGCACGGCGCCAGATCAGGTGAATACGGTGTTTGAGGAACGATATGAGTTGAGTTTTTGAAATGATCACGAATTACGAGGGCACTATGGGATGGTGCATTATCGTGGTGTAAAAACCAAGAATTGTCTTTCCACAATTCCGGCCTTTTTTGTGCGGATAGCGTTACGCAAACGACGCATAACGTTCAAAAAATATTCCTTGTTGACTGTTTGACCGGTTGGAAGAAATTCATAATGCACAACACCACGATAATCGAAGAAAACAGTTAACATGACCTTGATTTTTGAGCGGCTTTGGCGCAATTTTTTTGGTCTCGGCTCTCTTTTGGCACGATATTCGCTCGATTGATCGGTTTTTTTCGGGATCGTAAGCATAAATCCAAGTCTCATCGCCAGTTATAATGCATTTCATGACACCCTGGAAATCGGAAAGCATCGTTTCCCACACTCCAACGCGACGCCTTTTTTCCAAAAAAATTAAATGTTTTCGGTACCAGTCGAGATTTGACGCGCTTGATGCCCAAAACATCATTCAAAATGGTATTGACTCAGCCTTTCGATATGCCAACTTCATCAGCAAGGTCTCTAATTGTTAGTCGATGGTTTTTCAACACCAAATCTTTGATTTGTTGAACGTGAGCTTCGTCGGTTGAGGTTGATGGTCGCCCTGAACGTTCTTCGTCTTCGACACGTTCACGGCCGGCTTGGAACTCACTATACCACTTGTAAACATTTTTTTTAGACGTAGTCTTATCACCAAAGGCTTTCTGCACCATCCTCAATGTATACGCAGCAGAAAATTGATTCCGTACACAAAATTTAATGCAAATTCTTTGCTCAACAAATTTCGACATCGCAAAAAACGAAAAACTCACTTTTAGCAGCTCAGAAAACGACACGTATCTCAAACACTAATGAATATTCTGACATGAAATTTGACATAAATGTGACTGACAGTACCACCAACCTTAAAAAAAAAAATAATTATCCAAATGCTTCGACGCGCGCAATTTAATTTGAAATGTCACCTGTTTTGGGCACAGTAGTACATTTCACAAATTTCTTATATATTATTTTTTATTTTATGCGGTTTCCGTTGATCATCTGTTATTTTCTTTGTATTTCATTCACTCTCTCTATCTTATCTGTATCGCCCGCAGGCTATAAGATGTCTCAACCATTGTGTCGAAATCGTGTCACTGGCGTAGAAGTCGAGGACTCCATGTGCGGTCCCCAACGGCCTGAACCGTCGGTGCTGCTCTGCAACACGCACACCTGCCCACCAAGGTAAGTTTGTGGTATTTAGTTGCCCTTGACTGCGTTAGCTTTTATCTTCTATTGGTGCCAGCCTTATCCTTTCGATTCTTGCTAAACTCTTTTGCCCTATCTTGTGTCTACTCGAAGTTAGAAGTTTAACTATTTGATATTCTTTAAAAAAGAAAAACTTAGTTTTAAAGATCGTTCGGAAAAGTTTACAGTACCTGAAAAAATTTAAATTCTTTAATATTGAAAATTGGAGCATCTAAAACAAATCAACAAATTCATTAGAGTAATAATTATACAAGAATAAATACATTTATGTACTAAAGTAGTGATACGGTGGTTGCCTTTTATACAGTATTTCGGGAATCGAGAACAAAAACAAACTCTCTTCATTGCTTCCCAAAATATTCTCCGTTAAGATCTGTACACTTTTGCATGCGCCTGAAGCAGTTATCGAAAACCTTTTGCCACTCTCTTTGAGGCACTTCCAAAACATACCTCTCGAACGCATCAATCGCCTATTTAAGGTCAAAAAACATTAACGTATTCCGTAATAAGAAGTAGTAATTCGCTGTCAAGTCAAGACTATATGGTGGATGACTCATAATTTCGATGTTTTGAGGCCTAAAAAGGCAGTTGTTTCAGTCGCGTTGTCGTGATGAAGAATAATCCGGGTTTTGCGTAATTGACGTACTTCATACGAGTACGCGAAAAACCTTAATTGAATTCGGCTCATCTTGAAACACCCATTTAGCCGACACATCTTTACTTTCAGCCGCATACTTTGAGACGATCTGTCACGACTTCATAGACGCGTTTTAAAGCAATTTTTTTAACACATCTCTCGGTTTATCGACAAAAACCTTTTTTGTATGATTAACACAGTCAAATGTCCATGCAATATGTATATATATATACTGCCTATAGCAGTCTCCCTCAAGTTAGATCACATGTCGGCAATATGACTTTGCGCACAGCATCATTAGTTTCCGGAACAATAACTGATTCTGGAAGACCTTCACAAAACTCCTCTTGCAGTGATCTAAAACCTCGATTGAAGCCAAGATACCACTGATAAATACTAGTCGTTGATGAAGTCTCATCGTCCAAAATTGAATGATATTCATCGATACACTCTTGATGAATCCTTGTCGAAAGTTGTACAAAAATAATCGAGCGAAAATATTCGCGTTTTAATTCCATTTTTTGATCGTGAAGAATATTTTAAGTTACTGTAAAAAAAGGTATGTTGTCAAAAGGTTTTGAGTATCTCTAGGGTTGCCAAATCACGAAATATAAAAGGCAACCTTACTAAATATGCATTAACCGAATTTTTTGGAGTGATTTATGGGTTTTGTCATAATATTATATAATTTCTTTTATAGCATCTAGAAGATGCTGATGTCTTGGTACAACTTCGTAACTACGAGAGATTAATTTATATTTTCTTCTCCTAAAATTTAATTAGAACTTTACCATTTAATATAAATTTCCGCCCATCAAATTAGGTCACTACCCATTTCTCAAAACAAAAACGTTGGATGTAAACTTCGACCTCCAATAGCGTTAGCTCAAAATATTTGCTTTTAGTGCTGGAGATTTCTTCCGACTTTCAGCCATTCTTTCCGTTCCATTTTTATGTTATTTTTTCGACATCTTATTACTTCTCACTCATTTTGTCCTTGGCAACATTGTGAAAATGCGTTAAATGGACTTTTTGTATGTTCACTTAATTTACTGTTAACGCGTCACCACCAACAGCTCTTGAAACTGCTGGCGTCTTCAACCCGCACACTCACCAACAACAACCCCGCCTGCACTTTCGCGAAAGTTTCATAAGCTGACTTGTTTTTCTTCGCAATTTCGTCGCTCGTTTGCATACAAACTGAATAAAAGAAATTGTTTTGGTGAGCGGCAACAGCAACATCGGAACAACTCGAACTAATAGCCGACTCAACGATAGATATCGCTCCAAAATAATATACTTTATAAAATTAAGAAACAAATTTTCAACACATTCTTCTGATTTTATTGAATATTTGAAATATAAAATGGCTATAAGATCTTGTTAGAATATCCATACTAAACCAGGCATGTAGATTTTTGTCTGCTGGAGAACATTTGACGTGTTGTTACGATCCAGTACCGATAATATGGGAACTCCAGCCACTAAATTGAGCTTAGATGGTTAAACGCCCCCAGAAAGGCGTTGTTGATTAAAAGCTAAATTTAAATATTTTTTAAATTGTCCTAATTACGAATTGAGCTTGTACTTTAACGTTATGTTTACCCCCTACCTACCAACCTACCTACCAACCTACCTACCATCCTACCTACCATCCCACCTACCACAGGAGGTACCTTTTATAAAAAGTAATAAACTATTTGCTTTAATTTCGTTTTCATTTCGCTTCAGGTGGATCACTGATGACTGGAGTCCATGCAGTCGCCTCTGCGGACCTGGCTACCGTGAACGCATGGTGGTGTGTGCGGAGGAGAATAATGGCATCAAGACAACGGTAAGCGCAAATTGAGTAATAAAATAGCAACAGTTTGCTGGAGAGCAGCAAGAAAGCGACTGAACAAACAAAAAAAATTACGAAGAGAAAGCAAAAACGTGTAACAAGAAAGTTTTAATATTATTCATACCCAGCTTCGCGCTTTTCTTCATTCATTCAACTCACTTTTTTGTTTTGGAACTTTCCATTTCGGTCGCTTTGAAGCCCATCAAAAAATGCTTCCAGCTCTTTGCGCAGGTGGAAGCGTGTCACGCCGCACGTACGCCATTGTATTCATAATTGCTACTAAACGTTTATCCCTCCCCTTTCATTTTCTGGAGTGTGTTGGTATTTTGCTTTTATTGTTCTGCGGTAACTTGGCTAATTTCGTGTAGCTTTCACCCACCATCGGCGGTTTTCTTTTATAATTTACGCTTTAACTTCGTATTCTTTGTTTTTGTATTATTCTTTCATCGTGTCCATCATTACAGGTACTGGATGTGACGTGTCGAGCGCCAAAGCCAGCCACACAGGAACCCTGCATGATAGAGAAGTGCCCAACGTGGGAGGTGGAAGAATGGACTGGAGTGAGTATGCTCAGTATTATAAAATGTAGCGTGTGCACGCTTTCATGGTAGAGTTGAAAGCATTAAAGCTTGTGTTGTTAAAACTTTTTGCTTCTTCAGCTTTTTTTAGGGGTTGTTTTGGATGATTTTTGAAGTTTGCCAGTTTTCACATTTTTGAGCAACCAGCTTTTCTTTTATGTTGTAAAATTTTCATTTATGACTCTTTGCCCTTTAATAAGTGTGAAGCTTTCATTTGCACGTGATTTCCTTTTGTGTTGTTCTTCTGCGTAAAATTATTTAGCAGACTCTCACGGTTCTAATTTTTGATTAAAGCAGAAAGATTAAACTTCAAATATTTTTGATTTATTTGTATCTTTTTAATATATTTTTGTGAGGGTAACACTTTATTATTTATGGTATTGAGAGATCGTACTGTAAGAGGGTATAGTATACATAATAAGGTACCAAGAATTGTAAAGATTTATCTAAATTATGGGGATAAAGTAGACTAAGAGTTGATCAGAAGGCGTCATATGAAAATTTTAATCGGTTTTATCAAAATATTTGAGACCGAAATTTCTATGAAGTCATATATGGTCATGATAGTAAAACGCCTAGCACTAAACTAGTGTTTTTTTTCAATAGCTTCGTCGCAATGGACCAAGCAGTCTACAGTTTCCTCTCAGTGACGAAAGAAAAAAGACGGAAATGTCTTCTTAAAAATATCAGCTATAGGTTTTCAGAGTATATTCATGGGCAGTAATACCCCACTTTCAAACGAAACCTCCTCTCGCAAGGTGTAAAAGTTTTCGCTTATTCAAAGTAAAAATTTTCATTTTTCTGAAATTTGTAGAACACAAAACACCCATCAAAACTAATGGGTGATCCATGTAAATGTACTTTATTCAATAGCTTGTTTTTGACAGATCGCGTAGAGGAATTTTCGAGAGATGCTGCCGCTGTAGAAAGGCAGCATGCACGATTATACATAATGCCCGCTAAAGATACACCTTTTTCGGGATCACGCCCAATTAGCATTATCTGACTTTACTAGACTTTTGGAGCAGTTCATAAACATACCTAAGCCCTTAACTCCGGCTGCTTTAACTTGTATTTGGGCCTGCGGGACTGTCGTTAGGACCACGCTGAGCAAGAACGCCTCTTCACAAACTCGCTGCGGGATTATTCTGCTGGTCTTAAGCTTCTCCGTTTCCATTTTCTGAGTTCTTGTTTAGACGTCTATTCAAAGCTTAAAAATTTATGAGAGGCTCTACTTAGTTTTGAGGCCATTAAATCCGCCGGCATAAGACAAGATATGATACAGGTCGGGTCGCTTCATGGAAGACCGTTCTAAGAGAACAGGCGACTCTAATGACGCATAGCCTGGACATTGCCATTTCCTTATTGTCATTTGTTTTTTGGCGCAGTGCTTTTGTCATATAGGAACCGCTTACATCGGTGTTGACTGACTGATTTTAGGCTACTTTGGCTAAAGTCACCTATCTTGGCCATTATTCTTGACAAGGCTACTGTCATTTAGCTTCACATGCTGACAACTACAGTACAGAATGTGCAACATTGTAAATCAAATAATTTTAAGACTCCTAACTTGGGTGGTTACCATTACAAAAACAACTCGCCTGTCATTGCGCCTCCTTAAAAAAGTTCACTTGCACTCGGCAGACAGCCAACGCATCTCATTCGACAGCTATCCTAAGGGAGACTGAAAGTGTTTATGTTAAATATTTGCCGGTATCTTATATCGTAATTGCACTCGAGCTGAAATGCAACTGAAAAGTCACGAAAAGCAACAACAACAACGACATCATTTAACTACAGCTTGATGTAGATGACTCACTGACTGACTCTGACGAGCTTCTAAAAAGCAGTCTTATACTGTCTGCCTACGCTAACCTACCAGTCTACAGCACGCCCTTGTTGAAACGCAGCGAATTGCTGCCTCGTCTCATATTCTCTTAAACCACCTACCTATATAAAGTTCTAAGTAGTGCCAACCCACTCCAACAATTTCACTAAGCCTTTCTATTTTACTACACTTGTGCGTCTACGCCTAAGTAGTGCACATTTGTTGAGATGAACTAAAGTTAGCTGCTTGAAAGGGTTATTGCGCATAAAACTCCTGGGTTGACGCACGCGAACGCATAATCAACTTCATTGAAAGTTTGTAAATCCGGCATGAAGACTCGCTTATGACTCGATGTGCTCCAAAATATTTTTATCAACATAAGCACATACATGTGCAATAGCTTAAGACGCTATGTGTGTACATATGTACGTCTAGGCGGTTCACTTTCTGTGGCATATATGTTTGCAGCCGCAACCGGCAAACTGTCATATGTTTCTACGTAGGTTACCTTTCATATTTCGAGATTAGAGAACAAAACAAAACTTTAATCTTCAAAAATCGCTTCATAGTTTTTCAAAATATTCTCCATTAAGATCTATGTATATACTGTTCCATGCGTTCGAACCAATTTTTTAAGAATTTTCTATAAACCGTCTCAGGTGTAGAAAAGAGCGTGGACCAATTAGTTTATCTTTTTCGTACGGAAATCAAAAAAAGTCCAAGAATATACGGTGGATGACCTATCAAATTGAAAGTTTGAGTGCTGAAAAATACAGTTGTTCCAGTAGTATGGTTGCGACAAGTCCAGTTTTTCCAAACCAACAACTATTTGGTTGAAAGTACTTCCTGCGCGGCAATTTTTGTTGTATTCGGCTCATATTGAAACACCCATACAGTTGACTGATGATGTGTTCCGAAGCAAAGCTGTCGGTTTTTTAACATTTATCGTGACACGAGCCTATTTTTGAGCGATGGATAAGATCTCTGAGATCCGTAAAAATATGATAATCATACTAATGTCTATAGTTTCCGAGATCCATCTTGGAGTTATCTATGACCGCCATTGAATTCACCATACCAGCGATAAACACTGGCCTTTGATGGATGAAACTGAATTAAACTCATCGATACACTGTCGTTGAGGTACGTGGAAAGTTATGAAAAATAATCGCTGAGAAATGTTCACGTTTGGCCGAGATGCATATTTGAAGTTACTATAAGCAACACAAATACCGTTTGTATGTCAAAAAGGTTTGAATATATATAATATAATATTAAAAATGTCAAACTCTACGTTAAAGTTGTGATTCCAACACTGTGATGTTGTCAAATCCTGAAATATAAAAGACAGCCTCCTCATGGCTTGATCATCTATTTGTGGACACAGCAGTAAAAAGCCTAAATATTTGCATACATAACACGGTTTAGCTTATGAATATAATATACATAACTGTTTTGCGTGCGGTCGAGAAGGCTTTAGGATTTCTGCTGCAAAGGATTGCCATCAGTTATGGATTTGAAACTTAATTCAAATTAATTGTTATTAAAAAAGTTTGTATCATATTTTGTGGTTCGACTCGCATCGATATGGTTTGGTTTTTCCCTAAAATGTGCTATCATTGTCTCTGGAATTGTATATACATAGGAGAAAATGTTCTATATAAGTTCCAAATACATTATTACGATGCGTAGCGATTGCTGAATGGAAATTTAATGGGTCGCTATGTGAGAATTTATCTTAATGAAAGGTTTCCAACATAAAATATCATCGGCTTCATTGTGGCTTAGGTTGGGTAGTAATATTCGCTTTCATTCAAAGTACCCAAACTTTTTCGGAACCCTATTGTCTTTCTCGAATCATTAGTCATTGAACAGCTTAGAACTGGTGAACTTGGAGGTCTCTGAACTGAATGGCTATAGCTCTAGAGGAAAACACATTGACAAGTAATCCGTTCATTTGATTTATCTTTAGGCAAAATGATATTAAATTGGATTGTAAGACAAGCTATATTAAAACATTCAGAAATTAAAGGCATATACGAGGTATGACAATTAAGTAATGAGACTGATTTTATTGCCGCGCTCGTGGTAAACCTGTGATCTTTTTCCGGCATTCCTCCCCTCTTCATTGATATATTTACCATTGCTCCAACTTGTTTAGTTCGCCTGCTGCGTCAAGTTGAATAGACGTGTGTTTGTAGTGCTCGTCACGAAAATGGAAAAATGAAATCAAGTGCAACGCATCGTGTCAACAATCTAGCAACCTGTGTACAAAATAGCAATAGCCAAGGGGTGGCATCTGAACATGAAGAGAGTCATCGAGTGGCGTCGGTTGCATACACACGTAACGAACAGCGAAATCTATTTTATTATTTCTTTATTTTCTAAACTTTGTAAAACTATCTCTAAAAGATTAAATAAACTATTTGTATAATATTAATAACTGAAAAGAGGTCACCTGACAATCGCGATAAAATTTTGCGCCAGATTGGGCGAAACAGCTTCGGAAACGTACGCTAAACTTGTAAAAGTGTATGGTGATAGTGCTCTTAGTCGTGCCCAGGTTTACAATGGTTGTCTCCGCGCGCCCACCGCCCGAAAAAATCTCGCATGAGCAAGTCGAAGGTGAAAACGATGATTATTGCCTTTTTTCATAGCCGCGGAATCGTCCACAAAGAACTCGTTCCACCGGGGAAAACTGTAAATCAAGTCTACTATTGACAAGTACTCAAAAGATTGCAAAAACGAGTCAACAGAGTGCGCCCAGACATCGCTCGTAACTGGATCCTTCATCACGACAACGCGCCGTGCCACACCGCCCTCAGCGTGTCCCAGTATTTGGCCTCTAAAGGGATCGCCGTGTTGCAACAGCCGCCTTATTCGCCCGACATGTCACCCTGTGACTTATTTTTGTTTCCTAAAACAAAATCGGTGATCAAAGGAACCCATTTGGAGTCGATTACGGACATCCAGGCGGCCGTAACGAGGGTACTCGCGGACATCGCAGTCGAAGCGTTCCAGAAATGTTACGAAGCATGGAAAACGCGCTGAAATCGCTGTATAGCTGCCTAAGGGGACTACTTTGAAAGAGATGGTAGAGTTGTAGAATAATTTTTAAATATGTGACCTGGTCTACAAAAAGGGAGCTTAGGTGTCAAAAAATCAATTTTTTCAATTTTTTTTTTTTTGACACCTAAGCCCCCATTTCGTAGACCAGGTCACATACACAGTTTTTATGGAATCAGTCTCATTACTTAATTGTCATACCTCGCAAACGCCCAATCTTCCCATCAAGCGAATATCTAGAGAATTATTGGTGTATATTATTTCTAAGTTGTGTGTTAAAATATCGCGAAATGTATTTTATGTTATCCAAAAAAACATTCCACGTATTTGAATATGAATATTTTAAAACCATTTTCTCAGCGGCATGGCAACACTTAGTGTTTGTTTAATTTTTTATACTCGTACATTGGGACAATTGTCTTCAGAGTTTGTGATTATGAAGGTTCCGAGCTTTGCATATGTTTAAGCAGCATTACTGAATATTTATGTACATATACATATGTAATAAATGTATAAGATCCTTAATCTTAATAACACACAAAAATATGAGCATCTTCTTTATATGCCTTTTTGCATTTATGGTGGTGCTCAACGCACCCACTTTATTTACATAAGTGGCATATGTAAATAGTTTAAAATAAGCCAGTAAGACCCTTATGGTTACGAGGGGGGTTCAATAAGTACCCAGTCCAACCACCTAATGGCGGCACTATAACCAGAGATGAGTTCTATGCTGCTCCATCTGTCATAAGTGGATGGTTATTTACAGTGCAATTATGGATAAAGTCGGTCTAATGTAAGTACGTCGCAATTTGTGGCTACTTGAACGCCGAATTACGGAAGAGAATGGTCTCAACTTGCGAAAAAAGTACTATTCTGCTATGAGAACGGACCAGATTACACTCCGTCGTCGCCATGGCCACGTTAGTCGAATAAAGCTAAGAACTGCTGCTCTCCAAATTTGACCGGGTATAACCTCTTTTTGTATCTAAACTTGACTAGCCAAGCGATAAATTTGAGTCAAACGCGAATGCCTACTTTGACGACCTCCAAAAATCATAATCAGCTTAAACAGGTTAAATAAGTTAAAGCATTAATTGGTCGAAAAGGTAGAAAGAAGACTATGAGGCTTAAAACACCAATTTTTTCAAACCTTTTGCTTTTCTGTTGTAGCCTAAGCACATATCGTTCCGCCCTCGGGTATATCCTCAGTTTGTCTGCCTTGGCGAAATAAATTGTTACCCAAATTTAGTAACCGTTTACCTTTAGGCACTTTTTTCTCTTTACTGTCATCTTCATTTTTGTTGTTCTTTTTCCGAATTTGCATAAAGCTTAGTCTTTTGCACTTTTCCAGCCGTAATTATATACACACAGCACGAATTAAATTTTTTTATGCAAATTTTAATTCCTAACACTTTTAAATAATTCATAATTCCTTATCGTCTTTTGTCATTTCCTTTTATCTCACTTGGGATGGTCCAACGAAAAAAAACAACAACTCCTCTCCGTATGGTATATGAATATGCTTCAACCATATAAATACACAACTCAACTATTTCAAAATGCCCTGCGGCTTACATACCCATAAATGTTTGGGTGTGTGTTTCTGTCTTTATCTCCACACATAGTGCTCGGTAACTTGTGGGCAGGGCTTACAGATGCGTGGAGTTGAATGCAAATCGGCCGACGGCAGACACAGCGCTAAATGCGACCCACTTACGAAGCCCGCATCAGTGCAGCAATGCTCAACAGGGATCTCATGTGACAATGGCGGCGGTACGATTATACTCGGCAGCAGCGGACCCCTTGCATCGGTGAGTAGTTAATATATTAAGAAATTAAATAAAACATCAGGAAATGCACAGAGCATTAAGTAATTAAAACCGGAAATAAGCATTTAAATAGGGAACAAGATATATGTATGTATTAGGGTGATTAAAAAAAAATTATTTTTTTTTCGATTGGTACTCGGAAAAATAGGTTCCTAGACACCTCTAAGAAAGCCTCACCAAATACGAGTTTTTAATTGTAACGGGAAGGTCCTTCTACATACAGTTTTCTATTTTTTCTTATTATCAGATAGAAAAATTTATATCTCGCTTCCAACTACTTGAAAAAATATCTTGTTCCTTAGATTTTGTAGGAAATTGAACGCCTTAAAAACAGATCTCCCATGATTTTTTCGTAAACCCAACCGTTTAAAAGATATTAATAGTTAAAGTTTGATTATTATTGGAAAATTTTTTATTTCGTTTTAATTTTATAAATTTATTTTTCCGAATACCAATCGAAAAAAAAAGAAAAAATTTTTTTTGAATCACCCTAGTATGTATGCATGCAGTATAAAAAACTCCAGCAAACAGGCACTTTTTCTATACAAAATAATCAACTTTCATTTTCCAGTCGGATGATGCGGATGTCGATGAGGACGATGAAGAGGATGACGACGACTCGGCGGATGTAGATGATGTTGAGGAGGGCGCGGATGAACCTAGTGATGTTCGCAATGGTGATGCCGGCTTGGTGACATATCATGATGAGTCGGCACCACAGTACGCACATCGTTCGGTCAGTCATCTGCATCATGAAGAACCCCAGCAGCCACGTGCCGAACGGCTTACTGGTGGCGGTGGCGCTTATGATTATCGCAGTAATTCGGATACAGAGTCAGAGGTGCCTGCTGGTGATCCAAGGTGAGTAAAAGCATTTCTTATATAGGGCAAAAAGCTTATCGGCTTTGAGTTACTATATAATCCTAATGACTTCAGAACGACATGTCACAGTTCATACTGAGGTGATGATAACTTTCTTTTCGAAGGCCTTCTTGTGTTATCTTTAACTGTTATTTATTATTGGTGTAGATTTTTCTCATGGTCTTGGGCTTGGTCTTGGTCTTGGTCTTGGTCTTGGTCTTGGTCTTGGTCTTTGTCTTGGTCTTGGTCTTGGTCTTGGTCTTGGTCTTGGTCTTGGTCTTGGTCTTGGTCTTGGTCTTGGTCTTGGTCTTGGTCTTGGTCTTGGTCTTGGTCTTGGTCTTGGTCTTGCTCTTGGTCTTGGCTTGACTATTTATTCGTCCTTTTCCCATTCAAGTACCAATCTAGAGTCTGGTTGGTCTATTACTGCCTTATATTTCGCCTTACTTCAATACTCGCTGAAGAAATTACTTAAAAATTAACTTAACTAGAAAAAAATTTAAATATAATATTTTCTTCAAACTCCAAACAGTTTTAAGCAGATACATTTCCGTTGCGTGCGCTGCTGACGTTAACAAAAACTCACTTCAGTCTAAGCTTTTTGTTACGGCAAATTAAACGAGCTCGTCTGCTTCATTATAAACATGCATTACCCCAAAGTTGACGTACTTATACTGGATTACATAGCTGTCACCTAGGGATTTCTTTTTTGCTAATCACCTTCCAGAATTTTCTCTCTACTGTCTGCTGACAAGATTTTCTTGTTTACAAAACGTTCGTAGGTAAAACGCATGCTAAGCTCCGTTCAGTGCAACATTCCCCATCATACCGTTGTAAACTAACTTTACTCTGTTACATAATCGGTATTAGAGTCTACTTGACTCACCAGAAGTGGCCGTGTTACGCATTCATAGACATATCTACCGGTTTTCCACTTCCACTTCATTTCATCGCCACAGACGCGCAGACATTTAATCGTTTAATCACTTGTGCGTTAGTTGACATTCTTCAGTTTGTCACTTCTATAGAAATAAATTCTATGAAGTAGACAGTAGAAGCAGGTAAGAAGTATTCTATATACGAGTATGTGTGTTTAAGTTTGTTAAATACACTTATTTATATGCGTGAGGTTATTGCTTATACGTACTTTAACAGAAAATTAACTTTCTTCCGTATACTTGCACATTTATTTAGATCCATGTGTAAGTGTATGTAATGCGTGTATGTATAGTATATATATATATATAATTTCTTTGGTATATCTTAGACTATTATATCACCCATATTATTGTGCTTCTTTTTGTTGACTTTCTAACCGAGAATTTTTTTTCATTCACAAGCATTAAAATGTCTGCTAGCGCCCTAATTATTTCTATCAGTCTCATTTTTGTACAAGTAACTACTTCAGAAGTTTAATATTACCTGCGGAGGAGTCGTTAGGAGTTGTGCTTTAGTCTAGATTAAGTCTCGAGTGGACTCGTACTTGCTTCCAGGTATCATGAGATCTTTGTTGCTAGAAGAGAATTGCAAAAATCGATTATACATCGAACGTCACGTCAACGTGAAAGAAAACTACTACTTTCAATACTGTTTTCAGTTCGAACAAGGATTAGCTGAATCAGTAACAGACCTTGAATAACCGAATAACCAAACGCAACTTCAACCAAAAGCGACGAAGTTGTTTTTTTTGGCGAAACTAACTAAAACGTTTCGTCTTTCTATGTTCCACGGTACTTTACCGCAGTTGGAGGCATAGCAATATGTAGGGTGAAATCCCACCAGCAACAAATGAAGAAGTGAAAAATATCATTAAAACTAGATTTAAACTAAAAAAGGCTTAACAACATCAAATGATATCTTAGTCTACAATCATACATTGAAACCTATTTGAACACACAGAATTCAACTATGAGGATGTGCTGCACCGTTATACAAGATTCTAAAATAAAGTTCTGCGAAAAATTATAAATGTCCCGTAATACGTAATTCAGATACACCTCGTGATCTTCACAGAAAAATGAACGGCATGCGACGAAACATGCCACAAGGTTACAAAATAACACTGTGGAACATTTTTGGGATTATCGTCTGGGGGGTGAGAAATTCCAAGTCAGAGTGAGGGTACTAGGTCAGTATAGTAAAACCCTCAAAGGGTTTCGTATGTGTCAGTTTTTTTTATGACCTTTTAAAGCGGTATAGAATCAGATTAGAGAAACTGTAATTCTTAATTTTTCTAAATTTGTTTCATCAAAATCGGACAAGTGGTTCGCGAGTTATATTAAACTACGTTTGTGCCAAAATGTTACAACTAAGCGAAAATAACCTTTTAAAAAAAGTAATAAACATTTTTTAGTTTTAAAACAAAGTTTAATTTGGAAACAGCTTCTTAATAGAATTTATAAAATGAGAAAAATATTGCTTGTTAATTCACATTTGCCACCAGTTCCAATTTGAATGAAATGAAAAGCCATAAATTTATTAAGTAATTTTCAATAAAAAAGGAATGAAACCCTGAAGATTTGTCTATGATAATATCTGAATACAAAGTGTTAAAAAAGAACCTCGCAAAATGTAAATTGAAATATTAGACATCTGGATGACATAACTATTTTATGGCACTCAACTCTACCGACTATAAAACGGATAATTTTTTTTATTTTTACAGAATTTCTCAAGTTAAGTTTTTCACTTAGTCCACCTTTCAGTTCCACAACAATACAATTTTATTTCTCCCTTGCTTTTACGAATGTTATGGAAGTTCGTGCCTCCCACTCAGAACACACTCATTTTTATGAACAAACGGCGAAACATTTTCATTGCACTTTCAACATAAGCGGAAATTCGAGAAGTAATAACAGAAATTATAGATAGATTTGTACAACACCCCAAACACCACAAGCAAAGCAATCAATTCTGGCGGAAACATTGAGCATGAAAGCCACTCTCGTTGATGACGGCGAGAGTTATCGCATTTGCTTGATGATAGTGTTGTAAACAGGATAGTGAATTGCGGCGGTAGACATTAAATGACCGCTTATTTGCTCAAGGGTCCCGAAGCGTTAGTTGGGCAGTGAGTGTACGAGCCAATGAAATGACTGAGCGCATTAAATGTGGCGCCACTAATGATCTTAAGCGCTTATTCCAAAAGTCAAACATTTATTTAATGATGCGGAGGTGTGTTTTGGAAGCACAAATGATTGTGCTGTTATTGCAATGATTTACCAAGCGTTAGTGCTCACTCGGGCTCAATCATATCAGATCAAGTGCTGCCGATAAGCGTCATTATGCCACAACGAATGGGGTATTTAGTGCGGTCAAGCGGACAAAATAAGTGGGACAAGACATATAATTTTCTTTGCTGTTGAGTTTATCATTATTTTCTTTTTTTCTATCCTTTATATGTATCGTTTTTTTTTGTTTGTCCACGTGGTTCGTAAGTTGCACGTCTCCACTGACCTAGTAATTATATGAATTGTGTAGAAGAGAAAAGTGAAAATAAAATAAATCAAATTGGCTTAATTGACAAATGAATGTGACAAATGAAACCAATTAAAGGTTTTTTTTTTTGTTGTTGGAGTTTTCTCAATTTCACCGCCTGTGCTCTAATGTCTCCTTCTTTGTCACTCAAAAATATATGTTTGTAAAAGTTTCACTCGCATATCCGTCGGAAGTGGTAAGCAGCAACACAAAAAGGACACACTATAGCAAAACAAAGTCAAATTTTTACTTAACACATTTTATTACACAATTTGTTGCTGTTATTGTCATAAACTTTGGGCAATGAATTTTGTCACCCGCAGCCAATTCATTATTTCATTATTTGTTTGTCAGCTACCGCCAAGGGAAAAGTCACGAAACCATACTGATGCCAACCAACAAACCGCAAATTCTGTCGTTGCCGTTACGGCTGCCCAAGCACCACCAATTTCCACTAACACTTTGAATTGTAATAATATTGATTACATTTATTTGTTATACCTAGCCCCTGCAGCTGTTGTTGGTAGACAAAAACAAGCAATTTTTTATTTGTACGTATTTATTGGCCGTTTCGAAGGCTATTCGACTTGTTTGCTGGCGGCTGGCTGGTCTCTTTGTTGGCGGACGCCTTGGTGCCAACCTCATACTCTATAGATTTTATTATATTTCAGTAATTGTATGCCATACGTAACTGTTTTTTCTTGTTGGTGTTGTTTTCCTTCTTCCTTTGGTGCGCCTGGGCTTACAGTTTGTGTAGCACTTTCTTCTACGGCATTGCGCTTTTTCTCTTGCCTTCTGCACAGCCTCACAATCCGCATAACCTACGCCAGCGAGGCATATCTTCGGGCGCATAACAAAAAAAAAACACAAAGTAGGTCGTCTTTTAGTTGTGGCGCGCTTTTGCACAGTGAGACTAACTTATCAATATGGTATATAATTTCATTAGAAATTCTGAGTCTTCGTAAAGTGAAAATTGATTTCGTAATTTTTGAAAAGTGTATGTTTTAACTTATTAACGTATTAAATGAAATGTGTTTCTTCTAAAAAACGTCGTAAATTTATCTAATTTTTTTCCAAACAATTATTGTGAAACTCAATATTTTATAAACTCATCGCGACTTTATTTATGACATTTAATTTAATAAAAGCCAGTTTTCTAACGCAAACTTCTTTTTAATCCGCTTAAAGTAGGTTTGATTTAAGGGGCTATACGAGGGCTGCTATATATATTTCTGGCGTAATAATGAAAATAGGCATATTTATCAAAGAAAATGTTTTTTTTTCTCGATAGATTTGGCTCGTCTTGGAAGACCCACACGGTCCATTGCTATTTTGTTTCGGACTCATACGCATAAATCCATGATTCGTCACCTGTGACGATCTTATAAACGTCTTTTGAAGCACCGCGATCGTATTTTTTCAGCATTTCTTTACACCAAACCACACGAGCCTTTTTTTGAGCGATAGTCACATTGTGCAGGATCCAACGAGAACAAACCTTTTTTACGGCCAGGTGTTCATGCAATATCGAATGTATGCTGGTGGGAGAAATGCATGGGCATACCTCTATCTGAAGGTATGTTACATGACGGTCTTGCATTATCAGTTCCCGTACGCCATCGATGTTTTCTGGCACAACGTCTGTTTTTGGACGACCTTCACGGAATTCGTCTTTGAGCGAGCGTCGGCCACTATTGAATTCGTTGTACCAGCTTTTCACAGTGCTATGGATGGTGCTTCATAGCCATACAAAGATTTCAGTTCATCGATGCACTCTTGTCGTGATAATCCACGTCGAAAGTTGTGAAAAATGATTCGCACGAAAATGTTTACGAGTTAATTCCATTTTTTGGCCGAGATGAATTTTTTAATTCCCTGTAAATGAAGCAATTCACGATTAAATGACAGAACGTTCTGAGTGATGTTATGCTAAAAAATGTCAAACTTTCCAATGGAAATGTCAGATTGCACCTGGCAACACTTAGTGTTGCCTAGGCCAGAAATATATATAGCTGCCCTCGAATTTGCATCTCTAAGCGGTCGCTGTTTAGAACCCTGCCATTCAGAAACTATTCAAGATACGACCTTGTCGATTTCACAGGATATTTTTGAATATACAAATTATCGCAAAAGTAAAAAAAAAAAATTTTTTTAAAGTGTCACACTGGTAAACCCCTTAAGCTACTTTCTGCGAATTAAAGATCATTTCAAACATTTTTTTTTACTTTTTTTATAAGTTTCGTCTCCTTTACTAGCAATTTTTAATTATATTATATTACATCCTTAATATTTAGAGACTTTATTACTGCTTAACAATTTTATATGTCAGTCCACTCATAATTAACCACTGTGCTTAATCGGCTTTGCAATCACCAGCCAGTCGCCTTAACATCTTGGGCTCTTGCATATGCGGCAGTTGGAGTAGGCCAATTCCAACCCGATAATAAACTGTTCTACCATTGCTGTTGTTGTTATTATTTCGCAATTTTATTATTTCAAGGATATTTGCCAGTTTATTTGCTGCTGACAGCAAACAGACTTTGCGGCGCGTCTCAGTGTCGCCACCAAAAATGTTACTACCTCTATGTACTTATACATGTGATTCCACCACCAACTAAAAGCAATTATGGGAGAAATATTTTTTGCTTTTTAGCAGAGAAAATAAATTATTAGCCCAATTCATTGTATTTTGCAAACGCAATATTATAAATCCGATTGTTACAACTATACTATCACAATAAAAATATCAAGTAAGTGCGCATCATTTACATTCAACTTAACTGACGCTTTCAACGAAGCGGGATCTGCTCGTCATTTCAGAAGGTTGACGGACTTGAATGCGTGTTTTTTTTATTTTGTTGGGAGCGCTTAATATTGGGTTTTGCTACATTTATTTTCTGAAGACTTTGCAGTTAAATACATTATGAGCCACTTAAATTGGTTAATTGAGATTACTGGAAATCTGAAAAGTATTTAGTGGAATTGATAAAATTCAGTGGTGAACAACTTAAACCATATAACTTGCTATCTTCAGGACTAGACAATATCTAGAAATACTACAATATTTTTTCTTGTATTATCTATTCTTTTTTTTTAAGTGGGGCTTGCTATTGCGATCCCGCAAACTTACAGTTGGTATTTTTTGTTTAAAATACGAAATCACCAGTATGTCCATTCGTTATTCCAACAGGTCTCTGACAACTTGTAGCTTATACTTCTTCGAAAAAATTTATAGAACTTAGCATGTTCCCTGACAGTAAACCCCTCCGTCAACTCATCCCAAGCTTTGACCCTTCCTTAATGAAGCTCCCTGCACCTCTGCTCCAACGGCTTCTTCCATCCTACAACTCGCTCGCGTCATATGGGTACAGAGGTGCCGCCAGAGTTCGGTTTGGCGACTTTATTATCCAAGTGATCCGGTATGACCTCAAAGTGAGTAAGGATTTCCGAGTATGTTCAGACACGTGTTATTTTAGGAACCAAGACTCTCTGAATCGGATAGCAACTTTCAAATCCATTGATCTGTACTCACAGAAGCTCGTTATCAACTCCAGCTTCCGACTTCCTAGCGATTGCAGTAACTTCCAGACCGAGGTTGCAGTCATTAGTGTACCAGTGTGCAGCCTCTTTCAGAGAAGTGACCATTCACTCAGATAGCTGAGCGGCTGTAGTAGCCATGAACTCATTAGCATTGCGTTCTGGGCTGGTAAAGTGGTAACTAACCTCGCTATCTATAACATCGAGTTTCTTAATGATAAGACTGGTATGGGTACCATGCCACAGCGGAATCGCAGTAAACTGTTGATGAGCTAGCAAGCACCCCAGAACCTCTATCGGTAGAATTAGAGCGGGTTGGTGCTCCCGTCTCCTCTTGTGTTCTTCTACTAGATAGCTGCACTTCGCAAAAACTTGGTTAGTGTTGGGCTACCATCGGTACATGCGCTGTTTCAGAAGGCCTTTGACCTAAGATAGATCGCCATAGATTTAGTGATATCTTTACCCACGGTATGGCTAGACTTTGCCGAATTTTGGGAGCTTTTAGCAGACCATTTTCCTAACTAGGTGTTCTGCTAACTTATAAGTTTAAACACAGGTGTTCTGCTTTTCTATGGCCTCACAAAGGCCTACATATAGTAGTCCACGTGCGATCTTTTATCAGCTATCTAACCTAACCTAACCTAGCATGATGCTTCAACTGACTTTGAAAGCTCTTCTGACACTTCAGGTGAGTTTCTCCTGTTCTATGGAAAGTGAGTTAGGAGGTTTTCTTAACAAATTTTGGACTCTTATCTCTTCTATAATTTCTTGAATTTGTGGAAACTCTGAATCGCTACTTGTTAAAATTTTTGTGGATTTCGTTCCCTAAACTGATGGAAAAGTAATAAAGCTTGTTTTTCGACCGGAAACATCTTCCTTTTTAAATGAAGTCACTTTCCATTGCTCTTTTACTTATAATTTTATATATCAAAAGAGTTTATCAAAAGTATTTATTTTTCACTTCCGTTTCAGCTTCGTCAAAGACAGCGAATGGTCACCGTGTAGCGTGACTTGTGGTGAGGGCGTACGCCGACGAATTTATCGTTGCAAAATCTTTCTCGAATACTCGCGCACCATCGCGACCGTTAACGATTCGCTATGCGAAGGTGTCAAACCACACGATGAAGTAGAGCGTTGTGTCCAAGAGCCGTGTATGCTGCCCTCACATGCTTACGATGATCAATATCTACGCGACTCCATCAAGGTGGGCGTCTCCGAGCCCGGTAAAACATATGTTTGGCGAGAGCAAGGTTACACCTCGTGCAGTGCCAGTTGCTTGGGTGGCGTTGAAGAGTTGATAATAAATTGTGTGCGCGAAGATAATGGACGCGTGGTATCACCATTCCTGTGTACGCCCGAAACGAAACCTGAAGCACGAGTGCGTACTTGCAACGACCGACCTTGTCCACCGCGCTGGAATTACTCCGACTACACGCCCTGCTCGAAGTCATGCGGCATTGGCATTAAGACACGCGAAGTGCAGTGTATACACGAGGTGACGCGCGGTGGCGAGAATACCATGGTTGTGCCGAATAGCATGTGTCCACAACCGCCACCAGCCGATCGCCAATATTGCAATGTGCTCGACTGTCCGGTGCGTTGGGAGGTAGGTGAATGGTCGAAATGTTCACACACTTGCGGTTATGGCATCAAGGAGCGTAAAGTGGAGTGCAAGCAGATTATGGCGCAGGAGCATAAAATTGAGCGTCCCGAATCGATGTGTCCGAGCGCCAAGCCGCCAGATAAAAAACCTTGTAATGTGAAACCATGTCCCGTGGAAGATCCCAAACCAGTCATACAAGTCAGCAATACAACGCATATACAACACGATCCCAAAAAATCGAAGATCACATTGAAAGTGGGTGGTGCCGGTGTGGTATTCTTTGGCACACAAGTGAAAATAAAATGTCCTGTAAAACGTTATAATCGCACTAAGATAAAGTGGAGTAAGGATCACAAACCCTTGGCACGTTCGCGTAAGTTTAAAGTATCTAAAAAAGGTGCTTTGCGCATTTTGGACATAACTTTCCGTGATGCTGGCGTATACTCCTGTCATGCGGGGCATAGCTCTGCTGAGATTACTATCGATGTGAAGGCGAAACCCGGACAACAACCAGAAGAGCTGAAACTGCAGGAATCAGGTGGGGGAGAAGTCCATACCATATGAAGATTTATTTGTATTTTTAATTGACCTTGAAATACAACTAGGATTTGTATGTTATAACTGTACATTTATTCTTCGTTTTTCATGCAGAACGTCTTGTTCATGAACGTGAAGGCACGGAAGCTTTAACATCTGCTGATATGACTACAGCTGGAGAAAATACAAATAGGTAAGAATTGTCTAGTTTAGTTTTAATATATTCGCCGGCCACTCGATGTCACTGTATCTATGGTTTAGCATTTTCAGAATTTAGATCACAACAGAAATATATTTTTTGAGTGATTGTAAAAACGAATAGTGTTTGGTCCTACGCTCCTTTCGACTTCATTTTTCATTAGTAAACTTTTAAACGTGAGTCCTCTTCAAATGATTTAAGTACGTATCCATTGGTGAGTCGTATTCCGTTAAGTTTTACTAGACAGCTAAGCTTCTTTCTAATATAAGATTCTAATATTCGTTCTATGTACTTATTTGGGATTTCTCGTTTTGAAATATACTAAGCTTTCGTTTTTTTTTTTTTACTATGTAAGATAGGGTTTTATAAGAATGAAAGATCGCAGAACTTTATGGTATATATATCGCTCTCTAAACCAGATCCACTTCTTTACTGGCATACACACCGCTAACGCGGTTATAGCCAAGTTTACAAAAGCGTGCTAGTCTTAGCTGCAATAAGACATGGCTCGAGACCTATCTTCCATATATCACAACATGATAGATCCGGTTGGTTGCTTTACGATCCGGAGACAGCCAGGTAGCTTGATAAACATATTTCGGACCCCTGCGAAGTCGATAAGCCGTAACCCATATGGAACTACGTCATCATGGAGGCTGAATTTACCGACCACTGCGGCCAAATATACCTTCCTTGCCCATCCTGGAGTTAAAGTCGCCAAGTACGATTTTGGCCTCGTAGATGCGCTTCAAGCGCTCATAGAAGATATCTTTGGTCACATCGTCCTTCTCTTCCGTCGGGCCGTGTACGTAAATCTTTCATATGTTGAAGAACTTCGCTTTGATGCGAATTGTGGCTAGATGTTCATCCACCGGGGTGAATGGCAGGACTTGGGAACGGAGTCTCTCTGCCACCACGAATCCCATACCGAATTTGTGCTCCTTTATATGGCCACTTTATTAAATACCACAAAGAATACTCGTCTCAACCCTTGTCTCGTCCATCGCACTTCTTGGATGGCGGTGATGTCAGCCTTTGCACTTATGAGGTCATCAACTTGCTGGACAGCGGCAACTTCCTAATTAGTGGACCGGTGCATACTCTTAAATCGAAATCCTTAGTATGCTTAGAGGGGAGGGGGGTCTCTCGTCCGAGGTTGTTGTTTCCTTTTCATTTGGGGCGTTTTTTACGTGGCGGGTCTCAGACCCAACGAAAAATGGTTCGACTTCTCCCTTTGCTCGCTTTCAAACGGATGTTTTTTGGCTACCCAGAGGATAGTTGGTCTACGATTTTTTTCATTTTAATTTAAATTTTTTTAAATTTTAAATTTTCGATCACTTTATTTTTGTTTTTTATTATGGAAACTATTATACGAAATATCTTTTGCTGATGTTTTTATATCTTTATATACATATAAGAATTCTTAGGCATCTGCTTCACACAACTTAGACAATTTTCATGCAGCATACGTATTTGTTAAGCCACCAGCAACTGTTGATGTTGTACAAATACTTGTCGCTGCTGACCGAAAATTAATACCTGTTGTTCAGTTGAACGAGCTCTGCACATCTGTGTCAACCAAATCCTTTTTACAAAATCACATTTTCTCACAATTTTGAACGAAAACAAAAACAACATACACGTGCTCATGCACGTATTTTCAGGGAGGTAGCAGAAAGCAAATATGAACAAATATCTATGTATTTTTGTTTGACAAGCCCGTATGTATTTAACAGGTGGTCATATGCTTCACACGATATTGACCTTTGCTCCCTCTTTTTGAGAGGGAAACAGCTGCATTTTGTGCTTTTTGGCCTCTAAAATGGCAAACATCAAACACACACAAGCATGCAGGTATTCAGGTACATACGTAGTCTCTACTTTTGTATTCATTCGTATGGGTGCGAAGCTTTTAACAAAGCACACAAGTGCGCTCGTCACAAATCCTTTCTGTGGCAAACCCTTTCGAGCAGCAGCAAGAAAATAACAATAAATGTACACTTGTGGGATTTCATGTGCTTTTACATTTGTATTAGTCACAATACAAAATATATGTACACCTATAGAGATACATCTTGCTGTATGTGCCCTGTCTTCGTATTCCATTTTTGCTGTCGTAAGTTATTACTTTTGCTTTCAAACCCTACGCAAAGTACTGAAGAGGTCGACTTAAAATCAGATATATTCTAAATATTTTCATCCGCTTTGTCACTTTTTGTCACCTTTTACGCTGCAGCCAGCCACCAAGTTACTTGGCTTCGCATCATTCGTTGTTATCCGTTTCGAACTGAGATTTATGTATCCACTGATACATTTTACTTGCACTGGAACATTGTTCAGCCATCAGCACAGATGCTTCCTTCAATTTATCCTTACTTAGAATCCTACACGTGTAGTAAAGTTGAATATGTTGGATAAATTTGGAGTACACTATGGGGATTTAAGATAAACAAATCAAGGAAAATGCGTTGAAAGAATGAAAGTGAAAGAAATGTTGAAAAAACTTTATTGATATTAACATTTCCATAAGTCGGTGCCTAGAGATAAATCTCCAAAATATCTATCGCAACGAATGTATAACCATACTTAGCAACAGTCAAGCGGTACTTAAAGCAATATCTGCCTATGACATCTAAACGTTATTGATCCAGAAGTGTAGAGATCGGCTGAATAGCCCAGCGGAACATATCCAAGCTCACCTCAAACCAGAAATGAACTGGCTAATGAGCTCGCTCGCTCCGCAGCATCCACTAGCATGGTATTATCTGAACCCTTCATTACGGTGGGTCTGCATACCATTAAGAAGCTCTACCGCAAAGAAGACGGAATAGGCAAAGAGAGGGATTGGCAACAACTCCAAGGCATGAGCCATGTGAAGTCAAGTCAAGGGGGTTACAACCTCAGCAGATTTGAATATGCAATCAACCTCAGTAGGGACAAACTCAGGCAACTTGACGCATTCTGCTCTGACCACTGTAAGCTGAAGAAGCACTTATAGAACATGGGCCTAGCTTCTTGTGTAAATTGCACAAGACAGGGAGCCTGCAACTCCAAATTGACTGCTAGCTGACTGCATAGAAGTCTACTCACGCAGGATAAAGGCGCTTGGATCCATGTTTCCAAATAGTGACCGCCTCACTAATTTTTATTTATTTTGTAATTTATCAATATCCTGAGACTAAGTGGGTCATTGTAACTTAGGAGGGGGCAAAAAAGACCTAAGATCGCGGTGCAATCCTCATATTTTTATCTTATCTTATAAGTCGTGTTGATTGATAGACAAGTTTCAGATCACATTTAGTATAGCTTCATTTCTGTGATCTACCATGTCCTTACAGAGAGCTGAAATAGAATATATGTACAATACATTTGGTACATGAAATTTAACTACCCTCCTAAGAGGATGTTTTTATACCCTGAACAGGGTATATTAAGTTTGTCACGATGTTTGTAACACCCAGAAGGAAGCGTCGGAGACCCTATAAAGTATATATATAAATGATCAGTATGTTGAGCTGGATCGATTTAGCCATGTCCGTCTGTCTGTCCGTCTGTCTGTATATATACGAACTAGTCCCTCAGTTTTTAGGATATCCTTTTGAAATTTTGCAAACGTCATTTGCTCTTCAAGAAGCTGCTCATTTGTCGGAGCGGCCGATATCGGACCACTATAACATATAGCTGCCATACAAACTGAATGATTCTTGTATGGAAAACTTTCACATTTGACAAGATATATTCACGAAATTTGGTATATATTATTTTCTAAGGCAACAATGTAATCTCCGAAGAAATTGTTCAGATCCATATTAGAAATATTTCCATTAGCTTTCGGCTTGCATAATCGTATTTTCATATCTTCTCTGCTTCCAGCTCCCAGAACACCCGTCGCAAACAGCAAGGAGCACGAGAAAGCAATCGACGTGCCAAAAATGATCAGGCACAAAATGTGGACGGCAACATCATGGAGAATGAGGTGAGTCACCAAACATTACTAAGTGTTTCTTACATATTTCTTATTTACACATACTACGTATGTAAGTGTGGACATGCCAAAATTGAAAGCGCAAAAGCTATTAGCTTCAGTTTAGAACTAAAAAACGCACGAATAAATGTAAGTCATTCGGAGCTGAACAAGCAACTGTGCAGTGCAGTTTTATTGCAGAGGGCGTGTTTGTGGCAATATAGCAAAACTACTGAGCTGCACTTATGCGGTGTTCTTGAACCGTCGTTGATTTTATGTGCTGGGTCCGCTACGTTGAGATTTGTCGGAAGAAATACTGGTCTCAAAACGTTTGTTGACTGCACACGCCTGGCAGTTGCTTGTAAGAGTGTATTGGATTTACGGATTGCTATTATGGACAACAATGTTTATCAACTTTACGTAATTTGTTAGTTTTCCTCTTCGTTTGCTACATTCTGCGTCACGGTGGATGCCTTGCTACAAAGAACACTTGCACCGAAGCTGCGAAACTGTGTAGAACTGTTGCATTGTTTTTATTTTTTTTATTATTTTTTTTTTTTTTTTTGAGTTGAAATGCTCACATGGCTGAATGCTGTGCTGAATTGCTTTTGTAATCAGATTTCGTCAATCCACTTATCAGCACAGCATGCCAGCATGGAACGCGCATTCTTTTCTCTTTTCATGTGAGCGACGAATGCAAGCGAGGTCTCGTGCAATCTCGATTGCAATGACAACAAGCATTACACGTAAATGAATGTAATGTTGTCACAGCGTTCAAATATAAAATTGTAAATATTAGCCAATTTTGGTTCGCATTCTTTTCATTGTCGTTTTGGTTGACACAAACGCAATTTGTTTGTTCCAGTTGTTTTTGTTTCTAATTTCTGCTTTGTGACTTTCAGGTTGTTGTTTCGTTGAATTATATGGTTTTTTTACTCTTATTCAAATGTTTGGTATTTTTCATGGCACTTTTTGCTTTTACAATGAAAATATATTCTTATTTTCATCTTAAATAATTACAATCCTCGTTTCATTTTCAATTATTAAAAAATACAAAAGACTTAACCAAATGTATTTTTCATGATTTTCACTCACACCAAATACATATATTGTTCTTTTTCCTATCTATACCGCTCTTTGTCGGCGCTCAACACTTTTGACGTATACCTTTGAAAATCGTATCATCGCTTAGCAGTCGCAATTAGTACAACAGGTCGGTGAGGATGGCGGTGGCGCGCCAAAATCCACAAGCGCCACCAATGGCGGTAGTCGTGCCAACGTTCTGCTGACGATGCCATACTTTCAGGCGCTACTCAGCAATTTGCAGGTGAGCCGATCCAACGTGAAGAGGTCGAAGTAGTGGAAAATATGAAAGTAGTAAACAAAGAAAAGAAAACAGCACCAGTTGTTGGTCAAACTGTCAGGCAAGCGGTAGTGTGAGTTGTCAGTGGAATGGTCAGTCATCTCTGCAAAGGAGAAATGCAATCAGTTGATGGACTTTGAGTTGGTTTGAGTTCTGCTTTTATTTTTGTTTAACCAACTGACTGACCATCAGTTGTCTGGCCGTTTTCTCTCAATCTCTCTCGCTCTCTAAGGGGTTACATGGGTTTCCTCCTGTAAAAATAGCCTTTTTTCAAGAACTTTTTTCGCATATAAAAAATTAAATATTTTATTAGAATTTTTTATTGTTACAAACATATAAAAAGTTGGTATAAAAACTTCTTGCAGGATCATCTAAAGTAAAAAAATAGGTTTTTTAGTTAAAACCTTAATTCAGAACTTGGACGAAGGGAAAAACTGAAAATTAGATTTTTGGCAGAAATTTTTACAAAAAGAAATAGTTGTAATCGAAAAAAATTCTCTCGCTCAAGTCTTTAAGAATTGTATCTCAAAGTCCTTTCCAAATCGACTTCAAAAACACAGTTTCGAGGAAAACGGGTTTAAAGATGGCGCAGTTAGCCTAGCTAGCCTCGAGCGCACAAGTTCTCAAGACTGTATCTTCGAAACTATTACACAGATCAACTTGAAAATTCGCAAAAATATTCTAAAAGTGTTGTAGAATTTAATAAGTTTAATAATAGTTCAATAAATGAAAAAAAAAATTTTGAAACTCGTAAACCCATGTAGCGCTTAACATATCCTTATTTTTGCGTCTGCCTGACAGTTTAACCGCCAATTTAAGAAGAAAATGGTAAACACGGCACAAACCAAATTTAATCGACATTTAATATGCTTTGTTGTTGTTTACCTTATTCTTCAGTTCACTGTTTTCTTATAACTACTTTTCGTAAATTTACCTTGTTCTTCATTTAATTGTTGTTTTTATGTTTGTCAGTTGGTTGGTTCGTTCGTTCGTTCGTTTGTTTTATTTCCTTCACTCAACATCAAATATACTCGCTCACTCGTTTGTTGTTATTGTTGTTTTGTATATCACTGCATTGCATTTTGCACAGTTAGCGTCATCATGGTGTCATACAACATTATTGTTGTTGTTGTTGTTACTGTAACTGTTATTGTTGTTCGCACAGTTTGTTTCGTCAGGTGTTTGCCTTCTTTCCATCTCAATTAAGTTTCATGAAGTTTTTGTTACTTTTGTTTTGACACGTGGTTCTGCGTTTACTTTTTGGCATGCAGTAACTTTTTTCATTGCGTGTATTTCATCATTTTCGCGTCCATTTCAGTATATATGCATTACATAATTTCTCCATTGGTTCATTCTACCATTATTTATTCATTGCTTTTAAAATAATTGAGATTTAAAAAGTATTTTACTGGTTTAAAATTTGTATACTCATTTGTTTTCAACTTTCATAAAAAATTTTCAACATTTTACTTTTAAATACAATTTTTTCCTAATAATATTATATGTATGTGTATATATAAAAGTTTATACATTGCCTAATTTGAGAGGATCGGGCAACTAGTGATCCTGTTCTGTTACCAATATATTACATTATATTGTTCGGAGTGGTAAAAAGAGGCATTTATATACAGGGTACACAAATAAGAGTGATATGATTTCTTTTCAGAAAAAAACATCCTAATTGTTAACGACATACAAATATTTTTTATTTAATATGAACTGTATGGATTGTAGTAAAGTTCTGAAAATAACATTATTCAAATGGTCTCCATGACTTTTTTTGCCGGAACGGCATCGTTGAACCCAATTGTCGAAGAGCAAGTGTAAGTCATGAATAGCGCGTTCAATATTGACTTCGAAAGTTTGAAGGGAGTCTGGTTTATTGCTAAAGACCAAGGGCTTCAAAGAACCCCACAAGAAGTAGGCGAATGGTGTTAAATAACAACTTTTTATAGGCCATTCAATCTCACAATTTCTTGAAATAATCGAATACCCAAACTTTTCTCGTTTACTTATTGGGTTGTTACATTTTCTGTGTGATACTCCATCTTATTAGAACCAAATGTTGTTAAGATCAAATTCTTCCAATTTTGGCGATCTCTATCGCTTTACTATGACGAGTTAGTGTCATCAGCTTCATTTCACACTAAACTGTTATTTTAGCTGCATGTCATGGTTGTTCATGAATAATTTGTGGATTTTATTTGCATTAGAATTTAGTAGTTTTGTTTATTTACCGCAGCACTCAGAAGAAAATGCCTCATCGGATAAGATATGTTCTTAAAAAAATCGTAATCGTTATTTCATTGTTCTAAGGCAAAATCGCCAAATACACGACGTTTACGGTGATCTAACGGCTTAAGTTCTTGAGTGTGAACAATCCTTTCTCAAGATCCACCAGATTGAGGTTTGAGTTCTCTCAAATTGTGATTTGAGACAGTCCCAATACTTGAGAACATCTTGGAATCGACAAAGTGCGGTCTTCAGCAACACTTTCCTGCTAAAATTGTAGACATTACTGAATTTAAAGAAAAAGAATTACAGTTCAAGTCATATTAAAAATGACCATAACGTCAATTAGAAATCATATAATTTCTATTGCAAAAACGAGTAGAAAGATACAATTTTTATTTCCTCTGAGTTTCCTTTATGATCCAGAATATACAAAAATGATAGGATAACCTCTATTAAACTGCATTTCAATCTTAACCTTAAGACGTTTTATATTTCTGTATGAAATATATTTATCAGCGGTCGTCCATATATGTATATTGGAACATGCAAGGTAAATCAATAAGTTTTCTGGCTCAGATTGCATCCTCAAAAAGTGAATCAACATCTACTTCCACCAAACTTTTCAAATCTTTGTGAGAAATAGCTATAGCTCGGAATTATCCGAATTATTAGGCAAAATCTTCAGCATAGCTTGAACATTGCTACTCAGAAGTACTGGAACCACACAAGTAGATGATCTATATTCATAGTATTCAAATTTGATAAAAAATAAATAATAATAAATAATAAACAGTTTAAGCATTCTCGCTACTGACAATTATTTATAGCGTCCGAAATTTCTTGGGATGTTAGATATTGAATTTTATTAGAATATCTGTCACCTGTCTGTTAAACCCTAGTTTAAGGGTTTAAGGTAGGTTATCTAAGTACGATGAGCTGATCGATAATATATTTTTAACTAAAATGCTGCTACTATTAGAAAAGCATTAATGTTGTACGTGGCGTATGAGTAACCAAATATTGTTAAACATTTCCTCATATGGAAACATCGATTCAAACATTTATTATCAATAAAATAAATATGAGAATCAACACCCACAACTACAAACAGTATTCGTTTACACCTAGCAGAGCGCAATGCAAAAGTATGCATGCCAACAAAAAAGTATTAAAACTGAAATTAAGAGCGTCTTGAAATCACTCGAAAAATGAGTACCAACAGAAGAGTACACAACGGCGTAGCGCTTGCAGCTGTTGCCGCGTTTTAAATGAAGTGATTGCTATAAAAAGAGAAATAGATATTATAAATACAACAACAATAAATGTATAACAGAAACAACAACAATTAATATGATAGTATTTTAATATCTCGTAAAGTCAAAATGTGAAACAATCCATTAATATCTCAAGATGGATCGACCTCATCAAAGCACACATGCTCCAAACTCAATAACAACAATACTAAATCTACCACGAAATACTCGTTACTACAGTGGTGTTAGTAAGTTTACGCACTTAAGACGTCGTTTAGTGAAATTTGGATGTCGACTGAAAGTGTATATCGAGAACGCAAACTTTATTGTAACAATAGGCAAGTCAATGTAATTGATATTGTGAACACAGACAGAAAAACCGTTCATGACTCTTGAATAATTCAACAACTGATGAGATTGAAGAAGAAGATGAGATTGAAGGAAGTAATCGAAAAAAACAGCCAGAACTGATCAACAGAAGGGCTTCGTCTTCCAACAGAACAACGCTAGACCACACACATCTTTGATGACTCGGCAAAAACTGTCAGAGCTTGGCTGGGAAATTTTAATGCATACACCATATATGTAGGCCTGATCTTGCAGCATCGGATTATCATTTGTTTCGATCAATGCAGAACTCTCTTAATGGAGTAAGGTTGGCTTCAAAAGAAGCCTGTGAAAATTACTGTTGTCGCAGTTTTTCGCCGAGAAACAAGAAAAGTTTTACACTAATCGAATAATGACACTAGCGTAAAAATGTCAAAATATGGTCGACCAAAATGATACATATTTGGTTCATTAAAGTTCATTATAAACATAAAAATATAAGTTGAAATTTGCTTAGAAATACGAAAAGACTTTTTCGACTATCCAAAATTACTCAGATAAGAAGAAACCTATTTTAAAAATATTGATTTAAAGCCAAGAACATACAGTTTTTTTTTCAGTTTTATCAAAAGCTTTACTAAAATGTGTGCATATAACATCAGTATGCTTATTCCTCTAAAATCCCTTTAGATTTCAGCTTACGAAAATCATGCTGAGGGCAATAAATTAGTGGACAAATGCAGAAGGTTATTTCGTCTGTTATAATTGCTTGAAAAAGTTTAGGTGTAGCTGACAACTTTGCTATTCTCCTATAGTTTCCAATGGATGACCTCGAACCACTCTTATGAAAAGGAATTATAAATGTGACCTGGTCTACGAAAAGGGGGCTTAGGTGTCAAAAAATCAATTTTTTTTATTTTTTTTTTCATTTTTTTTTATTTTTTTATTTTTTTTTATTATTATTTTTTCTATTTTTTTTTTATTATTTTTTTTTTTTTGACACCTAAGCCCCTTTTCGCTTTTATTTTTATTTTTTTTTTTTACACCTTAGCCCCCTTTTCGTAGACCAGGTCACAAATGCCTTAAAAAAAAAAATAATCAATATCATAAAATCAAAGTTTTTTGAAGTTTATAAGTTTAAAATTTTTAAAGGTATTTACTTCAAGAAAAATCGGAGACGTTCTTCTTCTCATGAAATTCATTTTTCCTTAATTCTTAACACATTACTAGCTGGAAATGCACCTAATATATTACTTTTTGGCACAATTGTTCAATTTAACTTTCTGGACACTTAAGTCGCACAGTTCTTTATGAAAAGAAATAGTTTATTTCACATTCACTCACACTCGCACATACCAGACAAACAATCATTTCCGTTGCATATAACCACTGAACGCAATTGCCATTTCCCACACACAAATTGAAATGGAAATGAAATTGAAAACTTGAAAAATGCGCAAATAAAAACAAAAGTAAACTTGTATAGAAACGTGCAAAACTAAATATAGGCAGAATAGTTGAAAATGGAAAGCATAATATTTGCTTGCGCGCCAGTTAGCAAATAATAGCATAGCCACAGGCGCATGCTGCTACTATGCTATTGCTAGGTTAGTTGGCAGTGTGCATGTAGTGATTGGGGCTCGCATATTTGCATGGCACAACAATAACAACAAACAATGTATAGTATATACGAACCACGACAAAATGTTCAGCGCACGAATGCACAGAATGCAAATAACAAATAGTCAACAGTTATAAAAAAATGTGCATAAAATGAAAAACATATAACAACAATTACTGCGACTATTAAAAGTAACTTTCTAACGCTTTTCCTTATTTTTTCTTTATATATTTTTTTCTGTTTTTTTCCAAACAATAATAAATATGTATGTATGTACGTTTGTGTATTTATTTGGACAACTATATACCTGCCATATGTTTTTGGGTGGCTATAACTGTACAACACACACACTCAACTGAAATGATTTTCAAATACAACATGAACACGCTTACAAAACTTCTTTCATAGGTAAATTCACTTGATTTTCTATAACTTTTTACGTATAAATATCTTAAAGAGAAAAACTAACAGATACACTTACACACATACTAAAGATTACACACACATACATGACTGCATGAAATTTAGTTAGTGCAAACTATGCTAATTCCCCAAATGAATCTAAACACCGCCAGCGAATTTTATGAAATTTCGGCATGAATTTTATGAATGTACCGCATGGTATTCTTTATTGGTTGCGTATACGCCGTGTACGGCAGCTTTTTGGGCAAACCGTGATCAAATGCTGTCTAAAGCTTAGTCTCTAGTACTGGCTAAGCTAGCGCCATTTATTAACCAAATCTTTCGCCACCAAAGCAAGTCCGCGAAATTGTTCACAGTCGAGCATGGAAATCAGCGCGCATATCTGTACGTGTTCAGTGGTATATTCTGTTTTCATTATGACAGTGTTTGAACAAAAGATCTTAGGAAGTAACTTAAATTTACAAACCTTTAAAAATGATCACTTCGTCATTGTCACATTTTACGCAAAATGTTTTAAACTTTAAGGTATGCTACTGAGTTGATAACTCCTGGACGGATAGAAAACGTTTTCCTCCAGAACTCTCTTATTATCTTGATGAAACTAAATTTTTATTTTGGAGGAATAATAATAAACAGCACTACAAAAGAACCAAAGTAGGGACAGCAAACGATGCCATAAGTTTTCCGCTCTTTTATATATGATCCAACAACGAGTCGAAATTATTAAAATTTACTACCGAAATTCGAAGCCAGTGGCCTCAACTTTAAGAGCGGGTTTTTCAATAAGAATGCTGCAAAATTTTTTTTAAACGAACGGTCTGGGATATCAATAAAATTCTTTATTCCTGTGAAAGTACATTCGTACGTACTCCATGAGTCACCATTGCAGCGCTAAAAATTGTGGTTTGCGGCGTTTATGGGTTGGCGGCGACATTGGGTCGTAATTCTTCCACGAGGATCAAAGCCGGTACGTTTCTGTGAATGAGAATCGCTACCGCTCAACGGTAACCGTATACTTTTGGCTCGAATTGGATAATATGGACTTGAACAACAGGTGGTACCAACAGAACGACGCCATAAGGCACACACCGAATGTCACAATCGATTTATTGAAAACCAAGTTTGGTTAACGTGTTATCTCACCAAAGGGCCCAGTCAATTGGCCGCAACGGTCGTGTGATTTGTCGTACAAAGAAGCACTGTCGTACATAAGTAAACCACGCTCTATCATTTTCATAGAGGTAACTCAAATACTTGCAGATACATGGGGTATAAGGTCATCTCGAAGATCGAAAATCTTTGTATTAGGTATATGGGAGCTCAGGGAAGTATTGACCTGATTCAACCCATTTTCGATACATAGAATTACTATTGTCAGGAAAGGATTTTGCCTGAGTTTCAATTGTACTACTGTGTCCAAAAAATAAGGCATGACATTTGAATTTAAACTGCGCTCGTCGAAGGATTTGGAGAATTATATTTTTTTTTAGGTTACTAGTACTGTCAGTCACATTTATGTCAAATTTCATGTCAGCATATTCATTATTGTTTGAGATACGTGTCGCTTTGTGAGCTGCTAAAAGTGAGTTTTTCGTTTTTTGCGACGTCGAAATTTGTTGAGCAAAGAATTTGCAATAAATTTTGTTTACGGAATAAATTTTCTGCTGCAAATACGTTGAGGATGGTGTAGAAAGCCTTTGGTGGTGAGGCTATGTCTAAAAAAATGTTTACAAGTGGTATAGTGAGTTCCAAGCCGGCCGTGAACGTGTCGAAAACGAAGAGCGTCCAGGGCGACCATCAACCTCAACCGACGAAGCTCACGTTCAACAAATCAAAGATTTGGTGTTGAAAAACCGTCGATTAACAATTAGAGACCTTGCTGATGAAGTTGGCATTCCGAAAGGTGCAGCCAATATCATTTTGAAGGATGTTTTGGGCCTCAAGCGCATCAAATCTCGACTGGTAACGAGAACATTGAATTTTTTGGAAAAAAGGCGTCGCGTTGAAGTGTGTGAATCGATGCTTTCCGACTACCAGGGTGCCACGAAATGCATTATAACTGGCGAAGAGACTTGGATCTATGCTTACGACCTCGAAACAACCGATCAATGGAGCAAATATCGTGCCAAAAGACAGCCGAGTCGCTCAAAAATCAAAGTCATGTTGACTGTTTTCTTCGATTATCGTGGTGTTGTGCATTATGAATTCCTTCCAACCGGTCAAACAGTCAACAAGAAATATTACTTGAACGTTATGCGTCGTTTGCGTAACGCTATTCGCCTAAAAAGGCCGGAATTGTGGAAAGACAATTCTTGGTTTTTACATTACGATAATGCACCATCCCATACTGCCCTCGTAATTCGTGATCATTTCGCCAAAAACACAACCCATATCGTTCCGCAACCACCGTATTCACCTGATCTGACGCCGTGCAACTTCTGGCTGTTCACCAAGCTCAAAAGACCGCTCCGGGGACACCGTTTTTATACGATAGAGGAGATTCAAGCCGCAGCGAAGACGGAACTGAAGGCTATCCCGGAAAGTTACTACAACCAATGTTTTGAAGATTGGAAATCCGTTGGCATAAGTGCCTTGCATCGGGAGGGAACTACTTTGAAGGGGATGAAATTGATTTGGAAGAATAAATAAAGAATTTTCAAAATAAATACAATGTCACCTTATTTTTTGGGCACAGTAGTATATCTCACACATTGACCGTTATTTTCGGTCAAAAGTCAACTATAGATTTTGGCGTTCTCATATTCGGTATCTAATCTATTGAACAGTTGTTGTTGGATTTAGTAAGTTTTTGGCCATAAGGGGGAATACTTCAAAGCCATTGTTTGTGCATTTTTATTCCGGTAATTTCGTACAAAGCAAAAAATAAAGTATAAACATCTCTATTTACTCATATTTACTAAATAAATACCCACAAATGTGTCATTCAGCGTGGCAGCACATGGCCTTGTAAGCCTACCGCGAACAATTTACTTTCGCCAAACCACGTATGAAAGCAAAAATGTAGCACTACAACAACAAGTAGGCTAATGTGGTGCACAATCACTTCCACACAGACAATTGTGTACGTGCAACAGCGTTTATCCCGCTTTGTAAGGTTTCACAGAGGCACATTATCCTCTCGGTTACTTTTCGAGGACTCGCTCGCAAAACACATAAAATACATAAAAAACTCATGAAACGGCTCAACACTGCAACAGCGCAATTAGAGTGGACAATTAAATTTCCGTTGCGGCGAAGCACTAAATTTAGCTGTTTACTGCAATTGTAATGCAGTAATGGAGTGCGGCGGCGGTTGTGTGAGGTTTTCTAATTATCTGCGCATGCTCGTGTGCACTTGGCTCATGAATATAACCAAACACACAAAAACTACTTAAACGAAATTTTGTAGCAACGGTGATGTGGCATTAAAATGTGTTGGTTGTGCGACTGAACTACAATAGTTAGGCAAGCATTTTAAGTAGCAACTGTTATTGTTATCAACATGGAATATAGAATCAATTCAAATGCTTTTAATTTGTTGACTTCTACAGATTACAAGTTTTATAATTATATATTTTATATGACTTTAGGAACACTTATTCAAAACCTTGGAAAAAACTCAGTTGTGGAAATAAAATACGGCTTTAACCGCGTTTCTCATATGTTTACTTTTTTGACATAATTCCGACTCCAATAAGATTTCTGACTTTTATTTGTCGATTTTCAAGCATCAATTTGTTTATTTCATTGACGTGTTGATCACCAGTTGATGTTGATGCCCGTCCTGGTTGTGGTTCGCGTTCTCGATCCTCTTTGTTTAAATTGTACAATAAAAAACACTTGCTTGCGACTAACAACTTTTGGTTTTGATTAAAGTTTTTCTTGAATAATTTCACTTATCGTAAAAATCGCTGAATGCAATTTATGTATTACCGTTTGCCAGACTAATGCTACCAGAGAAAACCGCTGCTGTTTTAAGAATAAGCTAATCAGGGGTGTTGTGGAATCTGATAGTTGTCGGAATCAGAATTGAAACCGATCAAAAAAAGCAGTAGGTGTCATGAATTCAGATATTATTGGTTTAATATTCGAAACAGAATTTGTATCGGTTTTGGGTGACACGGAAACCAATTTTATCAGTTTTGCTGTCAGAAACAAATCAAGAAGATAGTAGCACACAGATTTGAAATGCCAGTTAAGAAATCAAGTTATTTTATTGTTACGAATTAATTTATCTTTATTTCTATAGCAGAAAACATAAAAATAAAACACGAAATGTCTTAATTATTGAGTTTTTGGAGAAAAATAAAATGCCGATATTTAAAAGAGGAGCCTTTTTTAGAGGCTTAAAAAAATCGGTTTTTTTTGGGAAGAAAAGAAATAATTGATTGAAGCGAAATTTCTAGGATTTATAGTTATATATTTAAACATCATCCGCAAATTTTTTTGATACGAAATCTTTTACATTTCCCTTTGAAAAGCAATTGCCAGATGCTTATCGCATGTGCCTATGCCAGACGGCGGTCTAAAAAATTTTACTTTAAATATAAGTATGTTCAAACTTAACTTTTCTTAGTTTTTTTTTTAGTTTAAATAGAAGATATATTAATGCCAAAGATAATAAACTTTGCCCCAATCCCATATGACGTTCAGTTTTTTTTTCTATTCTGCCCGCCAATTAAGAAAAATCGTAAAAATGAAAAAAACGAAATTTAACACCTAAATGCGTCTTTATTCATTCAATAAATGTTATCTCTTAAAATCTTTCTTTAATTCGGAACTCATTAAAAACTTTAATAGGATATCATGTATGTATTCATTTGCAAGTTTTGTCACATTAGTAAACAGCTGGTTCGAAAATTGGTTTAGCGGATGTTCGAAAGACGAAAATCCAATCAGATTCTGTGACACCATTGAAAATCAGAATTGGTTTGCAATTCTGACAGCTTAGCAATTCTGTCTTGGATTCCACAACACCCCTGAATAAGAATATTCATATTTTCGAATATAAGCAAAAACAATATTCGAATCAGCTGTTTACTAATGCAAATTTGCAAATGAATACATTTGGAATCAAACCTTTTTAAGTTTTTAATGAGTTCCGAATTACAGAAAGATTTTAAGAGATAACATTTATCGAATGAATAAAGACGCATTTGGGTGTTTAATTACGTTTATTACTTTTTGTAAAACTTTAAGGGGTAGCCTGATTTAGAAGCTTTAAAACATTTAATACTTTTTTGCTTAAATCTCTTTAAAAATTTTCCTAACTTAACTTGAACATAAGTTATTAAAAAATATGAATCTCTTTGACTTAATTGTTTACGAGAGAAATCGTGACCTGCATCCTGCCGCCGTCCGGCATATACACATGCGAAAAGCATCTGGCAATTGCTTTTCAAAGGCAGAATATTAAAGATTTCGTATCCAAAAAATTTGCGGATGATGTTTAAATATACATACATATAACTATAAAGCCTAGAAATTTCGCTTTAGTCAATTATTTCTTTCCCTCCCAAAAAAAAAAAAAAAATTTTTTAGGCCTCAAAAAAAGGCTCCCCGCTTATACTTATATCCGCATTTTTTTCCAAAACTCAATAATTAAGACATTTCTTTTTTTATTCTTATGTTGTCTCCTATAGAAATAAAGATAAATTAATTCGTAACAATAAAATAACTTGATTTCTTAACTTACAATTCAAATCTGTGTGCGACTATCTTCTTGATTTGTTTCTGACAGCAAAACCGATAAAACTGGTTTCTGTGACACCCAAAATCGATACAAATTCTGTTTCGAATATCAAACCAATAATATCTGAATTCATGACACCTACTGCTTTTTTTGATCGGTTTCAATTCTGTTTCCCGACAACTATCAGATTCCACAACACCCCTGATTAACAATAAGAAAAGGTTAAGTTCGAGTGCTACCAAACAGCTTATATTTTACCAAGTTGTAAAAAATAACGCCGGGGAAATTCCGTAAAATATTAAACGTCAACCAGACGATCCGAATCTAAGAAATTTTGTATATACATATACTCTCAGCATAAGATTTGTCAGGAAAACGAAAATCATTACACTGGCCTACACTCATTTTGGTGCCTAAGATTTTATACCTGATTTTGGATGTATTTTGTGAGTTGATACGAGAAAACAAGTCACATTTTCCATATCAGCTCTTGCTCATAAAAAAGAGGAATAAACATGTAGTAGCGGCAATGCGGTTCATTCTACCGGCTATACTGACTACTGATGCGCACAGAGAGCTGCACTAAACAAAAAGAAAAATTTTTGAGGTCTGCTATATATATTTCTGGCCTAATAATGAAAATAGGAATATTTGTCAACGAAAATGGATTTATTGTTTTTCAAAATATTCTCCATCAAGATTTATACACTTTTGCAGGCGCTCAAACCAATTTTTGAAGGACTTTTTTCACTCCGATTGAGACACCTCCAAAACATGGTTTTTGAATGCTTCAACAGCATCTTCTGGCGACGAAAATCGTTGACCATGCATTATTTTCTTGATGTGTGGGAATGAAAAGAAGTCATTGGGTGCCAAGTCAGGGCTGTACGGCGGATGACCCATCAATTCGACGTTTTGGCCGGTCAAAAAGACGCTGGTTTGAGACGATGTGTGAGAGCTCGCATTGTCATGGTGCATAATGATTCGTCTTCTCTTGTTCGTTTTTCGTATTTCTCCGAAGACTTTAAGCGTACAAAAGGTGGTGTACCACTCAAAATTGACCGTCCCACGTTGCTCAAGCGGAACAGTTGCCACATGACCAGTTTTGCCGAAGAAACAGGCGACCATTTGCATCGAAGTGCTTCTTCCACGAACAACTTTCGTTGGATTTGGCTCGTCTTGGAAGACCCACACGGTCGATTGCTGTTTTGTTTCGGGCTCATACGCATAAATCCATGATTCGTCACCTAAGACAATCTTATAAACGTCTTTTGAAGCACCGCGATCGTATTTTTTCAGCATTTCTTTACACCAATCCCCACGAGCCTTTTTTTTGAGCGATTGTCAAATTGCGCGGGATCCAACGAGAACAAACCTTTTTTACGGCCAGGTGTTCATGCAATATCGAATGTATGCTGGGGGGAGAAATGCATGCATGCCTCTATCTGAAGGTATGTTACATGCCGGTCTTGCGTTATCAGTTCACGTACGGCATCGATGTTTTCTGGCACAACGGCTGTTTTTGGACGACCTTCACCGAAATCGTCTTTGAGCGAGCGTTGGCCACAATTGAATTCGTTGTATCAGTTTTTCATAGGATGGTGCTTTATAGCCATATAAAGATTTCAGTTCATCGATGCACTCTTGTCGTTATAATCCACGTCGAAAGTTGTGAAAAATGATCGCACGAAAATGATCACGAGTTAATTCCATTTTTTGGCCGAGATGAATTTTTTAATTCCCTGTAAGTAAAACAACTCACGATTAAATGACAAAACGGTCTGAGTGATGTTATGCTAAAAAATGTCAAACCTTCCAATGAAAATGTCAGATTGCACCTGGCAACACTTAGTGTTGCCTAGTCCAGAAATATATATAGCAACCTATGTATTATCTCTGCCAAAACTCAACTTAGTTCGAAATTGTAGATTTCCAGAAATGTGTTTATGTATATGGTACATACACAATCAAGTGGTTGTCCTTAATTGACCATTTGTAGCAACGGATAACTGTGTTAGAAATCCATAAGTACATTTTCAACTGCGGTTAGCTCATATGAAACATATCACCTTGTCTAAGATAAACAATACCAAGTTAACTGCAAACACACAAATTTAAATGTGCACACATATTCATACTTATTGAAGTAAATATATATGAGTAGCATAAAATTGAGATATCATATTGCTTAGTCATGCTTAAGCATTGCGCTTCACTATTTGTGCATTAGAATTTCATTTCGCTTGATTTCATATCCGCATGCGCAGATGTGTGATCTCCCAAGCATTAGTAACAGACATTGAAAAATATATGCTATGCATATTATGCCTATATGTATGTAGGTAGTTAGTTACATAGATATAATATGCCATTTAAAATTTGTTTATTGCATTATTCACAATGAATTTGCAAAATATTTGCACTTGATTGATTTTGCATACATTTGATTGTTGAATACAATTTTCCAATTCCACATTCGATTATTTATGCAATTATTTGTTTCCACTCCTGCAGCTAATAATTCCATTCTATGCTAGAGGCATGTTATTAGAAGATAAAATATTGACGCTGCAATAAATGAAAATTATTCACTATAAATGCAAAATGGTTGCTAATATATATTTATGTATGGAATAGTATAATAAATACTTGCTCTAGGCAAGTTGTGGGGGTACTCTCATGTGAACGCATACATTTTACCACATTTTAGGAAAATTTTTTTATGCGACAATAAAATTCAATCATTTTATTTTTTTAATTTATTTTAGTTGTATTTTGAAATGTACAAAAAAATTTTTTTTCGTTTTTTGAATTTTTAATATATGTGACCTGGACTACGAAAAGGGGGGGTTAGATGTAATAAAAAATAAAAAAAAATTGAAAAAATAAATTAAAAAAAAAATGATTTTTTGACACCTAAGCCCCCTTTTCGTAGACCAGGTCACATATATATTTTTTAAATCAAAGTAGTCCCCAACAAAAAAAATAGTTCACTGGTCATGGTGATAGCAGCTGTTCATGTTGTCTGAAATGAACAAAAAATCGAATGAATAATTATTCAGTAGTTCTGTGGTTATCGTCCTACCAAATATAATCAATTTTATTAAAAAAATGTCGAACTTCAAAAAAAAAGTCATGAAAATCTTGTTTTTTTTTTCGTTAAAAATCGTTTAAAAAAATATGAAAATATTTTCGAAAATAAACAATTCTGACACGGATGATAGCTATAAATGAGTAGAAGAACATATGTAAATTTTAAAGCAGTCGGTTGAATACTTCTTTTTAAATATAAATTTTTCCTGATAGTAACATGTCTGTGTGCTACAAATGGGTTGAATCGTGTTAATACTATCCTTATACCTCATATAGAGATTTTCGAACTTTTGGGTGACTTTATAACTTATATTACTATAAGCCAACATGTGATTTTATCTCAATGAAAATGAGAGATCATGTTTTACTCATAGATTATCTTTGTGGAAAAAACAGATAAATTTGAGTGAATCCATGACCTAGTCCCTATATGACTAATATCAAGATTATCGAACATCCTGCTGACTTTGTTCCATATGGTTGGTGATTGTATGTGAGGTACTTAATAAAACCCCCAGGGAACATTGTTTTTAGCATGTTAATAGTATGTATGTGGTATTGACAAAAAATAGATTAAATAGGGTCGATACTAAAGTCGATATTTAAAATAAAGTTTTGCCAGCATCTGAAGGAATTTTCCGATATTTGATTCTTAGAAGTTGCAAGAGCATAAAATGTTGAATGACATCCGAATTCAGCAATTCCTTACTTATTTAAGTCGATTACGATGTTGACTCGAGTATGAGTCCTTTCCAGTACCCTTTCATAAGAAGATCTAATACCCAAAGATTTTACTATGAGAAGTTCCAAGCCACTATAAAGAATTTTAGATTTTGGGTATGTTTCCACTATAATCCCATTAATAGACCCCTTAAATTTGGTAAAACTTTTACTGAAACGTTTCAATTGATGAAACAAAGTTTATGGCGATGATTGCCTATCCCGTAGCAGAGTGCACGAATGGTTTTAACTTTTTTTAAAAGTGATCGTGAGGACATAAATAACGATCAACATGTGTATCAATCAAAATCCGTGATCACCGGAAATTCCATCGAAACTGTGCATGGATTCATCAAAAATCAGCCAAAACCATCATTGAAAAATTTAAGGAAATGGAATTGAAAATGTCCAAAACATCGATTTATCTAATTTTGACCGAACATTTGTGCTTACGAAAAAGGGGTGTGTGTTTGTACCGCACAAATTGACTGACGACCAAAAAATTTGGGCAGAATCCAACACTCGAAGAACGATTATTTTTACCAAAAGTCACAGTTTAACCATTAACCACTTCCCGTATTCACCTGATATGACACCGTGCAACTTCTTTCTCTTCGAAAAAATGCATTTGCCCATGAAAGGAAAGCGTTATGCAGCCGTAGAGACTATTCAAAAGGCTTGCACCGGCATACTGGCGGCCAAACCGGCCAACGAGCTAAAACACTCGTTCGACATGCTTTTGAACCATGCAAAAAGCTGTATTGAAGCAGAAGGAGACTAATTTCAATAAAATAAATTGATTTTACCGAAAAAACCATTTGTTCTGTTTTTTTTTAAGTCCTGTTTACTTTGGAATGCACCTAGTATTTTTTAATAATCCGTTCCTGTGGCGAGGATATTGTAGTTCGTAAATTATTCAGCTTTAATAGCTGAAATTTTGATAAAATATTTAAATACTATTAGATTACTCGAAACAATTCGAAAACAACTTTCATTTCATAGTAAATCATAATTGTAAATAAAATTTAAAGGATTACTTTTGTAAATATTGTTTTTAGCCCTCCCAATGTATAACAAAAGAAAGTAGCTTTATTGATTTCTATAAATCCATTCCTGAGTTTTGCGCACTTATTTTTATCTACATGCAAAATATGCCAAAAATTTCATTTGTTTTATTTAAGTCAACACCTTCACACTATATCGCTGTGAATTTGTGTGCAAAACCATATGCCGAATGGTGGCCAAAAACCATTCAACCATAACATATGCTATACAACAGGAAACGGATGTGAGCATCAATAGATGCATGGCATAACACGCATAAAAAGCCATTCGACATGCCGAGAAACATATTTGCAACAACTTAACATATAGCAATATTATGCGCCAAAATGTAGGCAACTGTCGGTGAATGTGTGCAACTGTGCGCGCGTGTGTGAGAATATCACCGCCACAAATTTATTAATAATTTTCATTCAATCGCATACAATAATATATATAAAACTTGCAGCATGCAACGAGCCATGCAAACGAATGAATCTGAGCGGTATGCAAGTATTGGGGTTGCATAGCAGTGGCCACCGAGGCAACCATGTAGGTGCAACGTAACATATGAATGTTTTTGGACAAGTCTGTTCGGAGAAGTTCAGTATGTGAATTTAGAAGCAGAAGTTTCAATGTTTTTCGTGTTATTATCTTAAGGCAATTCTAAGCTATGCGTAAAATACAGAAATATTTGAAGATATTGACTAACTCAGGAAACCAATGTTGAGAAAAATTTTGTATTACGAAAAATCAATTAAAATTTCTTAATACAGTAACGTGCGTTTGACCACAAAGGTTTGACTTTTACCTTTTTCCGTAATTTTTTAGTTAAGAATTACATTTTTGTTCTATGAAATATGGCTTGAAGGAATAAAGTAGCCAAATATTTCCAAACAATTTTAAGTCTCTATAATACGACTACTTTTTAAATTTTAAAAGTGAGGCAAACTATTTTGTAGATTAATTTTACAATGATTAGCATTAACTTGCCAAGAGAAAAGTTATCAAGTCTCAGTCGACTTGCATTTTAAAAGACATCCCTTGACCATATGACGCATATGATTAATATTTCATACTTAAATTCTGTTATGATATATTAATATTACTATATATACCATACAATCTGTCCTTGCAGCTAAAAATGCTTTTAACCGCCGCAAGTTAATTCAATTATTTTATTAACTGCCAATTTCACTACTTTGATAGCGCACATATGTGTATGTATATATGCATATGTATATGTATGTATGTGGTAAAGCTGCATTACCAACCAACTAGCTAACTGAAGCCATCAACATCAACTGAATTGCCAACTGAGTGTAAGCGAATATTCACTGCGAATATGTACTACTTGTACTGTAATCAAATTGAAAGGTGAATTTTTAATTTATATTTCGCGTGATTTTCGAACCGGTAAATTATTTTCTGTAAGTTCGTAGCACTGTTAGTGACATCTGTGCTAAATTTCGCGTCAAAATATTCATTAGTATTTGAGATACACTTTGTTTTGTGAGGCTCTAAAAGTGAATTCTTCGATTTTTACTACGTCTGAACTTATTGAACTAAGAAGTGCGATTGTAGTGTAATCATTTCGCCACATTTTCAACTGATTTACCTTCAAGTATCTTCTGGCTATTCAGCAAATTCACATAATCACTCCGAGTACACCGTTTTGACTCAATTGAAGATATAAAAGCTGAATCGAAGAAAGCTCTGTTGGCCATCACGACGAAGGATTTTTCCAAGTCCTATGATGCCTGGAATAATCGTTGGCAGAGGTTTATTGCAGCGGGGGGGAGACTACTTTGAAGGAGATGAAATGGAAAAAATTCACCCTTCACTTTCAACACAGTAATATATGTGTTGTTGTTAATGTTGTAATCCCAGCTTTCTTGACAAGGCGTGAAAGAAGGCAAAAAGCATGGAAAATGCATAAGTGTCGTTGTATTTGTGGTTGTAGTGTGGGCGGTGGCTCGCAAGTACCTTTTAGCATATTCGCTGATTTTGTGAAGGCTTCGGCGGGTTTTGCCTTTAATGTAGAAGATTCCCATAATTTTACTGCATCTAGAATACCTAGAGTAGGCAATCACAATAAATGTTACTCATACGCAGCGTCATCCAAGTGATAGTTTGAGCAGCAATAATGGCAAAACCTGAAAATCTATTTATGTTTTGCTGTTTTTGGTAACTAAAATTAAACAAAAAGTTTTTGAATATTTCGAATTTGGGATGTAGCGCGAGAAACGGAGAAATTATTATTATGTTTTTTTATTATTTTTATTTATTTATTTTTACTTATAACTGAATTTCACGAAAAAACTTACTTGTGCTACACCAAAAAAAATTTTGCTTATCGTACAATACAATTGATGAAATAAAAATTCGAGTTTTTGAACTATCTAACCAAATTTGCCACTTAAAGTTTAAAGTGTTGCTCGCATAAAATAAGTTAAATATTTTCATTTCAAATTCCTCGTCGTCCTTCTTTCCCTACATTTATGCATTTACTTATAAGTATGTCTATCTCTTCATAATTCAAATGACATAAATGACAAATTTATTGCAATAATCCAACAAAATTTACACAAAAATATGTAACCCGAACTGGTAAATGCTAAATTCAGCTTGGAATTTCTCGCCCATGGCTATCAACGTAAAGTGTAAAACGTCAAATGAAAAACGCAGAGCAGTGCGAAATTGCAATTTCGTAAATGCATATACAGGCAACCTCACATACTCCATATTCATACGTACAAACATATACGAATGCGTACACGTACTTCTAGTTATCTGTCGACTTTCAATGACACATTTGGCAATTGAAGCACGCCAACATGCACAAAATGCCAATAGCAACAGCAGCAATAATAGCGATGGCAGCTACTGAGCAGCCTCCATATTATCGTCAGCTCCAGCCAACTACGCAACGTTTGGTATGCACTGACACTATGCTGTTGCGGACTATCAAATTTGTAGAGGATTTTAAATATTATATATGAACGAGCATATATGTATGCATGTATGTGTGTCTATACGTATATGGGTATGTGTGGTTTAAGCTGATTACCATAAATAGTTATTTGCATTAGCGAGCAGCGCAGTAATATTTTTAACGCCAAGTGCAATTCAATTCTGCATAATTTGCAAAATAGCACAATTAAATTTTCTGCACTAATTAATTTATACGCATTAACGCTGGGGATTATAATTAATTTATCATATTTTGAAATTTTAAAACTCACAATTCATGCGAAATAGTGCAGGTGATCATATATGTATCATCGGTATGTGGTGTCATCATATATAAATAGGGACTTATTTAGTGGTAGTTACATATGTATGTAAATAGTCAGCGTAACGAGCTGAGTCGATTTAGCTATGCCCATTTGTTTGTGTGTCTATATATACGCCAACTAGTCCTTCAGGTTTTAAGATATCAATCTCAAATTATGCACACGTGCCTTCTTTTCCAAGCAGCTGCTCACTTGTTTTTAAGGATTTAAGTGATTCGTCCAAAAACGAAATTGATAAGGAAAACAAATATGTAAATTTTTTTTTTGCTAGAATACGAAAATTTATTGCATAAAAGAAATCCTCGAAACACTCTTCAGAAGCAATTTTTGGCCGGGTTCAACGGAGTGGCGATTTCTGTTTGGGGAACAAGAAAAAATAAAACGAGTAGCCAAAATCTGATGAATACGGTGGTTGATCGATGGTATTTATTGCTTGTTTGGTATTAGATTCGATCACAGTTGTGGCTCGATGCGATGGTGCATTATCTTCGTGCAAAATTCATGGATTTTTTCGAACAATTTTAGCTGTTTTTGACGGATGTTCATTCGCAAACGCCTCAACACACCAAAATAGAATTTCTTGTTGACCGTAGTCCTTCCGAAATCATTCAACTTGATTTTCTAGCGGCTTTGGGTTACTTTTTTTGTTGATTTCGACTCGTTTTTTTCCTTCCATGCCAATGTTTGTTGACTTGTTCACATATTAAACTCATAAATCAATGTCTCATCGGCAGTTTTAATGCACTCCATGAATGTAGAATCGGAATTCTCACGATTAAGCACGGTACTCTTTAAAAAAAAGACATCTGCTTTATCGGTACAAGTCGAGCAATAACACGTTTTATACGCAAAATATCTGCCAAAATAATTCGAACGGATTGGTGAGAAATGTTCAGCTCTCTGGCCATCTGTATAACACTTGTCTGACGATTTTCAAGCACCATATACTTTTTCAATACTTTCATCAATGAAAATGTCGAAGGTCGCCCAGAACGAGGCATATCTTCAACGATGTATCGACCATCTTTGAAGGCACTACTGAGGTGTACCGACTTAAGCAGCTGTTGTAAACTGCTTCGACAGAACGCGTTCATATTTGGCATAGTAATTAAGGACAATCCCACCAACTTACATTTTATTTCGAACTTTCTACCATAACTAAAACACATATGTTGCATATGAGTGCGTACATATGTAGATGCGGCGAACGACGTGCCAATATAACAACGTTTGAGAGAACTCGCCCTCCCTCACTTAGCGTTGGCAGTGGTGATGGTGTAGTGGTTGAGGCTTGTGGAATCAGTTGTAAGCGTCTTTCCTAGTACTCGAAAATTGAAAAAGCTACTGTTTGTATACGTGCAAAAAATCAATACCCTCTTATCCCGTGCGAACTCAATGAATGCCAAATTGCTACACAACATAACTGCAGCAAAGCAGCAATTGTGGCAATTTACATCGGCTTGCTGGCATTCACAGTAATGTTGGTCCATTTTGTATTTCAACAATTTTCGGCATTCGCTGTACCTGTCGATATGACTAGTGCTCATGGGAAATCAGCAAGTATTGTACTGGTAGTGTCGTTATATTGTCTCGATATATAAACTACAAATGAAACGTATCAATGTACACATCTTTGTAGGTACTACTAAGAGCAAAATATAGTAAGACTTTGTTTATAATTTTGAAATTCTGAATTTATTTTTCAAAATCTATATCGGTCCTCTCAGAGTAATCCCTATGGCCCCAATATACATTACTTGAGTCAACGTGTTTTCCAGTCCTCGAAGCAGTTGGTAAAGTCAATTTCCGGAATAGCTTTCAGTGCTCGCAGTGATTGACGTTAAATGTATTCAATTGACTCAAAACGGTTTCTCCGAAGCGTTCATTTCAGTTTGCTGAATAGCCAGAAGTCAATCGGAGATAAATCAGGCGACTACGGTAGTTTCGGCACGCTATTGATTGAAAATTTGCGGAAAAGCTCACGAGAAGTCAATGCAGTATGCGACGGTGCTTATTGGTGGTGCAAAAGCCAAAAGATGTCAGCCCAAAATTCTGAGGTTTTTTTACGTTGCGCTTCGCATAAACGACAGATAGCACTCAATTAGTATTATTTGCTAACAATTTGGCAGGTTAATAAGAAATTGGGAGTGCAACACATCTCGATAATCGAAGAAAACTGTCAACATAGCCTTGATTTTTGACTTGCTTTAGCGTGGCTTTTTCGGCTTCGGCTTACCTTTACCACGATATTCTGCCGATTGATTTTCTGTTTTCCACTCGCAAGCATTAATCCAAAACTCATCGCCAGTAATAACTTGTTTCCTGAGATCCTGGTAGTGTGAAAGCATTGCTTCACAGACGTTAACGCCATGCTGTTATCGATAAAATTGAGTGATTCTGAAATCAATCGCGTTTTGACTTTCCTTAGGCCCAAATTATTTTTTAAAATGGCTTTCACTGATCCTATCGATATTCCAACATTCCTTCCAAGTAAGATTTCTGATTGTTAATCGGTGACTTTTAAGTACCAATCCTTTATTTTATTAGCGTGTTGATGGTTAATCATCAACGCGTTCTCAATCCTCTTTGCATAACTTGTAACAAGCAGAAAGACTTGCTCGCGAGAAACAATTATTAATTAAGAGTGATTACGGCTAGCAACGAAATATGTGCTCAGACATACACGTAGCAAGTTGATAAGTTAAAATATGAGGCCTCTAAGAAGCCAGATAAAGCCTATATATATGTATATAAATAGAACGAAATGGTTATGAAAAGAGAAGAAAGTGGCCCAATAGGGCTACTGTGTCAACTAATCGTCCACAATGCGGGTAACCACAACTTAAAACATAAACTTTATATCTCTTGCATGCACACATATACATTTATTTATTTTCATAACGAAAATTGCTTGTAGACAAATGCATACACACATATACAGTTTCATAAATATACACAAATTACGTGCCATTTGGACACTATTGCATGCCTCACGTACGCTTTAAAGCATGACAGCTGTATCTGTACTCAGTTCAGCTTCTGGTGATTTGCCGGTATTTTGGCCGCAGGCTACTTGCCTTATCAACAAACAACAAAAAATAAAGTAGAATAGAATCGTGCACATTTTAAGCCGCTTACTTTGCTAATCCGATTTGCTATTTCGTTTCCTTTTTCTCTCGCACTTTCGCTATCGCAGCATTTGTGGCCTTTTCAGAAATTTGGCGATTCGAGAGGTCAACACATGCTGTTCGATAAGGGTCTACAATTTGGCATCGATTTGGAAAATTTCGAACAGGACGAGCCTATGCGACCACAAATCGACACTGGAGATCTGCAAACCCTTACACGGTCCGATGCATTTGCCTCATCATCGCTTACAACGCTAGACGATAGGAATGATGGCAGCAGCAGCAGCAACGTTAAAGCTGAAGGCAATGTGTGGCACGAACAGGAAGCAACAGACCATATAAGCGTCATCACTAGTACAACAACAACGCTACCAACAGTTAGCAATGCCGTTGGCACAACACATGAGGACGACTCACCACATTCACCGCACGCCAGGTGGCAGAAGCAGGGCGAGCCAGAAACAGCCACAGTGGCCACGAGTAACCATGTCACGTACGAATGGCGCATCGGCGATTGGTCGGAGTGTTCAGAGAAGTGTGGTAATGCGGGCGGCGCAGGTTTACGGGTAAGTGTTGCACAATTTCGACGTCAGGGAATTTAGTTATGCGCTGCTGTTTACACTAAGCATATACTTTATAAATAGTAGGTGGTCACGTGATCAAAATTTAAGGGATAGTCACCTGTTTTAAAAATTTAAATAAAAATTCAATAAGACAAAAACAAAGTTCACAAACTGATGACATTCATCAAAAGATATTATTACAGTTCACAATTTTTAAGAAAGGTTGCCACCTGTACAACAATTTTAATTTAAAAAAATTTATTAGTCACCAAAATTTTTACACTATTCAAGAAGTGAAAGAAACTTGAGAGTTGAAAATATTGTCAGAAGAGTTGCCATATTTGCAAAAAAGTTAGAAAAATAAAATTTGTGATTCTAAACTAAAAGTGATAAGAAGTTCAAAAGAATTGTTAAGTTTGAGGAATATTATTAGATTTAACATTTTTGGAACAAGGTTGCCACCTGTTAAAAAGATTACTTAAACAAAATTATTAAAAATGTTGACAAAATGATTATAAGAAGTTCTGAAAATTTTAAGGATTTAAAATATTTGTACAAGTGTTGCCAGCTGTGTAAAAAATTAAGAAAATTTAAAACTATAAAAATTGGAAAAATTAAAATTGTGACTTCAAAATAACTGTGATAAGAAGTTGAAAATAGCTTTAAAGTTTTAAGGAATAATATTCGATTTAACATTTTTGGAATAAGGCTGCCACCTGTTAATAATTAAAATCATTAAAATTAATAACACAACTGATTGTTGATAAAAAAAAAATGATTATAAGAAGTTCTGAAAATTTTAAGAATTAGAATTTAAAATATTTGTTCAAGAGTTGCCAGCTGTGTAAAAGAAAATAAGAAAATTTAAAATTATAAGTCACAAATCAAAACAAAAACTTCAAAAGTAAAAATAATATATATATGTAACATTTTATGGAGGAAGGTTGCCACCTGTTTTAATGACTTAAAATTGATCAAATCATAAAATTTTCAAAATATTGGTATCCACAGCACTAAGAATCCTTAGAAAATGTTACAGTTGTGTACATTTTTTTCTGTTATACAAGAGTTGCTAGCTGTAAAAAAAAAAATAAAAAATTTTAAATTAAAAGTTACGAACCAAAACCAAAATTTCTAAAATTATTAAATTTTAAATTTTATGAGGAGGTTGCCGCCTGTTAAAAATTTTAATTAATTAAAATTTATAAAAGTATAAAATTTTAAAAATATTAGTATCAACACGACTAAAAATCCTTAGACAATTTTACAGTTGTGTACAGTTTTTTCTGTTATACAAGAGTTGCCAGCTGTGAAAAAAAATGTAAACTTTTAAATTAAAAGTTACGAACCAAAACAAAAATTTCAAAAATTATTAAATTTTAAATTTTATGACGGGGTTGCCACCTGTTAAAAATTTTAATTAATTAAAATTGACAAAAGTATAAAATTTACAAAATATTGGCATTAACTGATCTAAAAATATTTACATAATTCTCCAGTTGTGACATTTTTTTTCTTGTTAAAACGCGACAATTATTCCAAAATAGACACAGTGAAATATATAGTATATGAATTATTTATTCAGCATCGCTCATGCACATTGTCAACATATTTTTTTATTCTGTGTGCAAACCATACACCATGGCGTATGAGTAACCAACACACAGTTTGTATTGCAATTTAACCGTCCATTAGCTTTATGAAACGGTTTTTTATCTGTATGTACATATGTATGAGTGCGCTAACACATACATATGCAGATATTTTATTTTCACAAATATTTAGTTTTATAATATTTAAATCAACAATTTTTTCATACCACAGCGTCGCTCAGTAACGTGCCTACGTTTGCGCCACCACACGCCCGCCTATAATTCGCTGGAATCACACGTGGAAGCGGACATCGAAACGGTCGACAATGCGTACTGTGAGGATTACGGACTAAGCGTTCCTGACACGTTTGAAATGTGCGGCCAGGAAGAGTGTGCCCGTTGGGAGGCTGGCGAATGGACTTTGTGTCAACGTTCGCGTTGCTTTGGACGCAACACAGCTATACAAAAGCGTGAGGTTAAATGTCGCTTTGCGAATGGCACTGAGGCGACGGATGCCTGCAGTGTGTCACAGCGTCCAATTAGTCGACAGGAGTGTTACAGTGAGCGCTGCAAGGGGGTTTGGCGTGTCGAACCATGGTCTGAGGTAAGTGTGTTTGTGTGAATCTCTGACTCGTTTTCAATTTTTTTGCTTATCTACATTTTTCTCTCTCTCTCTCCATCTCTCTCTTCTGTAGTGCAATGCGCAATGCGGTCGTCAGGGAATTAAATACCGCATTTTACAGTGTGTTTGGTATGGCACGCGCCGACCAGCGGGCAATGCCTGTCGCCATCAGCCGCGGCCAGCAGTTATGAAAGTGTGTAAGAGTCCGCCATGCTTTGCAAAAGGTGAGTAAATAATTTTTTATACACTTTACTATTAATATTATTTGAAGATTGGTGTTTTTGTGGAGATACCTTTTTAGGTGTACGATTGGATATATTTTCCTTCATTATTAAATCAAACAGAGTGCATCCATTTAGAATCCAGTCCAAAACTAAGACCTGTAGTTTAACAGACATGATTACTGAGATATAGTATGTGATCTATCCACCTACAAAGGAATAAATTAAACTATAACAGTCTAACACCAACTAGGTTATCAAAAAGATCGTGTCACTTTCCACATCATGTTTATAAACTTACGTTTCGACACAAAAATCATATAAGTATTTGATAAATGTAGGATTATCAACTAAGGTTCATGTGTCTTCCTACCCGCAATCCCCTCGTCGGTATGTGGGCAGATAAGGACCCGGCAGAGTTCGGTTTGGCGTCTCCATGATCCAAGTGATCCGGTATGAAGTCAAAGTGTGTGAGAATGCTCTTTTAAAAACCCAGATTTCTGAATCTGATGGCAACTTTCGCAGCCATACACCTTCCGACGATGTCTACGAGCACTGTGTGAAAGATGTTGTAGCACACATGCTGATGAAGGCCTCACGTTGAATGCTATCGAGTTTCTTTACAAGTGTGGTTTTTTCTAGAGCCATCCAACACTTAACGATTCCATAGAGCATAACGGTCTTGACAGTATAAGGCAATCGGTGTCTTTTTTGCTCTTTTTTTGATATTCAGCTTCCATGAAAGATTGCTATCTAGCATGAGCCCTAGATATTTCATTGTAACCGTCGGTTGCAGACAGATGGTTCCCATTTGCGGTAGCGGTACCACTGGGATCTTATATCTTATAGTAAATAATACAATATCAGTTTTACTTCGATTGATGGCGAGAACAACTCTGACCGCCCAATTTGTTACGACCCCTGCGTCAACTCTGAGTCGTCTCCTGGTCCCCTGGTTGTAATCTAGTCTAATGCAGTTCGCATAGGTAAGTGCCAACCAGATGCATGACACCTAAACAGTTTGCTGCAGCTGCGTTAGTGTAATGAATCAATCGAATTGTTTGCCCATGTCAAATGTCGTTCATCCAGAGTGTCGACAAAATCCGCACAATAATCTGGCAGAACTTCAAGAGATATCCCCAGAGGACGTATTTCTCGGGAAGTGAACATCAAGGAGCATCTGAAGTGTATCCTCACTGCTTAGGCCCATTCCTCATTTGCGTCCTTATGTTAACCCGGGAAAATGGGGTCTTTGCGAGAATACGCCTGGACTTCGAGGACTCATAACAGCCTCGCACTTCACTTTTTCGCAGAAGCTTTTTCGCGAGATCCTATTTTCCTTTATTAACTCCGACTTTATTTTGCAAGTCCTGTCGTTAGTTGATCCACTTCAAGGGCCTTGTTGAATAAACCTCTGCTAGACGCTCTGTTTTCCGAGTCTTCTACTTGTATAGTCCAACAAAGAAGTTTCCCTCTGCCCTTCCATGTTTTCAGTAAACAGGAAGTCTTCAGTGCAATTTTACATGGTAAACTGAAGACTTCGAACCACTTGTCCACCCCTCTTGGGGTACCCTTCCTAATGTATTGCTGGGATTTCTAAAAGACTTTCTAGGCGGACATTCCCCGACTGACTAGACTGAACCCGATATACCTATGATCAGAAAAGCAGTGATCGTCGAATACCCTTTGGTTCGAGATAAGTAGGGAAATTCCCTTCGAGATGAGCCTACAGTCACGAATATATGAGAGTTTCCCCTTTTGCAGAGGAACAGGTGTCGCACTCCACTTTTGCCGTCACTACATTAGCTTTGAAATTTTGACTGCTATAGCGCAAGACTGGGAGATGGCCTCTACTGTAATGTGAAATTAAAATTTAACTCATTTCTAGGTTTAACTTCGAACTATTTATAAAAAATCAAATCGCGCTCAAATTGTAGAAAAATGTCTTAACTTCTAAAGTCACTGAATCATTCTGATTAAGATGAAGATAAGGCCATATTGTATTCTAAGCTTCTTGTTCTTGATTTAGTGAAAAATAACAGGATTTCGATTTCTGATCATAAAAATAGAGTTAAGATAATTCTTAGCCACGGACTTATGCTACTGAGTGAGAAACTCTTCAATATATCAACCATCATCTATTGAGATGTCGAAGAACAATTAATGCGAAGTCCTCAATTTGTACCAATATATAACCTTAAATTAACGTAAACCGCTACTTGAAAATGCAAATTTCTAAAATCGCTTTATTTTCCATAAAATAAATTTTTCCCCTTTACTTTTACAGCCTTTGATCAATGCAAGGACACTTCACGGTATTGCCGCAATGTACGCTCGATGGGTTTGTGCAGATTACATCGCTACCAAGAGAAATGCTGCAAGTCCTGCCAATTCAATGCATACTACAATTAACAACAACAAATACTGGCAAAGTTAAGCAAAAGTGTAAAAGTCAAGGCTGCAATGCGAAAGCAAAGAATACAACAACACAAATAACACACACACACAAACAACAGAAGCGTTCCAAAGAAATAAACGAAGGAGTATTCGAATGCGAATATTCTATGGATTACCAAACATTAATGTAAAATTGAGGCAGAGTGAAAGTAATAAAATAGTAATAATAATAATAATAACGGTACTCAACAAATTCCATACAAATTCATGAAGCGAAAATGTTAAATAAGCAGAGAGAGACATACAATTACATACAATTTCATGAATATCTACTGTGCGAACCGCAAACCAAGCAACTGAAGCGCATGATTTGAAGGCAAACAAATTACCGCTCAATAATAAATTATTCATAAAATAAATATTTGAGTATATTGAGTGAGTGCGACCAAATGATTTGAATGAGGGCAAATAAATAATAATAACCAAGGCAAATCCAAATAAAAACTAACTTACTATAGATTGCTTTATACAAGCCTGTTTACACACACAAGTGGATACACGCATACCAATGTATGTACATATGCATATACGCATAAATGCGATTATACTGGCAGCAGCCTCATATGAAATGCAGTTAGTAAATAGATATATATAAAAATGCACCATAAATAAAGGAAATCGTTATATTTGTGGTTACATGCATGCATACATATACAAATACATTCATAAAAGCTATTGTATTAATATAAAGCGAATGTCTGTTTATGCCTGTGTAAATATATAAATATTTTTAAGAGACAATTATATGATAATTTAGCATAATTTAGATATAAAAAAACCGCCTTAAGATATAACTAATTTTTATTTTCGATTTTAAGTGATTTTTACATGCATAAGTGATCATTATTTCTAATTAACGCCATAATATTTTTTAAAAATTTCAACCTTTAAATTTAAGTGTGTCAATTAGCACTTTCAACCCACTTTAATTGGTATAAATAATTTGCTAATTGACTAAATAAAGCTGATGTTTAAGACCCTGATATATTTTTCTGCTTTATTAAGGGGTACACCTAAGAGTTCAGGGCATTACAATAGGGAAACGTTTCTAGCTTACTGCTATTGGGATTGTTCATGGCCTCACAATAAATCAGCGCATATACCTTTTTTAACTTAACGTAACTCAAAGAACGCACCAAATATGACAGATTTCGAGTTGCATGCACTAAGTGACAATTTTGATTGGAAAGTTAAAAGTTACTTATTTTTAAATACCTTAATGAAATATCTTAATAAACCCCCTAGTTTTCTTCACTCTCCAGCGCGTCGCAGATTAAATTGTCTTCGTTTATTGGATCAACCAGGTCTTCTACGGCGATGCGTTCTGTTGTTGTTGTTTTAACGGGAAACTAATCCCCGTTAGGGTGGCAAGTGTCATTTGTGTTGTCGTCGACGTCATCTAACGGTAGGCCCAGGAAACGCGCTGTTTCGACGGGGTCGGACCAGAGGGAGGAGGATGTTAGATGTGTAGGGTTTGTAGGGCATGCAAAGAGGTGGTCAGTGTCATGTGGGGACTCGTTGCATGCAGGAGGTAGGAGTTTAACCTGCTACAGTATCAAGAACGAAGTTGCGCAAGGGTCACTCGCGTTTCTCGCGGCAGCTGGAGCTCTTCGTCTGCTGTAGGTGGTGGTTTGACTCCAAGAACGCCATTCAGGGGAAGGGAGTCGGTAAAGGTATTAATGGCTCCACTGTGAATGGCGGACAGTGCCTGTCGAAAGTCCGTTACGTCCGAAGTCCGGTCGGCGTACTGTACGATGTCGTCGATGTAGTCCAGGAAGGACCTTTTGATGCTCCTAGAAGGCGGTTCCGCTCCAAGCAGGTGGCTGCAGGGGTGGTTTCTGCGAAAAATATCCCAGCAGGAACTGCCTGGAGAGGAGTTCATTATGCTCCTTAACTGGGAGCATAAGCGTCTCACTATGTAAATGTTCAATGGGAGACATCAAAAGGCATCCCGTCGCGGTCCGGAGTGCAGTACTTTGACAGGTCTATAGTTTCCTCATCTTCCTCATCTGTAGTTCTTCATCTTCTTCCTCGTTCTCGTTTCCATCGCACAAATTCAAGGAATGTGTGTTCAGCTTCGTCGTGGTCTGTCGGTGCTCTTCGACTCTCCCCAACTTGTTGAGGAGCTTTTATAGGTATTCGTATTCAGATAACAGCTGGGTTGTGTAAAAGTCGACTTCTCCAAATTCATTGTAAATGAGTTTATTGCATTTATTTATATTTTGTTATTTTCGGATGCTTTCTCCTACAGTTTTACCTTTCGTTTGCCAGAAGGGCAATTTGAGCATTACCCTCGATGTTGGCTAATAGTCTGCTGAGTTGGGAGCTGATTTTCGCTTCCTTTCCTGCGGCGTGCTGGATTTCTAACCAGAAGGTTTGTCTGGAATCCAGGGCTTACGGCTAGATTTGTTTTCTGGTTTTTGTAGTCGTATGCATGCTTCTCTCGAGAGGTATGTGCTTGTTTGTTAGCATAGTAGCACTGTTTTCTTCGTAGCGAGCTGGAGGCTGTGTGAGTCGAGTCATGCTTCCGTCCGTTTTCATGACCTGGTTTAGCTATCTTCGCACTTCTTCTGCATCCCTTGCTGTGCTTACTGCTGCAATGTCGTCCACGTATCCAATAAAATACGATTCATCTGGCATTTCTAGTTTTCATATAGCGTCATAGCTAATGTTCCATAAGTCTGGGCCTAGAATGGATCCTTGTGCTACTCCTGACGTGACCGCTATCTGTTGTAATTCCTCTCTGGTTTGGTACAACAGATTCATGTTAATAAGGTAAAGCTTTTCGAGAACGTCGATCAAATCCACCCCTCTGCCTCTATTAAAGACGTTTCGGACATCTAAAGTCGCCAGAAACACTAATATTTAGTATTTATGCCATCTTCGCTGTACGTCTTTCAATTACGCATTTTATAGCTCCAGGAGTTGAGCTTCTGGGTCTAAAGCCATGTTGTCTAAAGGTAAGTCCTCCAGCTTCGTTGATAGCCGCTTCTAATCTGGGTTTAAGTAACCTTTCATAGAGCTTTCTCGCTGTGTCAAGCATGCATAGTAGGTAAGTCCTCCAGCTTTGTTGATAGCCGCTTCTAATCTGGGTTTAAGTAACCTTTCACAGAGCTTTCTCGCTGTGTCAAGCATGCATAGTAGACGGTAGGCTGATGGCAAGTTGAGATTTTCTTTTCCCTTACTGATTAGCACCAGCCGTTGCTTTTTCCAGGGTTCAGGACATATTCCGTCTTCGAGGTAAGCGTTATACATAGTACTGCCACTCGCTCTGCAGTTATTTTTTCAGTATTTGCCGCCTGGACCGGCTGATTTGTTGCCTTTGAGCTTTCCAGTAACTTCTGGCAACTCTTCGAAAATAAACTGGAGGATTTGCGGAAATCTTAGAGTCTATTCTGGATCACTAGCCCTTTTTTCGTGGCGAAGAGTGAGAATATTATGCATTTTTCCTATTTATGATGATCTTTTGTTTTCCTATTAAGTCTTTATTATTCTAAAATTTCAATGGAACTATAATCTTCCTAGAGTTTTGAGGAAGATTATAACAGTGTCTGGCAGAGTTGACAAGCCGATAAGAAAAGCGTATGAACAGTTTTTCAATTTTACTTTTTAAATAACTATTTTTGTTCGATTTTGTAAAAATAAATTATTTTATTGTTAGAAATATGAATTCCATAATTTTCACACGCTCTATATAATTAAATTAAAAGTTAATTGTAAAAACCTTTTCAAGCTCAACGAATTAAAAATTAGTCAATACAGAAATAAATTTGTAATTATGCAACAACAATATAGTTAGTAATGTATGTATTTAATTATGTAATAAGTATTTAAGCAGTTAAGCACTTATCACAAGGACAATGCTTGATAATGAAATATGCAAAGAATAAATTCGTATACAAATGTATACCATACACAGATATACTGCAGACAAAAAGTAACAATACAAAATTAAAATTTAAAAAAAAAGGCATAAAGAAGTTAATAAGATTTAAATGCAATTGTGTGTGTGAGTTGTTGTAAGCAAATGACGAATTGTACGAAAAGCATACAAAAAAAAACAATCAGACAAAAGAAAGCATGAAGAAATAACACAATTAAGTGTCTGCTTGAGTGAGTGTGTGTGCAAGCGCGTGTATGTGTGGGTGCAAAAAGCACTTCACTGAATGTTTTTGGTACACAATATGAAAAAATACAAAAAGCTGCAAAGCAAAAAGCCAAACGAAACGTTAAACGAAAGCAAACACAAAAAATTTTCCGCGAAATGTTGCCACAAAAGACGCGAACACATAAATGTAATTAGTTAGAAGTACACATACACAGGCACATACAGTTACTTGTACGTGTGCGTATTTAAATAACGAGCCAACGCGTATTGTTGTTAAATGTAATTAAGTAAATAAGGGAAATGAAATGCAAGGAAAACGATAAAAAACGTACTTTTATGCCACACTGTCACAAGGACTGAGCTCAATGTTGCGTTGGGAAATTATTGCACTTGCTAAAGTAATGAAAGTTGATATTGAGAAATGTAATATTGAAATAATGAATGTAATTGCAATGAAAGAAATAAACGCGTAAAATTAACCTTTCAAGGCACCGTTAGCTACACAGACAGACTAACTGACAAATAGTACACAAGACATACTCATACGTACACACCATATAACCCAAAAATGGTTTATTTCATGATTAACCATGATGAAAAAAAAATTATGGAGCTTCAAACTTTTCAAGATCTGTTGCGGGTTTTATAAAAGCGCTCATCCAGCCTCTATATAAATGTCAAGCCGTAAGTTTATTGTCACCGAAGCCAGCCTACGGCAGGTTCAGACTACGAGCTGCGAGGAAGACGACGATATGGGTTTCGGTCTCTTTGACTAAACTAAACTAAATTTTAAGGTCAGTCCATAGGTAAAGAGGTGTTATGTGCGTCGAGGTAGGTTGTAAGATGCTACTGCTTGTAAGCTGTTACAGCACATCAGCTCTCCTAAAAAGTATAAGTAATACCATGTTCACACCCCACACTTAATTTACACGATTTCGGTTGTTGAATAGATTATCCCGCTAATCTTAAAAATTTATCAAGATGTCGCCATACAAAAATGACAGTTCCAAATCACTTCATTGAAATGATTTGAAACTGATCCACGCTAAATCTTTCCATGCGACTCTGATTTTGCGCAATCTACTTGGCAGCACTGAAAATCTGTTACATTATCACAGCTGATTTAGACACTACAAAGGTAAAAAAAAATGTAAACAAACAATTTTTTTTAAAGCAATGAATCTAATTTCATCTGAGAATCGACTTAACAAATGAAAAAGTGCATCCATTATTTCTATTATATGGAAAATATTTGAAAAAAGACGGATTTTATTTCAAAATACTATATGACAATCTTTTCTTTTGATAAATATTAAGTGATGGGACTTCATGAATGACAATAACAGCTGTTCTTTGATCTTTCTAATGGCAGTAAGAACACTTTTGGGTTATGAAATGATTAAATGTAATCTAATCTTTTAAATTTTCGGACTGAGCATAGTATAAGTGAAGTCCTTTGCAGTTGACCTTAAAACAGTTCGCTTCTGTTAGCTCTAAGCAGTAACTGTCAGCTTAACGGCCTAAATAATATGGGACGTTCACAGAACAACCGAAATTTTTTATGAGATAGGTATTAGTTTTCGGAAATGAGAAACTGCGTTTGTCGTGACAATTAGGACCAAATCAGTGATTTGACAACTGCATTTGTCGTGATAATTAGAACAAAATCACTGTTCTGACAGTATTTCAAAAACCAATGTGTTGTTCCAGAACTTATCAGACATTCCGAGGCTATTAGGTATTAAGTTCATCTTGTCGAAATCTTAAGGGTTCTTACAGGACACTGACCAAAAGGCATTCCTGAAGTAAGCTTAGCAAGTGTATCGGACGCAAGTTATCAAAGTTGTATGGAGGAGAGAGAGGTGGAAACATCCAGACTTTTTTTCTCCATTGTCTAGACTTGTCTTTGTAATACTGAAGTTGAAACATCTCGGCAGTCTTACCTTCGACAAGCCAAAAGACAAAGGCAATACTGACGTTAGCCGTTTCAACAAATTTGTGATAGACTCAAAGCGCTTTGTCGATCTGTAAGGGTCGTATGAACTAATATACAGTAGTTTTGTTTAGGTATTATAACGAACCGGCGTTCTGAGCTGTTCAAATGAGATTCTTTCTAAACTGTCCAAGTGAGATCCCTGTTAGGATTCATCTTTTAACTTATGTATGAATGTGAGAGCAGTGCTATTTGAAAATGATTCGCACATAACCTATAACAGTTGTATGTCTAAAAGAAAGCAAAAGAACAAGACAATTAATTTATAATACAAAATCCCAATTTGATAAGAATCATATAGTTATTTTTATATTTTGAAAACATTGTACTTTCAAATAGACACAAGCAATTTATTTCAGTTTCTATATTCACTATATCAACAATTCGGCAAATATTCCATAAAGCTTGGATTTTATTAGGTTAGTTTAGATGCCTGATCCCTTAGCATGTCAGGGGATCACATTTAGACTGTTTTATACAATCCATTGTGAAGTCAGGCGAGAAGTTCACATAGTTGGATGACGGCTATCGGCAAAACATGTTTAATCTTAACGCATGACTCTGCTTCTTCTTCTTTATTGGGGTAGACACCGCAAAAAGCTCAATTCCTCTCTGCTTCAGCGAATTCCTATGCCTTCCTACATGGTATGCAGGTAGAGAAAAGACAGCCAGAGCTAGTGTCGACGATCCGGGCAGTGAACTCCTTCACCAAACTTCCCCACAACCAGCGCTAGTCCCGGCGTCCTGGTAATCCAAGTATTTGGGAAAGTGCGTAAGGATTTCAGAGTGCCCAGGCTCGCAGTCATCTAAGCGCCCAGATTCTCTAAGTCTGAGGGAGATTGTTATTTTACATACAACCCTACTTTCTTACGTTCACACAGTATCCCATTTCTATTTTATTCACTTTTATAGTAAACATTTTTCAAAATTTCTTTTTCATGCTTTTATTGTAGCGCAACATATTCTCTACTGGAATAACCCTTTCTGCAACAAAATCTTTTTTTTTTCGCTCAACTAAAATTTGCATATGCTAAAGCCACTTATACACTTGCACACACACATTTAAATTGACAGCAAACGCGTAATAAAGGAAAATAAAACGATTTAGAAAAACCGTTAGCGTAGCGGAAATGTACTGCTAAAGGCCATTAGGTAATTGCAAAAGTCCTTTGAAATTTTCCTGCAACATACGAGTGTATAATTGTATTTATTGTAGATATGAGTATATAATTGTATTTGTTGTAGATACGAGTATGTGTGCATATACTTCAAACGTTTACTTATATTATGTACCATGTATATATTTCGGTTTTAATATAACGTTTCCTATAGTTACATTTTTCGTTACTAGAAAACCATTTAGAAAGGAAAATCGCAAAAATACTACACAGTAACATATACATACAAACAGAGCGCTTGTGAGGGTGTGTGCTGGGTTTGTAATTACTAAAAAATAGCAGTTGAAAGTGTAATTAAAGATGTAATTAAAGAAGAAGCCGCCAAAATGCAGAAATGACAAACGCAATTTAGGAAACAAAGCATTAAGATAAAGACTAGGAGTACTAATTAAAGTAAAAATGCAAAAAATAAAAAAAAAATTTAATGAATTTAAGAGAAAACAACAACAAAAAATATTAAAAAATAATTAAAACTAATTAATGAAAGCAGCTAAAGCAATGGATATTTAATTCAAGTTTCATAAAAAGCAACAACAAACAGGACGAGCATAAAAATAAAATAAATAAATATACATATATATAAAATATTAAAACATACACATATACGAGGGCTGCTATATATATTTCTGGCCTAATAATGAAAATAGGCATTTTTTTCGTTGAACTTGGCTCGTCTTGGAAAACCCACACGGTCGATTGCTGTTTTGTTTCGGGCTCATACGCATAGATCCATGAATTGTCTCCTGTGACGATCTTATAAACGTTTTTTGAAGCACCGCGATCGTATTTTTTCAGCATTTCTTTACACCAATCCACACCAGCCTTTTTTTGAGCGATTGTTAAATTGTGCGGGATCCAACGAGAACAAACCTTTTTTACCGCCAGTTGTTCATGCAATATCGAATGTATGCTGGTGGGAGAAATGCATAGGCATGCCTCTATCTGAAGGTATGTTACACGACTTGCATTTTCAGTTCACGTACGGCATCGATGTTTTCTGCCACAACGGCTGTTTTTGGACGACCTTCACGGAACTCGTCTTTGAGCGAGCGTCGGCCACGATTGAATTCGTTGTACCAGTTTTTCACAGTCTATAGCACTGGTGCTTCATAGCCATACAAAGATTTTAGTTCATCGACGCACTCTTGTCGTGATAATCCACGTCGAAAGTTATAAAAAATGATCGCACGAAAATGTTCACGAGTAAATTCCATTTTTTGGCCGAGATGAATTTTTTAATTCCCTGTAGATAAAACAATTCCCGATTAAATGACAAAACGTTCTGAGTGATGTTATGCTAAAAAATGTCAAACTTTCCAATGGAAATGTGAGATTGCACCTGACAACGCTTAATGTTGCCTAGTCCAGAAATATATATAGCAACCTATGTATATGACTCCACTAATTGCGCATTAATAACCGAAAGTACGGCAAATAATCATAAAACTAACTAGAAATCGTAGAAACAATTTTTCAAACTGCATTCATGTACCGTGAACAACGTCAAGCTGCAGCACTCACACATACATTTTCATACAAAAAACTGCTGGCTTCGCTGTGCACTCAAATAAAGTTAAGCGATATTAAAACAAACACAAGCACAATGTTTCTATATGTAAATAAAAATACAATTTAAGTTAGTGGCAACAAATATTTATGTATGTACATATACATACATATATGGTAGTATGTATATACAAAAATACATACATATATACAATTAACTATAACATAATCTTAAGTTTCCAAATAAGTTAGAAATATGTACAATATCCACGGAAAAAATGCCTAAATGTGCTAATGTTATGACCATGTAGTGGCTAAGCGCTTACAGGTTGCTAAATCCGATGCATTTACTAATGTATATTAACAAAAAGAAATAGAGAAAACCAGCTATATGTTATTAAAAATAGTGCTCAAATAAAATAATCGATAAAACAGAATTAAGAAAATTCAGTTTAAATTTGCAATAATAAATTTAAAAATAAAAAAAATAATAATAATTTATTTTATGCCATTTATATTTATTTCACAACCTCCAAGAAAGAACCCTATAACAGTTTAAAAAAAAAAACTATTTTTCTCACCTGCTTGCAAATACACTGGCGGTCATGAAAAGCGCTGGCAACACAGTCATTGAAGATAAAAATGTGGGTAGTTTACCGGTTAATTTGGAAGGCAATAAAGTGAAAGTTTGCCGCGTTGAAGTATTGTTGATGTGTTGACAGCAAATATAAGTCATACACAAGTTATCTTTTGTTATAATTGAGTTGTATTTATAAAAACAAAAAATTTGTGCAAATTATAATCCGTTGAGTCGTGATAAAAATTTGATATTGCTGCGTTTATTAAAGAAGATCTTTCTTATAGTACCATTGCTAAAAGAGTGTGCTGTTCACATTCGACTGTGATATGTTTCTTGCAAAAAAAATACTTTAAAGGACCCGAGGCGAAGAAAAATAATTATGGCATAGAAAATTCAAAAGTTCTGTTTTTATATGGGCAGAGCGGGAAATACATTATAGAATGAAAATAAATTTGGAAACAGTACAAAGAAGTTTACGAGTAGCCGGTTTGATCGGGAGACGTCCTGCAAAAAACCAATGCTGACCCAAAAAATTAAAAAAAATCGCATCTGAAATGGGCAAAAAGTACAAGAATTGGAGACTTAACTGTATTTCCTGGACCCTTACATATAAGGAGGTTCGAAACCTATATTGCGAAATATCATATAGTAAATTTCATAAAATGACATGTACTTTAATATATCCTTCTAAAGCTTTGAGAATAAACTTAAAAGGTCAATTGAAAAGTCTTCGACTCGCCATAATAAAAAACATTGTTTGGCAAAATTCATTTAATTTAAAATATTTCATTCAAAGGTGTTACAGATGTTATTCCGATTCTCTGACTGTTAAATACTAAATATTTTTTTGTAAACAGGAAATAGTCGTTGGAGGCCACTCGAAGTGACACGGCGCAATGTTTTAGTGCAAAAGCATTTTCTTTTTCATCCAAATTTTTGGTCTAAAATCGGCTCGCGCGGCACCTTCTTTGAACAGAGCTTCCTCGTATTCAAGTATTCGTGAATGATATACTGTACAAGTTTAGTTGATATCTTTAGAGTGCCTGCTATCTCGAACAACTGCACTTTACGGTCAACCAAAATTATTTTGTAAACTTTTTTGATGTTTTCGTTGGGCGTCCACTGCATTCACCGCCTTCGGTTCTCATTTCATCTCCTCAAAACTTAGTACACCAATTCTTGAGGACTGATTTTTTTTAGTCAGTGCTCGGAAACTCATCATTATGCCAAAGTTTTTTTTTCTCTTCCGCAGTTCCACTCACATGAATCCACCCCTGGCCTGGTTTGGTATGGGCCTGTTTTTCTTCTTATTGTGATCCAAAGCAGTCCAGCAATTGCCTAAAAACTGGCTTAGCCAAGAAAGCCAGCTCTGCCCACGGATCTCAAACCTTTAGAAAACTTATTTGGCGATATCAAAGGCTATGTTTTAAAGAAAATTCCGTCTTCTAAATCGCATCTTTAACAGCTTGTTCAAGAGGAACGGAGGCAGATCTAAGCTCAACGGAAAAAAGCTCATCTTCTTTGAAGCAGTGAGGTCCTCTATATATACATTCAAAAATCTAAAAAGTCAAATATCTCTCCTAGTCTGTTCTTAATTTTGTACAAGCAACGTACATAACGGCCTCGGAGCAGTGAACGGATCGAATATTTCTTTCGAATAACCAAATCTGTCAATCTGTCGGAAATTTTTCATAGCTGCCGGCTTAGAGATAGATCAATTAGATTCTCATAGATCAAAGAAGTTCTCGTAGATCAATGAGAGTCTCATAAATCATCTAAATGTGAGAGTTGAGCAGTAATTTCAAACTCACCTCCGACAGATTATAATCTTTCTGAATGGAGTCAGTATAACATTGTTTTCGGTACACTCTTTTCTACATCTTTTTTATAATGACGCTGACTATCACCACGCTATGACTTCAATTAATTAGTTAACACAAGAAGGTGGAAGCAAAACGGGGATTAAAAGAGAGGAATAAAGAGAGAGAGTACGAAAGAGCAAGAGAGAGAGAAAGAGAGAGAGAGAGAAAGAGAGAGAGAGCGAAAAAAAAGAGAGGAAAAAGAGAGGAAAACGGAAAGAGAAAGAAAAAGCAGTGTCCATACTCTTGGCGGAAATCGTGTTTACTTTTCCGTTTGTTTTGCCAGCTCTATGTAGAAACTTAAGGACATTAGAGAACGTGAACTGTGAATAGCTATTTATTTATTATTTTTCGAAATCTAGTAGTTAGTCCTAAAACAAGGTTTCTGAATATTTTCGCTTATAATCCCAATAATTTTTAGTCGCCATAGAGAAAACAGAAAGTTATTGTCGCAGGTTTACAAGTATCTAGGGTTCTTTGTACTTCCTCTAACCCCTCTTATTTGCCCATTATGTGTACGAACTAGACTTTCGATACTTTACTGCTGTTCAATATTAGTTTTCACTTTCTCTTTCCACATGTTTGAGGCGACCAATCAAGTAATCAAAACATAATTAAAGCTGCCAACAAAAGCTCTAGAGCAATTTATTAACACACATACATAGATGATATGCACGTACATACGGGTATATACAAAACTAAAGTTATTTACGTCTGACTACGTATACAATTGGAAAATATACTAAGAAAAAAATGCTTTAATAAAAATCAAATCGTTTCCACTAACATTACTTATGCCACAGTTCAATGTCCTTGCCACAAACAAAAATTAACACCGCTAAAGATATTATATGCCAACACATACATACATGTGTATGTATGTATTAAAACACGCAAAAAAGTTGTAAGTAAATATTTACTTATAACAAAAAACAGTTATAGCTTACATATTTAAATCATCAATTGAAGCAAAAACGTATACAACACAAAAAAAAGTTCGCCGCTCTGTGTTTAAAGAGGGGAAAAATCAAATAAAATAAATTATTAATATTGCAACAACAAAAAGGCACGATTTACTGAGTTTAAGTGTAAATCTAAAATAAATATCAAATTGTAGGTAAAAAAGTGAAAACCGAGTAATTAGCTATTAATTGTGCGCGTATTGATGTGGCAACAAATGAAGAGCCACACTTTGAAAAAAAAAAATGTTTTATAATTTTATTTTCTTTTCAGTGTAGCTATAACTTTTTATAAAAGGGCAGCAAATGCATAATGTTTTATGAAAAAATAATAATATGCTAATTATAAATAATTGCTAAAACACATACATACACATTTACACCCACATACATACCAAAATGCTCTGGAACGTGGCTTTACTATTATAAATACATACATACTTACAAAATTTATATAAATTTATATTTGGTAACATTTTTCATGTTTATAAGCTCAAGTTGAAACGCTACTTAAGATGAACAAAAAGCTTATGCACACAATATTTATAATATATATTAAATATATGCAAAAATATATGCCGGTAAAAAATATGTGTATATGTATGTTTAAATAATTTTTATAATTAAGTTTCGAAAAAAATACCAAAACAAGATACACAGAAACTAATATAACAACAAAAACTATGAAAAAATTTAAAAAAACTATTATAAAAAATTTAATTAATTACAAATTAACATGTTTCAAAATTAATTTTAAACCATATATATGTAATTGAATAAAAAATATTTTTTAAAGTATTTTGAAAAATTAATATAATAATTAAAACAGCACATGTCTAAAAAATTAACAGTTTATATTTACAAATATGTTCATAAAATTAAATTAATTGATAAAAAATATTAAAAATAATAAGAAAAATTATTTTACGAAAATATTTTTAAAAAAATTTAAAAATGAAATAACTTCATTTATAAAGCAATTGTTACAAAGAAAAATATTTAAGAAATATGTATTTACAAAAAAATTTAAAAAATTTTGTTTAAAAATATGTTCAAAACATATTAAAAAAAAAATTAATTAAAAATATATATTTAAAACATAATAAAATAAACGAAATTAAATTTAAGAAAATATGTTTAGAAATTATTTAAAAGTTAAACAAATTGATTTATAAAGAAAATTTTACAAAAACAATATTTAAAAAATGTATAAAAATTATTTTATAAAGCCATGCTTAAAATTTATTTTTAAAAGTGAAATAATTTCATTGCAAAAGAATTTGATAAAAAAGGTTTTATTAATAAAAAATATTTATTTGGAAAAGTTTATTGAAAATATTTTTTTTTTCAATAATTTAAATGATGAATTCAAAAGATTTTTTTTTTTTCAATAATTTAAATGATGAATTCAGAAACTATTATGCTCTGTAGCAACACGCAAGAGTATAAAATGACAATGTTTAAAAAACAATAAAAAACTATTAAAATTTATTTGAAAAAATTATATTAAAAAGTTAAATAAATTAATTGAAAAATAAATTATTTAAAAGCTAAAAAAAAAATTTTTAGTTTGTATTAGTTAATTGAAAAAGTTTGTAAAAAAAGTAAAAACATTACAACAATTAAAATTAAAAAGTTTAATAATTATTTTAAAAAGTTGAATTAATTAGTAAAAACAAAGAATACGCAAAACTAATTTTTACTAACTGTATTACTTTTAATTAATTAATTAAACTAAAATTGAAATTAATTTTAAAAAATGGTTTAAAAAATTTTAAAATTATTTAAAAAATTTGAAAAATATTTAAAAAACTAAGAATTTGTTTTCAAAATTTTTTTAAAAAATTTAAATTTTGAAAGCTTAAGATAAATAATAACAAAAAATACAAATTAATTAAAAATTTAAAAGTTTAAAAGTTTATATAATTAATTTTAAAAAATATTTTAAGAAATAAATTTTAACGAAAATTAAATAAATTAAAAACAAATATGTCAAAATTTAGAAAAAGGTATAGTTTTGAAACTTAATTTGAATAAAATATGTTTAAATTTTTAATTGTCTACGTATTGAAATAAAAAATTTTAAATTAAAAAATCATATATTCAAAAATTAATTAAAAAAAGAATAAGTTTAAAGCCTTTTTTTTTAAAAATTAAACAACTACAATCAAAGCCTTATTTAAAAATTGATTAAAAAATAATATAGTGTTATATACCTGTTATAACTCTAAGTAATTTAAAAAAAAAAAAAATTGTTTTAGAAAATATTTATTAGTAACATATTTTTTTTTTTTTTAAGTAAATCTTCAAAAAGTAAAATGTAAAATTATTGACCCATACGTCAACATAATTTGCATATAAAAACAGAAACAAAAATATTGAAACGAAATCGTTCTTATATAAGTGCTGACTTAGATATTCACGAAACAAGTGCGCAAGGTATGAGATAAGTGACAAAAATAGTATATAAATATGTAGAATATGAAAAAAATAATTAACTAAAACATAGTTTACAGTTAGTGGATAAAATTGTAAGAATAAAAAAGTTAAAAATCCAAGTGTATAGAACAAACATGATATATATATATAAATATAAGAAAAGAGGGGTAAATGGAAACTTAAAAAAAGGTAATAAAATAGAAAGATAAAAAATATGAAATTGAAAACAAAAAAAAAAAAATTACAAATAATAATATTAATTCAATAGAAAAAATACTGATGAAAAATATATGAAACAATTAAGTCTGGAAATAATGTGGAAGCTAGCAAAACTTAAAACTATAATACAAAAACAAAATATGACCTAAAATAACACACAAAAAAATAATAACAAAAATATAAATAACTTTTAGTTAAAAATGGAAAAGTTAAAAGTTACTGGTTTAGAATATTGAAATATACAAAATGTAACTGAAAAATAACGAGTAAAAAATGTAAGAAAAAAATTAATAATAAAATATAAAAAGTGAGATATAGAATGGAAAACTAAAACCAAAAGCATACAAATATTATATACAAACAAAAAATATTAAAAATAAAAAATAATAATTATTATACTAATTAAATTAAAATAAATTTAAAAATTAAAATTAAGATACAGAAATAACTAAAACAAACGATGTAAGAAACGAAATTAGTATATATGAAAAATAATATACAATGAAAACCAAAAAAAAATTAAAATAAAATGAAAATATGGGAAAAGTTAATACAAAATAAAAATTTGCAACAGAGAATAGAAATAATATATATATATATATAAAACCACGTATAACGAATACAAAAAATAAAAAATAAGAGTAAAAAAACACAAATACATATATATAAGTTAAAAGCACATACCTATAAAAAATTAAATCCGCAAACAAAAATGCAAATATAAGATAACTAACGCAGCAAAAGGCAAATAAGAAAGCAAAAACAAAAAATTAGCTTAATAATTAAGTGATGAAATTGCGGTTTAATGCGCAGCAAATGCTGCTGATAAAGATAACGATGATTATTATTACTATTATTGTATACAAATATTATATACTAAGCAAATGATATTATTATATACCTAAATATACATTTATAATTATTTTTCTTGGATTTAAGTTATTTTTTATGTTTGCATTTAAGTGAATATGAAACTACAAGTAAATAAAGCAAAAAAGTTATGAACAAGTTGAAAAAAATGTTTTTTTTGTTTCAGTAGAGGGAACAACGGAAAGGTAAAATGGTGAATATTTACAGTTAAAAATTAGAAATTGTAAAAAAAATTAAGTATTATTATTTTTTTTTAATTTTATTGGAAGATTGTTTGAAATATTTTTATATTTCATTCCAAATTTATTGAAAAAAATTGAAAAAAAAAATAATTTATTTATAAACAAAACAAAAAAATGTTTAATTTAAAATATGTGTAGAAACACCGTAGTTCTACTCACTCGTTTCAATTGACAGTCAAACAATTAAAGTATAAAACTTTATTAAAATATATGAAATGTGACAATTTATGCAAATTTATAAAAACGTTCTCAAATATCGCGTACTCGTTATTTCCCTTTGTTTACTCGTTGCTTTTTGACTGTGCCTTTTGGTTGCTGCCACTTGCTTCATATTATCTGACACTTGTTGGGCAACAGAGTTGCCATCGCTTACATATGTTTTATTTTCTATTTACATATTCAAAAATATATTTTAATTAAAATTTAAAAATAAAAATAAAAAAAGAATTTATCCGCTCAAACAGAGAACATAAAAGCATAGAGAACAAGCTTCTTCAAACGGTTTATAACGGTTTGGTGACTACTATGCCGGTCTCTTTCGACCAATTCAGCGATTTTATCGCAATTACAACAGGCCTTCCGGAGTGTGGCGCATCTTCGACCACCTCTACACCAGAACGAAAACGTTGAAACCATCGTTGTGCGGTGGAAATGGAAACTGTATCGGGTCCACAAACTGCACAGATTTTATTGGCGGCTTGAGATGCATTTTTGCCTTTATCGTAGTAGTACTTTAAACATGCCGTATTTTCTCTTTATTTTGCTCCATGTTTGCGACGCTATAACTCACGAACGACTTAAAAGAAACGACAATCAATCAAACACGTGTTAGCGCGTGAAATGAGCTTTCCAAAAACGTATAGCATGACCCGATGTGACGAATAAAACTAGAACTACGCGCTTTCAACGCCAACTAGCGAAAATACCGCAAGACTTTTTTGACAACCTAATATAAGAATTAAAAATTTGGTGTCAATAAACGGTATTATAACTCCCTATATAATAATTGATATTTAATAGTCACAAGTTATGGGGTGGAGTGGGGTTTTATTTTTTTTTTTAGTTTTTTGATTTTTCTCAATATACAACAAACATTTTTTTTAAATCGCCTTTTTTCCTCCAAACTTAAAAATTTTAATTTCGAAACCTCCTAAACGTTATTCGGGCAAAACGATTAACTATAATATATTTTTTTCAGCTGATTTGCAGAGAGTTATGAGGTGTCCCACAGATTTTAAGTGGCTGCTAAAAAATCGTACAAATTAAAAAATTAAAGAAACCATAAAAAAAGAAAACATAATAAAAAATGTTCTCTCTTAATTACGACTCATATGTTAAATAATTTATTTTGTTGTTGTGATGATAAACTTAATTAACAACAAAAACGTCGAAGAAAATAAGTTCAAAGTTATTCAGCAGACAATTTGGCGTTAAATAAGTAAAGGAGCAAAAGGAATAAAGATAAACTAACGGAAATTCGGGCAAATAACAATAAAAAGGGCTAGAATTTAAAAACGGCTGCTGCCGCCTAACAAGTGAGTAAATATTATAAAATACATATTATATTGTGTGCCAGAGACATATTTTAATTTAAAAATTAAATTCGAATACAAAAAAAAAAATAAAAAATAAACAAAATACATTAATAATTTTTTTTTATTTATTTGTAGATTCTTGAAGCAAGAAAAAGGGACGTTTGCAAGCATTCAAAAACACAAGCAAAACATAAGTGATCTCAAGCAAGGTCCAGGAATTCATGTACAATAAAAATTGACAAAAAGTGCCAAGTTAGCCAGTTACCAAAGTAAACGTATAAAATTTTATAAAATGTTTTTTAATCGCTTAAACACCAAAACGGACGCACATCGAAATTCTGATGCTGTGTGTTATGTGCATAAAAAGTTCGGAGTAATCAGAATTAATACAACAAAATTAAAAAAGCAAGATGACATAACCAATCAACCGAAACGTTTTAAAGTTGAAACTCTAAAGTCTAAGACGTCAAATACCAATGGTCCAGCGAAAAAAGCAATTATCGTTGGAACAAAAACCGAAAATAATATAAAAAATAAACCGCTAGACATGCCAGACCTCTATTCACCATCGCTAGTATCTAGGCAATCAAAGGGGAAACGTATACAACCACTGAAAAGAACTTGTAGACCTGTATTGGATTATATCTCTGCAAAACCTCTCCAACCAATGGTTGAACCACGCAATAAACGGATAGAACCACTGAAAGGACCCTGTAGACCTGTACCGCTGACGCTGCAACAACAACAACTGAGAGGACCTTCTGTGTTAGGAATGTACTTCGATGATATTTCTGCGTTGCCGCCAAAAGCGCCGCAACCAATGATTGAACCATTCATTAAACGGATAGAACCACTGAAAGGACCTTTTAGACCTGTACCTCTGCCGCTCCAACAGCCACTGAAAGGACCTTTTAGATCCTGTACCTCTGCCGCCCCTACGGCCACTGAAAGGACCTTTTAGACCTGTACCTCTGCCGCCCCTACAGCCACCGAAAGAACCTTTTAAACCTGTACCTCTGCCGCCCCTACAGCCACCGAAAGAACCTTTTAGAAGTATGCTTCTGCAGCTACATCAACAACAAATTTCTGTGTTAGAAAAACAACTGGAGGATATTAAAAAAATGAGCGATGAAAACATTAAGTTTACGAGTATGTGGAAAATACCAATCTCGGTGCCAAATATGACGATTCGACACTTAACTAATACAACACTGAGATCAGCCAATAGGGAAAACTTAATCAAAAAACCGAAGAAAATATACGTTGAATCAGATTCAAAAAAAGCAAATGCAAATAAAACTTTAAATAAAAGGAAATATAATAAGGAGACAACTCCACGCTTGTCACCAGGTGTACTAAAAGCAAAAATAGAGAGACTTTCACCAACCACCGCCAAAGAAAAGCAAACAAAATTGCAACAGGCAGTGCTGGCCTCAAATTCAAAGCAAGCGAGTGGAAAGAAACCGCCAAATAAAAGGAAATATAATAAGAGGACAAGAGAAACTCCTTCACGGCAAAATTGGGAAAACAGGCAGTGCAAGCCCCTACCCTTAATTCACTAAAAATAAAGGGGAAAAGACAACATGTATGTATGTATATAAACAAGCTTAATTAGGCGCAATTAAGTTTTACAAACCACAAAAATTTACAACAAATGTAATATCTAAAATATATATAATTAATATATATTAAAATGTAACTATGAATGTACATATTTTGCGTAAATATGTATGCGTGTATGCATGTATGTATGTGAAAATTTAGAAATTTTGTGTTGAAACTATTTCAATAAAAAACGTAATATCCAAAATATATATAATTAATATATATTAAAATGTAACTATGAATGTATTTTGCATAAATATGTATGCATGTATGTATGTATAAGTATGTGAAAATTTAGAAATTTAGTGTTGAAACTATTTTAAAATTTTCCTTCCTACTCTTCATATTACAAGTTAAAATGAAGTGTCAAACAATGTAAACAAATTTCTGTAAACCTCAAACAATGTAAACAGATTTCTGCAAATGTCAAACCAGAGAATGTTAATAAATTTATTAGTGGATGATTAATATTATTCATTAATATTTATTCTTATTTGTTAACATTATTTATTAATTAAATTAATTATAATGTATTAAGATTCTCTGGTGAAGCAGTGATCTAACAGTTTTCTATTTAATAAAAACGTAAAATAAAATATAAAAAAATGCGAATATTAATTTTAGCAATTTTTTATTAATTTTTTGCAGTCTCAGTTAGTCTACTATTAGTATTAAACGTATATAAACAGCTCTCAATAATCAAAAAGTGTGATTTTTTAATTAAATAAGAAAGTTTTGGTTGAACTGCTTGCATTTAAAACGCCAAAATTACCGCGAAACAAATTCAAATTACTTCTTTATTTTTGTCTCAATTATGTGATAGGCATTTGAAACACGAATTAAAAGTTTGCTCTTTTTCACACATTAGAAAATTTTAAAAATTATTCGAGACAATAGCAACTTAACTGTTAAAACCTAAACGGTCAAAAACTGATGACGCTGAACTTTTTTGTGGTTTTCTTTGTATTGGAGATGATTTCTTAGAAATATTAACTCTACCGACGCGCTTTGTAAGTGCCGACATCGATTTGCCTTGTGCTGTAGAACTGCTAATATTGCTTGCACCACCCAATCGACGATGTACTGGTAATTCCTGACGCATCAGAATTTCATCTGACTTCAATCGCAAAGATTTTGCTTTGACAGGGCTAATGCGTGATTTTGCATTGATATTGCTGGCAGCCTTTAAGTTGTACGTTTTCTTTGTGGTATGCAAGATCGTGTCTGTTAATGAAAAAAATTTATCAGTTTAGTTATACAAAGCTAGTTTAAAAATGCGTGTAACTTACTCAAACCCAGTCTTGATTTTACGCCACCTGCAGCGTTGCCTTGATAAACGCTTCCACCATTTGATTTGTAATTTCTTTCGTTGGGAGATTGTTTAAATCGCGGTTCCGATGCTATTTCATGCACCTCTGCGGTTGACGCGAATTTCACAATTTTCTCACTGCTGCTTACAGCATTGGAGCTGGTAACGATATCATCCATATCAATGTCATTATCACCATACATTGAATTATTATCGTCGTCGTCACTGTCGTTTGTTTTTAGTGGTACCTTCTTCACCAGTATAACCTTTTGTTTTTGTGGATGTATGCGTACAGGTGATATATTTGAAGTTACGATCTTTGATTTTACGATTGTAGAACGATTCTAGAGGCAAAGTATTAATTACCTAATTTTATTTGATATGTACAATCCGCTGTTAATGAACTTACTGTTGTTTTCGAAGTGTTTTTTAATATTGGTTTAATATGTTTAGCTATGATTAAATCATTATCAGCATCTTCCTGAGATTTTCCTCCCAAACGTGAAAATATAGATGAACCAGCAACTGATTTACTATTGTTACCACCGACACCAGTTACTCGTACTTGTACATTGCGTATAGTTGTTGCTTTCGCGTTACTGTTACTACTTCCACTACTAATTTCGCCATCATCTGTATCGTCTTTAGCCAAATCTATAGTGGATGAAGAGTTTTTAGCTAGACGTTCAAATACATCGGAACGTTGTGCGCTTTCACGTTGTGAATATACTAAAAAGTAAAATTACATTTTAGTAAAGAAAGAAAATAATAGCTAAGCAATGAGAATTACTTACATTTTTCTTTTTTGGCAAGTATTTCCTTGCTTCGCTTTGTGCTACCGGAGGGAAGCTTTATTTTATATTTACCTTCATGCTCTGGTAAAACGCGTCGAGTTTGCTTTGGCAGCGGTTCACCCAACTCATCTGAAGACTTTAGATATACACGGCTACTACTTGTGGTTGAAGTACTTGATGTTACTGGCACAGCTGCAATAAAAAAATACAGTAATCTCTAATAATAAATAAACAGCTGCAACAAAAACATTTGATAAATTTGTTAACATACATTTTAGTCTAATCGTGGTAGTTGTTGATGGACGCTCCTGTGATAAATGAGGGTTTGCCGGTACGGCTGCAATGGGCACACACATTTCCGAATTGGTGAGCACTTTTTCTCTAGCAGTTTGATCACTCACAGTCTTTGCATGCCTAATTTATAAATTTATATATAAATATACTTGTATATCACATAAAATAAATAATATAGCATTTTTGATTCTACAAGTTTTTGAAACCTTTGTATTTATCAATTTTACCTTAATATAGCTATTATATCGCCCATCGGTGTTATACCCATTTCTCGCAAATATTCTTTATTGAGATCCATTAACATATCATTTTGTATGCGATTTTCCACAAATATGTGTGCGTAACTGGCTGCCGCTGGTGAAGGTATACCAGATGCATTGAAGAATTTCACCCATTGTGCTATTAAAAAATTAACAGTATTAATTAGACTATTTTGCATAGATATCTTGAACATATAAATAAATAAACAAGTCTGCCCTCACTTAAGTCCACAACAATTAATAAGTTTTTTAACTTAGATAAAATCACACTAATCCTTTTACACACCTGCTGCTGCGTTAGACATATTCGTAACACTTACAAGCACATTTATTTTAAATATTTAAATATATTTATAATATTTTTAACGAATGCACTTTTCACGGACGAAATATCAAAAGCTAAAAATAATTATCTGCTTTCCGAATCGCAGCCATTAAATGTCACTACAAACGTCAAGCAGAATATCCCATGAGGTTGCCATAACGATTGTTCGCTAAAGAATAATTACTTAGGCGTTTGGCACAAAGAAACGGTAAAAAATTAAAATTCTGAGATGAAAATGAAATTGTAACACTATTCGTGGAGAACCAAATTGAAAATTTTAAACACGCATGTATGCTTAAATTATCGAACTTTATTTTAAAAAATATTTTATAAAAATCGGTTCACAATTTTTTCCACAAATTCACTATAAAAAAATCCTATTTTTTGCAAATTTCTAAATATATGCTAGTGTATTTTCATCTGTTGTGCATTGTACCAAACCAATTATGGATACATTTTATAAAAACCACTAGTAATGTTTTGGAGGATGGAGTCATGTGTAGAAGTTCACGCAAATGAGAAAAGTTCTCTGATCGCCATTCACTTAGGAGTGGCCAGAAACGATTCTTTTACATATGACTCAAGCAGCTCACGACTTCCGTTCTTTGACCAAGTATCCTCTGGGTAGCCTAAGAACATCCGTTTGAAGGCGAGCTAAAGTGAGAAGGCGAAATATTCCCTACTTAGGGTTGTGCGCTGGGTTTGGGGCCGCCCCGTAAAAAACACACCTCCAATGAAAGGAAACAACAAGCCTTGGATAAGTGACCCCCTTTTGATGACGACTCATAGCAACGAATTAAGACTATCATTTGAGGCATGCCCCTGGAATGTCCGGTCCCTTAATTGAGAAGGTGCCGCTGCCAGCTGGTTGATGTCCTCGTAAAATAAAGGCTGACATCACCGCCGTCCAAGAAATGCGGCCGACGGAAGAGAAGGACGATGCGACCAAAGATGCTTTTATGAGTGCTTGGAGCGCACTTATGAGAGATGCCCCAGCCACGATGTCAAAATCGTGCTTGGCGACTTTAACGCCAGGGTGGGCAAAGAAGTATCTTTGGCACTACGGTCGGTAAATTCAGCCTCCACGAGGAAACATCCCCAAATGGCTATATGTAGTACTAGATTCCAGCATAAGAAGATTCATCAAGCTACCTGGCAGTTCTGGATCGAAAAACCACCAACCAGATCGATCATGTTGTGATAGATGGAAGACACGTCTCCAGTGTTCTAGACGTGCGTACGCTCCGAGGTCCTAACATCGACTCGGACCACTATATATTGTTGCAGCCAAGATTCGCACCCGCCTCTGTGCTGCAAAAAACGCACATCAACAAACATAAGGAAGGTTCGACGAGGTTCGAGAAGCTGCAATCACAACAGACAGCAGAACGATTTTCTACTCGGCTTGCACTCCTGCTCTCTGAGAGCACTCGTCAACAACTCGGTATAAGGGAACTGTGGGACGGCATTTCTAACTCCTTACGTACAGCTGCAACCGAAACCATTAGTTTTCGGAAAGTGCAAAAGAACAGCTGGTACGACGAGGAGTGCCGTGACGCAGCGGAGAGAAAACCGGCTGCCTACCTCGCAACGTTACGATCGACCACAACACGTGCGGGATGGGATAGATACCAAGAGTTGAAGAGGGAAGCGAGACGCATTTGTAGACAGAAAAAGAAAGAGGCCGAAATGCGTGAGTACGAAGAGCTTGATAAGCTGGCCGACAGGGGTAATGCTCGAAAATTCTACGAAAAGATGCGGCGACTTACAGAAGGTTTCAAGACCCGAGCATACTCTTGTAGAACCCCCGAAGGTGATCTAGTCACCGATGCCCAAAGCATACTTAAATTATGGAGGGAACACTTCTCCAGCCTGCTAAATGGCAGTGAACGTACAACGCCAGGAGAAGGCGAACCCGATTCCCCAATCGATGACGATGGAGCAGACGTTCCATTGCCCGACCATGAAGAGGTTCGAATAGCAATTGCCCGCCTGAAGAACAACAAAGCGGCAGGGGCCGACGGATTGCCGGCCGAGCTTTTCAAACACGGGGCGAAGAACTAATAAAGAGCTTGCATCAGCTTCTTTGCAAAATATGGTCGGACGAAAGCATGCCCAACGATTGGAATTTAAGTGTGCTATGCCCAATCCTTAAAAAAGGAGACCCCACAATCTGCGCCAACTACCGTGGGATAAGCCTCCTCAACATCGCGTACAAGGTTCTATCAAGCGTATTGTGTGAAAGATTAAAGCCCACCGTCAACAAACTGATTGGACCTTATCAGTGTGGCTTTAGACCTGGCAAATCAACAACCGACCAGATATTCACTATGCGCCAAATCTTGGAAAAGACCCGTGAAAGGAGAATCGACACACGCCACCTCTTTTCGATTTCAAAGCTGCTTTCGACAGCACGAAAAGGACCTGCCTTTATGCCGCGATGTCTGAATTTGGTATCCCCGCGAAACTAATACGGCTGTGTAAACTGACGTTGAGCAGCACCAAAAGCTCCGTCAGGATCGGGAAGGACCTCTCTGAGCCGTTCGATACCAAACGAGGTTTCAGACAAGGCGACTCCCTATCGTGCGACTTCTTCAATCTGCTGCTGGAGAAAATTATTCGAGCTGCAGAACTTAATCGAGCAGGTACAATCTTTTATAAGAGTGTACAGCTGGCGTATGCCATGATATTGATATCATCGGCCTCAACACCCGCGCCGTTAGTTCTGCTTTCTCCAGACTGAACAAGGAAGCAACGCAAATGGGTCTGGCAGTGAACGAGGGCAAGACGAAATATCTCCTGCCATCAAACAAACAGTCGTCGCACTCGCGACTTGGCTCTCACGTCACTGTTGACAGTCATAACTTTGAAGTTGTAGATAATTTCGTCTATTTAGGAACCAGCATTAACACCACCAACAATGTCAGCCTGGAAATCCAACGCAGGATTACTCTTGCCAACAGGTGCTACTTCGGACTGAGTAGGCAATTGAAAAGTAAAGTCCTCTCTCGACGAACAAAAGCCAAACTCTATAAGTCGCTCATAATTCCCGTCCTTTTATATGGTGCAGAGGCTTGGACGATGACAACAACCGATGAGTCGACGTTACGAGTTTTCGAGAGAAAGGTTCTGCGAAAGATTTATGGTCCTTTGCGCATTGGCCACGGCGAATATCGCATTCGATGGAACGATGAGCTGTACGAGATATACGACGACATTGACAATAGTTCAGCGAATTAAAAGACAGCGGCTACGCTGGCTAGGTCATGTTGTCCGGATGGACGAAAACACTCCAGCTCTGAAAGTATTCGACGCAGTACCCGCCGCGGGAAGCAGAGGAAGAGGAAGACCTCCACTCCGTTGGAAGGACCAAGTGGAGAAGGACCTGGCTTCGCTTGGAATATCCAATTGGCCCCAAACGTAGCGAAGAGAAGAAACGACTGGCGCGCTGTTGTTGACTGGCTATAATCGCGTAAGCGGTGTTAAAGAAGAAGAAGTAATGTTTTTAATTTCTTTTGATTGTTAATTTCTTTGTAAATCTTTAAATAAAATACACCTTACCGAGAAAGCATGAACAAAAGGGAATAAATTAAACCCACTTAGCAATATATGTATGAAGTGAACGCGAAAAGGTGTTCAATGCTAAAATACTGTGGATGGCGAAGTCGGTGTTGGACCGGCCAGGGTTATTTTTTTAAAGAGCGTGGCCGAAGGCCGCCAACCCAGAAAGGAGTACTACACGAAAGTACTTCGGTCACCCCGGATCCCTTTGTATCATTAATAGATGCAATTAAATATGCATATACATACATTGCACTGAAACATTTTGGTTTTCTTTATTTTGATTTCTTGTCCATATAAAAATGAGCAAAAACACTGATTTTTGGTCATTTTCAAAGGGCTCCCTACAGGTCTATAGGGGCTCTAGGGGGTCGAGAGGGGGGTTTATTAAAATGTTCGATCCTTCCTCTTTCCAATAAGGGGCGTAAGGGGAGTAGCCCGCCCCCTGTTTTTCTTAATAAACGATACTTAACTGCCGCGATACTAAACATTCCCCTCCGAAATGTCAGAATTTTGACCAAATCAGTTGATTGGTAATTTTTTGACAAATTATAGTTCTTGACCTCCTCTGCAGTTTTATTATTTAACTAGGAAGTAAAAATGTTTTTAGAAAAAAATATTTAATAATCTTAGTATCAATAAAAAAAACTACAGTTTGGTTACATTTTTTGAAGACCGGCAAAACCGGTGGCATCTCGTCTTTGTTTTATCTGTAACAGCTGACTTTTGTTATTGTAAATAAGATTAACCTCTAAATGAAAATAAAGTTTGGCAAAAGTGGTTATAATAAGGCTAGACAGTAAAATTAGTTTTTCAGTGTACAAGATGCTTTTAGGAAAATTTTTAGCACACAGCACTGTACAAAAAATTAAGTATTTGCTACCGAATAAGACACTATACACACATAAGCGACTGCTTTCGTTAACCAAAACATTAGCCGCTAAAGATTCCCTAAATATATCAAGTGAAAAAACGCAAAAATACTTGGAAAGTTTGCGAGTTGAATTCTATAACTTGCGAACTAATCCCACACCGCACACATTACCTCGTCTAAACCAATTAGATGGAGTTGTATCTGCTCTAGAGCAATATCGCTTATTAAAATCTAAACTTGCGAGCAAAGAAGATATAGAAAATGAAAAGGATGTGGAAATGCGACAACTTCTTGAAGAAGAAAATGAAGTAGGTGTAAAAATAAGCAAATACATATATTAATTTTAATGAGTATCTTTCAAATTTTTCAGGTATACGGAGATATTTTACGCCAAACGGAAGAAACATTGCTTGATAAGATGCTTATGTTAACCGAAGAACAAACATATAACTCATTAATATTTGAAGTTAATGCCGGAGCCGGTGGCCAAGAAGCAATGCTGTTTGCGCGTGAGCTTTTTGACATGTATACAAACTTTTTTGAATATAATGGATGGTCGTATGAAATTATCGACAATGAGGAGACAGGTATCGGTGGCTTACGACATGGTAATGTTATTGTACAGAATAGAGAAGCGTTTAACCAAATGCAATATGAAGGTGGAGTACATAGGGTACAACGGGTGCCTGCAACTGAAAAATCAGGTCGAATTCACACGAGTACAGCTTCTGTGACAGTAATTCCACGTCCAGACAATGTAAATATTAATATATCTGAGAAAGATTTAAAAATTGAGACTAAAAGAGCGAGTGGCGCTGGAGGTCAGCACGTCAACACTACAGATTCGGCAGTAAGAGTAGTCCACTTACCAACAGGTTTAGCAGTTGAATGCCAAACTGAACGTTCGCAAATAAAAAATCGTGAACGTGCTATACAACGTTTACAAGCGAAGCTGGTACAGCAAGAATTGGAAAGTAAAGAAGCAGACGAAAAACGCACTCGCAAAGCACAGCAGGGAAATTTAAACCGTAATGAGAAAATACGTACCTACAACTTCGTTCAGGATCGTATTACAGATCATCGTATACCCAATGGCACAGTGCATAATTTAGAAGAATTCTTTGAAGGCGGTGAAGGCTTGGAGAGACTTATAAAACGTGTCGCTGTAGAATATAGACATGCAAAACTAGTAGACTTAATTAATAAATATGAAGTCTTAGTTGCTGAAACGGAAAAAGGCGCGAAGAAAAATGTGAACGAATAAATTTATAATCAAAATATTTTTAATTTGATAAACTAATTTTTACTTTTATCCATTACATTTAAATTTGGTTGAAAGTTATTTAGCAATATTACTCCAGTCTCCGGCAGAACCCATTTGCATCAAATGTTTTCGTACTTCTTTTTCCATTATCGCTTGTATTTCACGGCAACCGTTCAACGCCTGCTCCATGACAGCTGGTAAGTTATCAAGATGGAATCTTTGTGACATTTCCATGAATGCGATCTTATTAGATGTTGGTAAAGATGCGACTGTTAATGTGGGTCCTCCTGACATCTCTTCCACGTGCGAAACATCCGTAAGGGGTATGTTGTTTTTACTCAATGACGCGGTACATGCCACAACATATTCCTTAAGACAAATACCAGCATCGACAAGCGCAAGGGTAGCGGCATTTAGAGCAACGGCATAATTAGCACCATCTGCTTGTAACACTTCCACGTATACATCAATTTGTGAACGTGGGTATAACTCAGTCTTTATGGCAGCCCTCAATGCTTGTCGTAGGTAAAGTGTAATTTCTTGTGATTTACGATCCCCACGTGGTCTGTTCTTACGTTCCGCCGTAGAAAATGTCGCCATACTATATTGACAATTTATAACCACTTCGTTAAGATCTAGTTTGTTACTTTGCGCTTGATGAGGGCCATAAACTGCGGCAAGCACTTTTGTGTTGCCTTGTTCCAAATAGGCGCTACCGTCAGGTTGTTCAAATACACCGAGCTTACATTTGATACAACGGAGTTCATGAGGACGTCGACCATCAAGACGTAGACCCTGCTCGCTAAGTAATTCAAAATTAGACATTTCTTTCAAGAAAATTGAAACTTAATTCGTTAAAACAGGAGAATTGTTTTGTATTGGAATTGCACGAGATTTTTGTTGCAGTGTCAATTTTGTTTTGTTTTGTCGGATTTGACAAATGTCAGCACAGGGTTGTAATAAAGAAACTGAAAATGTTTATAAAACGTTCAAAATATTTTTTATATTTAAATTTTGAGTTTAATAAATAATATTCAAAATACATACATTTTTTTTGCTTTTTAAGTATTTAAAATGTGCTTAAATCATTAGTGTTTTAAATATTCGTTAATGATTGCATAAATGAGGACTTTTTGATCTCCGTAAAACAAAGAAACTTGGTATCACTTGTGTTTTGTGTCAAAAGTGAAGTCATGTAAAAAATGCAATGGGCGTTTAACAGTGAATAAAACGAATTATTTTCAATAAACATAAAGAAAATCAACACATTTATATTAAAACTTATCGAAGAAGTTTAGTGAATATTTGAAAAAAGTTGGTACGTTACAAACGGTTAAAAAATAAAAGTATGTTGTTTTCTCTTAACCGTGAAGGAATTTCTCTACGCAATATAATCGCTGTTTTGACTATATGTATGCGAGTATAATAAAAACCACCCACCACCCATCACCAATATTTTCTTTTTACGAGCCTGCGAACGTTACAAAATTGTAATTCACAACACTAAATTTGAGACCGACTATAGTGCCAGTGGCCAACAGCGCCAATTAAAGTTAATTAAATGTAATTGTAATGTTGATTATTAGAGGAAGGGAGTGCGACGCAACTCTAGGGTCTATATATATGTTTTAAGTTCTCTGGCTTAACAGAGTTAAGAGCGTTGCACATTTTACCCATACATATGTTTTGCTTATCCATATTATTAATATACATACGTACGTATGCATATGTAAAAAATTTATTTTTATATGTTTTGATACAAGTTGAAGAAAGGCAAATGCAATATTTTGAATTGCGTTCAACGTAAAAATGCATAAGTAATAAATTATATTTAATAATTGAAATATTTTTTTGGAATAATTACAAAGTTTTTTGTATTTACATTAGATTAAAACACTTAATCACGCCAAAACAACGGTTAAAGCCTAAGGATCACATAATAATGCCACCATTGAAGACATACTCGCCACACAACGAATTCAATGCAAATTGTCATAATGGCAATAGTACAACTGGCGAAGGTGAAAGTAATACATCGGCTGCTGCCGCAACAGCATCTTCAAACTTAAGTGATATTTGTGGTGCTGTAAGCAATGCAGGTGCACAGCAACGCGCTTCACTGCCTTGTTACAGCAATGCACAGTTTCCATTCAAAGTGCTAGCCAATTTAAATCAATTACGTGCAGAATCGCGTTTCTGTGACGTAGAAATTGTTGCTGGTGGTATTACATTCAATGCACATAGGGCTGTATTAAGCGCGGCCAGCGCCTACTTCGAGGCAATGTTCCGCCCTGAACTTGGATTGAATGAAGTAAATCAAAAGTCAGTGGTGCTGCACACCATAGATGGTGAGATCTTAAGCATTCTACTGGATTTTATATATACAGGACGATGTGAAATTACGCAGGTGAGTTAAACATAACATAAATAAATAATTAGCATTTTTTGTGTATTTGCTTTATTGAAATATTTGATATTTTTTTATATGCAGTCTAATGTTCAAGAGCTATTAGCTGCAGCTGATATGCTACAGTTGCCGGAAGTTGTTGACGGCTGCTGCGACTTTCTATGCCGCGAATTACATGCCACCAACGCATTGGGCATTCTCCGCTTTGCAGAAGCTCATAATTGTGAGACTTTAAAGAAAAGTGCATTGAACTTTGTGCACTCAAACTTTCCGGCGGTAAGTGGAACTGAGATATGTGTTAAGTTATGTGTTGTACTAAAAAAATCAAGTTCAATTTTAATAGTATAAAATATATTTAAGAAAAAATGTGTAATAATATTAAAAAACAAAGTTGACGCCTTGGTGTGTTTCCGGCCGGGTTCGAACCGGCGACCTTGTGCGTGTGAAGCACACGTGATAACCACTACACTACGGAAACTGTTGTGAGTTGCCTGACATTTAACACATTTAATATTACAGTGCCAAATGATTAAAACAAAATATTTGTTTTATTAGCCAAAATAATCCTTATTTATTACAAATACAATATACATATACCATACATATGTATGTATAAAAATGAAGATAAAAGATAATTTGAAATTACCTTTATTTTTGCACAGATAACCCTCGAAGATGAATTTTTAGACACACCACAAACTCTGCTCGCTCAGCTACTTACTTCCGAGCAATTGCGTGTCGATTCCGAATCTCAAGTTTTCCAAGCGGCCCTACGTTGGATAAAACATGATGTTACTCAACGTCGTTGCTACGTCTTCGACACGCTATCACATGTGCGTTTAGCACTTGTACCCGTCAAAGTAATCGATCAAGCATTGAAGGATTGCCGCGATATGTCCGTAAAGATTGCCTTACGTTCTATTTGTCGTGATATAGCCTCGAAGCGTGGCCAATTAGTGCCACTACGTGTCTGTCCGCGTCAACAAGCTAAAAAGAACATCTATATAATTGGTGGCTCGCGGCGTGAGTCGCAACGTGACTGGACACCATCCGATTGTATTTTTGAAACAGTCGCGAAATTCGATATCTTTCGACGTGAATGGTCGGAAACGGCACCAATGGAAATCGGACGTATTCTGCCTGGTGTGGCGGCATTGAATGGGAAAATATATGTCATAGGTGGCGAACGTGGTTCTCAAATTCTGGCTAATGGTGAAGTATATGACCCACAAACTGATGTTTGGACACCGATAGCACCAATGATTGTGCCGCGTTGTGAGTTTGGTCTCTGCACCTTTGGTGGCACACTGCTAGCGGTGGGTGGTTGGTTAGGTGACGATATAGGCGGTTCAATTGAGTGCTATGATCCCGAAAAAAATGCATGGAGCAAGTTGGGCGATTTGCCAGAACCCCGTTTTAGTATGGGCGTAGTCAGTTTTGAAGGACTTATTTATATAGTTGGCGGCTGCACAACGTCAAGTCGCCATTTGCCCGATTTAATAAGGTGCGTATACTTCGATTACTCTTCTCCTTTGTGCTTTCATTTTTAATTTTGACATATGTATGTATTACTTTTTTATTTTTTGACCTTTAGTTTCAATCCCATAACTCTCGATTGGCAACCGATGGCACGTATGCGCACTGCCCGCTGTCAAATGGGTGTAGCCGTGCTAAATCGTCATCTCTATGTAGTGGGCGGCAACAGTAGTTCACAGGATGTGCTGAGCACAGTTGAGCGTTACAGTTTCGACGATAATAAGTGGGAGAGTGTGTGCTCTATGTCTGTACCACGTGCTATACCCGCTGTAGCTGCTGCTGATGGCCTACTATATGTGGCTGGCGGCGATCAGGTTAGTTAATCCTTTTTTTTTTTTTACTTTTATTTTTTAATTAGTGTTTTAAATGTTTCAGCCGTGCGAGGATAACTTCTATCGTGCTCATATCACAATCAACGCCGTGGAAGCATATGATCCCCTGACTGACACTTGGAAGAATTGTCCCGATTTGCCTGTTGGGCGCTCGGAGGCTGGCGCTGTCGTTGTTTAACGCATATTTATGCATAGCAACGTGACACTTTTGGGCAATAACAACTGCTGCGTTTATATCGTTATGCGTTTAGTGAAAATTATGAAATGTTTTACAAAACGTATGCGATAAATTTAATATACGATAGTTAGGGTATGCATTTGTATTATATGTATTTCCTGATTTCATAATGTTATGATTTTTTAAAACATTTTATACATTCTACATATAAAATTAAAATTAAGATTTCGCATTAATAAGCCACAACTATTCATATTATTTTTAAAATATTTTTTTTTTTGTATATTATGCATTTATTAGAGTGCGTATTGGAACGCTTTGCATTATGCAGTTTGATTCTTTGAACTTCAGGGTTGCAAATTTTTTAATTCCAAAAATTTTGCATTAATATAATATTAATAAATTTTTAATTTCAATTTGTTATTATAAGTTAAATTTTCAATTGCTTATTCCTAAATTGGAATTTACCTTTTTGGATTTATTTGAAACAACAACAAAAAAGTTTATGGTTCTAATTTTTGTTTTAATAATTGAGTTTAAAAAATTTGTTTGGAATTAAAAATTAAAAATTTTGAGAAAATATTGATTTTAAAATTTGAGTAACAAATAGGAAATTGTTTCAAATTAAAAACTGGAATGAGAAAAAATATAAATTGACAAAATTCTAACTAAAAAACTATGTATTTAAAATCAGTTAAAAATCAAAGAGACAAAGAAAACTAACAAACAAACTATTTAATTAAATATAAGTTGCTGTTAATTTTGAAAAGTTAACAAAAGTGGTACGCAAACTCGAAAAAAAAAATTAAAACAGTTTTCTATTTTTATTTTATTAACTGTAAGTTTTGTTTCATCCGTAAAATTAAAAAAAAAATCTCATTTTTATGGTTAAAGTTTTTTAGTTATTTGAAGTTGTTTTTTTTTCTTCCGGTGTTTAGTATAAAAATTTCTATATTTTTGGATCCGGTATCTGGAATTGAACCTTAAAATTATTTTTATTTAGATTTTCGGAATTACGAAATAAATAATATCTAATTGAAATGTTAACTGATATATTATTGCAGAATTTGCAACCCTGAAAATTAAAAAACAAACGGCAACTATATATGCGCAAATTGTTTTGAAAGTGCCTAACATTGGTACGAAAACTTCAATACATAAATAAATGATACCAAAGCGATCAAGATATTATTTAATTTTTTTTTTTGAACTTTTGAGCGCCAAGACTTTTGAAAAGTTCTTTCAATTATGTATTTACTCAAACCTTGCATCATTTTCTAAAATGGAGTAAACAAATAGGCTTCCAATTGTAATTGTTAACAAAACCTAAATGAGATAAATAAATACAGACATACATATGTCAAATTTAGCAAGTAAAATCGAAATTCACCGTATCTACAAAAAAAAAAAAAAATATTTAAAAAGACTACAAAGCTAATTTAAAACGCTATAATATTAAAAATTATAAAATTACATATAACGGTGTCTTTTTCATAACAAAACACAACAAATGTATGTATGTAGAAATCCTGTAGTGCGTATTTAAAATACCGTTAGCACTGTCTATAATAACTGCAAACATAAAATTATCTGTGAATATGTTGTAACTAACAATTGTAACTAATTGTATTAAAAAAGCTTTTATTATTCTAAAAAGGCGGTTATGTGACACGTCTCATTTATGGTTAAACTAATGTGTCTTTTTTTGTAATAAAAGCAGCAATTTATTTATGAGCATCATTTTTGCTTTCAGTACCCTTAAAACTGAGGAAAAATCAAATAATATATGTATATACATATATATATACATATAAAAAGTAAACTTCAAATGTTAACGCATTGCTAAAAAAACAAAAAACCAAAACAAAAAAAAAAAAAAAACATTTTTATTTGAAGCAGATATACATACATATGTAACAGTACTATTGATGTTGTCACTTTACGAACTATAAAACTGCGCTGCTAGTTGAATATATGAGATAATCGCAAAATTATTATGTAATTGTTATTTTTAAGTTTGTGTGAAATCGATCTGATCGTTCTAAAATAAAAAAAAATAAAAAAAAAACATAAAACAAGTACGGAAGAGCTAAGTTCGGGTATAACCGACTATTACACACTCTTGCAACATGTAAGGATATAAACCAGGAAAGTTTCTTTAGGTTCATTAAACCTAACCTAAAAAATCTAACTAGATTTGTCCGATTTCATTAATTTTTACACCGTCGGTGAGGTGAATTTGGTTGTTCTAGCTTAACCGTTAGATAAACAAAACTGTTATACCCTGTAGCAACATGTTGCAAGAGTATTAAAAATCAAACTCTTGCAAAGCTAACAAATAAAATTATGCCACATAAAATGTTGTATCAAATGACTAAATAGAGTACAGACATAAGTATTAACATTATCACTAGCTATAAGAAAGAGCAAATAAAAAATAATATAAATATGTACAAAAGCTGTGTGTACTTCTTAATAAAAACTTAGAATATCCTGCGCAAATATCGCCATCTAACAATTTGTTTGCAGATTGTACCTTTATCTCATACAATAATCCATGCCAAATTTTGTGCCGATGCCTAGTCAAACAAAAACAGTTTTCCATACAAAGACTTGAGTTTGATCGGTGAGTTTGTATGTCGGTTGTATGCTATGTATATGCTGTGTGATTAAAGGAGATGGGAAAAATTTCAGATTGGTATCTCAAAAACTGTGGGACTAGTTTGAATATTTACAGATAGACAAACAGAAATAATAATCATATGTACAGCATACAAAAAATTATTTTACTAAAAAACTCATCGAAAACTATCTTTTTTCAATAGAAATATAAAATAAAAGAAAATAATTAAAAAAAAACAACAATTAACCAGTATGTTTCCGGCCGGGTTCGAACCGGCGACCTTGTGCGTGTGAAGCACACGTGATAACCACTACACTACGGAAACGGTTACTCCCTTAACCTCAAACTGCACACTTCAGTCTTATTTCTCATAAGGACACACCGCTTAAATAACTACAAAAATTTGCATTTGTGTTAGCATGTTGTAAACTAACACAGAATGCCTCTGAGCAATAAAAATTTATACTTGATGTTGTTGGTTTTTAGCAGCAGAAAAACATTCCAGAAATAATTTCAAAAAATATGATGAAAATGGAGCAGTAGTCTTCATTTGATCTGGATCTTAATCTTCTGTGTATTAAAAAATTGCTAAGAAATCTCAGAAATGAAAAATAAATACTTGCATTTTTGTATGAATTATATGTATTTGAACTTGGCACCTTCAGTTAATGCAAAATTATAATTTAAACCGGGAATCATAGCTTATACAATATATTTTTAAAAACCTTACAAAGATACATGAAATTCTTAACATTCTACAGCTTCAACCATCCAATTCTTTTAGGAAAATATTAAAAGCGTTACGCATATGCTCACTGCCAAATTGTGGGTTAGATTTAAGTGTCTCGCGCAGCGCGTAACGACAACTTTTTAAGTCGTAGGGGCTCGTGAACTTTTCTTCGCTACGCAGCAAACCCAGCTGAATCAGCATGTAATTCAAAACGCGACGCTCTTGTTTCGTCTCCACAGCATAGTCGACTGTCTCTTTATATAGCGCTTTTGCCAAATCCAATGCCGCCGGCGATGATTCAGAAAGGTGTGCACATTTCAATGTCGTAAAAATGAGCAATAGCAGACGATTATCGTCAGTGAATTGCTAACGATATTAATAAATAAAATATTAAATACAAATTATAAAAATAATATTATAAATTACCTCAATAATGCTTTTGAAGGCCTTCAATTTATCTGTCTCCTGCAGTGACTCGAATGCTTGTATGGTGCAAGGTTTCTGACTCAGACAAAATGATTCAACGGTAACTGGCTTTGTTGGTGTCGCTTGCTCAACAAATTGAACATTTTTAGCAGACATAAAAGTATCATTTGCACCAAACATCTGTTAATCATATAAGGAAACGAATCAATTAAAAAAAAGACACTTTGCAATATGATATTTGAAAATGTTTACATTTGTTGTAAAAGCGGGAGATGTTATGTACGCTTCATCGCCCTCTTCGTCGGCATCTTCATCTTGGTATTCCTCATCTTCATCAACTTCCTCAGTAGTATCCTACACAATTTTTAAAAAATATTTATTACATTTATTTATTTACTTTAGGTTGTACGTACATCTTCTTCATCATCATCATCCTCTTCATCGTCGTCATCTCCGTCCTCATCTTCATCATCGTCGCACTCAGATTGATCTTCTTCAAGGCTCTCTAATGCATTTGGATTCGCGAATGTCTCTATAATCTCCTTAACACGTTCGCGTCCTTCATAACCAAACTAAAAAAAATTTTAATGCCATAAGTGAAAAAATTTGTCAGCACAAATTAGCAGCACTTACTTGATTCCCATCTAAGTTAAGCCTCTTTAAATTTGTCTTATTTTGTAAAGCTTCAGCCAAAACAACACCGCCGTCTGCGCCGATTTCATTGAACCCCAAATCCACCACCTCGAGTTGATTATGGTTTTCGCTTAATGCTTCAGCGAAATGATAGGCGCCATGAGTTTTGAGCAGACAATCACCAAAATTAATATCTTGTAACCTAAGTTTGGGAGATACAATAATTTAAACTAATAAGTTAGTATAATTTTGCTAACTTACATTGGGGTGTATGCAAATGCTTCTGCTAGAGATGCTGCACCTTTCTCAGTTACTGTGTTGTCATTCAAATTCAGAATGCGCAAATTAGGGTTCTCTTTGAAGCCGCTCGCTAATGCAGCAATGCCTACATGATATATAGAATTTTGTGGCATTGCTATTTCTTCCAAAGTTTTAAGTGTAGAAAATATTTTTGCTATAGCTTTAGCACCATCGTTTTCCAAACGATTGCGACCGGCAATAAAAACTTTCAGCTTAAGTGGTGTTCCGGCGGCAACACTGCTTTTATGGCAATCTAATATAGCTTTTGAAAGCATTTGGCCACCGCCAATGCCCAAACCGCAATTATTCAAACGCAATGTTTGCAATGAGTAAACTACAGGCGAACGCAAGAGATCTTCTAGTCCAACCATACCATTTGGACCCAGAGCATTATCACTCAAATCTAATACTGTAAGTTTGGCACCGGCTACCATTAAACCATTTCCCAAATGCTTTAGTGACAATGGTGTCTCGGTTTTGAGTCTTCTTGAGAACATATTATACCACAGTGCTTTATGAAATTCGGGGTGCTTCTCAAGGCCTTTTGCAATAGCAGCCGCCGCATCAATGCCCAAGGTGTTACCTCCCAACTTTAGGTAGTGGACAACTTTTGTTGTTTCCAAAGCCTTAACAATATCAGCGACTATGTAAATATGTAATTTTTATAGTTTAGCAAATTATTTTTATTAAACAATTGTCGTTAAGCGCATTCCACTCCTCTTACCATCCTCTGCTGTATCCCACGTTAGTTGTTTATCCTCAAACGAGAGCCCCTCTTCCTGTACATCATGCAACTCTTGCGCAATTGTTCCGAAATTAAAATTAGACATTATTGATAACGTAAAATTATATTACTGCAAAAATAATTAAATCATACACTTGCGAATCTTTACAATGCTTGCAAATTTCAAATATTTTTGTTGCTACGCTTGTTTTGTAGGTTATTCAGAAAAAAGCCGCTTTTTCGCCGCTTTGCAGCTGTCAAGTAGCAACAGGGTGACACTTAAAACAAAATATTGCTTGCAAGTTTTTGGGGTGGTTTTATAGGGTAGCCAGTCTTTTTTGTGACATAAAAAATATAATAGAGGAATTTTAAAAAATAATTTAGTACGTTATGGAATGCCCTTTTATAGGTTAGCTGTTAAGTAGCAGTAGTATCTAAAAGATGGTGTTGATAGAATAATAAAACTTGACATAGAAGTTGAAATACATGCAAACACTTAAAATATTCATTCATTGAACAAAACAGTAATGCCAAACTTAACATTAGTTATTACAGTTTTAACAGACACAACATAACATTTCATTAACTGTTGCTGTTTACATGTAATTTAAGTAATCTAAGGTTTGCAGAAGTCCAATTCCCGCTTATAAAAAGCATGACTTTTGAAGCAATTTGCACTTCGAGCTATTTTTTATTTTATGAAAATGGTTTTTAAAAAATATTATAAAACACACGAGACCATCTAAACAATGTGCTGAACTGGCATTCCGTGTTTCTTGTTCTACAAATAAATGTAGGAGCAACGAATTCTTTCCTTGAAGCATTAAAACCATTATGGATAATAACTGCTGAATCACAAAATACCTGTTCAAACTTACACATACCTATGTTGATCACTTATCAGATATTAAGTAATTTATAAAATTAACATATTTTTTTTTGTTATATTTATTAAAATTTATTTTATTTATAGTATATTGAATGATAATGTTTTAAGTATAACCTTATTCGGTACATACTTAATAATATATTTCATGTTCCATCTTAAAATCCGTCTCTATGTTCATACATTTATCAGTTATCATAAATAAATCAAAGTACTTCTTCCATATTAAAATTGTGCACATAGTTTTTGTGCGCTAAAAATACATATAGTAATATACAAATTAGCAAGAGATAACGAAAATAAGAAATTTGTAAAAATAACGCTTCTTTCGCACAATTATTTCAATTTTAAAACAACACTTTTAGACAGATTTTGCGATATTTATTATGCAATCATCTTAATATACCGTTTATTTTGTATACTAACACTAAACTTTCACTCAAAAGAAACGTGGAGAGAACTTGCAAGTTGAACCATTTATATTTACAAATTTTAAACTACTTTCAAAATACTTAAAACATAAAAAGGAAATTGGACATCCAGACGACACGTTGTTATTATTCTATCCGCACACAGCATTGAAATATCTTAATAATGAACAAAATTTGTTTAAATAGATAACAGTCGTCGACTGCAATTATTATTGTAATAGGTTGACATTTAATTACGAACAAATAGTAACCAATATGAATTGTTAAAATCATTAAAAAAAAACCTGGTATGTTGGCTGATTCACTATACCGAAGTTTGTGATGAACAATGGTTAATGGACTAAAATTAAAAATACAATACTAAAAAAAAAAAAATCAGCAATGATTTGAATTGTGACGAAATGTGATATCTATAAACAAGTACTGCGATTTCCGACTTCCGTTAGATCATAAGCTGATGGAATGAATGTGCACGTTTGAGGGTGTACGGTGGGAAAAGAATGTGTATAGAGGCGTTTGATTCAACATGAATGTATAGATATAAGGTGAATTATAATTGGTTATTGATAACCTTGTTGCTTCTCCAATTTCTTAGTGCTATAACTCTTCTGATCTCACATTTTATATTATATGCAGACTCTTTTGCACATTAAGTCTAATTTTTTTTATAATTCATTGGATTGGAAATGCTTAACATTCAAAATCTGAATCATCATCGTCGCTCTCGGATGCAACACGTTTCTTCTTCTTTTTCTGAAAAAACAAATAAATAAATATATAAATAAAAAATAAATTAAATTTACATTAGCGTTAAAATATTAATAGCAAATGCTGCTCACCTTTTTGTCACTATCACTATCACTTGCCATTGCCTTCTTTCGTGGACGTTTCGCTGCAGGCTTCTTCTTTACCGGTGAGGCATCTGATTCGCTCGCTATAAAAGCATTGCTACCATTGGGTTGATCGGCTTCACTGCCATGTTCGTCATCAGATATATGTGCCACCTGGTACGACTCTTCTTTGACACCTTCATTATCTCGGAACTCGAGCTCGCCATCGCTACTCTTTTCGGCTTCGCTATCCAATAAGCCAGAATAATTAATTTTCTTGGCAGTTGCTCTGCGACCTGGTCGATCTGCGCGTGGCGCAACATCGACATGCATTTCAATATCACTACCAGATCCTAAATCATCTTCATCGGAAGAATTCTGTTTCTTTTTACGCTGTTGAATAAAAAAAAAACATGTTTAGTTCACATGGTATTCAATCAAGCAAAAGTTAAAAATGCTCACCCCTTTGCCGAAGTTCAACTTAGGTTGTTTCAAACCATCTTTGGGTTTACGAACGCGCTTCTTCTTTTCTCCATCGCCGCCAGCGCCCGCTTCTTTAGCTTTTGTCTTTTTCAAAGCTGCCGGTGAACCTTTCGGTCCCTTTACGCCACCTTCAACTATTGAATCAAACTCATCCACTTCTTCACCCTTACCTGCCTTAGCTGCTTTTTCGACCTTCTCCTTCTTAATCTTTGGTCTGGCAGCAAGTGCCACTGCAGTTGAAATCTTTTTCATAATCTCCTCAGTAACCTTTATACCAAAAACATATATACATCAAACAGTTTTCGTTAATTAAATACATTATTTTACATACCTTGAATTCAATTTTAATGCCATTTGGATCAGGGAAAATGTTTTCGTTGCCATCCTTAGCAGCACGCTTCTTCAATGCACCAGTTAGAGCCTTTGCCTTAGCAGTTAAGGCCTTTGCTTGTTTCTTGTTAATGCCTAGCTCTTCAAGTCGTTCGCGTTCCTCTAATTCATTAAGTTTCTTTTCAAAATCATCCAAATCATCCAACCACAAAGTTTGTACTGTCTTAGCTTTAAGTGCTGCAAGCTCGGCTAACTTTGTATCGCGTTGTTTCAACAATTCATTTTTCTTTTCCTCGGTCAACATCCACATGGACATACCCAAAAGATAATCGAATTTCTTGACATCTGTTAATTTATTGAAAGCCTTCTCCGGATCTACCGGCTTTTTCTCCTTCTTCACTGTCTGAGCTGGTTGCAGTTTCATCGGCTTGCTCTTCATCGTCTTCATCAGCCTCCTCTTCTTCTTCCATATTTATACGACGTTGCCATTCCTTTACTGGATCGGGTCTATAACCGCGTTTGATCAGTTCATCTATCATGGTCTTACGTTTCTTATTTTCAACCACTATGGTACGATCGCACTTTTCCATAATAAAGCGTGCCTGATCGGTCAAACGATCAGCCTGTGCTGTCAATTGACCGATTAAGTACTCTTTGCGTTTAACATAATACTCTAGACGTACGGGGAAATATTCTTTCATAATATCAATAGATGTAGGAAAACGACGTAAGCAATTGTTTTGATCGAAGCAATGCATTTGATTGGTAGACATCGAAGATGTTAATTTGAAAGCACGATGGAAGCCGCCATCTTCAGCTTGCAAGCGCTCGAATTCACCGGGAGTGAATGTAATAACGAAACGCACTGTGGTATCAGTATGATACTCGCGGTAATCGGCGACAACGGCCTTACCTTTTTCACCGTTTGAAAGTGCATCCAGCACACTCTCCTTGTACGTTTGTGTCCAAGTGCCCACTGGCAGTTCAGATATTTCGATTTTATTATTTTGCACAATTTGTATATTGCCAGATGAAATATAACGGCCATCAGAAACGTAGTCAATGGTGCCCTTGAAATTTTTATACCTGTAATAAAGGTAAAACAAAAACAATTCAAAAGGAGCGAAACGGGTAAACATGATTATCATATGTATGCAGGGTTGCAAAAATGCATGAACAAATATTTAATTAGTCTTTAAATTAAACTTTTTATTTTGCAATCTCGAAAATCGTAATTTAATATTATTTTAAAATGTTTGATTCCAAATGCAAATGCAAAATTTGAATACCAATTTTATAATTAAATATTGAAAGTAATGAATTTAAATGTATTATTTTGAAATCTCGAAAATCTTAATTGAAAATAATTTTCAAATTTCTAGTAGTAAATACTACAATAAAAAATTTAATCCCAAATACCGGATTGACAATAAAAATAAGTTAGTCTAATGTTTATACTTAAAAATTAAAAATTAAAAAAAAAATAATTAAATAATAATAATAATTTACATTTTTTAGCTTCCTTAGAATTAAAAATTGAATATTAATTTTTAAACTCAATTTTTTTAATCGCTATACTGTATATAACAACAATATGCAAAGTAACTTACCAGGGATGCATTGGCAAAGGTTCCTCATTAGCCAGCATTCTACGTATATTCTGTATAATATCACGTGGGTTGTGATTGTAAATCTTTGTGGACCAACCTGTGCCAATACCATCAGCACCATTCACCAAAACCATTGGTATAATTGGTATATACCATTGTGGTTCAATCTTTTGACCATCATCAACTTCGTACGTTAACAATGGATCGTCAGCTGGGTGGAATATGAGTCGCGTCAAGGGTGACATTAAGGTGAAAATATAACGAGCGCTCGCACAATCTTTACCACCCTGCAGACGTGTACCGAATTGACCACGGGGCTCCAATAAATTAATATTATTTGATCCAACGTAATTTTGCGCCAAATTCACTATGGTAGCCTGTAGTGACATCTCACCGTGATGGTAGGCGGACATTTCAGCCACCGAACCAGACAATTGCGCAACTTTCACCTCACGTTTGTCGTTACGTTTGAAACAGGTGAACATAACTTTACGTTGGCCCGGCTTAAAACCATCTACCAGACATGGTATGGAACGGACGTTGTCAGCATTGGAGAACAACACCAACTCAAGATTAACAAAGTCCGAATATGTTATGTGTTTGGTGCCTTTGGTGTATAGATAACGTTCGGGTAGACCAAGTACTTTTCGGCGTTTCACCTCGTCCATGTGCGACGTTAGCCATTCTTTACGTGCATCGACGTGCTTTTTGGAGAAAGCCATAACAATGGCGTCATCATCCACACTGCCGTCATACTTGAAAGTTATGCGATGACGTTCCATGTCTTGGAAATATTCTTTAGCCTCCTTAGATGTGGAGGTACCCAAACCTATGAGCAAAATTATAAAAATGTTGGTTTTAATAAAAACATTACATTTTATAAAGTTAATATCATGGATTATCATATTCGTAAATTTGAATTTGTTGAAAACAAAAAATACCTTTGTAGTATTTGATATTATATGTATTATTGTTGGGCGTATCATTCTTCCACTCTTCGAACTCGGGTAATGAGTAGAAGGAAAGCACTTCATTTTTCTTCGATGCCTTAACAATTGGCGTAATGAATTCTTCGAGGAAAGGTAGTCGTAATAGTTCGGGCCAGTTTGTATGTATGAAATTAATCAGTAGTCCTTTTATATGTGAACCGTCCTGATCCTGATCAGTCATAATCATGACCTTGCCATAACGTAAAGTTTTCAAATCCTCCATTGTGGTGTATTTCTTCTTGTACTGCAAACCAATAATCTTTACCAGATTATTGATTTCCGCATTTTCAGCCAGCTGTTTAAAAGAAGCCTCACGTACATTTAAAAGTTTACCACGTAGTGGAAATACACCATACAAGTCACGTCCAATTACACCAAGACCGGATACAGCCAACGATTTGGCCGAATCTCCCTCCGTTAGGATAAGCGTACATAAGTACGAATTTGATTTTCCAGCCTCGTTTGCGTCTTCGAGTTTGGGTAAATTCTTTATTTTAGAGGACTTTTTACCACCTTTCTTGTCAATTTCACTCTGTGCTTTAAATTTAGCCCATGATAATACGGCCTCCACAATTCCGGACTTGGAAACATTCGCAATGAATTTTTCTGAGAGTGTACATTTTGATCCAAAACTTTTGGATTGCAATGTCATGTTTTCTTTTGTTTGCGAATCGAACGTCGGATTTTCGATAAGACAATTGACGAATACCCACATATGGTTGCGTACTTGGAAGGGTTTTATGTTAATACCGCCTAAAATAAAAGATTAAAATTAAAGAATATTATAATATAAAAAAATATTTTCTAAAAACCTTTATTCTTCTTCTTAACAACTTCGATCAATTGTTTAATTATCATGTCCACTACATAGTCCACGTGACGTCCACCTTTTGTGGTTGCAATCGAATTCACGAAAGACACCTGTTGGAAATTATTTTCTGAGGGACAGCAAGCTACCTCCCAACGTTCACCAGCTTGTTCGTAAACAATTTTAATTGTTTGTCCGGAGTCATCATTATTCTTTACATATAAATCAATGTAATCTTTGAAATTCTTTACCGGCAACTTTTTGCCATTTAAAAATACAACTACACCCTTCGTCGCAGCGGCAATATCATAAGCACGACGACACATTAGTGCAACGATATCTTCGTCGAGACGATCCATTTTAAACTTGGACAAATCAGGACTGAAAGTAATTTTTGTAAAATCGGAGCCCGCAAACTCTTTGATCTAAACAAAAAAATATAAATATATATTACATTAATATTTATTTAAATAGTCAGCATAGCAAAGTTATAAAATTCTATACCAACCTTTGGCGGAGTAGTTTTTGACATGTTGTTAGCCCAAATTTGTTTGAAACTTTTCTTGTATTCCTTAGTAGCGGTTTCAACCATGAAACTGGTTGAAAAAATGTTGCACAACTTTGCGCCATAACCATTACGACCACCAGTCACTTTTTTCTCATCATCATTGTAATTTGACGAAGTTAAGAGATGACCGAAAATCATTTCCGGCACATACATTTTATGTTCCTTATGAATGGTAACTGGAATTCCTTGCCCATTATTCCAAATCGAAATAGAATTTTTTTCCGCATCAATATCGATTTTTATTGTACTCATAGTTTTGTCGCGTTGTTTATTATCGGCGGCATTTACAAGAATTTCATCGAAGATCTTGTACAAACCAGGAACATAGGTGACTGATCGCTGTATCATTCGATTTTTTTCCTCATTATATACCCACATGGTTTCGCTAACGTGCTCCACCGAACCGATATAAGTGTCCGGACGCAATAGAATATGTTCTAATTGAGATTTCTTTTGGTACATTTTTTCGATGGAGGTACCACTCCCAGCCACACTACCACTGCCGTTCTCCATTGCTGTATAATTGGATAGCTATGAATATAAAAAAAGTAAATTATTTTAGAAGTTTCAAAGGCTCAAGTAATTGATTTGAACTATTATGTACTGTAAATGTATATAGTAAACCAATTTGTAAAAATTAGTGATATAATTTGCCTCTAGCAGAAGCTGTACTGAAATTTTAAATTTGGCGCCTTGTATGATAGATGCTATACATACATAAATGTAGGTATGCATAACATTACCATAGCAAGAATATATTATGGCAAATAAAATATCTTTATATCTTGTAGATTTCGAGAAATACAAAAAAATATTAATATTCTAAAGTAAATTTAATATTGAGCACACTAGGTAGATTAAAAAAATATGAAAGCAGATGTTTTGAAACTTGCATTTGAGTATGTACATCTTTTTAACGCACCCTGTATAGCAATTTCAAATTTGTATGCCAAGAGAGTAGGCGTCGGTATAACATTCGTTATTTCGTCTAAAACTTAAAACAAAAGCATAGACGTAAAAATTTTAATATTTTCTGTGTCTTGCTACAATAAACAATATTAAAAACTGAAACTATTGCTTTTCTCATGTACAATCGCATTTGTTTCTTTCTCTTTGCCTTCCGTTTACTTTTTCGCTCGCTCAACCAAAGCCGCTCGCTCTGCCACCGCTGCCACATGAGTGCGCCATTTTTAATTTGCAAAGCGAATTGCAGCGAATGCCGCTTCGCGAATATACAACAAATTTTTATGTCCTCCAACTCTACTCACAACTTATACACTTTTTCAAAGCTATTATTAATGTTTTTACACTTAATACTTCTGTAATCTTACCTTGTATATATAACCAAGATTTTATTTTCTTAATTATGCACAATTTCGTATGAATTGTAATGTAATCGGTCTCACTACCGTAAGTTTCAAAGCCGGCAAACTGAAATGCTCACGTTGTGCAATTGACTCCACAAATTCAAATGATTTTATTCAAATTGACATTAAAGTATATGGGTTATGAAAAGCAGTAAAAAATTTATTTCAATTTTACAACTGACTTCACGCACTGCGACTGCAACCGCGACCGAAACACCGAAACACGTCGTTGCTTTCCGCCGTTGAAAACTGAATTATTTTCGCTTGACGCGAACCACAGCGAAATGCCAATGCCGATGCGAATAGTAACAATGATGCCCATCCATGGTTGCATTGCTGTTAATTTATTTAACTTTATATGAACAAGGGTATTCTTTATGCGGTCATATAGCACTAAGATCACAGGTAATATATATCTTTTGTTTGATGCACTTGTTTATAATTCACTTTGAGATGCTAATTTTATTTAAAAATAAGATACAGAAACTTCTTTAAAAAAATTGTTATTTTCTCAATAGATTCTATGCATCTTTAAATACCATTTAATGTTGTGTGCTGCCAACTCTTTTTTTTATTGGAAAATGTGTCTGTTAATTCAAACTTTCAATTTATTTGTAAGTTAAATTCTTCATATATCTTTTATTTCGATTTAAGTTTTTATTTAAATTATAATAAGTTTATACAAAAGAGTTACATATTTAAAAGAGTGAGCCAAATGTTAAAATATGTATTACTAATATTATGCGCTAAGAACCGTTACCACAATGCGACAAAATTCTTTCGATTTACTAGTATTTTGAGTTAAAAATTTTAACATTGAAATCTCTAAAATAAATTTTAATTATTATGTATTCTCACTGCAGAATAATGACAATATTTTGTCACTACTTGCTTACATATGCGTAAAATATTTCGTTCCTAAAAATAGCTTTTAAAAAACGTCCGTATACAAAAACAGGATTCGTATATAAATTCATTTACAAACATACATACAAACATATAGTATATCATGAAATGCAATTTTAAATGCAAATTCTTTCGATATCTTTTTGGCACACCCAGACGTGAGTCCTGAGTGAAAGTTTTATATATTATATGTACTTATTGTGTTTATGCATAAAACAAAAATAAAAAAATCAACTTTTATCAGTATCTAAATTTTCTATAACAGACTAATCGTAAATAATTTGGCAATATTTTTGACAAGAATAAAAATGAACAATTTTAACATTTCAATGTGTTGGCGATCGGTATCCTTATATTGCAGAACTAGATCTACCGACTTAGTAGTTAAATAAAATTCCAATTGCATTTCAAAAATTACGCAGTTATAAATTTACTTAGAAATGCCTTCTGTTTAAAGATCATCATCTCCAATACCTTCGAATGCCTCATTGTGGACAGACTCTTCAGCACCATTGCGAAAGAAAACTGCAGAATATGAACTCGAACTAGATATTTTTGGATTGAATTTCGTGCGAGTGCGTTGAGAGAAAAATTTAACAGGTGCAGTTGGCGATGATGAAGAAGATGAACTTGACGTGGTAGTCGCTGTTGTTGCAGTTGATGATGACATTAATTCTGTGGACAAAGATGGTGTAGAGGCGGATGACGTTAATGTCGATGGAATATGTGATACTCTTCCGTTTCGTGAAACATATGAAAGCAATTGGGATTGAGAAATATCCCTAACACGTGCGTTCAAACCGTCAACAGTATCTTTACAATTCAGCAATTCATCAACCATTGATTGTAGACAAACCGACATAAGCATAGCTTGTGAACTTGTTATGGTTATCCATCGTAAAGTCTGTTTGGACATTAAGTATTCAAAGGCAAGTTGTAAATTGGTTGGCGATTTTCCGTAATTACTTGCATTTTCATCGGTACTGTTTGAAATTGATGAATCTATGGTGCATGTGTTATGCATAGCTGTTACCCGCCAGCAACGCATTCGTGTTACACGAAATTTAGTCTCATAAATTTTGCCAGCTTTTGCAGTACGCATACTTAACTCTTTATTTCCAATGGAAATAAGTGCTGTGGTTTTTGGTTCCGGATAGTCGATAAGTGACGCACTGAATTGCAAGCACCCGTAAAGCGGTAATTGTCGTGCCATCTCTATGTACTCTGTTTGCATCCCGTGCTCTTGCAAACTAGTTAGCTTCTGTAAAACTTCGGGAGGGGTAATTATCCATTCATTATCTATGTCGCATACAATTTGTGCAAAAAGCAGTTTCAAAGCAACCTGGTCATGCAATAGTCCCAAATCGTATATGGGATTCCAATAGCTTTTGCGAATCATTACTTGGCACGATAAAGTCTTCTCTTGTGCCCATAAACGTGATAAATACGGTGATTCGAAGTCCATTAATCGTCTTAAAAGCACCAATTTGTTTTGTGTAATATCACTGTTTTGCCGTCGCACCAAATATAGACAAAAATGTTGCATAAATTGTGTGGGCAGTTGTACGCATTCACATACTTTACGCAATACCGTGCTGGCATTATCGCCAATATGACAATTGACCTGCAGGGTGAGGTCATTTGATAGCCACACCTCCAAAACAGCTGACACACGTTTAAGATCGCTACCACTATAATCCAGCCCTAAAATACCATCGGCTAAAGAAGTTTCCTGTTGTGCATTCAGCAGATAACTTTGAAAATTATCCATTTTCGAAATAACGGCATCCTGCCCACATAATTGCAAATAATGTTCTAAAGAAGCCCTTCTTGATTCTAGTTGCCCATTAGTTAATGGTAGCAGACGCTTTGGAGGGAATGTCGCTGGCAACTGGATATTGAGATCTGCACACCTACGGCGAAGCTGTTCGTGCAGTGCATGCAATTGCTTGTACCGCAAACAACAATGGTAGCTGCCATTAATATATATATTGTAGCCTGTGTAGGTGGTTCCAGTTAACTCCGAATATAATTCTTGCGTATCCGGAATGGAGAAGTGCATGTCTTAGCCAAAGTTTCTGTTACTTCAAGTTATATTCTCTGCTCAATAGACACAAGCCGAAGTTTATATTTCTTATCACACTTTTATATTTACATGAATATTATTAAGTTCTATGTATGAAATTAATATTTTATTAAAGTTTAATATTAGTCACAGTCATTCACTCTTCTTTCTAATTAATTAATATTTGGGCTTTTGTTGTTTTCCTGACTTTTCATTTCGTTCTTTCTTTGTTGCGACTAACCAGAGTTGTCAAGTAAGCTTAAGCTAATTAGAAGTAATAAATATTCAAAATTAGTTAAATTTTGAAATAGTTGCAATAAATAAAAAGTTATATACTTACCCCCGATCTGAAAACAATTCATATAGTAATTAAGCAAAAAAAAAAAAAATTAAGTAATTAAGAAAAATTCATTATTTATTGTATGTTCTGGCATAAATTCGTACGTTATGTGTGAGGCATCACTGGTTTCTCTTTTTTTATCAGAAATGCTACCCTGATGATGAGAAGAAATAAACCATAACCAAAAAAGTAAAAATGTAAACAAACGCGAATTGAATTAAAATATAGCTCCAATTATAATGAACACATTAAATATCGAGTTATTACCTCAACAAAGACCGCATGCAAATATTTTAAGCATTTTTGAAAACGAAAAGGCAACCTCTCATGGATTTGTGCCTGTCAGTGCTCCAATGGTGCGATACAGCAAGCTGGAGTTTAGGCGGTTAATTCGTCAGTATGGGGTAAAACTTGCCTTTACCCCAATGGTTATTGCAGATTCTTTTATACATAGCCAAAAGGCGCGCGATAATGAATTCACAACATGTTTAGAAGATATTCCAGTTATATCACAGTTTGCTGCACGCGATGCCTATGAGTTTTCTGTTGCTTCTCAACTAATATACCCATATGTTGATGGCGTTGATTTGAATTGTGGCTGTCCACAGTCTTGGGCTATATCCAAAGGATATGGTTGCGGACTTTTACGACACCCAGAATTGGTTCGTGATATTATACAAACCACTAGACGTCTATTACCACAAAGTTTTAGTATATCGGTAAAACTACGTTTACTTAATGGAGTGCCAGAGGAATCTATTAGATCTACAGTTGAATTGGCAAGACAACTGGAAAAATGTGGGGCTACATTTTTGACGATCCACGGCCGAACAATGTGGCAAAAAACATCGGATCCCCTTAACATTCCCGCTATGGCTGAGGTAAAAAAATCAGTTCATATTCCTCTTGTCGTCAATGGAAATATACGTAGCTGGCAAGATGCGCAAGAATTGCATGACCAAACAAAAGCTGATGGTGTTATGGCAGCTCGTGGATTGCTTTCAAATCCAGCACTATTTGATAATAATATTGAAGAAAAAGAAACGCCAATTGAATGCGTGCAAAAATGGTTAGATATCGCAAATCGCGCTGGTGATAACATACATTTCCAATGTTTTCATCACCACCTAACATTTATGTGGAGCAGCCACATGAAACGTAAATTGCGTTTGGAATTCAACAACTTTACTAGTAAGCAACAAGTGTTCGATTTTTTTGAAGAGCGTTACAGTTTAAAGCCGGAAGATACAACACAATGCAATCCCTTTGATTACACCAAGTGTGTTTATCCGCAATTAACACATAATTCTTCAAATAATAAAAACAATGCCGAAGAATCATTTGAAGGGCAGATATGGAATGAAAACTCAAATGGAAAATACTTTAATGAATTTAAGGAGGAGTTGTCGGAGACGGAAATACGATGCGACAACAAACATGAGGACGTTGCTTTAGAAGGAAGCTTTTTCACGGAATTAGACTGATTACCATTTAATGCGTGAATATTCAGGAGAAATAACTGTGTTAAATTAAGAGAAATACAGAAAACAAATTTTAATTTAATAAAAATATACAATATATTTTATATGCGGAAAATTTTTAAGATTTTTATATTGTGAATATTGTATATTAAGTTGGTTTTTAACACCCGTGAAGAAATATCGGAGACAATACATATAAATGAGCAAAGTGTCGAGCTGACTCGATTTGATCATATACGTCTGTCTGCATATATGCAAACTACACCCTGAAATTTTTAACTATCCTTTTGCCCCTAAGAAAGTGCTCATTTCCCGGAAGTACCGATATCGGACTACTAAAGGATATACTATACTACCATACAAACTGAACAAAATCAAAATCTTGTATACACAACTCTTTCCGGAATCTGGTGTAAATATTTATCTAAGATAATGTTGAAGATATTGTTCAGATTGGGACATTATAGCATTTATGTAGCTACTTTACAAAACGACCGACTGAAACCAAGTTGTTATATACAAGCTTCAATTGTGAAGGGTATTAAACTTTCGTTCCAATCGAATTTACGGGTTTTCTTATTTTGTACTGAAATTGCAGTATTCGACATTCGAATAATATAATCGTTTTGTGTTTTTTTATTGCAGTGATATATTAAATGTATTAATTTTTTTTTTTTACAATATTGCAGCTTAAAAATTGTTTTCGCAGGAATTTAAAATTAAGAGAGTATGGAAAATATTATAAACTGTCGCTGTCTATACCGCAGTATATAGTATGCAGAGATCATACCATTTGAATGCAACCCTGCAGTTATTGATTGCATACTTTTCGAAACGAAAGTAGGAAAACTATTTATGGAAGAATTCCGAAACGAACTAGATAAAGCAAATTCTTTATAAAATTTTAAGTTAAGGGCTGCAGCTATTATGAATTTTTGAATTTGTAGCAGGAATTGTCGATGAACAAACTTCTTGAAGTTGTATTTCTATCTCTTTTGGACTGATTGCGTTGTTTTTGTAAGGCAGAAGAAATCAAGTGTGTGATAAATACTGACAAAAAGGAATGTAGATAAAAAATTGGGCACAGAAGAAAAAATAAATTTACAATAAACAAAGCGACGGACGAAAGAGTGTGAAGGCAACTTGGGAGTGCAAAAACAGCACCAAAATTCAACGTCGACTATATTGTTTGATATTCGAAGTATTTTAACTAAAATTCAGAATAAGTTTAATGCAGCGAAAGATATAAGAAGGCAATATACGTAATTCGCATAAAAAGTAAACTTTGCGTATAGTTTAAAGAAGAGCACAAAGAAAGTTGTATGTGCAGTTGTATTGGCGCATAAAACGTATAAATAAATAATAAATAGTGAACGCTGCAGATATAGCAAAATACGTACAATGGATCGCAATAACGGGTAAGTTAATAATATTTTCTCTAAAATAAAATAATTTTATTTAGTATGCCGTTGAAGTATTTGGCAAGAAAACTACAGTGAAAGCAGAATATGCAAAATGGTGCCAAGGCCTTTAACCACCAACTCCGTTGAGACTCTTTTAGATTACTCTTAAGCACCATACCTGCTACGATGAGTTTGTAGTTGACAAATGTACTAAGACGTAAACGCATCTAAAATTAATCACCTATATGTTCATATGAATAATGTTTACATTTTCATGTTGATTTTTAAAGGGCTTAGTGCTTAATATAACGCGTTTTAAACCTTTCAGTAAAAACGAAACAAAAAAATCGCTTTAAAATTTGTTGTTTTGTTGGGTGTTTAAATGCCAGCTAATAACGCTTCTTGTGTTAAAAGAAGCGCAGACGACGTTGATCACGCGCATTTGAAAGTGAGAACATTTTGGACGAATGGAAATCAAATGCTTAGAATCCTTACTTTGGTTTTTGAGAATTAACAAGTGTACTTGTAAGTTGATATCTTAAATAATTAATTTTAATTGTACAATATGTCTAAAACTAAGCAAACGGCGGTATATTAATATACTAAATAAAGAAAAAAGTTAGTATTGGCACTTAATAGCAATAGTCGTCCGATATCGTCGGTTCCAACTGAGCAGCTTCTTGGGATGAAAAGTTTACAAAATTTGGGATTGATACCCAAAAAATTAAGGGTTCACTTCGCGTATATACATACTGACGGATATGGCTAAATCGGTTCATCGCACAGAATATTTATACATGTACATAGATGCATATATAATATAATTTCTTGTGCTAGAATTTCAAAACATTCTCCCTCAGGAAGTACTTGCATAGTACCAGTTCTTTTTGAATGCGTTAAGCGCAACAAAAGCAGATAAATTAAATTATGCGGTTAAAGTATTTTCGTTTTAAAGTGTACTAAGATATGTTTCTAATTTTGATAAATTTGTAAATATATTCATGTGTGCGGGAAAAATATATACAGGAATAATATATGTTTCGATATATTTACAGCTCTAATCGCTACACACCAATCCGGCGCGCAGGCCAGCAACAACATCAATCAAATTCGTTATCATCACTTTCATCATCGAACAATAATCAACATCAACAACATTTAGATAATCATCGCAATAATTCGTCACAATATTCAACGACCAATCATAGCGCATATTCACCACAATCATCAATGTCCCGCGAACCGCTCACACAACATGACGAACTGATTCGATATATCAGGGAAGCATGGACAAAGGTAAGTTTTTATAAACAAAGTTTGTTTAGGAATGAATTGTTTGGTAAATACAAGTTTAAGACATTAAAACAATGTACATGTTGGACTGGCATAATAGCATTTTTAAAACTTACCTCATATAAATTTAATAATAAATGGGAAGGTGGTTGAATTGAATCGAATTCATGGTAAGAGTAATCATGGTAGTCCGAATAATTAACTTCGTTATAGAACTCGTCTCGATTACTCTGCTGAATAATTTCAGACGTATTATTAAACTCGGCAAAGTTTTCATCATATTCGCCGTCAGTAGATTCGACATCCGCAAATCCGTAATCAGAATGTGCATTATTCATTGTGCCAGTCAGAGACGTGTTAACTGATGTCGAATTCGATACTGGTAGCGATGTTGGCGCAAATGACCAAGGTGGTGTTGATGGACGACTGTCGAATTTGCGTTTACGTCTTCGAGGCATTTTTACGTTTTAATAATATTCAGTGCACCTGTCTATTTATATTTGAATATTAACGTCGATTCGAATGTACGTTGAGTTTGTTTTGATTTCTATATTATTATTATCCGTTCTCTATGGTTGAATTTCGCTTGTTTTGTTCTAATGACTTTTTTAATTTACATATTGTTCTCAAATTGACGTGATTACGTTGACATGTCGGGGGCCGTTGGAATTTTTTAAAATAATTTATTTAAGAAGATTTGAAAGAGAGCGAGAATTTTTGTAAATTACATTAAACCAAAAACAAAATATTTTGACTGACGTCAATTAGTTGTAATTTGTAGAATTTTCTTTATATTATTGCCACATTTGTTAAAATTACAGTAAATTTATTGACGGATAATGCTTAGAATCGAGCCAAGGTGCTATTGTGCATCTTAATGAAACCCATAACATTATACAAACATCTTTATTATTTTGTGATTATCTCTGTAAAATTAAGTATTTTTCTTTTTACAGGTAAATGAACAGAATACGCCCGTAAATTATTGTAATGAATCGGATCATCAACTAAAAAATTTCAAACCTTTTAATTTGGAGGAATACTGGGACCAACGGCATTTTCAAAATATTCGTGTATCACATGGACAACAATAAGAAAATAGAAATTTATGCAGCAACAACAGCAGTCGTAAAACAAATTTTCCTTGTTTTATATGTTCTGTGTTGTTTGGCATGCATTGAAAAATGTTATTGTAATACTACAAGTAACACATACGCTACATAGAACTATATATTTCCATTATTGAGAAAAAATCTGAAATTTTCTTCAAAAATCCCGGATATTTAAGCATATACTTATTTGAAAGTAAATTGCGATATAAAGTAGTTGTATTTCTCAAAGCTGAAATTCTCGTTACATGGTAGTTAAGAAAGTATATTTAATTACAATATAGTAATTACAAAAAAAGAAAAAAAAGTAACGAAACGAAAAACCAAAATTAAGTTATTTAAAGTAAAATAGAGTCGTATGAATCGTTCATTCTATCAATTAAAAAATTTCGCAATAATATTATTAAATAAAAAAATACGTGGAAGGGAATGCAGACGAAATATTTCAAAATTACAATTAAAGGCAATAAAAAATATGTAAACAAACTTGTTGGATTTTCCTTTATCAAACAGAGAAAACTTGAATATTATTATCAATATTCATACAGATGTATATACTTATTTAATGTACAATGATGTGAAAGATGAAGCTCATTTATCCTAAAATGGTCATTGGATGCACTTAATTTGCAGTGAGCTCTTAATGCAGAAACAATAAAAAAAAGTAAAATTGGCGGCACCGTGGCAATAAGACCCTTCACATATAACATTTTCCAAAAAAAGAGTTTGATGTACGCTAATCGATCCGAATTTTTCGGATATTGTACTATGGCTTCAGATAATATTCTATGACAGATTTCGCTAAGATATCTTCTCAAATAAAAAAGTTTTCCATAATTCTTGCTGTATACTATAGTGGTCCGATATCTGCGGTTTCTACAATTGAATAGCAAGAGCCCAGCAAAATTTCAGATCGACATCTAGAAAATTGAAAGTAGTCGGGTATATATAGACACACGGACATGGCTAAATTGTCAGTGCTGATTTACATACATATATGTATATAAATTTTAGTCCCTGACCATTTCTTTTGGGTGTTACAAACTTTGTGGTAAATTTAATCTGTTCATGTTATGTATACATTTACTTCCTTTGCGTCTACAAAATTAGAAGTTTCTCCGCTTGAACTCATCAATATACTCAAATAAAATTTCTACAGCTGCCCCAAAAAATGGTTTTTGTTTGATCATAAACAATGGGCAAGAAAACATTTCAACTATATTTGAGAATATTCTACAAATGCTACTAGCAGAAAAATTAAACCTAAGCGATTATAAAATTTGCAAGGAATTGAATGCCTCGCATTTCATATTATTACTTTCACGTTGACTTTCCACACCAATCAGCTATATTTGATATGCACTTTTATATAAAAAACATTTATTTTTTCTATTTTTATTATTATATATTTTTTTGGAATAAAAATACTCCCCCATGTACACCAACAAAATCTCCCGGAGTCAACGGGTTAGGCAATAATTTAAAATTTCTTAAACCATTTTGCGCAGCAATTTGTTGATTTTGTCTTCACGGTTACCGAAATCACCACCCTCAACGTAGTGATTAGCCTTCTTGCGCCATCCGCCGGTTGGAGTGTTCAGTTTGAATGGCCATAAGAAGTTGGAGGCTTTCTTGAAGTGTGGGCCAACGGTGAAGATTTCATGTACCAAATCCTCAACGCACTGGATGTCATGTGCTTTACGCAATTTACGTTCAATCACGAAGTTGTCAGTGATGGGAACACGTTGACGATTGTGCTTGACGAAACCACGTTTGTAGATCAATTCGCGGACAGATTTCAGATTGGGGTATCCCCATGTAATGTAGGGTTCAGCAATGCGCAACATGTTAATGGTGGCTTTGTTCAATTTGATGAAAACACCATTGTTAATCTGGCGCAGACGGAACAACTGCAAAACTTTACGCACTTTGGGGGCAACTTTGTTGATACTAGTGAAAATTAATGATACTCATTAAAATCTTTTGTTTATGCAAAAAGATCATACTAAAACTCACCCACGAATACGGATAACAAAAGCCAATTTGGATTCAGCAGGCACGTAGAATTGGCCGCGTTTCTTGGCCAAACGGCGCAACTTGATCTCACGACGGTCAGCACGCAGATATTCGGCTTGGTATTTCTCGGCACGAACCAAGTTTTCACGTTTGCGTAGCGCAATGACAGCAGTACGCTTCAATTTACGCTTGATCAAGACAGCACGTTTGCTGACTTGTTTCTTGCTGAACTTCAGCTTCGACTCGGGGACAGCGGGTAACTTCTTGGCAGATTTGCCCTTTGCTTCGGGCTTCTTGGCGGCTGCGGTGGCAGTCATCTATAATGCAAGGATACACCAACATTTTAAGAATAATTTAATTTAGATTTGCATGCATTAGGAGTGAAAAATCACAAAAATCACAGAATCTTTCGCTAACCTTAACTTGTCACTTAGCACGTTGAAAGAGGAAAGAAAGAAAAGAAAACGCGAAAGGAAGTATAGCCGTGTTGGCTGCGATTCAAATTGACAACATTATGTTGGCTGTACTGACGAATGAGATATATGTCAATAAACAAATTGGAAAAATGGTTTGTGTATAAGCTAATTAAATAAAAAGAAAATATTTTTTATGACATATAGCTATATTAATTATTGTACTGTTTTCAAAGCCAATTTTACTACTAAATCATAATCTTACATGCTTACTTTTTTAGTATGTATGTCTAAACGTAACAATTTTTAAATTAAGTTGTGATATATTATTTTTGTTGAGCAGCTTAAAAGACATTTGCTACTCTGAACGCATTCTTATTTGAAAAGTCGGTTTTGGCTACGCGAATCTACTTGTATGAAAACACTCAAAACAGCTGTTTTAAGCAATTTGGTAAATTTGCTTCATATAACTGCAAATAGTTTTTGCTGAATTCAATTGTTTATTTCGGTGATATATTAAATATTAAAATAAAGTTAAGGTGTATATAAAGTATATTCTTTAAAATATGTCTTTGGAAATTCCTTCAAATCCTGTTTATCACACAAGTGTTGAGCAGAAGCTTCATTCGAAAAATGCCGCCAAAGTATATCGCTACGGTTCGCCAAAAATTCGTGACCAATTGCGTGATGTTAGTAAATATAATTATAATTTTCTTCTGTTTTACATATTAAATATATTCAATTTAGAAATGTCGCATGCGGGTGCGTGAAGCTAGGCAGGCCAACTTCACCAAACGACGTTTAGCAGTTGTAACAGAAGAGGTTTGTTTTCCAATTTTTCGGAATTTTAGTAAAACTATAGATTTGATAACAATTAAATATTTTATATTATTAATAATTAGTTCGACCTTGATAAGCTGTTGCGAGAAGAAGTTGCTAACTTGGAAAGCGACTTGCGTTTGCAAGAAGAAATTTTCAAAGAACTACGCGATGAAATGAATGAATGGTTTGTGCAGGAATTGGAAGCAGAAGAAATATCGCTAATAAATGCCGCCGATGAAGATGCAAATAACAATTCTGTTATTTGTCCCATTTGCCAACAATGCAATCTTTCCCATGCAGTCGCAGAAGAGAAAGAAGGAACTAATATTTTCAAGTGCACTTGTGGAGTGAGGTAGGATTTATTTGAACACACTTTTTAAAAGTTATTTGATATGCATTTGAGTATATTTTCCAGTTTTAATAATGCGGCTAAGCCTTTGGCTTTACGTCAAATACTACATTCGCAAATAGATGTGCATGAGCAAAATTGTGATGCCAATCTCACCTTCTATTTGGAGCCGCAAAGCGCATATGATGTAGCAAGTGATGTATGTGTCAACAGTCTTTGTGCTATTTGCGATAAATGTGATTACTTTTATAGCTTCTAAGTGTTTAATAATTTACAATTATTTCTTCTATTGATGAATTATACCATGGCAATAGTATGTAATTGAAAGATAATGCTCGCCATAATTAGAAATTAATAAGTGAACTGAATAAATTTATAATTTTAATCAATTTATAAATTTATGTGCATTTAAGTATTATCGACATCTGAATATTTTAATTTTTATGATTACTTCTACAAACATGTCTAAAATGGAAGATATAACAATGGAAAACTCACTTGTATATCGTTGTATTAATAAAAGGCTATATATTGAATTGTTTTTCACTTATTTACCGTCACATAAATGGTCAACAGTAGGTATGGTGACAAAGTATTAAGGTTGAGCGATGAAAACAATGAACTTAAACATATGTTGAAAAAAAGACAAACAAACAGAAAGTCGAGAAAGAATAATAATCGGTAGCATCTCTTGTGTAAATAATGTGTAACGTTATCTGCTTGAATTCTTTATTTTTTAACCAATCTAAAGACATCAACAGTGGTGATAAGAAGGTAAACTGTTTAAGAAAAATTTAACACACACTTATGTACTATGTACAGCTTTTGAAGATTCATGTCCCCATTAACAAAATATTCGCTGTAGTCATATATTCATAAGTGTATGTACTTACCTACAATTGCTGTATGTACATACATACTTATATACGGAAATAAATTCATATAGTTTTATGAATATCACCAGAAAATCACTTGGCATGATCGCATGAAAAGTTATCCTGAATTCAATAATTATCAACGTTTGATGAGAGCAGATGAGCTGCTGCTACAAGTCTCTCATGGGGTAAATAAACAGATTAATGAGCTTAAAGAGTTATAGCGCACGTATGTACATATGTATAATTGTACATTTATGTCAGTGTCTTCTTCCGTCTCTTGGAGATACAATTTGAATGTATGTATGTATCCATGTGTGCTTAGATGCGCGAGCATCTTTAGTCACTCATATGTTTCTTCAACTCAGTGGCGACTGTGGCATCTTCGAAATGTTTGGGCCGCTTTGTTTCAGAAATGCCGTGTCGATCGGCGGCAACGCACGCGAAATTCGGTTCAACCAATTCATAAAAGGGGTATTTCAAATTCGAGTACATTTTTAATTATTATTTTTTTTTGCACAAGAAAAACGCAAAAATAAAAGTGTTTTATTAAGAAAAAATAAACAAATATTTTGTGGCTTCCAAAATTTCTACATACCAAAATACGCAGTGCGGTGTAGTAGAAAATATCTTGCTACACACGAATAATGGCCATTGGCGGTAGTGCGCGTCTGGAAATCAACAAAATTCATATTTTTAATTAAAGTGTGTGTGTGTGTTTGGATTTTGGTTTATAAAAGAAAATGTTTTTGTGGAATCTTTGCAAATTGCTGGATTCGATGGAATGACAGCGTGTATTTGTATAAAGTGTATTCTAAATAGTATTTTTGAATCATGATAATTAAAAAAATTGAATTACAAATAAATATTTTTTTAATAAAAATACATTTTTTTTTAATTAAAAATACATTATTTTTTTAATTAAAAATAAATAAAAAACTGTTTAAAATTATTATTTTTTAATTAAAAATAAATTAAAGTTTTTTTATTTAATTTGTTAAATTAAAAATAATATTTATTAATTATTATTATTTTTGAAGCATTTAGCTTTTAATTTCTGGTTATGAAAAATAATTAAAAGTGTATTATTTTATTATTTTTTTTTTTAATTTAATGCATTTTTCAGTCTTCTGTTTAAGTCACGAAAATTAAAATAACAAATAATATTTTATAATTCAATTTTTATTACGTAAATCTGTTTTATAAGAAATATTAATATTAAAAAAAAACCAAAATTTTTTTCAAATAAAATAAATTATTAAACACAGTGCATTTGTTGTATAATAAAAATAAATACGAAATAAATAAATCGATAAAATTAAAATGGCTCTCATATTATACTGCGATGATTTAACACAAGCCCCTCAAAGCCTTAACACGGATATATGCAGTATTAGCATCTTCAAATGGCAATTAAGTATAGTGGTAAGCGTGTTGTTGCTAGTGATTGGCCTACACGTTTTAAGAAAGTGGAAATACAGGTAAGAATATTAAAAAAAATGTTTATTGCAATTAAAATATTTTTAATTTATAAGAAATTTTAGTATATTTACTCAAATTCATACATAGTAAATATATGTCCATATGTAAACTTACAATCTTATGTACATATGTATAATATTTCATATATGTATATAGTTAGTTTGAAGCGATTACTGTGAGGTATTATTTCGAAAACTGAGTCTAGGCAAAAAAAAAAAAAAAAAAAAAAATATATATACATAATATGTATATACCGTATAATATTTAATATTCTTTAATTTTCAATATAATTATCATATATGCAAACTAGTCGCTCATTTCTTGAGATTTCGATCTGAAATTTTGCTTACGTTCTTTTCTCTCCTAGAAAATACTAATTAATCGGAATCGATGATATCGGGCGACTATAGCATATAGCTGTCATGCAAAGTGATCGCTCAAAACCAAGTTCTTGTATTGAAAACTTTTTTATTTGACGCATTATCTTCACGAAATTCGACTCAGACGTTGTTGTCCAAGACAACGGTAAAATCTGCGAAAAAATTATTGAGATCGGTACACTATAGGATATAGCTGCCATACAAACTGACCGATTTAATGAAAATAAAGGATTTTTATACCCTTTCATGATACGCACCTTTGAAGGGAATTATTGATAACATTTTTTCTTGTTGTTGTTTTTTTTATTTATTATTTTTACATATGTATATGAACATACATACATATATACGTACGTACGAGTACACTTGGCAGTAAGTTTTGCACCATTTTTGATTTGTTATTAAAAATTAAGATTTCAAGGAATTGTGATTAGTAAACAAAATAGTATGTACGTGAGAATCTTACATACCGACAGCAATAAAAATTCGGTACTCTTGAACTAAATGCTAATTTGATTGCATAAAATTCCAAAATAATCTCGGCACTTGCTGAAATAGACACGCGCTTCCAAACATGATTACACATATACATACATACATACATATGTATGTAAGTACATGCAATTCATTCACGCATTTATTGTGGAAAAATTAAAAAAAAAAATTATTGAAGCCAAGAACAATAATAATTGCATAAATAAGTAAATATGTTCGCTTTCATGTAATAAATGTGTTTCCATATAAACACATGTATATAAAAACGTATATAAAATATATACATACATACATACGAGTATTAACAAAAAAGCATGTTCTTAATGAAAAATGTGCAGTCATTAATTTACAAACGAATACTGCATTCGTTCACATTACATACACATATACATACATACAATTACTTTGCGGCAGATTTCATGCCTTAAGTGTTTTCTCTTACAATTTTACAGAAATTTCGCAAAAATCAAAAGCTCACGCGTTTTTCTAGTAATACGTTATAAGAAATTAAGCTAAAAGAGCGCAAACGAATTTTCAACAACTTACGGAGCAAAACAATGAGCGAGTTTTCCACATTCGTGGAACGCGCGAGTACAACCACACATACATACATATGCATGTACCTATAGCTTGTCTGCAAAAACAAAAATGGAATAAAAAATAAATAAATATAAACAATGAGCTTAAATTTAGCAAACGTGATTAATATTCTTATAAACAAAACCAAAGCGAAACAAACGTGAAAAGGTGAAATTAAAGAAAACTCTTGAACTGTGAGCAATAATGAAAAGTAAAAATGTTTGGCAGCCAGTTAATATGTATGTGTTTTTGTATTTTTTATGCGAATGTAAAATAGAACAAGAAAAAACGTTAACTTCGGTTGCACCGAAGCTAAATACCCTTCACAGGTGCATTTCTGTTAGTAACTATGTGTCCAGTTTGTATGGAAGCTATATGCTATAGTAACCCGTTCTGAACAAGTTTTTTAGAGTTTACATTGTTACCTTAAAAAATAATCTTTACCAAATTTCGTGAATATATCTTGTCAAATGTGAAAGTTGTCCATACAAGAACTTGATTCCGATCGTTCTGTTTGTATGGCAGCTATATGCTATAGTTACCCGATCTGAATAATTTCTTCGGAGATTACATTGTTGCCTTAGAAAATAATATATACCAAATTTCGTGAATATATCTTGTCAAATGTGAAAGTTGTCCATACAAGAACTTGATTCCGATCGCTCAGTTTGTATGGTAGCTATATGCTATAGTTAACCGATCTGAACAATTTCTTCGGAGATTACATTGTTGCCTTAGAAAATAATCTATACCAATTTGGTGAAGATACATTGTCAAATGGAAAGTTTTCCATATAGAACTTGATTCCGATCGCTCAGTTTGTATGGTAGCTATATGCTATAGTTAACCGATCTGAACAATTTTCTCGGATATTACATTTTTGCCCTAGAAAATAATCTATACCAAATTTGGTGAAGATACATTGTCAAATGCGAAAGTTTTCCATATGAGAACTTGATTCCGATCGTTCAGTTTATATGGCAGCTTTGTTATAGTGGTCCGATATCGGCCGTTCCGACAAATGAGCAGCTTCTTGAAGAGAAAATGACGTTTGCAAAATTTCAAAAGGATATCTTAAAAACTGAGGGACTAGTTCGTATATATACAGACAGACGGACAGACAGACGGACATGGCCAAATCGACTCAGCTCAACATACTGAGCATTTATATATATACTTTATAGGGTTTCCGACGCTTCCTTCTGGGTGTTACAAACATCGTGACAAACTTAATATACCCTGTTCAGGGTATAATAATATAATAACAGTATATTCATTCATAAGGATTCGAAAAAAAAATTATCTTAGGCGTTCAAACTCAAAACCGTTGAACATTTTCCATATACACGAAAGTACCCGAAAATTGTAAATAAAATGCAAAATATTTAATTATTCATCAATATTTATTATGTCGTCTTCAGAGTAATTCCCAAAATATTTAATACACTTATGCCAACAATTTTTCCAGTCCTCGAAACACTTTTCATAAGCACTCTTTCGGATGGCCTTTAGCTCCTTCAGCAAAATTTTTGTTATCTCTTCGATCGACTGAAAACGGGTTCCACGGTGTGGCAATTTCAGTTTCGGAACAAGAAGAAATCATATGGAACCAAATCGGATCGACTGGTGTTAGATCGATGGTATTCATTGCGTTTTTGGATTTAAATTCGGTCACAATCATCGCTCGATGCGAAGTGTATTATCATTGTGTAAAATTCATGAATTGTTTTTCCACAATTTATACCACTCGTAGTCTTGTGTCTTCGATGACAACTGAATCACCGTAAGCCTTTCCCAACATTCGCAATGATTCCGCACACGAAATTTGGTTAGAAATACAAAATTTGAGAAAAATTCTTTGCTCGATATTTTTATCCATTGTAAAAAACGCAACGCGGTACTGATGTGTGCCGACTTAAGCAGCTGCTGTAAACAAAGTGCTTGACATATCGCGCTCCTATTTGGCATAGTAATTAAGGATAGTCCTACAAACTTAGCAGAATACATTTTTTTGGAAATATCATTTTTCCATGTGGTTTTTTTCACGGGCTTTCGACATACAAAACAAGAAAAAATGTTAACTTCAGATGCAAATTTCTTCGAAGATTGTAGCTTTGTCTTGGACAGTAATGCAAGTCAAATTTCGTGAAAATATCTTCTTAAACAAAAAAGTTTTCTATACAACAACTTGATTTTTTTTGCGTGGTAGCTATGTATACCAGGTAGTGTTGGGAAACTTCAGATCGATTTCTCAAAAACTGAATGAGAATAACGTATGTAATAAGTATATATACCTGACAGATAGGTGGATCTATCAAAATCCACACATCTTCTTGTTCGACTGGCCATATACAACAGACAATATCCCAGCACGATTCATCGACATTTTTTTCTGTAAGTTATAAACTTCGTCGTAAACTTGATGCAGTGAAAGCTCTATAAACGGTTAAGCAGACATATTCATTAACCCTGCATATTGACGGGTTGGCTTAAACGTCTTTTAATCTTTATTAAGAACAAAGGTTGGTCCTGAATCAGTGATCTCGCTAATGGGAGATTTCACTGCGTACCCTTTTCAAGGTATACAGCTTAAGTCATTCTTTCTGTCAAACCTGATTATTTTATACTCGTATATGTATATTACAAGTAAACAAATCGATATTCACGCTGTTTTCATCGCCTTAGACCAAATGAAGGAAAGTTTTAAGCTTTCTTTTGAAATGAATGTCTCTACAATACTTCTAATTTCATAGTTTATATCTACTACATTCGGCTGCGAGTCTCGACTGAGAAATGAATATTAAGAAAGTTGGTCAACCATATACCATATCATTAGCAAATATCCATGAGGATTATCTTTAGTCCTCACAACTTTATAAATTAAAAAATGTATGAAAAAACGCGATACTAATCTTACTTCGTCAAGATTTTTATGTTTTCTTCAAATAGATATTGTCAATATGTATCTTTTTCTTGGATGACCTTTCCCATATACAAGGTCTGTCGCAAAAGAAACAGAACTGTTAAAAAAAAACAACAAAAAATTAATATTTTTCAAAAGTTATATTTTTTTGTTCAAAGTAGTTTTCTTGTGCTTCGATACAGCGTTTAGCCCGGTCAATTAGCATTTCAAATGAGTGTTTAAGGTAATTTTTCGGAATGCTCTTGAGAATATCGGTCGTCGCCTTTTGGATAGCTAAAATGTACTGAAACCAGTGTCCTTTCATGGGCAAATGAAGTTTTCCAAATAGGTAAAAATAACAGGATACCAGATCAGGTGAGTAGGGTGAGTGATTAATGGTTAATATGGAGTTTTTTGTCAAAAAAATCAGTGACAAGCGTCGACCGATGACACGGCGCATTATCGTGCAACAGGCGCCAGGACCGTACCTCACGGTATTGTGGTCGAGCACGACGAATGCGTGACAAAAGATGCTTTTTAACACCAAGGTAAAACACAGCACTAATCATTTGACCAGGTGGGACGAACTCTCGGTGTACAAAACCCTCGGAATCGTAAGAACAAATCAGCATTGTCTTTATTTTTGACTTCTGAAGACGACTTTTTTTGATCGTCACAGACGTCCTCACGACCTTCTTGAAATCGCTTAAACCACTCATGCACATTAATACGGGATAGGCACTAATCACCATAAACTTTTTTCGTCATTTGAAATGTTTCAGTAAACGTTTTCCCAAGTTTAAAACAAAATTTAATATCTGCTCTTTGAATTTTACGACCGATGACCAAAAGCTGCGATAACACCGATTGTAGTCATCCAATTGTCCTAAAATTTTTACGAAATGTCAACAAGAGATCAAACTTTTTATTTCATATACCCACCAACAGGTGGCGTTACCAGAAACAGTTATATTTAAAAAGTTCTGTTTCTTTTGCGACAGACCTTGTATGTACATATATAATCCGGTAAATAATTATGAGCTTTAGAATATGTTCTTTATAACTGTATGTGATTTTAGCCATCAACCGTACAGTGTAAGAGAGTTTTTAAGATTGACAAAACTACCGTCCTCTTTTCTGCTTTTGATTCATTTGCCCCTTATGATGTGAGATTGAATATTGTTTTTAATGTTTAAGTTCCAGTTTTCCTGTTGCTTTTGGGTATACAATAGCTCTTTATAACTTTCCCCGTATAAACTCGGTTTATGTAACATAAAAATTGTTTTATATTTCCTTATTAATTTGTGCTGCCGCCTTTAGTGTTTCTGACACTTTCAACTGCTTCTAGAATGAATTCGTATTCTTTGAATCATACTTCTTCCATTGCTTGCCTTAATTCAACCCGGTTGGGGTTTTTTGGGTCTTTTTTGTGCATTTGGGCGTTATTAAGGACCCGCACGTTTTCTATTGGTTTGAGAAATAATGACCAAACCAATGAAGTAATACCTCAATATTAACGATTAATACGAATGTAATTGAATCTAAAAAAAAATGGCCGAGTGAGCGCGATAGCGAGGTGCAAAATTATACTAAACAAGTAAGGAAGGGCTAAGTTCGGGTGTCACCGAACATTTTATACTCTCGCATAATAAAGTGATAATCGAGATTTCATTATCGTCATTTACATATGTTTTTATTTTGCTGTAAAATTAATTAGATTAGATCAATTTGGGTACTTTGAGTATTGAATTGTATTTTCATTTATATAGTATGTATTATACAGAGAAGGCATCAGATGGAATTCAAAATAGCGTCATATTGGAAAAAGGCGTGGTTGTGAACCGATTTCACCCATGTTTCGTACATGTCATCAGGGTGTTAAGAAAATATTATATACCGAATTTCATTGAAATCGGTCGAGTAGTTTCTGAAATATGGTTTTTGGTCCATAAGTGGGCGACGCCACGCCCATTTTTAATTTAAAAAAAGAGCCTGGGTGCAGCTTTCTTCTGCCATTTCTTCCGTAAAATTTAGTATTTCTGGCGTTTTTTGTTAGTCGGTTAACGAACTTTTAGAGATTTTCAACATAACCTTTGTATAGAGGTGGGCGTGGTTATTATCCAATTTCTTCTATTTTTGAACTGTATATGGAAATACCTGAAGCAAACGATTCTATAGAGTTTGGTTGACATAGCTATAGTAGTTTCCGAGATATATACAAAAAACTTATTAGGGGGCGGGGCCACGCCCACTTTTCCAAAAAAATTACGTCCAAATATCTAATAATATCTTCATTTATGGCTTAGTTATGACACTTTATAGGTTTTCGGTTTTCGCCATTTTGTGGGCGTGGCAGTGGGCCGATTTTGCCCATCTTCGCACTTAACCTTCTTATGGAGCCAAGAAATGCGTGTACCAAGTTTCATCATGATATCTCAATTTTTACTCAAGTTACAGTTTGCACGGACGGACGGACAGACGGACGGTCGGGCAGACAGGGTTCCGGATTTTAACTCCACTCGTCACCCTGATCATTTTTTTTTATATTTTTATAAAAAATTTATTTATTTTATTTATAACCCTATATCTGACTCTTTTAGTTTTAGGACTTACAAACAACCCTTATGTGAACCAAACTATAATACTCTCCTTAGCAACTTTGTTGTTGGTTTACGTACAATCCCTTCCGTTATAATATTTTTATATAATATTACTCAGCGTCCACTAATATTAAAATAGATTCTGTGGGAAGAATGCATTTTCTTTTGCGTTGATCTGCTTAACGAGGATTTTGAACTGATCGAGTTAAAATATCATTACTAAATGTTTTCTGCAACTCTGCTTTAATCTCGACTGCGTTTTTTTAACCTTGTTCTCAAGTTAAAACGGTCTTATCTTTAGGTATTGCTTCTTGCTGAAGTTTGTTTCGCTCTAAAACGCCAGTTTTACGATATTTTTCCAAAGAAGTTGCATTGAACTGTCATTAAAATGTATCGACCGCTATTTGTGTGGTTTACAGTAACTTCAAATATTCAACTCGACCATAAAATGGTATTAAATCGCGAACGTTTTTACGCGATTATTTTTTAAAAACTTTCGACACTAATCAACTCAGTAACAGTGCATCGATGAACTTAATTCAATTATTGGTGACGAGTCTCCATCAAGAACCAGTGTTTATCGATGGTATGCCGCATTCAATTGAGGCCGTAGATCACTCCAAGTCGAATTTCGTGAAGATCGTCCAAAATCAGTTCTTGTTCCGGAAACGCAAAGTAATATTGCTAGATCGTCATGTAACTTATCGCGTGGTAGAGAGACTATAGGCATTATTGGGACCAGCAAGTGTGTAGTAATATCGGCAGAACTTTGTCTTTTTTTGTTATTTTCATCGGCAGTTCGGAAATTTCAACCACACTAAGACTTTTGATTTAGTAGGTACTTAGTACATATTTTGTGTCTCTTGCCTTCTCTGTTAGAATTCTCTACGTACTGTCTTAATTAGTTTAAGATTGGGATTACCGAGTCAAAAATGAGTAGACTTCGCTAAATGTCTGCGCTTTTTTAGATGTGCACAGACACATATTGTTGTGTATTTATGTATATGTATGTATTTAGACCGTGCAAACTTTTCATGACACATTTTCACTTTTTAGTGTTGAAATTTCCGAGAAACGTGAGCAAATACCGAAAATTATCAGAACAAAGACGAGTTGAAACAGTAGAAAGATTAAAAAATGTGTGTTTTACTTATGGTATTCCCCATAATTTTACCCACACACTTAAATTAGCTTTACATATGTATGTATGTAAGTATACACTAATCGGGTCCAGCGGCGGGGAGTCAACCCAGCTGTCAAGTGCCAAATGCTACGACAGCTGCGGGCACAATAGACTCAGACAAACAGCAGCCATCGCATTGCTTTATCAATAAAAGCGTTCTGTGATATTAATCAGCGTTCAGTAAACAAAGAAGCACAGATGTACGATGATATACATATATACTTCTGTCTTGTGTACATATGTATGTATAAGTTACCCAGTTGTAAGTTATCTGCTATGAGCATACCATTAATATGACTTGTTTTACTACTTTCCTACTACTGACTTTCAGTTACAATTTGCTGTTCAAAATAATACGAGTATTTGTATGACTGGCACGTTATTTGGAGCGCGCTTTTCAGTTTCGAAACAGAAAAAAGTTATGGGGAGATAACTTTGGCGAAACGATGGTTGAGTGATGACTCTCGTTTCGTACTTCGCCAAAAAGTCAGTCACAATCAAGCTAGTTTTGACGGCGCATTATCTTGGTGCAACACATTATCAAGGAAGGATCACAAATCCGATCGTAGACTCCTCAAAACGGTCATGTTGTATTCCTTATTGATTACGCTAAGAAAAAAAAAATGATGATCTTCTCCTTAATTTTTTTTTTTACTGACTTTGACATGGTTTTTTCGGTTTGACATATTTTTAGAGCCTCGCTAGATTGTTGGAAATCTTCGATGTCATATTCATAACGTCTTGTCACAATAATAATGCATTTGATGAATGAAGGGTTCTCAGCAAAGTACATAAACTACCATCGCTTTTGCATTCTCGACTCGACATCGTTGTTGCGAAAGATTCAGGTCTTTTGGTACGAGTCTACCAATGCTTAGCTTCATAAGTATCCAAAACATTAACCAAAAGTTATCGAATTGTTCCATAAGAGATGTTGAGATCTTCTGCTAACTCTCTGATGCCAACACGAATATTTTCAAGCATTGTTTTCTATAATTTTTCGATGCCATCATCATAACATTAACAGAGATGGATGGACAATACGGAGGAGAGAAGTTTTCGATTTCACATCTTCGCCGAAGCACTTACTTTTCTACGCTTCAGTGTGATTCTTTTCAAAGCTTTCTCCAATATTATACATATTTATAGCTTTATTGTGGTAGTTAGAGAAACGATCTTGAAATTTTAATTCGAACTCCTAAAAGTGGATCAGTTTGACAGAATGTTTAGCCGCACGGCGTGTAAACCAATTGGACCCTGACCAGTCAGAACATTTACAATTGCGGCTAGAAAGGCTTTACTCAGAGCCATTAGGCTAGAAAGGCTTTACTTAGTGCCATTAGTTCAGAAGATATCTTATTGTTCACTTAGGGTTAGAAGCATCTTGCAGTCGCACAAGTCACTAAAGTACCAAGCATCCAATGCCAGAACGGAAAACCGATTTTCTTCCAATCGGATAAAATTGGGGAAAAGGTGTTCTTCCTAGCAATCTCATTGGCTTTGCAATGTTAAGTTACCTTTTCACGACTGTTGGAACCTTACGAAAAACTTTTTAATATCTGAAAAGCTTGGTGTGTTAGATCGAAAAATGGTAATATGAGACATGCCATGCGGTGTTTAGAATAAAGGTTCTATGAGTTTTAAGAAGCTCCGAAAGGTTGATGGACTCGTACAAAAATCACTAAGAAGAGAAAAATCTTATTTGGTCTGAAAATGAGCCTACTAGACTTATACAAATGCTCGAGTTTATAGACGAAGAATTAGCAAATGCTTTTACGTTTCAAAACCCCACTTTGAGGTAATTTGTCAGATATTCTTCATATGTAATCTATAACTTTTCGAACCTCTAAATAATATAAAAATAGTCACGTGCTCAAGCCACTCTTAAAGCTTGTTCTCACAATACACAACATACGTACATATGTACGTATGTACTTATAGACTATCCGCTCAATTTAGTGCTGATCTAACTGAAGCAACAACGTCGAGTGCTGTGTGGGTCCGCTCACTCGCGTTGCTCTGCGCTGTTGATGAGCCGGCTGTTGACGATTTACGCGCTCATATAACTGATAACAATGTGCTGATGATTTCGTTGTCGATGTTGTTGATAATAATGATGATTTGTTGGGGGCAATGCCGTTCGCCTTTAAATTTGTTGCTCGCATTATTTTCCATAAATTTTTGTTGTTCGCTTCGCTATTGTTGTTTGTTTATTTTTGCTGCGGCTGCTGTGCTATGCCTCCCGCATATGTACATAACATACATTTGGTTCATACCATATACATATATACGTATGTATGTATGTTTGACAAGTTTATGCGTTCGTCAAAATAATCTGTATGCGCGGGATTTCCATTTGTTGTGACATCATTCGTTAGGCATGTATGGCACATACATAGACACAAACACCAATGTAAGGTGCATGGTTTATTTATGTGTGTTTGTGCGTATTTATGTATATGTGCCGTGAAGCTAATGGAATCGCATGCGTAGATACAAATACCAAAATAAATGCATGCGACTTGCAACATAATTCACATAATATTTGCTGCACAATGTTGACTAATGCATTGGCATCGTTAATTTGCTTCCTTCTGTTCTTCGCTTGTTCCGCGGATATCCTCGTCGACTTAACTCGATCAATTGAAGTGCAGTGCACTAAAGTTCATATTGGCTTAATTGCTTGTGCGATTCCAATTGATGCGATAAGATGCGATAGGGATAGGATTTTCAAGTCATTGTTTTCAAGGAAACAATTGTTCAGCTCATCAAGCAATATTTGTGTGCAGCGTTATGGGGGAGTTAAACGCATTTCTGGCATGCAAAATTTTCCAAAATTCTCTTAGTCGATTTGAAAGTCTTCGCAGTGATTAGAGAAGTTCACCAAAACAAAACTGAAGTTATTATTATAAATTCCCAGTTGCCGTAGCTGAAGAGCTGACTTTTCTCCAAATGTGGCTCAATTATATTGCATGGAGGAGCCCTGTGACCATTTTGTTTTTAGAGGACTCTTCTTCTTCTTTACTGCCGTAGAAACCGATTACGCGGTTAAAGCCATGTTAACAACAGCGCGCCAGTCGTTTCTTCTTTTCGCAAGGTAGCGCTAATTGAAGATTCCAAGCGAAGTCAGGTCCTGCTCCACCTGGTCTTTCCAACGGAGTGAAGGTCTTCCTCTGCTTTCCCCATCGGGTACTGCGTCGAGATAAAGTCGATAGAGTTTTTTTTTTTAGTTCGTCGAGTGTGGACTTCTCCACTTAGTCCGAAATAGCACCTGTTGGCAAGAGATATTCTGCATTGGATTTCGATGTTTCGATGCTGACGTTGTTGTTGGTGTTGAGGCTGGTACCAAAATAGACGACTTCAAAGTTATGACTGTCAACAGTGACGTGGATGCCTTGTCCCGACTGCGACGACTGTTTGTTTGATAACAGGAGATATTTCGTCTTTTTAGAGGACTAGGACTACTTTTTCGATTTTTCTTTGGTCTCCGTTGTGTTCCGGTGAAACCATGTCGGTATAGTTATAATACAACGTTTTTTCGTTATCCGGGTAACAGGGTTCAGCTAAGCAGTTTAAACGCTTTGGTGGTCTAGGAATCACATACTTAGGGCCATCAGAGGCGCACCATGGTCTATCTTGACTGTGCGGATATGGTTTATTTTTGACGACCACTCGCGATCGAAAAGCGTCCACTAAATGGTTCAAATGCTTCGGATGACCTAGTAGATGCATTCTCTTCCGTTATCAATATTCATCACCCGCTTATGCTCGCCGGAAGCATGGCCATACGCTACAATTATCTCTATAGGTTAGATTATGTCGTAGGGTTGATTAAAATTCGACGATATCACTTGGAGAAGTGTTTGTTCTTTGTGTTATCAAAAAACTTCCAAAAGTATATGACCAGACCCTCATAGATCGACGAGGCATTTTAAGCTTAACACAAATTTATTAAAGCGGTTAATATCAATTCCAGCCACTTCGTTCAAAGTTAAGTTCTTCGTTAAGTTCTCCAAAGGTGTGTCTTCTGAGTCATGTATTTGAACCTAAGTCTGGCAAAACATAGCTCGCTCCTCCTCGCAGAATTGGCAAAGCGAGTACAATAGTATGTTTTGTGTAGTTCAGAAGACACCTTATTGATCACTGTAGATCAGAAGGATCTTGCGGTAGCACGAGTTCTGGTTGTTGACTTGCGCTTGCTGCGCTCACTGGAGAACTAAGGGTTCAACGGCAGAACGGAAAGATAAGGAAATCCGACATGCTTCCAATCGGATACAATTGGGGAAAAGGGTTTCTCCCTAACATCGGCTTTGCAGTTTCCGAAGGTTTCGCTATGATCTGGCATATAAAATAAAATTGAAGCTATTGATAATGTGGACAAGTTTTGAGCGCACATTCAGCGATCTCAAAGCGAATAAGTCACTCGGCTTCTCCTTCCCAACTTCGGTCTGTGAGCAAATGAGACCCATACATCTGCCAACATGAAAATTAGTAGTTTAATCACATTATTCTTTGTGGTCACAGTTTTCGAAACACCAGAAAGTGGCTCATTAAAAACTGACGTCCGTTTCCAATTTTTGGTGGTTGCCATCGAAGGAAAGTGTCGCAGTATACTTCATTCAAGCACTATTCTAGTATCGAATCATCGATCATTATTGACCTTTTACATGTTTTAAAAGTTCTGAACAAAACTACTGCTTTGTCGTCTACACCAATGTACTATACGATAACTAATTTCTCCGGTGAAAGTGGAACCATCGCGATGGATCCGACCCCGATGCATCGCAAGGCCAAGTATTTATCGGGCGACCATATAAAATATAATAAATTTTTTTGTTGTATCATAATTACCGCCAGTGATGTCTAAATAACAAGAACGGACTTAGAATTTATATCCAGTCAAACTTGGATTACCATTGTCTCCAAATTACTTTCAGAAATGCAGCAGAGCAATTCAATGGAACGAATCAACAAATTTGTAGATTCATACGAAAAAAGTTGTGACTGATGTTTTGGTCCAACACGAAATGTATTAGCCAGATTTGGCTTCTTTATTTATTTATATAATATTAGTAATATAGAAGATGCTTTCTTTGCCTCTTCCATATTATTTCTGATGTTATCCGAAATATTGAAGTTGCCACAGTTTTTAATACCGAATTATATTTTGCGTTTAACATTTCTTCCAAAATGATGGCCCGAATCAGTAACCCGCTCGAATGTTTGCTTTTACTTAACCTCAAAAATTTCCATATGTTTCCTCAATAGGATATACATTTGTTTTTAAATATCCATATTTACGAAACAACATGTGCACAAGTATACAAATAGGCACACACACATATATACGAGTATATTTCTAAAATTGGCTACTTAAACTGGCTCATTTTCACTTAGAGTTCCTCCAGATTGTGTATGCTGTGCGCATTGTAAGCACACATTGCTTTATTGATCATTAATTGTGAATTGAGAATAACGTAACATTGAAATACTTTTGGAAATTTCACTGCCAGCGGCGATTGGAATATAATTTAGGTAGTGAGGGAGTCACTCACTGAATGCGTGTATGTTTGTATGTGTTTTAAATATATTAAACAATATTTCGAAATCATTGAGTACATATGTATATTTAAATATACAAATATTTGGATGGATGTACGAATATGTATACGTGTGTGTGTTTATTTTACTAGAATATAATTCATTTCCATTAAATATAAAGCCTTTCTTAACTTGCTCTATTTCGTTGGATCGCAGGACAATTGATTGTTTAAGGGATTATATCTACTTGTTAATTAAAAAAAATAGATGTTTTTGCTTTTACATATCGAAGCTATATAAATTTAAAAATATTCTCCGAAAATTTGAAGTTGATCCGTCAAATGGTTTTTATCTGACGTCCAAGTGGATATAACCCCACAAAGCAGTACTTTACTCATGCACATATTACAAGCATTAATGAATATACGAGTATGTATAGTATGTATGTATATTTTCGTCTTTCCCCCATTCAATATTCGTATAAACGCCACTTAAAACTTGAGTATACATATAAAATTAATTGGAAGCCATTACTTGACTGCAAGTGAAAAGGTTTATTAATTGATTTTTTGTTTGAAAATTGGAAAATATTATTTTAGGCTTGAATATATACTCATTTAAGTGCAATTGCTGCAAGTGCGTCGCTGAGGCATCACTTTTGCTCTCATTTCCTTTATTAACCCAAATAATCATAAAATTAAAATCAATAATTGGGCAATTGCGGTTCTTTTCAACACGGTAAAAAAAGGCCGCTAAAGAACTTTACTGCACTAGTACGAAGCAATAAAGGAAATACGCGGATATTTCTTGTGAATTTGAGAATACTATGCTACAAATCTAACAACTGCCCTGTAGGAAATTTGTATACAATATTTGGCAGTCAGTATGTGTTTTGTGATAATTGGTGAATAGAAAACTAGCTCACAATTGGTTAAGAGGTTAGGTCAGTCTTGAGCCCTAAAATATGCCTATCTTTGGCTGGTATCGGTGCCGGGCCACAGCGAAATCCTAGGAAACGGTAAAGCTGATGAGCTAGCAAGAAAAGACACCCTAGAATTCCTATCAGTAGAATGAGATCAGGTTGGTACTTCCGTATCCACTTGTGTTCTACTACTAGATGGCTGGGCGTCGCGGAAGCTTATCCAGCGCTGGGCCACCATCGGTACATGCGCTGTTGCAAAAGTATTTTAGCCCAAGATGGATCGCAAGAGATCAAGTGATCTCTCTGCCCTCAGTAAGGCTAGCCTCTCCCTAATTATGGCGCTTTTAACAGGCCATTGACCTATTGGCGTCCCCACAATGAGGCTGGGAATTCTACCTGGCGCCATTTGCAGAAGTTGTATAGAAAAAGATAAGGCGGAAACAACTCAACACTTCCATCTTGACTGACCCACAAATGGGGGGTTAAGACACAAACACTTAAGAGCACTACTGCCGAACAGACATAAATGGATTTTAAAAACCTGTGCAAATTTGTATTGGCTACTAAGCGTTTTGCCAATCTGTAAGTCCGAACACAGGAGTTTTTCTTTTCTATGACTTCACAAAGGGTTACATACGTATGTATAGCAGTCCACGTGCGATCTTTGATCAGCCATCTAACCTAACCTAACCTAACTAAGTTAGCTAAACGCTTCAAAACTAGAGAAAATAATTTCTGTTTAATTTTTCTAAGATCCTCGAGCATACTTAAAATCAACAAATAACTATTTTTAGACTGACCCAACTCATTAAACATAAAGTAGCTTACGATTTTTCTTCGTTGAACTTTTTAGAAAGTTTTTTCTTTGCTACTAAGCATTATATGTGACCTGGTCTACGAAAAAAATAAAAATAAAAAAAAAATATTAAAAAAAAAAATTGAAAAAAAAAAATGATTATTTGACACCTAAGCTCCCTTTTCGTAGACCAGGTCACATATTATGAATTCTAACAGAGAGAGAAAGAGAACACGATAGAGAGAGAGAGAGTCGACATCGCTCCAATCATTTAAAGACTGTTACATATTCATACTTTTTTCAACTTTTATACTCTGAACCGGGTATGTTAAGTTTGCCACGTAGTTTCTATTATCCATGAAGAAAGGCGGCCCTGTAATTTAATGATTTGTACAGAAATGATCAGGGTGACACACTGAGCGAATTTAGCCATGCAAATCGGTCTGTCTGTCTGTACATATGAGAATGGTCTAGCGTCAGTTTTTGAGATATCGATCTCAAATTGAGCGCACGTTCTTTTATCTTCAAGGATCTTGTCATTTATAGAAACAGTTGGTTACATGGATTTCCTCAAGCCTAAACGACCTATTTTCAATAATTTTTTTATATGGAAAATAAAATATTTTTTTTTTTAATTTTTTATTATTACAAAAATATAATTTTTTCAAAATTTTGTGAAATTTTCAAAGAATAATATTCAAAAAAAAAATTATAATGTTAAATTACATTAAGATCGGTAGAGAATCTTGACAACCGACTTTGAAAACCAATTTTGAGGAAAACACGCTTAAGGTTTTAAGTGATTATATAGATGACCTCGAAAGTGCAAAATTTCAAGGCTGTATTTTCAAAACTATTACTCGGATTAACTGGAGCATTTGAGATAATATTCAAAAACCCTTATAGAATGAAATAAGACAATGAAAAAAAATCGATTTCTCGAAGCCGTTAAATCCATGTAACTCCTGAAAAACCGGTATAAGCTGTCTGGCTTCCTACAGGGTTGCGCCACACATTCTCGTCCGCAACACAAGTAAAACTGCGTTGTGGCAGGTGTGTGGCAGCAATTGAAGTTGGCGAATCAACACTATTTAACAAACTCATACATACATACATGCACATACACCCTAATATTTGTATATTTTCTATGCACATATGGCACTTTAAATGCAACACACGCGTTTGTATTTATATTTGTGTGGCTGGCGATGCGGCTTCGATACACACGTGTTGCCCATTTATATGCTTCTCATTTAGTATATTTGTTTTTGCTGTTGTACTTTTATTATTATGTGCACTTATTGCACTTCTGGTGTGTTGTTGTTGTTTGTGTCTGAGTTTCAATGTTTGTTTTCGTTATTAGTGCTATTTGCGGTGCATTAATTGGTGTAAGGTGTAGCCGAGCCGATAAATCAATTTGTATATATTCGGCCAAGTGGCACTTGGAGTCTGTGGCACCACTGCATTCATGTGCTACACACAAGTTGCTGTAAGTGGCAGCCACTTGCGGTACTTTATCGAATGCCACGTTGAATGAGACTTTGGGTTTTGTTTGTTGTCTTTTTGTTGGCTCAATTTTATGAATGAAATTTCCTGAATGAGTTTAATGAGACAATTTGTCAGAGATTGTGGCATTTCATGTTGTCTGGTGGGCGAAAGAGATTTTTTTTGGTGAATTTTTGATTGAGTATGGGGCTGCAGAAAAATAAATATACATTCATTTATGTCGCTTTCAACGATTTTGATCATTTCGGGTATATTGAAAAGAAGTATATTGTTTCAAAGAGCTTCGAAGGTTAGCTCAGAGGCCCATCTAATTAACAGTTTTGCAAACCGGGATAATTTTGAGCATTTTTGCTGAGTTGACTGTACATATTCGTTTAAAATCTAAATCACTTCCGGTAACGTAGACTCTACTGTCATGGAATGGACAACAGATTCGAATTCATAAAGAATGGCTCAAAAGTGTGAAGTTGAGGCAGGGTTTTGGAACTTCTAATCTATTTTTCCTTAGGGCTACAAGCTGAGCAAATTTGATCCGTAACATTGTCACGTATTATATTTCAATACAAATCTTAACTATCGTCTTCAAAATTGGTTTCTTTTGAGGCTTCTTACACGCTTAATATAATTTTTCATATAGTTGTTAACAGCCTCGACAGGGAAAACCTTCAGTGTCTGCAGCGATTGACTTTGATACACTTATGGAACCAAAGCGAATTTTTCAGATTCTTAAATAGAAGCCATCTCGGCTATTATTTCGTAAGCGGTGTCTACGCCAGTAAAGAAAGAAGAAATAGGAGCCAAATATGGCGAATGCGATGCTTGAGCGATGACTTTGCTTCTAGGTTTGACTTAAAAGCATAACAAAAGCAAAACAATCATATTACAAAACCTACAAATCTTATTCCTTATTGACTGTTTAACCATGTTGAATCTACAATAATCAAGGAAAACGACGAGCATCACCCCGATCTTGCTCGCTTCTTTTATGCAAGGAACATAACACTCTCCCTCACTAAATACACAGCGACCATATTCACAAACTGGCGGAAGAAGTACAGACTAGACCTTAACATTGCAGTCGATGACGTTAAATTCCGACTGTCAATAATCCTAAGATTGTAGCTGTAACACTATACAGCCGGTGCTCCGACGACTGAGATAACTGCCAAAGTATAGAGCCGAAAAAAATTCTCAAGTCACTAGCTGGCAGCTCAGAAAAGACAAATGAAGTGCAGACGAAGAAGTTTCAGATATGTTAAAACACTGCACTCCAGGCTATAACGGGATGCCTCTTGATTGCTCTGGTCGAAAATTTACATAGTTAGGCCCGTATGCTTGCGGTTAACAGTCGAGAGTGTTTTACGTGGGATCCTACCTATGAAGGTCTAACTCCACGGTGCTCAGAAGCACAAGGGATCAGTACAATGCGTCGATCAGCGCCCTGAAAACTGGGTAACGATTTTCAGTACCAATCGGCAGTGTGGCATGGACACACTAACCACCTTGGTAGGGTTCGAGGCCCATCTAAAACCTCTTCCGTACTATGTGCACGGCGCCAGGTTGCAATGCAACTTCACATTTGAACTGACAAAGTCAGTTCTTCCCGCGATTTGGGTTTTAACCACAGCCACCACGAATCTCCACAAAGGGCCAAACCCAATGAGCAGATTGGAGTTTTACCTCCAAGGGCATTACTGCTCCCCGTGGTACCAGGTTAAAGTCTCTGGTAAGACCTTCTAACCGAAGTTAATACCAATTGAGTTTCCACACAACTCTGGACTGGCCGCCAGGATCTTAGTCGCCTCTTACGACAGGCATACCTTACCACTGACCGCCATTCACAGTGGAGGCATTAATACTTTCATCGACTCCCTGTCAGTGAATGGCGGACTTGGAGTCAAACCACAACACATTGCAGACTACAAGCTGCAGTTCCCGCGAGAATCTAGAGTCGAGTCAGCCATGCGTAGCTTCGTTCAGGTTACCGTAACAGGTTAAACTCTTACGTATCCAAAATTGGCTCGACAAGTCTTCACATGACCTCTTTGCATGCCCAGCTAACCCCATTCATCTAACACCCCTCTCCCTATGGTCCGACCCCGTCGAAACAGCTCTCCGTTGCCTACCGTTAAATGTCTTCGATGACAACTTAAGCCTGAACTTTACCACCCAAGCGGGGATTAGATAACAACACCAATAACAACACCGAGCAGCACCTTTCAGGTAGATTTTTCTGTTTCGATTAATTTTTGGGGCTCCATTGGCTAAATTGTTGGACTGCTATCATCATAACCCACTATTCATGACTAGTAATAAAGCGTTCGATGTGTGTACATATGTAGGGTTCTAAGCTACGATGTCGAGCATGTCTTTTGCGGTCTCTACTCAACGGCGTTTTTGCAAAGAGTTCAGATGTTTTGACTCGATTCTAGCATTGAGACGCTTCATATCCGAAACATTTACCAAGTTGAGTCGATCCTAAAGAAATGTTGAGATCTTCTACTAACTCTCTAGTGCCAACACGATGATTTTCAAGCACTGTTTCTTTAATCCTTTCGATTTTATTGTCGTTCATAGATGTCGATGGACTACTCGTATGAGGAAAGTTTTCGATAACTTCAGAACCTTTAATGAATATTTAGTGACATTTAAGTGTTCGTTTTCGTGATAAAGTACTTTACAACAATTCCGCAGCCGTGGTTCTATTTGCAACCAAAAATTTCAAGCAAAGGACTATTCAAATATTTTTGCCATGATAAAAATCGCCCGA
>CM050327.1:4501443-4720116 GCA_027475135.1 Bactrocera correcta | reverse complement strand
AAAGGGTATTTCGAATATTGGTACAGTAGCTACCTAATGTCATTGCATAAAGATATTTTTATTTTTATTTATTATATATTTTTATACATTCGAAAATTTTCATTAAAACTTGCCAAGAACTCAGGATTAGCTTTGCTTCGGTTTAACTTGAAACTTTCAGGGCAAAAATTTCTTCTATGTGTCCTCCGCGCGTGTGTCGACTTCGCAATGGGTGTCGCTTCAAGTTGGCTCTGGTCTAGCAGAGTCATTATATTGCAGTCAGGCGGCACCTAGCGAAGACTGACGTATTTTCCCAATCATCCCCTTATGATGGACTGCTTTGTATGTATCCTCAGAGATAGGCGAATGGGTAATACCACGGCCATTGCTAATGAGATACCTTACGGTAGGTAAAAAACGTTAGGAGTAAAAACCCCGGAATCACAAAACTCAATATGGGAGTCAACAACGGAATGAAGCGGACTGAAGCGGACTGGGATAACAGTCCAAGTGTCGGTGAAAGAGGAAGCTGCTACCACCGGCATGCACAACGATCCTATAAGCTGTATTGATAACGAGCACATCTCCACTGCAACCAGAGCAGGAAATCCGCCAACCCGAAAGCCAATAGAAAGGGTCCAAAGGCTCACTGCAACTGCACTGCTTTAAGAACAACTCCAATGCCGGCTTTTAAAGTTGTGCTAAACCTATCACCTAAAGACCTCTTCCCTGAAAACTGTGTATAAATTACAGGATTTCACTTTTCTACTGGGAAAGAAGGTTCAAAGAAGTTAGCTGCGCGAAATGCTCTAAACATTTATACGGAGGGCTCGAAAAATGGAGGACAGAGTTGATGCGGGGATCTAATGTCCAAAGTTAGGCAAAAAACAACGTTTTAAGTTGTCGCCCCACTGAAGTATATTTCAAGCTGAGATCTTTGCAATTGCGGATATGGTCTCTAAGGCACCTGTGGGCAATTCCAGAGTCAACATCTACATAAACAGAGAAGCAGCAACCAATGTAGTAGCCTCGTATCGCATATCGGCCAGAATTGTCTTGGGAGGCAGGACAACAACTGCAGAACTTCGCTTCTTCTGGGTGCCAGGTCACAGAGACAACGAGGGCAATGAGATAATGAACGATATTTCACGAACGGTGTACGGCTAACACCCGAAAACGTGATGAGTATTAATATGTGCATGTGCAAAACGGTAGAAGTACAGAAAATTTCTATTGGCACTCGATAGAAGAGACTGTAGGTAATGATCGGAATGCTAACTGGTGTCTGGTGGCGGCAAACGCCCGCAGAATGCGGCTGACAGATCGAGAAGACTGCAAGAAATGTTTAGAGCAGGGCACTAGGGAAACAATGGATCATCTCTTGTTTACTTGTCCCGCATTGGCAAGACTACGCTGTAAGCATCTAGGCTCCCCACGATATGATACAAAGGAAGAACTATAGATATTGAGGTTAGCGACTCTGTTGAAATTCGCGCCAAGCCCAGACATCCTAAAGGTTGACTACTGTTCATGGACCTGGGAACTGGTACCGCAAAAGACTAAAACTGGTCTATGCGTGTTTCATTGACCTACCAGACTAACCTAACCTAACTTAGAACTTTGAGAGTATAACATTTTATGGTACAAAATTTCAGTATAAGGTGAAGGCATTCTGATCTTTTAGTTCTACTATTATTTGCATAGGATATATCTAAATATATATGTAAGTGTCTGTATGGAGAAAAATTTTAACTCAATTTTGAGAAGGATATACTCTTTTCTGTAGGATATAAATCAATATACTTGTAGTAGCTTACTAATCCAAGAAATTTATTAGTAAATTCTATCATTTGTCGGCAACTGATCCTTGGGTGGTCTCAGAACAGTTAACAATCACAAATCTCTAAACACCTCATACAATCATATAATTATTACATATACCATCATTTTAAGTATAAAGTTCTCGCTTTCTCTACAGGGTACATTCATGAATGGAAACGGAAGGTATGTTTATGCTTATTTCAATAAGAGCTACAATAACGCCTGAGTATATAAAAACTGGGTTCTTTTGTTCAGAATTGAACGTTTGTGATTTAATTGTGTAGATGTTGAGCGGCGAACTTGTAGACATTTGTAGGTATGTAAAAGCAGCCGAGTTGTTTATAAACAAACTTGACATTAAATAAACTGTCTGATGAAAAATATCAGATAAAGGTACATACATAAGTATCTAGAAAACATAAATATTTAAAGAAATTACACTTAAAATGGCACCGGGCTGAATTTTTGATATTATCGAAGTTTATAGCAAAATAAATGTGCAAGTTTTATACTTACATATATCGGATCAATTTTAAATAGCCTTTACAGTAGACATAAGTAATTATCGGTATTTATTAGTAAAATAAAAAAAATACATTAGATATTATAAAAATCGGCTCATTAGTTTCTGTGTTGCCAATGGAGCCGGCTTTGTTTAGTTTGTCATTTTTGTAAGCTTTCCGTTTTCAGTAAATATAATATAAAAATTGTTCAAAGTCTATGTTAAGATCCCTTAATCTATGTACAAATAAACATTTTTAATTGGGTTTAAATGTCTATCAATTATTTCTATAGGAAAGCGATTTTTTACGTAGTATGTAGTAGTTTCTATAAGCAGCATGTTTTCTGAAGAAAACTTACATATAGTAAGTTCTGATAAGAAATAAAAAAGTGTTTATCAAAATGTTGATAACACAAGTTAAGTTTGCGTAAGAAAATATTAGCGGCATAGGAACTCATAATGAAATAATTTCTTATTCCAACTAATTGCCATGAGACTTCAGTTTTAATTGACCTAAAATCAAGTACTTCAACGATGCTTCGCCAATATATGTATATCATACGATAAGCACATTATCGGCTCGTACTAACGCTACGATTTCTACTTCAGCTTAAAGTGATTCATAATGTTACGAATCGTATTTGCATTGTATTTACATATCTTCTTCTTGACTGGCATAAACATCGCTTACGCGTTTATAGCTGAGTTAACATAACGCACTAGTCGTTTCTTCTTTTCGCAAGGAGACGCAAATTGGAGATTCCAAGCGAAGCCAGGTCCTTTTCGACCTGATTTATCTAATGTATTGGCGGTCTTCGAAAACTTTCAAAGAGTATTCACATCAAAATAATCATTAGTGTTTAGTAGACGCATGAAGTACATATAGACCATTCGGAGATTTTTATGATGAGTAAAATTATTCAACAAAGGAGTTCCTTGAAATTTTGTGTGCGGAATCACATTTCTGATACCACTATGTTCAGAATGTCGTAAAAGGCACGAGCAAGTGCTTTTGATTTGTACAAATTATTCAAAGAGGGTCGAGAACGTGTTGACGACGAACTACGTCCTGGACGGCCATCAACATCAACTGACGATGAACACGTCAATAAAATAAAGGAATTAGTGCTTGATAATCGTCAATTAACAGTCACTGATCTCAATGGTATTGGTACTGGCAATGAGTCTTGGTTTTATGCTCAAGACCTGGAAACAGACGATCAATTGGCCGTAAATCGTAGACAAAGGTGACTCGAAGCTGAGAAAACCACGTCAAAGCAGGTCAAAAATCAAGGTTATGTGGACAGTTTTCTAGTATAATTACGATAATGCAATTTTTCTTCCGAAGATTTATAGAAATGAATTGTCCCCTGGTGGCGCCATCTATATGCCGACTGGTGCGTTAGAACCTGCTATTTTTATCGATTGCGAGATCGATTTGTATCCAGTGAGAATTTCATCACATTTCATTAATTGGAAGTGAAGTTATTGCGATTTAAGCGTCAGTATATTTGTGTTATCGGTGCAAAAATGAGCTCCGAACAAAGAGCCAACACTAAATTTTGTTAAATTTCACGGAAATGTTTCAATTGATGAAACAAGTTTATGGCGATGATTGCCTATCCCGTAGCAGAGTGCACGAGTGGTTTCAACGTTTTCAAAGTAGTCGTGAGGTCATAAATAACGATCAAGATATGGGCCAATCAAAATCCGTGATTACCGGAAACTCCATCGAAACTGTGCGTGAATTCATCGAAAATCAGGCGAAATCATCGCTGAAATACATGGAAATGGAATTGAACATCTCCAAAACATCGATTTATCGCATTTTTACCGAACATTTGGGTTTACGAAAAGTGTGTGTACGGTTTGTTTCGCACAAATTGACTGACGACAAAAAATTGCTCAGAATCCAACATTCGAAGGACATCATTGTGACCGATTATTTGACCAAAAATCACATTTTAACCATTACTTACTTCCCGTATTCACCTGATATGGCACCGTGCGACTTCTTCCTTTTCGGAAGAATTTATTTGGCCACGAAACGAAAGCGTTATGCAGACGTAGAGGCCATTCAAAAGGCTTGCACCGGCATATTGGGGGCTATACCGCCCAACGAGTTAAAATACTCATTCGACAAACTTTTGGACCGTGCAAAAAGCTGTATTGAAGCAGAAGGAGTCCTGTTTACTTTGGAATAAGTTCTCAGTGTTTTGAAACCGCCCACATCGAACCATTATAACATATAGTAGCAATATAAATATACTGAATCAAATTCATGAATGGACAACTCTTTTATTTAACGAGATATTTATGATATGAAGTATTATTCAAGGCAACAATGTAATCTCTGAAGAAACTGCTCAGATCGGACCACTGTAGCGTGTAGCTGCCATACAAAATGATTGGATCAAAATCAAGTTCTTGTATTGGGACTTTTAAATTTCTGAGGGGTAGAATATCTTCGGTGCAACAGAAGTTAACGCTTTTTCTTGGTCTTGTTATGGTATCATATTAAATACTCAAGCAATAAGCCCGCCGGCAAAGCGAATTTTTCTACAGGTTCTCGTGCATTTCCCGCGGCATTTGTATATACATATTCCTTTTACATTTGAAATATACATATACACAAACATGTACGTATACAAAGTATGTGCATAAATATTAGGAACATTTTATTATCTCTGCCGGCTTCTATTTATTTTTAGTTCGCAGAGCCAGTATAGGCTAGCGAATAAAAATGTTGGTATCATAGCATATGCACGCGTACGTACATATTCACATATACATACATATGTATGTATGTATGTATACAAGAATAACAGGCACAGACACAATATGGAGCAAAAATATAGCAACAATATATTAAATGGTCATTTAATTAATCAGCGTATGGAAATAAATTTTAGAACTCTTGTGTAATAAAAAGTTCGCTAAAGAGTGAGTCAATTTTCTTACTTGTTTACCATCATAATTGGGAAGCGAACAAGCTTATTGAATCTAAGAGTGGGAAGTAAATGATTACAATTAAATTTTTACTCTTCGATTTCGATGTGGTGAAAATTGTATTTTTTTATTTTTATTTTTTTTTATTATAATGTTATTTATAAACAAAATGTTGAAAACTTTAGCCAGTAGATACATCTTTCAAAATTGTTACACATTGAAGAAAAATAAAGTATCTCCCACTCCCGTGAAAGATTCCTTAAGAGCAATGAGTTCAAAACCGTATCAATTTGACTACTCTTTAAATTTTAACAAAAAATTTTGCTATTAACACTGCTAATTTTTCCCACATTACTGTATATGTACATGAACCTTGTATATGTGTATATGAATCTGTATCATTACGCTTGAGAAGTACTTCATGTTCCGACTAGCTTATGATATTGAAATCATTTTGAACTTGTGGTAATCCCGTGTATTTTTGTTGTAGAAAAATTGATTTTCGTAGCAAGATTTAGCGTTGAACAACCAAACAAGCCACAAGTCAACACACAAACCAGTCGCCAACCAAGCAACAATGCATTAAACCACCAATGACCTTCAGAGAAGTGTTTGCATCTCAGACTATTGCCGCCCAGCAACTGCTGCAACTTTCATTGCTATCGAGGGATAGTCACCATAAATTTACAATTTATTTAATTTTTTTTATTAATACACTTTTTATTCTGCCTTGTTCCTCTTCCGTATGTTATGTTTTGCACATTTTCGCCGCGCGTTCACGTGCTAACTCGGCTAGGGTGGTTGCTGGGCTGCAGACAACCACACAGACACGCACCTTACACGTTGCTTTTCAGCCAACGAATATACACATTTTATAAAATAAACTCACTTTCTTTTGAATTCCCTTTACTTGGCAACTTTCTAAGCAATTATTTTTTGTATTAATAATTAATTTGTACTTATAAATTATTATTTTGTGCAATTATGTATATTTTCAATCGAACGAACACTAAAACGCCGCCAACGAAGCACACGTTTCTGCTGCCGACATTACTCTGACGCTCTCAGTAGTTTGGTTTGCCGTTCCCACTGTTATCGACGTTTACCAGCAGCCGCCACTGCTACAGCAGAGAATTTTACATATTCCTTCTATTAACATTCGCTGGCTAAAGTTAGCAGCAGAGAATTTAACAGTGGAAATAAGTGAATTCAAGAATGTTAAACCCGTTAAAATATTGTAAGCGGTTGATTTTGCAGAAATGTTTGTTGTTTTATATTGCATGTAATGTACACATATGTATGTACATTCATATGAACATAATATCTTGTAAAAGATATAAATTATAGCTTATATTAAAAAATAATAATATTTATTGGCTCTGACAGTAGAAAACAAAGCGCAAATAGCACACATACAGGCATGTTAACTGCTTCCATGTCCACTGTAATTCTAAAGAGAGTTAGTTTCAGTAGAGAAAATAAGAATGGTAGCTAACATAGAACCTTAACATAACTCCACAAATAAACAATTAACAACTTTAATCCCAAGAACACCCAGTAAGCGTAATGAGGCCTTCAAAAACGTTCTTTAGCACAAAATTCTATTCACAACACCACACAAATACAAATACATTATATGTAGTAAATAATAATGCACTAGATTAAGAATACTGTGTTAACTTAAGAACAAGTTTACAAGACCGATTTAAAAACGTAGTCGAGAATAAAAGTTGCAAAAATCCTTTAGTAACAATATTTCAAATCGAACCGTACAAAATCGGCTTAACGAGATGGGAATGCTAAGTAGAATAGCGTTACTGTAAATAAGTTACTCTTGACCAGAAAAATGGTTATCAAACAGTTCATCGCAGACGTGGTGAACGATAACAGAAAATTGCATTCTTCCCACTGTGAATCATTCACACTTATATAATGGTTTGGAGATGCATTTCCTTTTACAAATCGGATTTAAACATACATACATACATAAGCCGAAATTTTTAAAAATAAAATTTATTGAATATGTACCCATTTTAATTTAGAATAGATATATATTATTTTAAATATTCAAGTCGAGAAATTTTTTACTCAATATTTTTATGTAAACATTATTTAAATAAACTGCAAACAGTTTTAAAATATTTGCGTCGGTGATTATATCTTCTTTTTTCTAGAATGTTATCTTAATAGAACGGAGAAATCCGTTGGTTGGCAGATCCAGAGAATACATTATATGTCAATTCCCTTCTTATTTTTGAAGTGTCAAGTCATCATTTTAAATTGTGGCACATGGCTTATGATTATAGATTAAAAACGTTAAAGAAAATAATATAAGGTTTTAAGCATACTTGTTATTTACATTCTTATGTTTGCATACACAAAAGAGACTTATGTCTAACTAAATATATAAGGAAGGAAGCTCCATAGCTTATAACTCATATCAATGACGTACCTATTTTTCCTTATTTTTCTTTTAAATCTATGATACTCGTCATTCTTACTCTGTAAGGGCGAAAATCTTTGTTAGATAGTAACTAGTTAACATTTATGCAAGACTACGCTGGGTTATACATAGAATCATAAACAGTGCGAGTGACATTGAAAAGCGTTTTATAGTTAACATTACGGATAATAATGTTAATGTTCATAACAGAACCGGCTTTTTGGCAGTTACTTGCGAAATATTTGCATTACAGGAGCATTGTTTTTGTCTTTTTGATGCAGAAGATATAACATGCATATATGTATTATTGTTCGGATGAAACCGGGTGTTAAATTTTGTCACTTTAAAGGTTTATAGTAAATCCTATGTATTATCTTATACTCGTATTCTGCATAATATACAAAATGGATGTTCCATGTGTTCTTGATGTACCGTGGTTCAGGATCTAAAGACGAAAATCCAGCAATGATCACAAAAGGAGCGTAAACATGTCAAATGAACAAAACCAAGTCCCATAAATAAGAGAATATTCCCTGTTCGCATAAATCAATAGTACTTTACCAAAAAAATAATTTAATTTAACTTTACACAACAGACTCTAAAATATGTAGTTTATTTCTTTTGCTTTTATGTGATTTCAAATAATAAATTTTATTTTGACTTTAATCAAGTTAGCACCTAGCGTTAGCTGTAAACGCTGGTCCTTCGTTATTTCCAAAACTCCTAGATATGGAAAAATGTGAAAAAAGTTAATCTCAGTCCAGCAAAAGTTTGACTGTTGCCTTCCTCCATTTAGCTTTGGCAACTTTCATTCTGTAAGACATATAGACTCACGCATTTGAGTCCATCGTGTTCTGTCCAGTTATTAGACCTACCATTGCGGCGAGATGAACCCTGCTAAAAGCAAGTAGTTCAAAGGACCTTTTGCGTTTCTTCCTGTTCCAAAAATTCTGTTTGCTGATAAGCCACTGTTATATAATGACACGACCAACATTACTCGAAAACGGCTAAACTAATTAGTCTCAAATTTCTCAATACTTTTTATTAACTAATCGAAAATTTTTTCTCACCGATAAATATTATTTTATAACTTTATTGCCTAGAAACTTGTTAACATTTGAATCAAGTTCGTACGATCCACTAGATCATCCTAACGGATTTTGATAACATAAATGAAATATTGGAGTAATTGTCGCAAAAAATAAGTTTTTTATTATAGAAAATGCACAAAAGCTAACTTCTTTTAAATGGTCAAAATTAAATTAGGTTAAGAGGCACACCTGGTGTGATTGTCTAAAAAAAGTGATTTTTTGGAATTACGAAACACTACTGTAACAATTTATTCAAAATTTCAAGATATATTTATATACATTTCTCAAATACAAAGTAAAAAAAAAAAAGGTGACGGTGTTAAGAAAAGTTTCTCCACTACTGCGGTTATTCCGGCCTTATCTGTGGATGGAACCTAAAATAAAAAGTTCAAAAATTCCAAAAAAAAAAAGTTAACAAAATGGCGGCTTGTTTATGTTGTTAGTAAGTGTTTAAATTAAAAGTTGAACTTTACCCATTTTTTATGTCGTCTTGTAAGTGGAACTGCTTCTGAGCCAGACCATGTGCCATAGAACCGAACAAATAATAACCCTGGTAAACAAAAATCCACTTGTTTTTTGTGGCATAAGCAGAACAAAGTGTTTTTTTATGTAAAAATTGTGACAAATGCAGGAAACAGCTACAGCTTTCTTCTATCAACCATAGTTTTTTGCTATGAGGATTTTTGTTAAAAAAACAGCGTTAGATATATTATTGTTGTAGTACTATATTTATACTTTCTCTTAATTGCGGACCCACAAATATGCCCTTCATAATTTTTCCTTCACTGACTCTTAGAAATTTTTATTTCAGATACATAAACGCCCTTCCATTTCTGTCCATTGCCTTAACAAAATTCTTCATTAAAGCCAATTTAATATGTAAAGATTCTTTTTACGATCAACTAGAGGTTCACTGGTAATTTTTTTTTTTTTTTTTTTGTCCCGGAGTGAGTGCCTGACGTACTCAACACTGCTTCTATACATAATGACAGTCTCTCACACCGCTAGTTCCATTCTCAAAAGAAGCAACAACGTATATCCTTGTTGCATTCCAAGAAAAAGAGCTTTTACTTTTAGGTCTTCACATATTGCCCAACCATACTCAGGATAACGGATGTGCTCTTAAAGAACTGTCATATTCTCATATGATTACTTCATGTGAACCGCATGAGCTACGGGCACAGATGGATATTTGTTACTTTTATGAACCAATACCGCGTTTAAAATAAGTTTAGAGGAATCAATGAATAGACGCCCACCACGTGGATAATGTTTCTGTCCTCATGCTTTAAGCAAAAGGTTAACATCTGATCACCTTCGTGAAGAAATCAATTTTTGAAGACTTTCTGCCTTTTTCTGTAAAAAGTAATTTTTACATCACTTTGAAGAAGGTTCTAACCTTTTAGTCTGGATGCTAAAAGTTCAGACTGCGATTGTGGCAGGCTTAGGTCTCGAACTAAGTTGTTAAGTTCACCATGTGTCTTAAAGCTGATGGTAAATTACAGTTCTTAAACGTATGTTTAGACTTCGGTCCAATACCTTTATTATTCGTGAGGCAAAAATACCAGTCTGTAACATGGTCTTTAGGTTCTCTCCACACCATTGATTGATTTGAATCTTTTTACCAAGCTTTCAACAATGTTACACAAGTTTTACAACAGATATTCTGTTTTCAGATTTGACTTTAAGATATCCAACTGCATTAGAATCACCTAAGAATTTTCAAAACAGAAACTATGTGCCTACCACTGTAATCGGACAGTGCAATGTCTGGAATATGGCGGGAGAAGTACGACTTCCCATTTAAGCATTTCTAATGCCTCTCCAGACAAGCTTATTATTTCTTTAACATTCCCAGAGCATGTAGTCGCTTTGAAATGGGATTTTAGCTTTCCTTGACGCGGACGGTTGCCAATATCGAAATTGCTGTCTTGGAAGCACGAAGCTCACGTTGTTTTACTTGGGGCAATAGCCTAGTAAACTTTTTGTAATTCCCCACTGTGCTTCAACCGCCGATTTCTTTGACTAAAAGAAGAAAATGACTATTATGGAAAGACAGTTTCTTTTTCAAATGTCTAAGTTAGGTGTATCCTATTTTAGATCTATTAAGGTTTATCACCACTAACTGTTATTAGCAGTTTTCACTTATATGTGTGCCTCTAATTCTCTAATTCTCTGATTTCGGTATATTCAGTGATTGAAACAGCGAGCTCGCTGGAAAAACTCTTGTTAGTTTTCTGTTTCTGGTTTCTAAAAAATTGTTTATAAAGTATGACTATCTGCACAGGAAATGAATGTCAGCAAGCTCAGTCTAATCAGCAGTTTTATTTATAACTTTTCTATGTGTTTTACTTAGCAATCAATTTATTGAAACACTGCAATTTTTTTTTTAGAAAAAGAAGAACGATCTTTATTTATAGCATACAATTCAATTATAACTGGTTCTGTATACAATTACGTGCATTCCATTTACATACTGCATATATAGTACATCTAGACATAGTATGTGCGTGTGTACTATGTGTTCGGCAAGTGTTTTTAATACAAAGCATTATTTTATTATTTCTTTTTATATTTTTACAACTAATTAATGAACTCAATTATTGACAATAATTTGAATTTTAATATTTTCTTGGAGGTCGGTCCATGATTTATTGTTTCATTTCGTTTTCAATTTACACGTACATACATTGATATAATGAATTCTTCTTCATGTTGTGTTAGTTTTTCTGTGTGTAGAACATTTTTATGAGTAACTGTGCGTTTTAGAATTAATGGGCAACATGCATGCTTTGAGTGTGGAATTTATGTATGAATTATGGCTAACCAAAGCACATTGAATAGCTGGCAGCCAGGATAAAAACAAAGTGGTAAACAATCCTGGCTAAGCTTTAGCTTTCCATTGCTAAAATCTTGAGTCTATAGTGTCAAAATTTTATAACAAACACACTAGTTTTATAGAAAAAAAATAAAAATAAACAAAAAAAATAAAATTAAAAAACGTCAAAATTAAAGCTCTAGTGCTACGGCCTGGATATTAGCTCAAACTGTAAACAAACAAAAAAACATTTTATGTTTTAGATTATCTAATGCCGGATTGTAAGGCCTCCCTACTTCAACCAAATCAATTACTCATTATTGGAGTGTATAAATCAACCGGTTAGAATTCTTTAAAAGGATGAAGTCATGTGTAGAAGCTCGCGCTAGTGAGGAAAGTTCTCCGATCGTCATTAATTTAGACTCTCCAGAAGCGATTTAGACCAAGTATCCTCTGAGTAGCCAAAGAAACATCCGTTTGAAGGCCAGCTCAAGTGAGAAGGCGCATCATCCCTTACCAGGGTTGTGCGCTAAGTTTGGGTCCTCCACGTCAAAAAAACACCCCCAATGAAATGGATAAAATAGCTTCGGATAAAAACCACCAATCAGATCGCTCATGTTTCCAGAGTTTTAGGCATGCTTATGCTCCGAGGATCTTAATGCTGCTACACTTGGAATCTCCAATTGACGCCAAACAGCGAAAATGGAGAAGCGACTGACGCGCTGTCATAAACTTGGCAATAAACGCGTAAGCGGTAACTACGTCAATAAAGATGAGGAAGAAAAATGGATTTGTTTCGAGCGAGTTTGGTTATTTTAGATTAAGTGGTTTAGGAAATTTGTATGTTAGCCAATTATAGAGCGGTGCCACTTACTCTTGCGATCTCCTGTACCAAATTACAGTTCTATATCTTAATTTAGCGCTAAGTTAATGCACTTTATAAGTTTCAAACTCCGCTTTACATTTCTGAAAAAGAACATGTGTTCGAAGTTTCATCAAGATATTTAAATTTTTACTCAAGACGTGCGGACGAATTTCAACTCGCCTCATTATCCTGATCATTCATATACATATATATATATATCCCTTTATCCATCTCGTTTAGTTTTAGGTGATACGTACAACCGTTAGGTGAACAAAACTATATTACTCTGTAGCAAAATGTTGCAAGAGTATAAAAAGAGTCACTGGAAATTGGAAATCTGAAGTAGAAATAATTTATTTAGAACATATTTTGAAAAATATCTCTGAGAAGGATAATGAAGCTTACTCACATAAAAGTGTTTTAAGGTAGTAGTCTGGTAACTTATGCCTATTTTCATGAATTCTTGGAGGGTGGTTTTTTATAGGAAAATAGAAATGAATCGTATTGAATATTTATAGTGTTTTTATTTACATATTGAAATTATAAAAAAAATGTATTTAAAAAAATTTAATAATTTATTACTATTATAACTGTCACTCGAAGTTGAAACCTCAAAAAAAAAAAATGCACGTGAGTAGCCCAGGTGATTTTGGCTCTTAATGTTATCTGAAATCAAATATTCTTGCTTATTCTTAATCTATAGACATGTCATTCTGGTCGGAACTACTGAAGTTAAATTTCAAGGATAGATAACAAAATGGCGGACTTTTGAAAAAATAGTCCTTTTATTTTGCAAAGAAAGGATTGTAAAGTAAAAAATTAGGGGTGAAAAAATTCTCATTAAAATCCGTTCTGCTAAAATTTGAAAGCAATTGGTTCGGTAGAAAAAAAGTTAGGACCCGGGCCGAACAGAAAAACAATGTTTGGAGTAAAATGCGTTTAAAGTTCAACAACTCCGAGAGAGAGGGCTCCGAGGCGCTCTAGTAAACTCGTCATAACTTCCGAAATATTTCGAATTTCTGTTTGAAATTTTCACAGTATATTCTCAAGACATTGTACTTTGAAATTAAGCAAAAAAAAAATGTTTCGATTTTTGGAACCCAAGTTACCGGACTACTACCTTAAACAAGGTTATAAATTATTTGCATAAATTTTTTCAACTGAACATTTTTAAAGATTCTTGTATACCGAACCAAAATATATATTTATAACCCACATTACTAGCGATTGCAATAATTTCAAGTAAAACTCATCGGATTTATAAAATGCATTGAATACTCATAACTTTGCCATATATTCCTTATTCCACACTTTGCTTGCTTATTAATCTTTTTCAAAATTTCATTTATTCGTGCATGGTATACTTGGAAATTTTATTTTATTCACTCATATTCTTATACTACAGTTATTGTTTTTCACTCTCTTTGCTGCTCTGCCATCACTAATTGTTTTATGATTTCTGTTCCAAATAACGACTCTCTTCTAGCACTTCATTTTGAAGGCTTCTTGTCGTTTCAAATACATTTAAATTAAGTTTTTATTATTATTGTTGTTGTATTTATATAAGTATTTTTGTCATTTTTACACTACTTTAAATACTGTTTTGATTTCCCATTGCTGCTACATTTACATACTCGTACAATATTATTTGCTTGCAATGTCTTCGCATTTCTAAGTTATCGTTTACATTTTTGCAACTTCAAATTGTTGAACAATCTCATTAGAACTCTTTATAACTGCTTATTTGTAATGCCTCTACGCTGCGCTACTACACTTGTCTGTATGTATGTATGTCGCTTATCCAATGCTTATGCCTTTCCTTATGGTTTTTTTTAAAGAAACTTATCTTTTGCATACAAATCTTTCAGCATTATTCTTCCCGTCCATAAAGAGCAAGTGACAAATTAAAACCTACCGTGTACTAATTCTTTTTCTTTATCTAAAATCAGCCTTCAATTCTTAATTAGGGGATTAAATAGGCATACAATGTTTTTATTTTATTTTAAGCACACACTTTATACGTATAATAATTACATAATTACTAGATATCCATAATGTAGCCGGTAGAAAACACCCTATACTAAAATTGTATTTATAGTTTAGCACATTCTAATCTAAATAATTGTATTTTTGAAGTGTTTGAAAATGGAAGATTTAGTGGAGAAAAGAAGTATTTAATATGGAATAAAGCAATATTTTTATACAAAAATCAAAAAAAAATTTAAATAATTAATTTAAAAATTAAATAATTAATTTTTTTTTAAAAATTTTTCATTTAATTAATTTTTTCATTACTCTTTAATTTAATTCCAATAATTAATTAATTTTTTTTATTTCTAAATTTATTCCTTTTTTTTGTTTGTTCATCAATGATTTTTTATTATTTTTCAAAAATATTTTTTGTACTTAATTATTTAATTTGCCAAATAATTAACTGCTCATTAATTAAAAGTATTTTAGTGTAATTAAAAAAATTAATAAATGTAAATTTAAACAATTTGTAAAAAAAGATAATATTTGTTTGTTTAATAAGTTATTAATTAAAATTTTATTTCATTTATTAATAATTTTTTTTTTTTCAAAATTTATTATTTTTTTTTTTGTTTTAAAATTTCTTACTTTTTTTGTTTGTTCATGATCTTTTTATTACTTATTTTTGCAAAGTAATTAAATTTCCATTAAAAGTAAACAGTAAAAGTAAATTTAAATCATTTGTAAAAAGAAAATTTAATAATTTTTTTTTTTCAAAAATTTTTTCCGTTTTTTTATTTCTAAATTTATTCCTTTATTTAACAAACAAAAAGTTCATCAATGATTTTTTATTATTTTTCAAAATTATTTTTTTGTACTTAATTATTTAATTTGCAAAATAATTATCTACCCATTAATTAAAAGTATTTTAGTGTAATTAAAAAAATTAATAAATGTTAAGTTAAACAACTTGAAAAAAATATAATAACTGTTTGTTCAATAAGATAATATTTTATCAATTAAAAATTTATTTCATTTATTAATTTTTTTTTTTTATTTCAAAATTTATTAATATGTTTGTTTGTTAATGATTTTTTCTTTAATTATTTTTGCAAAGTAATTAAATTTCCATTAAAAGTAAACAGTAAATGTAAAGTTAAATAATTTGTAAAAAGAAAATTTAATAATTTTTTTAATTAATTTTTTTTTTTTTTTTAATTATTAACAAAATTTTTATTTCCCAAATTTTATTATGTTTTTTGTTTTGTTTGTTCATCAATGATTTTTATTATTTTGCTAAATTCTTTTGTGTTTAATTACTTAATTTACAAAGTAACTAAATATCCATTTATTTAAAGTATTTAAAAAAGTAGTATATTAAAGTATTGTAATTGAAAAAAAGAGCTAATAAATGTAAAGTTAAATAATTTGTAAATTATGTAATTTAACAAAAAAAAATATGTTTGTAATATACTAGAAAAAGATTGATGAACAATCCAAAAAAAAATATTTGAAAATAATGTGGAATTTTATGACTGTAAAATTCTTTCTAAATATTTATATAACTCAAAATGTTAAAAGATATCGTCACCTGAAATGCAAAACTGCGCATCATCAAAAAACTCGAAAATGAATTTTTTTTGCTTATGATTCACTAGATCATATTACATATACATACGTATCATAAATTTTTAACCTCTCGCTGTCAGATATAACCACTTTATAACAAACACATAACCATTTCATAACCAAAACTCAAATTTTGTTTCCATATGAGTGGTTTCTATTATATCATTTTAACTCGCCTGTAAACCTATGAAAAGTGATGTTACGTTTTTTGCATTTTAGGTGACGATATATAGTTCTAGTTCCCATTCGCCAAGAGTAGTAGTAATTTAATACCTAGAACCGCAAACTTAAAAGTTCTGTAGCCAACATGACTGTCGGTGAGTGCTACCATTTCGTTTATTTCTATTCGAATCAACTTGCCTTACCAGCTAAATAAATACTCAATAACAATAAGTTCATTAAATATAAATAGTTATATATACTATATACTTATATATATAAAAAAAAAGTATTGTAAGTAAAGATTGCTAGTAAGCTTCCCAGAATTGCATAATATATTTAATTTACTTTTGTTTATACATATATATAATATAACTATTTACTTACACAAATAACTGTTTGCATGCATAATTGTGAGTGTGAATAAGTATTATATTTATGTGTGTATTCGTGTGATGAGAAACAAGAAAAAATTCGTTGCTTGCATATACATTTTCTTAATGAGGAGACTTCGTTTTTATAATGAACTTATAGACTTTCTAATGAACGCACAAAAAATAACAAATTTTTCAAACCAAAACTTTACATAGCAGTCTACACGGAAATAAAATCAAAACAATAATTGCACAAAATCAAATTTCATAAGGAAAAATATTGCCTGCAAACTAGATATTGAAATCATGTTTTGAGAATAAAATATTTTTTATAAGGAAACTTAATATTTTGGAAACTTAAATATTAACGAAAATCCACTTAACAGAATAAGAAGAAGAGAGTAGATATTCCGCCACCGATTTACAAGCAAATCACATTTGAGCTTCAATTTGGCTAAGTGCTTTTCCCAGTTTTCGCTGCCTTTTGCACGAATCATAAACTTTATATTTCGGCTCAGCCGAGACGTCAACCGCAACTCTTTGTGGATCACATTGATCTCTTTTTATTGACATATAAAACATATTTGTCATTATCATTATTTCCCGCAACTGCCACTGAAGCATAGAATCTCAAGAAAATATTTGCGTCGGTTCTTATTTTTTTTAGAATTTTAAGTTCGTTCAACGACTTCGGCATTTAACCATTTCTTTTTGTAAGGTTATCCTACACATGGTCTTTAGGTCCCTTGCAACTTCCTTATTGACTTCAATCCAGAGGTTTTCGTCAAAGTTCTGTGGCATCACAGTGTGTGTGTGTCATATACATATGTACATCTCTATTTTCGCAATATAGTTGGCGACGTGTTTCCAAATTTCATTTTTTATGTACTTGTATATAGGCCTCCATTGCTGCTGACGTTAGATTACCACATCTTGAGGATACATCGTAGTTATCTTAGAATATTGCCAGTAAGGTGGTTGGTTAAAGGTCAGGTTTCACACCCGCAAATCAGCATAGAGACAAGGTTGGCTTTAAATAATCTGCTTAGGGTTCGGAAGGATCGAATTGTGCTGCCTAGGTAAAGAAATTCTTCAACGTCATTAATTTACTTGCCCCTATTGTATAATTATTGCTTTTATTTTTTTTTTACTGATTTTGACGCTGATAAATCGTAATTTCTTTCAAAACGTAGAGTATCTCTGCAGGCTGTAGAAAAACCTAAGACTTATGCGACTCTTATTCATTCTCTCCTGAAATAAAACCGTTAAGAGCGACACATTATTTGGATGACGTCGATGACAACTTATCAACCTTTAACACTCTAACGGGATTAGGTACTCTTTACAACAACAACACATTTTTTGACTTCTCGCTAAAATGCTTTCGGTAGTACGTGGTTAGAGCTTCAATAAAAAAGAACAACATAGAGCTTTTTGCACATATTTTTAGGGGGCCTTTAGTTTACAATAATTCCTTAAATCACAAAGTCGAAGCACAGTTGGTATTGCTAAATTGTTTGCTTTGCTATTCTTGTTAAGATAGTCTCAACAATTATAGAAGCACAGGCAAGTAGTTTTGGTTTACGTTGTGGCTAGGTTAGGTTAGATGTTTGATCTAGAGAGATCGCACGTGGACTGTTATTGTAGTCCTTTACAAAGCGATAGAAAAGAAGACTCCTGTGTTCGAATATACTTGTGTCAAGTTTTTGCCACAATTTTCAAAATAGATGACAGTCTACGGACATTTGAAAATCCGGGTCCGTTCCGATTACGACGTGGGAACGGACTTTAGTTTATCGTGTTAGCTTCGACCATGCTATGACTATGCTTTAGTGGTGACGATGTCCGCTCCGGCTGCGTAGAACCGTTTATTGTGGGAAGTGTGAGAGTTTGTAATGAAACTTGGTAATTTACCTCTGCATTGCTTGGCTTTTACTTGCAGTTTAACGTAGTTTAAAGCATTTTTAGGCCGTCATTGCATGCCAAAGGGTGCAGTGTTGGAATTTAGCATGAATTTGGTGCTATGTAAACGCTTAGCGAAATTCTCTTGCTGCTCTTGACGTAACTAAATTAGAAAGTACTACAGTTTATGCAAACTAAAGACAACAAAATTAAAACAAATTTAAGCAATGAATCTTAAAAAGAAAAACATTTCATTCAAAGAGCAAAAAGAAAAACATCTCACTGAAATCGAAAATCAATCAAGTGCAATTTTTCTTATTTACATATCGTTTATACTGCCTTCCAGCTAAATGCAAAATAGCTCAACCGAACTACATACATCGTACATATTTATAAGTATTTCGCATGCAATTATTAATTCATTAATATATATTTGCATAAATCATGCTTCATCAATTCAATCATTACACATAATTAAATTCAATTTTTTCCAACGCGTTTTTCACTACATATTCATATTTTTTTACTTTAATCAAGAGTTATAACTTGCACTTCGCAACAACACATATGTCTCACTTGCTGTCGGCCAGCCGCGCCGCCAGCTGGCCCACAGCTGATTTTTGTTTATCTTTTTGCCAATCCACAATATACTAATACTAAATGCCAACATTTTATACGGAGGGGGGTGTAGTACAACCACAACAACACAATTGAATTCAATCCAATACACATTCAATTCATATAAACGGACGTATGTTTTTTTGTTGTAATATAAATTTGTATAGATTTATTTTAATCGTTCAATTTGCATTCACTTTCATAATAAAAGTAATAATAATAATTATAACCTAACATTACTTAAATGGTAATATGTATTTTATATATATATGTGTGTGTATATATAAATATAAATTTATTCATATACATATATGTATGTATGTAAATATTAAGTTTACTAAAATTAGAATTACAAAACATTCGCGTGAAAAATAGAACATTTGCTTTCGACAAAATAAACATATTTGTAAGTATGTATGTGGTATTATGCTAACTGCTAACTGCTTTTGATTATAGATTACAGCAACTGCTGGTTGATTCTTTTAGCTTTCGTAAACACTTGCTAAAAAATAATAATTTCGTAGAATAATTGTTGTTTATCTGGCGTAATGAAGACAATAACAAACATATGCGTATCGAAACAAAGACAATTAAATTGCTGTTTGGAGATTTGCAGTTTTTACAAAAATCAAAAATTGAAAAAAAAACATATTGAAATGCGCAAAGAAGGCACGAGTATGCGCTAAGCTCATGCATTCATTTTGATTTTTCTTTTCTTTCACTTTCGTCTTTTTACTTCTGCTGCTTGCTAATACGTTTATGTATGCATGTGTGTGTGCATAAGTATAATTAATTGCGTAACATATGTATGTATATAAGTATATATTAAAGTAGTGATGATAAGCAATACAAAACGTCATTGTAAAACAAATTTAATTAATTTTACTTAAATTTAAATATATTATTGTGTTTACTTGCATATGCGTTTTGTATGTTTGTATGATGATTTATTCTTGTTTTCTCTATACAAATCAAAAAAAAAAAAAAAATAATAACTTGGACTTGTTACAATGTCTATGTCGTTATGATGTGTATGTACGTTTATTTGCGTTTTACTTTTGCCTACAAATTTATATAATATGTCCTTTTTAAATATATGTATATAATATATATATATATATATATATAGACGTATGTGTGTATATTTTATAAATAATAATACATTAATTATTTTCATTATTATTTGTGGCTTTTGTAAAAAAATATCTTTTTAAAATTAATAAAGAAAACGTGACAAATTTTAATAAGGTGATACGAAAAAATCGAAAAAAAAATAAAATTTTGGCTAAATACATTTATATAAAAACTAGTTTAGACTACATTACATTACTACCGCGTATGCAATGTGCTTTCGAAAATTCTCGCGCAATTTTCAAAATCATGCAAATTTCATTTTCACAAAAACATAATTTTCACGAGACTCACCTCACCCTTTTGCTTGCATTAATTTAAATTAAGTTTAATTTTTCTTTAATTAAGCCGTTTCATTTTGTTTTTCAACTAATCGTTATTAGTAAATGAATGTCTTGTGTGTGTGTGTGTGTGAAAAAAAAAAACAGTTATTAGTCTTAATTGTCCGATTTGGGAAGATGCTTTGAATTGCTTTGCTTAGTTTTGCTACCATGCCGATGTGTGTTGTTCTTGCTCGTCATGTGGCGCAACTTTGGTATTGGCTTGATTGTTTTTGGTGTTGTTGTTGTTGCTGCTGCAGCTGGTATTTGCATCGACTTAGCACCATCGGCCTCAGTTCTATTCACTATCGACGTTGTTGTTGTTGTTGTTTTTGTTGTCATTTTGGCAGTTTCATTTAGTGCGACTGCTGCTGCTGTTGTTGTTGCTGCAGCTGTTGCACCAATCGGCAACATACTACTACTGCTGCGACTCATCTTACTCAAATTGTTGTGTATATTATTGTGGATGTTGTTGTTCCTGTGGCGTTGGCAATTGCTATGTTGTATATGTGATTTCTTTATATTATCGCTAATGTGAGACGTGCTGCTGGAAGTGTAAAGCATTTATCAGTAGGCCTGCGCCTCCTTATAATCACTCTGATCGGATGTGTAGAAGTCTTCCAATTTCCATTGCAGTGTCTCGAAGGTCGGTCGCCGCATCGGATCTTTGTGCCAGCACTCGAGCATAATTTCGTATAGACGTGGCTCACAGTTCGGCGGCGACGGCATACGGTAACCGTGTTCGACTTGCGTTAACACTTCGGCATTGGTCATACCTACGCAAGGAGTGGTGATAAAATTTAGTAATAATTCGAAAAAAATTTTAAATAAAAAATATGAATTAATTTTTAGACTTACCCGGGTATGGTATGCGTCCGTATGTCACTAACTCGGTGAGCAAAATGCCGAAACTCCATACATCAGACTTAATGGAGAATTTACTGTAGTTGGCTGCCTCGGGTGCTGTCCACTTAATGGGGAAGCGTGCACCGACGCGTGCCTCGTACTCATCCTCTTTGATAAGTCTGAAAGCATAAATAAATTTCAAAAATTAGTACAAGAATATATATGTATTTACATAAACATAAAAATATCATAAAAATTATTTTAAAAAATGATAAAAACTATAGGAATCAAACAAAAGAGGTAAATGACAAAATATCAAAGTAAAGTTCAGAATAAAGAAACTCAAAAGACATTTTAGAACGCGGTCGCTCTTAATTACTGCAGCATTTAGTGGCGTCTTTTTCCTGCAAGTTCCGTGAAAAGTTACCTTAGTAGTGTATATATTTTTCATACGAAGAGAAAGAAGAGATTTTAGCACACATAAAGTGTTTTTTTTTTTTTTGTAATAGATTAAAAAACCCAAAACCTGGCTTAGTTGAATTTTTCGCATAAATTTTGAGGTTATGTGAAAAAAGTCTATATGCAATAGTTATAGATCTTTTCATTAACTACAACATTGCCGCCATATATATTTTTTCTATAGCACTCGTAATTTTCATGGAAATCGAGATAAGCCGTTTCTAACCTCAAAAAGTTCAACCACTTTCTTCTTTACTTTCATGTTTTTTTTATTGTATACACTTTTTCCAATTAGTTCTAACATGTTTTTATATAGATTTTTATTACTACTATTATATTTTTTTACCATTTTCAAAGGTGTAGAAGCGTTTATTAAAAAATATACAAACTTTTGACGTCGTAAACAAACAGCTGCCGAACCCACTAATTGACATAAGGGATTAAACTTCAGTCGAGCATAAAAAAGTTTGTACCAATCCAATCAAAAATGGACCAGTTCGAGTAAAACTCGATCTTTAGTGTATATTTTATAAAAACCCGAAAACGGCCTCGCTTCATTATTAAATACGTCACAGAATTTTTTTTCGAAGTGTGCTAGAAGCTTAAATGCAATAGCATATATTTTAACCTTAAATTTATTTGGAAATAGTGTACTAAAATTTTTTAGGTTAGGTTTTTTATTTCAATCTTTAACCATTTTTCAATCAAGTGTGCTAGAAACTTAAATGCAGTTGGATATACATACTTTATTCTACTTTTTTCAGAAAAAATTAAAAAAAAATTTTGAGGTTATATTTTTTACTTTAATATTTTAGTTAATAAAACCAATTCTTGCGGGTCTGGAAGGATATAGACTTACTATATGATAGTTATTTTATATCAAAATACGGGCAATAGCTAAAAATATAGAAGGAATCGCTATTGGAGAGTTGTACATGTTTTCACGATGCTATAGACGCATATACGGAATGCAACTGATTTATGTTTCTTTAATATTATTATATGCTATTTTTCGAACCAGAAATGAGGACCGTTGTGAAAGTCGATCAAACACGTTTTCATCACAATTCTAAATATCTAGTTTGCAAATCCACGGCACACTAGATTTCTGTCATTTCATCTATACATAGGTTATTCACGCACGCTGTGCGCTGAACTGCGTAGTCTAATAGCTAAATGAAATGCCATAGCAGACCCCCCATAACAAACGTGCATATTTACCTCGCCAAACCGAAATCGGCAATCTTGACAACATTATTGTCGCCCACCAGCACATTACGCGCTGCCAAGTCTCTGTGAATGTAATTCTGTTGCTCCAAATAAGCCATGCCGGCGGCAATTTGCGCTGCCATATCAATGAGTATCGCCATCTTTAGACTGCGTCCCTTGCCTGCAAGTACTATAAATTATTTTCGACTGCACATTACAAGCTTCATGTAACGCAATGACAAACTACAAACTAATGCATACAAATACATGAGCGTATAAATATTTATATATACAAATGTATGTATGTAAGTATGTATATGAGAATGCATAGCTGAATAGTAAGAATAAATTGTTAATTGTATAAAATGAACGGCAACGCACCTTGCAGGTACTCTAACAGTGAGCCGTGCTTCATCAACTCGGTGATGATGTAAATTGGCTCCTCCACGGTGCAAACAGCATAGAGCTGTATGAGTTTTGTGTGACGCAGCTTCTTCATTATTTGAGCTTCGGCCAAAAAGTCTTTTGGATCCATTGTGCCTAAATGGTAAAATAGTAACAGTGTTTTTGATATGAGCCTCTAGCATGCACATGACATTTGTAGACTTACCTGATTTTAGCGTTTTAATCGCCACAGGTGTGGTATTGTTCCACAAGCCTTCCCATACCTCGCCGAACTGGCCGGAGCCCAATTTGCGTACGAATTTAAGCGAAGTTCTATCTATTTCCCATTGATCGCGTGTTCGATGCGATAGACCCTCGGTAACGGGTTTCTCAATCTACATGCGGAAATGAAATAAAAAACACGATTAAATGACATTCGTATGTTAGATATTATGTTGGATTGTGAGTAGGCGTATTATGTACATTGACTGGTGTGTAACAGTACATTTAGCTGCTGTTGGCAGACAATTACATTTATTTTTGTGTATGTATGTACATGTTACTTATGCATTATGTTATAAATGGGTGGAGGGAGCGACTAAAGCATTAAACATTTTGTATATATATGATCACTATGACGATTTGAGTTGATTTGGTCATAGCCGTCGATCTCTCTGTATATTCGCAAGCCAGTGCCTTAATTTTTGAGATATCGAACTGAAACTTTGCACATATTATTTTCATCCAAAGACACTACTCATTTGTCGGAACCGCCGATATCGGAATATTATAACATATAGCTGCCATATAAACTGAATAATCCAAATCAAATCGTTGTATAGAAAAATTTTTATTTGACGAGACATCTTCACGAAATTTGACTTGGATTATCGTTCAAGACAACGGTACAATCTGCGAAGAAATTGTTCAGTTCGGACCACTATAGCATATAGCTGCCATACAAACCGACCGATGAAAATCAATGAAGCTTTTGTATTATGAAGGGTATGCTTCGATGCAATCGTAGTTAACGGTTTTTTTTTAGTATAGAGTAAGTAAGTAACGGATATATAAATTGTTTAATATATTATTGATCCAATATTAACAATATTTAACTTCCTTTGTATTATTTTACTTTCAGATAATCTAACATCATGAATGCTTTAATCTCCTCCCTTTATTGTTGAAAGTTTGTTGTTTTTTTGTAGAGTACTTGTATTATATGTGGATAAAACGATATGCTGTGGATGACTGACCAATAAAATCGCCAATAAGAAACTGCTGCTTCAAACAAATGTATAAATGTTTAATGTGGTGAAGATGAATTCTGCTCCCTAAAAATGCTCAACGCAGTACAATTCTTTGAAACCAAATATGCGACGATTATGTGAGTAGGTGATGCGACAACGAGAAGACACATTTTAAAGAGGACAACAACACAAATAAATATAACAACACCAATATATTTATGTATATGGTAAAAAAGGTGAAAAAGGCAAACACTTGAATTCATTACAAGCCATGAGGGCGTGAAAATATATGCAATTTTTCTTTTCTTTTTGACACTAATTGAATGTCACAACACAGGCAGCTAGGTGACAGCGGAATTGTGGGTGACTGCTGCTGACTGGTGATTGGTGGGTGTTTGGCATGTGTGTATGTGTATGTGGTTGGTGTTTTAGTTAGAGCAAACTCCTACCTCGAAAATACCCGCAAATTGGTTTGCCTATTTTTTTTTGTGGCAATTTCAAATGTGAATTGTTTTAAGTTGTTAGTTAAATATTTTTCCAAGTAGTATTTAGTATGCAAAAAAAAATTATACAATTATTTTGGAGCGTATTGTAAAAGTAGAAAGACAAAAAAGATAAATAAAATTGTAATAAAGAAAATCATACAATCCAAAAAAAATGAAGGCAAGGGTATGAGACGATGTTAGTTACTCGTAAGACAATACGAAGTAGAAACATAAACAAACACGATGTACGTTCGGTAAGTAAATGTGAATGTCTGATGCGAACAAAACAATATTTAAGTTCTAAACTAAATGTGTGATGATGAATTCTGTGAATGTGGTTGGTGAGTTTGGTAAAATCCAATGCAGTACTGACCTGTACGCATGGCTTGCAGAGGTTGACACACAAACCATCGGAATCCTTGGAATAATGCTCAACAAGTTCCTGTAGGGTTCTGTAGGAGGAATAAGGAAAATTAATATTTTTCGAAAAAAATTCCAAATAGTTTTTGCGTTGACTCACCTGAAGGTTGTGCGACGCGCAATGAAAAAGCCACCCTCATCTAGTTGTCGTATACGGTAATGCTTCACTGTGTCGCCATCACGTACTGCGGATAGAGAAGTGAAAATTAATATATTTATTATTGTTCATGCAAACTCAATTAGAAAAAAAAAGTTGAAAAAATGCACGCAATGTTTTTAAGATTTTTAATATTATTTATAATTAGTGAATTTTTTTAAATGCAATTGATTGCTTTGTTATTAAATTTTTTTGTAATTTTTATTTATTTACTTTTTTTTTTAGTTTTAATTTATTTTATTTTATTTTTTAAAATTTTTTATTTTGTTTTTTATTTTTTTATTTTTATTTTTTGTGTTATCAAACTTTTTTGTAACTGTTTTTTATTCCGTTTTTTTATTTTTTAATTTTATGTTTTTTTAATTTATTTTATTTTTTTTTTTTAATTTTTAGTTTTAATTTATTTTATTTTTTAGTATTTTTGTTAATTTGGTTTTATTTTTTAATATATTTTTTTATTTTCTTCTTTGTTTTATTCTTTAATTTTTTTTTTTTTTTTTTGTTAATTTAATTTTTTTAATAATTTATTTTTTTAAATCATTATTTTTTTTTTAATTTTCTAAAGCGCAACTCACCCGACAGCGAATAGTCATTGTGACGACTCTCCGAGTCGCGTATCAAATATGCTCCATGTTCGTTTTCTGGCAGTAATAGTTTCTTCTCAGCCTCAATTCGTTTTATCTTGCGGAAGTACCAACTGTAAAGATAGCAAAACGAAATAAAATGTAATAAGCCATTAAATACCATTGCTCATAAGAAGAGGAGTTTGCCGCTTAATCGCAGACAAGGAAATATAGTATACTACATTATCGAGTTGTAAGTGATCAAAAGCCGTACGCAATCGTTGCAAAATCAGAAAATACCAAAAAATTAGAAAAACTATAATAAAACAAAAAGGCCGTTAGATAAGCTACCGAACGCCGCATTGTGATGCAATAGGTCATGAGTGAAGAGAGCGCCGGCGGCAGGTAGCGCGCGAGCTGGCGTGGATGATGGTCAAGTCTGGGGCAATAAAACGTGTTAATAGCTTTGTTGTGACGGCGTTAATGAAGCATGGCAGTAAAAGGCCGGCAATAATGACGTAATTTCGCGTGAGAAAAGCATGTGAAAACTCAATTTTCGCAGCAGCAATAGCGTTTCGAATTATAAGTGTGGTCTCGATATGAAAAATATTGCCTCCGTATAATTCAGATAACTGCAACGCATTATAAAACATAAACAAAGTGTGTTTCCTTTTTAAAGTGTTGCTGTAGGCAGTGTGGCTTTGGAAGTAAATGTTGGAACTGCCATAAAAAGTTTTATGAAAGCTTTGATCTATAAACTTTAACTAAAATTTTGCCTTTATTTTAGATCTTATGAATGTTTTAAAGTGATCCTTTCGTCACTTTGCACACTGCTTTGAAAATAAGAATAATGGAACTCTATTTGAAACTGCCATAAAAAGTTTCACGAAAGCTTTGACGCACATATAAGCTTTAAATAGAAACCTAAAAGACCATAGATATGTGCCCTCAAAGTGTGCTTTATATTTAATGCGTAAGTTAAATGTTTTTATGTTTGTGTAAGTTTCAGAACTTTCCAAAGCTTTCATCAATTTTGTATGATGGTCAAAATGAGAGATTTTCCAGCTTTGAAGTCGCAAATTACTGGACTTCTTTTTGAACCTAAATTAATAAATTTCTCAACTAAAAACTGTATTTGAAGCATGCACTAAGTATGATGAGTATTTAAAGTTTTCACTGAGCTTTTATAGTAGTGAAAGTCAAAGCCATTAGTAGTATAAATCATCAAACGTAAGAGATTTTTCAACTGAAAACTTATAGTTACACATATTTTTTATTAAATTTACGGACAGCAAGTTAAAACTTGCTTTATGACGAATGTAACCTCAAAAAATCTCAAATTTCATGCATTAAAAAAAATTTCCTTGAAACATGCTCTAGTCATACCTTTCATCTCGCTTGAGTTTATTGCACGCTTTACTTTTAAATATTAATAATTATATTCCAAGCATATTGTAGAATATTTGTTTTTTGGAAAATTGTAGAAAAGCTTCACAGGTGCGTGTTCAAAACAATTAAAACTGTTTAATTAATAAAAACTAGCTTTAAATGCGATTAAGCATGCCATTTTAAATGTTTACACTGTAGTAAAAGCAGGGAAATGTGTAAACAATCTGTGTGAAATGCATTTTTCTGTTGAATTATTTATTATGAGAAATAATACAAAGTAGTTAATTTGCTGTTACTTCATCTGATTTTCTTTATACCTATTAATTTCCCCGGCAGTTTGGTTTAGAAAACTTGAGTTTAATCAATTTTTAACTTTTATTCGCTATAAATGAAAAAAAAGTCACAACAAAGCGTGTTCAACGAATTTATTGACTTGCCTATCCGTGATTATTATCTCATTAATCACATGATCAGTGGACATGATGTCATGTCCGTGCAGTTGACGCTAAACTATATTTAAGAGGGCTTGAATGTTTATTATTAGCGGAGTTTCAAGAACTGTGCTCTATTGTTTTTGCATATAACAGAATACAGATAAATAGCAATGATTTCACCGGTCAACACGAATTTTGGGTCTGACATCTACATGTTAAATTTTAGTTTCTCCTATGACAAAAATAAGGAAAAATTTTTTTTTCTGGTTAAAGTTTACTTTCGTAGAAATTAGAGCAATTTTTCGATATATTAAATATATTAAAATATACTTATCGATGGAGATCAGCCCAAAGAAAACTTTAAGAGCTAAAGATTAATATTTAAGTGTTTTCAATGTCTAGCATGAGAACAGAAACCCCAAAAAAAAATATTTTTTTTTGTTGACAGGTGTTTTGTTCTGATCATTTGGTATTAAATGCTTAGTCGCTAACTGATGCTGAGTTGTAAATAATTTTTATATGAAACTGTAGTTCATAACATAAAACCACATAACTCAAAGATTTAATATTTTCATGCATTGTCATAGAACGATGTGGACAGAAGCATGGTTAAGAAAAACAAATCCCGTTGGAACGAGTTACCTATCTACAGTATTCCTATTGGCACTCGATAAAAGAAACAGTAGGAACATGATCAGCTGGGTCTGACAGCGAGAAGATTGCTGAAAATGTCTAGGCAAGGCATTAAGCAAACAATAGAACATTTTTTGTGCATTTGGTTCGTGTTGTAAGTATCTGGGGTCCCCATGGTATGATACCACAGAATCTGTTGAAGTTCGCGTCAAGGGCAGGCATTCTAAAGGATGACTATTCCTCATGCACCTAGTAACTGAACTCCATCTGGTAGCGCAAAGCGCCTAAACTGATCTATGCGTGGCTCATTGGCCCACCGGACTAACCCAACCAAAATACTAAATTTTCACACCCCGAACACCCAAAAGGAAACGTAGGAGATCCTATAAATAGATGTATATATGACCAGCATGTCGATTTAGACATGTCTGCTTTCAAGATATAAATCTGCACACAACCTTTTCTCCTCGAGAAGCTGCTCATTTGTCGGTAACGTCGTCGGACCTGCCATAGAAACTGAACGAGCAAAATCTAGTTCTTGAGGAGAAAACATTTTTATTTTACAGAGATATCTTCACGATTTTTTGCATGTGTTTCAGAAATTATTAACATCAAATCAACAACTAATTAATTTGTTAAAAACAATAACTGAAGTATTTGTATCAAAAATCGAATATCTGTGCATTGCAAAAAAAGAATACACACTTGCGATGATTTGCACAATCTTCCTGACCCATAAAATGAGCGTAACTGCAAAGGTTCAGAGCAACCTTTGAATTAAATCAGATAACAAAGCAACAACAGCATTTAATACATTACAGACGAACAAAATGCTTTGTCATAACGTTAACATTGACCTTAATATGAAAATCTTCAAAAAGTACGGCAATATTTTTGTTATAAATGTTTTTCTTTTTTCAATTGATTTCTGCTACTTTTGGTCGATTTTGTTTGTGTTGCTTTGCCAGCGGCCACAAAAACAACTGTTGCGAACAATTGCGCTGATAAATGGAGAAGCACACAGTAAGAGCTTCGCCTGAATTATGCACAATAAGATGTCGAATCAATATTTATTTATGTAAGTAGTGCAGTGTTTGAGCAAATAAATGTGCGTGAAACGTCAAATCACAACGCTAACACACACACATACATGATGTATGCGCACCTGAGTGCCGAAGCAAGTGATGCGAGCGCCTATGAAAGGGCTTTCGGCAAAAAAATGAAGTAAATTATGAATGTCATGATTGGCGTGCTGCCAGTCAGAAAAAAAGCAACAACAACAACAAATAGTCGAAGCAAAAATGAAGTAAGAAATATTGGAGGCGCTCTAAGGCAACAACAAAGGCAGTATTTGTGCAAAGTACAGTAACACCGGTAGCTAGACATGGCAGTTAAGGCGGCAACAGTTAATTTCTTATTTTTATTGTTAATAAATTTTATTAGACATTAATTGGCAGCGCAAATTGCCGAGTGTCAATAAATGTACAAAAACAAAAAAAAAAAAATACAAAAAAAAAACAGCCAACAAATATAAAAAATATTAAAAAGAAAAATAAACTGACTAAGCGCCTAGAACAAACATATAACAGATTTTTATATATGCACATACATACATACATATATATATTTTTTTATGTTATATACTAAATTACATATAAATATGTAGTCGTGAATTAACGAATTCTATTGCATGCACAGCTTCGTGCGCGTCTGTCATCTCTGCGCCGCCGCTAATAACAAGTTAAACAGTTATCAATTGTTAGGCATCGGCGTTAAGTTGATGTGCGAAACGGTGCCAGTCGGTGTTGACTCTTTAGCCACAGTCACACAGCGACGACAGCCAGTTTTATTAGCACTGTAAGCGGCATTTTTAGGTATTCTACGCGCACACGAGCAGCTAAATTGATTTAAGCCATTAGACAGCATTTACATTGGCTTGAAAATTTTTTTTTTTACAAATGTATATATATATATGTATGTACTAACAAGAACATGCTATAATCTAACTGATGCAGTAAGCATTTTCTGATATTTAAATTTTTTATGGTAGAAATCCATCAGAAGTAAGGCATTTACATATGAAAAGTAAAAGTTTCACTTTTTTCAGCCAATCTAATTAATCGGAAATTTTTTTTTTTTTTTTCAAAGAAAGTTGTGTGAGATTTATTTATTTAATTTTTCTTTATTTATTTTTTCATTTGGTACAGCACTAAAAAGGGCATACGTGCGCGCATACACACACTTATACCTACAAATGTTCATATGAACAAATAAGTCGCTAAGAAGACTTTCACTTAAATGCATTCGTAAATATCATACATACATACATACATATGTATCTACATAGTACATAAGTACATATAAGAAATTTGAAATATTTGGAATTTCGTTTGTGGCGGTTGCAGCAGCGGCTTGAGTATTAAGCAAATAATTATCAAACTCATATGCGCAAAATAAGATATTATGAAATAAATATTTGTAGTTGTATGTGTGCAGTCAAGGTTTAAAAAAACTGCTTTTATATTAATTAAAATATTTTATAATATTTCGTAAAGTCATACACTTAAGTAATGAGGCGTTAGTTTGCGTTTTCGAATATTATGTTTTAATTTTTATTTTCGTCGTGTGGCAGCACGCTTTATGCGTAATATTTAATGACTTCTAACACGTTCTCAATTTATAGAATGACAACTATTTTTAACTTAGAAATTATTTTTACATTAAAATGCAATTTATTTTAACCTCTAAATCGAACAAAGGAGAAATTTTTCTGGAAATTAATTGTTTTAAACGCAAAAAATTCAAATACAAAAATGTATTATTTTTAAACATTAAAAACTAAGTAAAAAAATTTAAAAAAAAAATTAAAAAAAAAATTTAAAAAAAAAAATTAAAAAAAATTAACAAAAGTAAAAAAATAAAAATTTACACTAAAAGCAAAAAAAAAACATTTTTTACAGTACTTTCTAATTTTTTTAAACTAAGTAAAAAAATTAAAGACAGTTTTTTTTTAATAAAAATAAAAATTAAAAATTTTCAACAGTACATTTTAATTTTTTAAACGAAAAAAATTAACAAAAATTGTATTTTTTCAACAATTTAGACACAAGTACTTAAGCTTTTTAAACTTAAAAAACTTGCTAAAAATTTTATTTTTTCAGCAAACCAATAAAAAAATTTAGACGAAAAAAATTTAATTTTTTAAACTAAAATTATGTATCGAACAGAGGCGAAATTTTCTGAAAATTTAAAATAAATTGCTTTTACTAAAAAATTTTAATACAACAATTAAAACTCTTTAAACATAAAAAACTAACTAAAAGATGAACAAAAAATTATTTTTTTTTTAAACTAAAAACAAATTAACAAAAATTTTATTTTTTTTTTTAACAATTTAAAAACAAGTATTTAAACTTTTAAACATAAAACACTTGCTAAAAAAATTGTATTTTTTCAGCAAACCAATTAATTTTTTAAACTAAAATTATGTATCGAACAGAGGCGAAATTTTCTGAAAACTTAAAATAATTTTTTTTTTTTTTGAAAAATTTTAGTACAAAAATTAAAACTCTTTAAACATAAAAAACTAACTAAAAAATTAACAACAAATTAATTTTTATTTTTGACAAACAAAACATTCTTAAGAAACTTTAAAAACTTTAGAAATTAACAAAAAAATTATTTTTCAACAAAAAAAAAATAAAATAAAATTTTTTAAAGAAAAAAAAAAATTTTTTAAAGAAAAAAAATAAAATTTTTGGAACAAAAAAAAATAAAATTTTGTAAACAAAAATTATGTAGAGACATGGAAGAAAGGATAAAAATTAAATTTTTCAACAAAAAGCCTCAAATATTTAAACAAAACAAATTAAATGCATTCGTGAATATTATATATACATTTTAGACAAAAAATATTAATTTTTTTCAAAATTTAAATTTAAAATATTCTTTATGAGACTCTTTTAAAAATTAGTATATAAATATCACATGTGTACTTTGTTCTGATTTATAATAATTTATGTACTACACCTAATATATGTATAAAACGTAATATTTTTTTGAAAAATTTGCTTTAATTATAGAGTTTTACATAATATCTATTTATTTCAATCACAATTTTTTTGCAAAACTAGCAACGTGGCAACTCCTTTATTACAATTCGAAATTTCGACAATTCAGCAAAATTAATTTTGGAAATTTGAGTGACGAAACAACCTCTTATGGCCCTTGATATGGCAGTGTAAATTAGAAAAGAAATGAATTGAGGCTCCCACTGTAATCTAAGGTTCATTTTGGCCTCATCTATATTACACGTAGTTATAAACGACCAGCAATCTTGAAGAATTCCAGGAACTTGATGTTTGCTCTTGAGGCAATGTGAGTAGTACTCACATATTGCAGAAAATGTGGCCTACATTTCGGCGGATTGTTATAATAGCTATCCGGCAGAAAAAATATTTCGATAAATTGTTCTGAGACGCACCAATAAAGAAAGAAGAGAAATTATATAAAATTTGATTAATAATTCATAACTCGTAATACCCTTAATATGCTTTTCTTTGTTAAACAAGACAATCACTTCAAAGAAGTGCACTTTTTGGGGCGTTAATTTTATATGCCATGAGTTTCTAGCCAAAAAACTTTCAAAGGTATGAATATTATTAGAAATAACTGATGAAAGAAATTTTAGGTCAGACTTTTGGCTGGTTTTTTATTTGACCTTTCGAGTTTCGGGTAGAAAATATGGTACGCATTTTTGCAGATGAAACTAATGGAAAATGTCTAAATAAAGAGACTTAGAGGGCATAATTAGGTGCTAGCTACATCCAACAATTTAAAAAAATATATATATTCCTATTGGAATAAATCAGTCACAGTCAAGGTTTAAGGAATAAAGGAAAGAATCGAAGTACGCCTGCTGGCTCTTGACTAGCTTAAAATGTAATCGTGCTACAGTGCAACAAGTGGTCTTTGTTCCGCAGAATTTAATTGGAACGCAAGTTTGTAACTTTTTTATTACACACTCTACTCAAACTGATTATTCAAATGTACCCCAAGCCTTTTAGTTGCCACTTTTAATAGCTTTGGACATTGCAGAGGAGCAAAAACCAAATAAAAAAAAGTTTTGCAGTCTTTTAATTTTACACCACTTTTAATCGAGATCTATTTATAAACATGGCAAATTCTTGAGAAATTCACGTTTACAAATGATTACAGTCGGTCTCGCAGCTGACGGGCGCTTCCCAGAGGAACTAAATGCGCTTGCAACAACATCGCTGAAATGCTTGCTAAGTTTGCAACATTCATAAGCATCAAATGAGCTTTGTACTTTCGAATGTCTGATATATGCACATACATGTATATGCATGTGTGTGTGTGTGTATTTATGGCGCAGCATTCATTAATTAGTTCTTGACCACAAGCGTGTTTAGGCGCGTGGAGTGTGGGGGTAAGTGCAAAAAACAAAAAGAAGCAAGCAATAAGGTTAAGTTTGGCTCGACCGAAGCTATAATACCCTACACAGGCCATTTTTATGATATAAACGTGCATAATAAAATTTTAATCTTAATTTTGAACGATCAGTTTGTATGGCAGCCACATGCTATAGTAGTCTGATCTGAATAATTTCTTCGTAGATTGTACAGTTACCTACGACAATAAACTATGCCAAGTTGCAAAAAGATATTTTAGCCAACAAAAAAGTTGTTCATAGAAGGACAGCTATGTATATGCTATAATTGTCCAATATCGGCAGTTCCGACAAATGAGTAGTGGCTTGGAAAGAAAATGCTGTGAGCAAAGTTTAGGATCAATATCTCAAAAACTAAGGCACCATGTGGCGAATCTACAGAGAGACCGACAGTCATGGCCAAATGGACTCAAATCGTCATACTGATCATTTAAAGATATATTTTATAGAGCCTCTGACGTTTCCATTTTCGTACCAAAGTGAAGCTACCCCGTTCAGGGTATAAAAAACTAAATGTTGCAAAATGACCAAATGTTGTGAGTTGTTGTAGCACTTTGCTGCATGATGTGTTCCATTAAGGCGTTGCAACTTTTAATGCCTTGTGGGTCTTGTAATTCACACGCACGCAAACACTATGCCATATCTTCATATATATAAGTGTGTGTGTATTTATGGCTGCATTGCAATGAGTGGCAAGTACGTCAGCGCACAGCCAACATCCTGTCATTTTAATTTGCACTTTTCTTTTGCACTCACAAACAGCAAACACACAACTGCCTACAAACAAACACGTATATATATAATATGTTATAGCTTAGTAAGTCTGTACGTATGTATGTATGCATGTGTGCGCTCATAAAAGCTTACACCTCCTTTCTGGTCGATATGTGGCATGTCTAAATACAATAACGCCAGCAATGTGTACATATTGTGAGTTGCAACCTGCACATTCCGCATGCATGTCAGCTGACGTAGAGGCAACAGCAACTATAACAACAACAGGCAGTCTTCTTGACGTTGCAACACTCGAACTTTATGCATTCACATATGATTTTCTTTGCGTGTGTGTGTGTGCGGCTGTGGCTGTGCATTCTTGGCTGTCGTCCATGCACATCTTCATTGCCGCAATGCATGCTGCAACGTACATATGGTACGTATTGTTGCAACAAAGCTCTCACGCCTAACTGCTTAGCAATGCTTGTGTCTCTACAGCCGGCGTTAGTGCGGCAAATCTAAGCGAAGGTAAAAAACTAAAAAAAGTGCATGAAAAATCTTAATAAACTTCCCAGCTAAGCGAAATTCCACGGAGGAGTGTCTCCGCTGTCAGCTGCGCATACTTGCAACGTTTGTTTGCTTTGACTTGTGCGAGCGCATTTCAGTTTTCCCAAGAATTTCCTGTTTCACTTTTTCACAATTCCACTTCAAGCCGCGCATTAAAGTGCCTGTGTGTGTGTGTGTGGTTTCTTTGCTTTGTGACTTGGTTGAAGACGCCAAAAGTATGCGATAGCTGGCGCCAGCGCCATTCTGACCGGACTTTAAACATGTCAACCCTTCCGGCGATTTCCTCTAGTTACACACAATAAAAAAAACCATTCAATTGCCTTCTTCTGCAAACTCTCCCACCCACTAAACCCACTAAAAATGTGTGACTGCACGAGCTAGTAGCACTGCCTCTGCAAGTTTACGCCTCTCCTCCAGAAACAAGTACCATACAAGCCATATCTTTATTTCATATAGTTAGATATATATACATACATAAACAGCATTTCCTCTTGTATCGCGCGCATTCCCCACGAGACCTGGCACCACATCACTGTGCTGCTGATGATGTGCCCTATTTGGCGTGTGAAAGTTTAATAGAAACTCATCATTCTGTGTCTTCATCAACACATATACATTCTAGCTTAGTGTCTAACTATATATATATATAATACTGTATATACCTGCACATATACATTTAACACACATATATATGCATATGATATTTGACACTTATTTCGCTTCCTTTGGCAAGCTTCGGACCCTAAGTTGTGTCGGTTATGTAAGCGCATATATTTTCACATCATTCACTCTTGTACGAGTATAACTAGAACGATGGAAAATCTAACTACTTGGCGCTGTATCTTATTCACAGATTTATTTTAGTGAATATAATGTGTGTGCGCCATTACACTTCACCATCTCATTAATGCCGTTCCAGGAAATGAGTAGAAACTTTTTTAGTAAAAAAAAATATATAAAATTAAAGCATTCTTTAAGCATGTAAGCCTTAGCAGCATATACCACATTTTTACTGAAGATATACCGGGGTTTCCAATAATAAAATATAATCGTTCTCCATTTGCAACTTTTCGTGCGCTTTTGCCCATTTTATGCTCGTACTAATCGTCCACCTGTGCTCGCTAATCGTCGATTTGTTGAAAATTTCGAGCGTACATTTTCTTAACATAATGTTCAAGTGCAATAAGACAAAGTACCGCTCGAAATAATGAAAATATTACTGCCGTTCAGGCAAGTTTTGGTGACGACCCCAAATTGCAAATCCAAGACGTTCTCAAGCATTTGGACTGTCTCAAATCGCAACTTGACGGATTTCGACAAGGGATTTGGAATTGCGTCCATATAAAATTGTTCTCACGTAAGGACTGAAACCATTGGATCACTATGAATGACGTGAATATTGCTGATTTTTCCCTTGAAATAACTTGAAAACGTTAACGATTTATTTAAGAAAATCATGTGCTTCGATAAGGCTCACTCTTAACTGAGTGGTTCGGTAAATAAACAAAACTATCGATTCTAGTACGAAAAAAATCCACAAATTGTTCATGAACAGCCTTACATTCACTTAAATTGACAATTTTGTAAAGTTTTTGGTTTGGTGGAAACATCGGTTCGTGATTTCTTCGGTCTTCAAGAAGTTGTGATTTAAGGAGGCAGCCTGCATTAGAAGCTTCAAAAATTCGATTTTTTTTTTTGCTTAAAATATATCTAAGAATATGCCACCAAAGTTATAGAAGGGAATACGAAATATTTTCGAAGCTAGAAGGGAAGTAAATAGTGATCGAGCGTTTGGCAGGTACATTAGCGCTTGGGCAGAAAGCGAAAACTTTGACGCGCGATTTCCCGGTTTTTCATTTTTACGATTTTTCTTAATTGGCGGGCAGAATAGAAAAACAACTAAACATGTTTGGAATTGGGGCAAAGTTTATTATCAGTGGCATTAAATTATCTTCTATTTAAACTAAAAAAAACTAAGAAAAGTCAAGTTTGAACATATTTTTAAACAACATAGTAAAGTAAATTTTTTTTGGTCAAAAACCTCTATTTCAATTTTTAAATTTTTTTTGGTCAAGAACCTCTTTTTTCAATTTTTAATTTTTTTTTAATTTTATACTTTTTTTTTTGTTTTTTAGTTTAAGTAGAAGATGAATTATTAAAAAAATGAACCTCTTTGAATTTTTTGTTTCCGATAGAAATTGCGACCTGCATCCTGCCCGCCGTTCGACAAATGTACATGCGAGATGCATCGGGCAATTGCTTGCCAAAGTCAGAATATCAATGATTTCATATCCAATAAATTTGTAAATAATGTTTAAATATATAATTATAAACCCTAGAAATTTCGCTTTAATCAATTATTTCTTTCTCTCCCAAAAAAAAAAAAAAAATCCCACAAAAATCGATTTTTAAACCTCTAAAGCAGGCTGCCCCCTTAACACCAATAGACTACTTCTTGTCGGATTATTTGAAGTCATTGGTCTTTAGCAATAAATCAGACTTTTCTCAAACTTTAAAAGAACACTAATTTTTTATAACAGCCTATTTTTGTCTAAGAAAAAAAGTAACTTCACCAGGACTTGAGAGCTATATACAAACATATATCCTTTCATACTCCTATCTACTAATTATAACATTTCTCTTTTCAGCGAACACCATATCCGAAAATAGCTCAGCACTCCAGGTAGCCAACTAACGCCACTCAAAGAGTTATTTTTATCGATTTCAATCAGGATGTGGCACACAACAAACTACAAATCAAATCATATCAATCACACTTCGCCGCTAATATCCGTTTGCAAACAAGCAGCATACACAGTGAAACATATTCAGACATACATATATATACTTATACATATATGTACTTATACATAGATGTATGTGTGCATCTGTGCCTGTGCAAATAGCCGACTGGTCACTGCCTTCACACTTACATGTGAACACATGTCGCTGCATTTGGTCTTACAAGCGGCAATTTGGTTGCTCAGACATTGTAGTTGGCTATCGTGGTCGTCGCCAGTTGATTGATTTGCGGTTAGATGCTAAATTATGGTAGCATCATACTTTGAGCTTGCATGTTACTAAAAAAAAACAACAACAACAAAAACACCATATTTTTCCAATAAAAGCGGTGTGTTGCAGTAATTATTCACAATTATCGCCACTACACGAGCAGCGGAGGTGCATTGACCAGTTTTATGTGCGGCAAGCTATTTTTAGAGCTTTTAAAAATAGCTAGCTGATAGCCAGCAAATTGCAGACCAACTAGAAAATTGCATGGTTTTTTAATTTCAAATAAAAGTAGAAATTGTTGAAGAAATTGGATAAAATGAGAAAATCGACAGGGGATGATATGACTATACATGTATGTATGTATGTACATATCTACATATTCATGTATATAAATGTGTATATTCATTACATAGGCACATATGTAAGTTCGTTTGGTGCCAAGCAGAATAGAAAAATTAGCTTGAAATTAATTTTATATTCAGCCGACTCGGTAAGGAAAGTCAGTGAAGTAAAACGTTGGATTTTTTTATTAGAAAATGATTAAAGAAGAGTTTTCGTTTCAATTTCAGTTTAATGATAGAATAAGAGAACTACTGCCACATTTTGTGTAGTTTGTTTTGTAATCCTATCAACTTAATCAATAATTAGAGGATTTAAAATTTAGATTAAAAGATTATTTTTTTAGGAATTAATCAAAAAAAATAAAAATATAAAATTTTTTTGTTAATTATGCTGCCACCTTTTATATATTTTTTCTTGCAAGTTACGTTGCCACATTTTGTTGTAATTTGATTTTATTATTGTGAGAATTTGTATTAAATAAAAGTCTAAAAATTATTGAATAGGATTTAAAGAAAAACTAAATTTAATTCAAATAAATAAATAAAAAATTTAAATTAAATGGAATAGTAGAATTTTTATAATTAATTTACGCAGCCATATATTTTGCATTATGATTTGATTTTAATTATTGAAATTTAATAAAAAAAAAATTTGAATATATTAATCTACAAGACGATTCGACTAAAATTTAACAAAAAATATATTTTTTTTTAGTACAGTTTATAAATTAAGGTTGCCACATGTCGTGTATTTTGGTTTTTTTAGTCGTGAAGTTTAAGTTTAAAGAAATATCAGCGAATATTCAAAATTATTTAAAAAAAAATTTGTTTGTTTGTTTTTTTTTTTATTTAGGTTGCCACATATCATGTATTACGATTTATTAATATTTTAATAAAAAAAAATTGTTAAAATATGAGAAAACATTGAAAATAATTTAAATATAATATTTTTTTATCAGAAAAGTAAAACAATGTTGCCACAGATAGGGGATATTTTATTTTTTTTTTTATAAAAATTTAGCTGAAAGAAATATGCACAAATTTTGCTTAAAGGAGTTTGAAAAAAATTTAATATAATTGCATAAATTTGGGTTGCCACATGTTTTGTATTATGGTTTATTACTATTTTGATATTTTATTTAAATTTTTGTTTAACAAATCAAGAAGTTTCAAAATAATTTAGAGAAAAATAATTTTAGCACAAAATTTATGAAGTAAGGTTGCCACTTGTTTGATATTTTGATTTTATTATTTTAAATATTGTTTTTAACAAATCAAGAAGATGCAAAATATTTTAAGGAAAAGATATATTTTTCAGAAAAATTCATACAATGAGGTTGCCACATGTTGTGCATTTTGATTTTGTTATTTCAAATTTATTTTTTGACCAACCAAGAAGATTCAACATAATTAAAAAAAAAAAATATTTTTTAACAGAATAGTTTTTGAAGTAACGTTGCCACATGTTGTGCATTTTGATTTTAATATTTAAAATTTATTTTTTGACCAGCCAACAAGATTCAACATAATTAAAAAAAATATTTTTTAACAGAATCATTTTTGAAGTAACGTTGCCATATGTTGTGTATTTAGATTTTATTATTTCAAATATTTTTTTTAAGCAAATCAAGAAGTTTCAAAATAATTGATAGATAAAAATTTTAAGGAATAATTTATAAACTAAGGTTGCCACATGTTATCTATTTTGATTTTATTATTTATGAAAATTAAGCTGAAAGCTATATACACAAATTTTACTAAAACAAAAATTAGCTTTTTTGTCATTAATTTAGGTTGCCACATGCATGTACTACGGGTGCTTACGAGTATTGATAATTTATTAAATAAAATCTCAACGAAAATAATGTAAAGAAAAAAATATTTTGTCTTTAATTATTAACAAATATTTTTTGACAAAATATAAAATTTTAAATAAAATCTTTTTTTTTTTAAACAGTTAGATACAAGTTATATTATACATTTTCATTTTTTGCTATTTTTGAAAATTAAAAATTATTGAAAGTTAAGTTAAAAATTTAAACTACAAGCTTTTAAAAATAAATACAATTATTTAATTTTACCAGAAATTATTTATTATGAAATTAGGTTGCCACATATTTAAAATTTTGGTGTATGTATAAATGAGACAATTTATAAAATAAGAATGATAGTAAATTAATCTACACAGTGAAAATAAATAAGTAATTAAAAAAAAAATATTTTTTTTTTATTAATTCAGGTTGCCATATAGTATGCAGAGACTTTTTTTTTTAATTTTTGTCCAAAAAATTCTAAAAATCTCAACAATCGAAGCAAGCTTTCATACTAAAACTTTCACCACACATAAAATCGGGTCATAAATTTAATACATCGTACTTAAATAAATATTTCTAAGGCAAAAGAATTAAGTTTTCAAAAATATTTTGTTATTCTATTCCCAATCTGCATCTTTTCAATAAGAAGCAATAAAAGCGCATGCTACTGCAGAGAACCACGAAGCTCAGCAATAAAATTCCACACTCACTAAAATTAAACGCAGCAGCCAACGCGGAGTTAAAACTAAACAAAAAAAAAAAATAATCATAAAGCCGCACATCCGCAGAACTCGCGCTGACTAGCATATCTGCTATGCTACTACTACACAGCAACAATTGCAGCTCCAAACAACGAGCATGTGTTTACCCAAAGCAATGAGCACGCTGCTGTAGCTGTGGCGTCAGTCTGCCTGTCAGCCTTTGTTAGGCGCTACGACCAAACGCTCAAATTGGCAGGAAGGTATTTTGTTGCAGCCACGGCTTAGCGACTAACAGGCCGACACAACTACAACTACATGTTGTTGGCTGGCCTCCTCAGCCGCAGCCGGCGAGCAAGCGCAGCTAAACTAACCAACATTTGCGGCCAACATTTAAACTATTTATAGTTGCCTGCCAAATGTGGTTTTCTAAAAATATAACTCGCAACTTGTCGATTTGCCAGTTTCTAGACATTTTTTTCGCCGCTAATGTTGCTGTTGTTTTATTTTAGTTTGTAATTTTATCGCTGTGCCTATGACTTTACGCAGTCGGTCGTTGCGCATGCGCATAGAGCTTCTAAACCAACCAACGAAGTGACCATAATGCAACTAATACGCGAGCGCACAAACACACACAATTATTTGTATATATACATATGTATGTATGTATGAATATGTGTGGCGCATGTACAAAGCCACTTTGTGCGCAGAGTTATGGGCTCGTGTTGCTCGGCATGCTATGCATAGCAGTAGCAGCAGTGCTGACACACGAGAATGCAATTTAATTGTAATTGGTAGATACAAACTGCGCTTGTGCCCAATGGACCACGCATAAATTTCTGTCCATGCCACACGCACACACACATACACTCTGTTATATATTTTATGCGCATAAATGTTGATAGAAAACAGTCACACATTCATACATTTCTTGCGCATTTGCTGCCTCCGTGCGGCCTGAGGGAGCTGCGGTTTAAAAATAGTCTTTGGAGATGACTGGAAGAGCATATAAATTGCTTGGCTGCGCCGCTTGCAACTAAAGCTTGCTAATTATGGTGCAAAAAAGGCAATTACACACATCCTTTTGCGAATTATACACGATAAATGCTTGCATATGCCTGCATAGATGCTTATGGCTTATTAGGAATAAGACAATAAGAACACCAAAGTATGCGAGACAAGCAGAAATGATGCTGAGATATCTTGGCTTCAAACTGACATTTGTGCATGGGTATTAAGTTGCGCAGCGAGCGAGATTCAATTTGTCGTGGTATGGTAAATCGAATTGAGTGTTAAAAAATTGTGGAATAATTATTTTACAATTTATTTAATATATAATTTCTATTACTGAATTAAAAAATATTTTTTTTGTATATATTTTTCTATGTGATTCATTTCGAGGTTCGCAAATCTTTTAAAGAAAAAGCATATAAACTTCAAATTTTATGGGAAATGTTTCTTATCTTTCGAAAGAACATTCTTTCACATTTATTTTTTGAAGATTTCAAATGTTGGCCGCAGCTACGTCTCAGATGGTCCACCCGTTGAGTCCAATTTTTGTGGACTCGTTCGAGTATTTCGACTGGTAAAGGATAATGACTTTAGACTGCCGATTTCTGGCATCAAATAGTCGGTTATCATAGTGCGATAACGGCCGCCATTAACATTTACGTTCTCCCTGGCATCATATTTGAAGAAATATGGCCCGATGTTTCTACCGGCCCACAAACCACACCAAGCCGTTGTTTTTATTGGATAGAAGCTCTTGAATCTCTATAGGTTGTTCTTGGTCCTAAATGCGAAAATTTTACTTGTTTACATACCCGTTGAGCCAGAAATGGACCTCATCGCTGAACAAAATTTGGTTCGAAAACGTCGGATCTTCTACGAACAATGAGTTAAACAGGAACATGAGCGGACTTCTTCCGTAGTAATCTACACACGCAATGTAGCTTCAAATTAAAGGCCAAAATTGTGGGCATAACAGAGGGTGCAAAGTGGGCTTCTGCTTTAAACAGCAAGTCCACAAATATTCTAGTGGATAGCCAAGCTGCAAATAAGTCTCATTGCGTAAGGTTATGCAAGAGGGCAATCAATGGAATTTTAGCAGGAAACATAATTAATATTATATAATCTGGGTACCTGGTCATATAGGAATACATAAAGGATATGAAAAGGCAGACGAGCTCGGGGCAGTTGGAGACACAATCACCCTAAGCTGCCCAGGTCATACAGCTCATTCTTCTGTCTTGGAACACAAGTAACACAGGGCATACCACAAAGTTACTTTGGGGTAGTGTTGATGGTGAACATACCAAAAAACTGCTACTTTTAGGCAAACATATCAGGGGACTTAAGGTCCCACTTTAAGAAAATGAAAAAACAAGATTCGGCGGAATGCAAGTCATGCGCAGAGGATTATGAGATGCTGACCCATTACCTATGAGAATGTCCAGCCGTTAGCCGGATGAGAAGGGACACATTAAACGGCTCTCAATACATGAATTTAAGAGATAATGGGCAGCTGTGGTGGAAAAGTATCATGTATTTTACCAAATCTAGAGTTGATAGATAAGGCTTAAATTGGTTACCTTCCGGGGTCTGGACGATACGTGGGAGAACTGACTTTGTTGCTTAAAAAATTAAAAAAAAAAATAATAATAATTTAATAATATTGAACACTGCATATTTTTTAATTTTAATTTTTTTTTTTAATTTTAATTTTTTTTTTTAATTTTAATTTTTTTTTTTAATTTTAATTTTTTTTTTTTAATTTTAATTTTTTTTTTTTTTAATTTTCCAGATTTTTCTATATTGCTCACATTTTTTTATTCAATATTCGAAAAATAATAATAGTGACGACAACACTCAAATCAATTGCATGCGCAAAATAATTTTGCATATTTTTTCCATCATGAAGTAATACCTCAGCTTCAGTGTTACATTCCCTTTCGCAAATTGGCAATGCATGTCAACAGTTTAGCGACTACCAAATGGCTACTTCACTTCGCATTCATTGACAAGTGCCAATTGAAGTCTGTATGTCTGTGTGTGCATGTGCAGTTGCAAACTTGTTATAATTTAAATTGATTGTAGATGTTTTTTTCCACTTTTGCAGATACTGAAATTGTAGCGAGCCGAGCACACGACACGCACACCGAGTTTAACGACACTACCTTGAAACTGAAAATTTGTGGTGAATTACTAAATTTGGATACGCGCACACACATAAACACCTGCCAGCACACAGCAAACATGCACAAATATTACAAAAACAAAAAAAAAATACAAATCAGATAACAGGAACAGCGCTCAAACCAGTGCATACAAAAATAACAATAAAATAATGCAAACAAATATCAACAACAAATAAGTGGCAATCAAAATAAGATTTGAATTACAGTGCGCGCAAAAAACTCAATACTCAAAACCAAAAACAAAGCAACGAGCAAAAAAATAAACCCAAAAAATATTTGAGCGCCGAACATACAAACATACATATAAATATGTATGTGTTTGTGCAATTGAAGCGCGCACTTAAAATGCAAAACAGCACAAGCATATGCAGCGCGCTGATAAACAAAAAATAAACAACAAAAACAAAAGCTAAAAAAGAAACAAAGAAAAAGCAAAGGCTAAGCAGGCAGCCAGGCCAATTCATGATCGGTGAGTTGCGTATACGCCGTGTGCGACGATGTGACATGCAGCATGTTCGCAGGCGACAACCTGCAAGCGGCGGTGGACAGCGCAAATGTGCTTTAAAAGCTATTAAATTCAACAAAAATTAAACTGTAAATGAATTAATATCCGTAAAACCAAGTGTCAACGCGAAGTGTGAAATGCGCTGCAAATTCGCCGTGCCGCCTTGCACCACTCTTTGCACATTTGCGACATTTGAGCAATCAGATGTTTGTCGTTGACTTAATTTACGGCATAATTTCTTTGCCTTTGCTGCAAAGGCAGTCGTCATTTCTTTGCGCTACCGTTTGCGCGATTGCCCACTTGCGGAACACGCCTCCAGACGTGTAATGTTGGGGTCGGTTTAGCGCTTTCGGCAACTTTGCCGGATGATTTATCTTTTGCACACTTTGCTTAAATTTATTTATTTGCCTTTTTCTTGTGTTTTATGTGTTTGCCAAAGCATTCAGTTGCGTGTATTCGCGTTTTTGGAGGAAAAGTGCATTGCTCTTGTTTCATGTGAATGCGCGGGAGGGCGCGTGCTCACACTTAAGTGCCGTGAAACGATTGGATCTGATGATGAAATTGGCATAAAATTTTTTTATGCGCAAACAAAGCGGCATTGCGTGTGGGTTGAAAGGGTTGAAACATGTCAAAAAAAAGTCATAAAAAATCCGGAAAAAAATTATGTAATACTAATTGATGGAATGATGTTATTTAAATAAGAGGAAGTGAATTGAAATGATAATAAAGAAATAAAAAAACAATAAAGCTGCTAATAAAAATACTAAATATTTTATTTAAATAAAAGCGTAGATGTGAATGCGCGTATGACAAATTAATAAAATAGAAAGTCAAGTAAAATGCTTATTTGCGAAAGATTAAAAATAAAAAAATTAAAAAAAAAAAATAAATAAATAAAAAATAAAAAGATATAAATAAAAAAATGTGTCAAAGATTTTAAAAATTAGTTTAAAAATTTTAAAAATTATTTTAAAAATTTTAAAAATATATTAAAAAATTTTAATTTTAAAAGTTAAAAGAATTAAAAATTTAACAAAAATAAACAAATTTAAAAAAATTAAAAAAAAAAAATAGAATAAAAAGTTAAAAAAAAAATAAAAAATAAATAAATAAAGATTAAAAAGTATAAATAAAAAAAATGTGTAAAAAATTTAAAAATTGTATTCAAAATTTTAAAAATTATTTTAAAAATTTTAAAAATGTATTAAAAAGTCTTTAATTTTAGAAGTTAAAAGAATTAAAATTTTAACAAAAATAAACAAATTAAAAAAAAATTAAAAATAAATAAAAAATTAATTAAATAAAAAACTAAAAAAAAAATTAAAAAATATAAATCAAGACTAAAAAGTATAAATAAAAAAAATGTGTAAAAAATTTAAAAATTGTATTCAAAAAATTTTAATTTTAAAATTTAAAAGAATTAAAAATTTAACAAAAATAAACAAATTAAAAAGAATATAAAATCAAAAATTAAAAACAAAAAATTAAAAAAAAAATTAATAATAAAATATGATTTTAAACTATAAATAACATTTTTTTATTTAAAAAAAAATAAAACTGTAAAACACAAAAAAAAATTTAAAAAAATTTTAAATAACTTAAATTAGAAAAAAAAAAATAAAGTATGAAATAATAAAAAAAAATTATCCCAAATAAAAAAGTAAAAAAAAACTTTATACGAAGCAGTGAAAATTAAAAAAAATATGTAAAGCAATAAAAATTTGAAAATGTAAACATATTAGAAAAATACAAAATAAATAAAAATTGCTAAATTTTTTTCTATTAGAAAAAATATAAAATAATTAAAAAATGAATGTAATAAATTTCATATAATTTTTAGTTGTATTAGAAAAGTAAAACTGCGAAACATTCTCTTAATTAACTTATTTAATTGATAAAGATGTTTTCTATTTACCACTTCCTTACTCGCTCTGAACTCAGCTCTCTTGTCAAATATTCACATAAGTCTACAACAAAAACATTATCACTACTACTTGTATTACATAAATACAATGAAGTACGTGGATATATCTTGTAAAGTAGTATAACCTCTTACTATGCTGACTATACATATTTGATTAAAGGATATTCTAGTCAGAGGCCGAATTTGGAGCAATTGAAAAATAATAATAATTTTGCCAACCATTTTTTTTAAACATTTGTATGCTTACATTTTAAGAGTAAACAAAATAAATTTTCATAAAGTAATGTGATCCAAAAAATATTGAAGTCTGTATGCTCTCAGGCAGTTACTTGTTCGTTTCGCCATTCTCAAAAAGCTTAAATATCTAAGACAGCAAATAATCTCAAAAATTGTGACTTATACTTATATGAAAACAGCGGCATTTCAAGTATTATCGAATAAAAATAAATAGCGTTCAAAATTGTGGTTAAATGACGTGAAGTATGGACTTATGGTTATATGGTAAATGGTACTTTTACCACATTAAATATACAAAATCAACGGTTACCCATGCTGAAAACCCTTAGAAACACCAATGATGTTAAAAAGTCCATTATATCATTAAAACAACAATGTAACAAAATAAAAAACCAAAAACAATTATGTTTAATCGCTTGATGTACTCAATGAATGGGCGTTTAAACGGCAATGGGCAGTGCCAATGCATTTGTTTGCCAGCCAACAACGACATGTTTGTCATATTAATTTTGTTACAACATCAGCAACTAACTAAACACTACAAAAATAACGAAAAGAAGTAAACTAAAATATATACATATCAACGAACATTTTGCAAGAAACGCATAAAAACCTGAAAAAAGGCATGAAAATAGAAAGCAAAAAATGAGGGCCAAACAAAAACAATAAGCAAAGACGAAATAAGAATAATACAAAATGAATAATTAAATAAAGAAAAAACTGTGAATAAAAAACAACAAACAAAACAAAGAGCAGAAATCAAAGCAAAAGTGCTAAATTTGGCTGAAATCTAATTATAAAGCATGCGTCACTAAATTAAGCTTAAAATAACAACTCACTGACACATCACAACACTATATTAGAGATGACACTTTTTCACGAGGTATACAGTTATTTTAAAAACTCAACTTCAAATAAGTAAATTGTAAGTAAAATCACCAAAAGAGGAGCGTAACAAACCAATCAAAAATGAGCACTACAGCCTTTTCAAGAGTTCGGCTTTTCGGTTTCTGGGGGCTTAAGTTCAATATTTTTATTTCCGGGAGTGGATTTAAGCTTAGTTTGTTTATTTTTAGAGCTATTCTCAATGCTGCTGCATGTTCGTTTCGCTACTCTCTAACGCTTGGCGAAAGAATGACAACTTAATGTAGTTGCTTCTATAAGGTTTGCGTCTTGGCTGCAAAATGTGAAGTGTTAGTCTGTAAGAACACCACATTTGATTATGTGATTAATAAGTTAAGTGACTCGATTAACTAATGTATTAGCATTTGGCCTTGCACTTGCAGCCGTTTCATGAAATAAAAAATTAATAGAAAAAAAAAAATAGGGAAGCACGCAATATTTTAAAAAGACTTTATGAGCTTTTTTATGCAAATAAATATTTCATATAGAAATGAAAAAAAAAAAAAAATCAACTCTATTAGTGCACTAAATTGCTTCCATAACTCAGCTAAATTGACTTGCATGCAAATATATGCTAATTTTGGTTGTAGTAAATCTAAAATGATTTTCCTGTTGACAATAAAACTTCGAAAAATATCTATGCAAACAACTACCGCCTTGACAAAAAAGCAAAAAATGCAATATTGCTTTAATTAACAACTAAAATGAAAGCAAAAGAAATAAAAATATAAAAAGAAATTACAAATGCAATAAACAGCTGAGCTGGAAACACCACATACGGCTGGCTATATATCTCACCGGCCAATCGAAATCCGAATGCAAATCGTAAGAAATAAAATTGCAAGAGTACCAACACGGCTAATAACGGTAAAAACAAACCGCCGCAGAGAAAGTTTTATTGTTATTATAGTTTTTGGCCATTTGGCTGCTTGATTATATTGGCGCACGCCTCGTTAGCGCTTAAAAATCGCTTTCCTACCGACCAGCGACGCTCGCATTTGTTTATCCACCATACTATAAGCTATTATATTGCTTTTAAATTTGTTTTAATTAAATCCAGCGTTTTAGTCTAGTTTGCTTTGTGCGCTGTGAACGCGCTTCAGCCTAAATAGTTCGCGGACAATACAAACGATTGGAATTTATTGCAAATCTATTCAAAACAGCTCAAAATTGGTGCGCTGCTTTTGTTGTTGTTGTTGTTGTTGGCAGTAGCTGTTATCAATGTCAGTTTGATGTGCAGTTATTTTTTCGTGTTCTAACCATATAACCGTTGTGACCCAGAAACAAGTTTTTTTCTATACACATTTCTTGTTAGCTTCTTGCTTTAACCGCAGTCGGCGCATTGGGTCAGATTCAGCTCGAATTTAGTAGGCGCCAAGATGCCCCTGAATGTGTTTTAGCTTTTATGGTTAGATGTACACAAGTTTGTGTGTAGTGCCTGCTAAACGATACTTGGTTTTATTGCATTAGCCGAATTAGCGTTTAGCGGTGAATTAGAGTAAGAGCCAAAAAAAAAAAAGATGGTGATTTGCCAAAAATTGTGGGTATTAACAAAGCATATAGGGTTGGGGATTTTTAAAGCGTTCTTTGGCATTATAATAAATATAAATATGAATAATGAATGAAATTAGAGTGAATTTTGTTATTATTTAATTTATGAAGTTTCTAATTTTTTTTAGAAAATGTCACAAAATACCCAAACAAATGACGCCAAACTGTTTTTTTTTTATTTCATCTATCTTTTATTTCGTAGAAGCAGCTGTGAAAAAGCAGCTTGAACCATTTTTTGGGGTCTTTTTTGCATTTACTGACCAAACACAAGCCTACGAGTGGTACCAAGCTCTCTTCAGCTGATGAAAATATTAAAAAAGGGAGGGATATGGCGCTTGAAAATCGTCAGGCAAGTGTTAGAGAGAGCTCAACATGTCTTGCGAGTCCGTTCGAATGATTTGGTGGACATTTTGGGTATGAAACGCGTTCTTGCTCAACTCGTCCCGATGAAGCTGAATTAAAAACAAACAAAAGCACCGAAAACTGGTTTCTTTGGACATCCTTAATTGTGCGAATTCAGATCCCATATTCATAGAGAGCATTATAACTGCCTATAAGGCATGGATTTATGAGTTTGAAATGCAAAGAAGTCAAGAATCTGCGGAATGGAATCCGCTTTCGATCGAAGAGATAAAACAAAATTCGCTGAAGGAGCTGAAGGTCATGCCATAAATTCAAATGAAAAGTGTTTGGAGCACTGCAAAAACCTTTTGAAGGCAACAAAATAAATATTGATGAATAATTAAATATTTTGCGTTTTATTTAAAATTTCTGGGTACTTTTTCACAATGCATAAGAAACTTTCAAAGTATATTTTTTAAAATGAATCCAACATCAGAACAGACAGATCAAAATAATTTCAGCAATAAAATTATTTCCCGATTCGTGTTTTCTTGTTTTTACAAAAATTTGCTTAGAAAAAAGTAATACGACTACTAACCAGAAACTAATTCAAAGAGATGCCACTTAGATTCAAGTAAACAAAGCAAGCAATGCAAAAAATGTTGACGATTGTTGACATGTTTTCAATTTTGCATAACTCTTCCTGCTATAAATCTTGCCAGAGTTTCTAAACAACAGAAGCTGGCGAAAAAACCATACATAACGAAAAGTATACGTTACCATTACAACAATAAAGTGGCTGATGAATGGGAAAAACGGTAGCTCGTACATCAGCACTCAGGCAAGTAGCGCTGTAGCTATTGCTCGGCGATGACTAATTCACACGACTAAGTGCGATTTTAGCCATTTCACTTATCTAAAGTGATGATGTTCGGCTTTTGTTGTTGTTTGGACATTTTGCTGCCGCCGTGTTCGTTGTCACTTTGCATATTTTGCGCATTAACCTCAGGTATATCTAGATATTAGTATGTTCGTATGCTAATTAGCTTCTGCTTACATACATACTAATACATATTAGTAACTGGATAGTTATATATCTACATATTATATAACTACAAGTACATAAATACACGCTTATGTATGTAAATAAGGTTTGCTCTTTCAATGCAAACATTTGCCAATTTAATTTTGGAATTGTTCAACAGCATGAAATGTAAATATTTGCTTTATTCGTTGATTTTATTTACTTTTTGTTCTACAACAAATATTTGCACGGCGTTTATCCGCATAAAATTAGCAAAACATTATTAAGATTTATTATGAGGATAACAATTAACGTTTGTAGGCACTGTGTTGAATGCTTAATGTTGAATGAATAAATAATGGTTTTCAACGGCGAGCAGCTTTTAATGAAGTTATAAAGAATTCCTTATTTGCTGTTTGTTTAAAAATATTTAGTATAAATATGTACAACTCGTGTTCTAATTTAAGAAGTTTGCTTTTTGATAAAGATATTTGTGCTTTAGAATGTTTACTAGGGTGGTTCTTAGAAAATCAAAATTTCTTTTAGGGTTTTGTGAGCTCAAAAGCACACTGGGCTGAGTTTAAGCTGTCACACTGGATTTCTAGTATCGATTGAAAACGCTTAAGGCCTGCGATGAAAATGAAGATTACATTGGAAAACGCAAAATTTTTTGAATTTACTACTTTGCGCTTAAACTCCATCATGATAGTCATATATAGTGTCGTAGTAGTAAATATTCGTTCAAGATATATGTGAGTTATAAACAAGCAAAAACGTTTATACCCTTCACAAATGCATTTTTTATAGCATAAAGGGGTACAAAAAAATCTTTATCTTGAGTTGGATCGGTCCGTTTGTTTGGCAGCTATATGCTATATTGGTCCGATCTGAAAAATACGCTCGGAGATTCTAGCGATGCCTTGGATAACAACCTATACCAAACTTCAAAAAGATTTCTTCAAAATTAAAAAAGATTTTCATACAAGCACTGGATTTTGAGCGGTCCATCTGTATGACAGCCAAATGCAATAGTGGTGAGATCTGAACAATATATTCGGAGATTCGAGCGATGCCTTGGATAACAACCTATGCTAAATTTTGTGAAGATATTTTGTCAAATAAAAAAATTTTCCATACTAACACTTGAGTTTGTACATTTGAGAGCCACCCTAATGAACAAATATTCTTTATATAAATAAAATGTGCCTCTCTAACATAAACAACATACATGGCTGCTGAGGTTTAAAATATGATTTTAAAATTTTCTTCCCAACTTTGAGTACCACCCTAATACGAGTATGCACTTTGTCATTTGTTGTTTTGCCATTTATCCCAATTTTTGCAATAACCTATATATTTATTGGACTGCAGCCATACAATGTTTGTGTTTATTTCGGTTTCGTGCGCTAAATTGCCGACTGCCACCATATGTCCTAACAACAACTGTGCCAGCCAAACGATCCGTCAGCCAGCAAAACAGTACATTACAGCTATTGACATAATTCCGTGCAGGCTGCCAGGTATTCGACTGCAAAGCTTGGAATTTGGAATGCAACGGTGTTTTTGTATAACACATATATCGGTATGTAGAGAAATATTTTTCCATTTTAATTATTTTTGTATTCGAAAGTCTGGAGCTAAGCACGGTTATGTTGTTGGTTGTTTTTAAAAAATATATATATTCATGTAAAAATCGCTAGATACATATATACAACATGCACCCATATACATACATATGTATGGATGTGCAGCTTTTCCTAATAAATAGGTGAGTCGTCCGCTTTTGGCTTGACTTCACCACCATCACTGTCTGCCGCTTGTCTGTGCAACTCTGCGCGCGGTTTTTATGTCTACCGAACGTCAATCAAACCAAGTGACAGCAACTGCTGCAGCATTTGTCAGTGTTAGGCGCACTTGGTTGGCGGCGTGGAGGTGTGTTTCGCTGTAAGCGTATGTGGGTACTGCAACCTTAATGGGCCTGCAAATTCGTCACAGCATTATGCGTCATTTTGCATATACACTCGCGTACAACAAATGGGTACAGCAGTGCTGACGTGCCGCTTTGTGACACTTTGTAAACACTCACGCGCCACGCACTCGCACATTAAATCAAATCTTAACTTCGGTTGACAGTAATGCCAACTTACGGTTTTGATGGCGTAAAATGTAGCTCACAAACTGTGTGTACTTATATATATGCAGGTATGCTGTAGGCATAATAAAAATGCAATATGTGAAGTTGGAGAATCATTTTGAAGACATTATTTTAATTACGCCGAATTTTTTTGTAGTAAACAAAGTGCGCCTGAAGGATGACTAAGCGATGGTGATAAAAATGAAAAGTGCATACATTCTACAGCTGAATTATTTTTGCATTTTATCTTGCGATACTGTAGAAAAGAATGTAGGGAATTCAAAAAAAAAATGTTAATATAATATTGTTTTCAATCTGACCTTCATCACACATCACTTTGAAGCTTTCATTTTTAACCACATTTAGCGGAAAGGCGCTTAGTACACAAGCATATTCAAAAATGTTTGAGCTTTCATCGTGAGCTTTTCTTTACATTTCGATCTTTCGAGAGCTTTCAGCTAGAGATTTCATTAAAAATGAAATGTACATATATGCTTTAAGTCAAAACGTTTTAGTATTGTATCAAATAATACTGTAATAAGAATATGCGGTGCTCAATAAAATATTATTAAATTGTGTTTTTTTTTTGTTTTTTTTTTTTTTTTGTTTTTTGTTATTTGAGAACAATAGAATTTTGAAGCTTTCACCCAGAGCTTTAACCAATTTGAGAACACAATAAGACCTATCATCGCTAGCGCCAAAATAACATTATTATCGTTTATGAGTATGATGAGAGCTTTCACCCGTAGCTTTCACCAACTTATGAACTTATGAACATAATGAGAGCTTTCGCTAGCGCCAAAATAACCTTATTATTATCGTTTATGAATATGATGAGTACTTTCACCCGGAGCTTTCACCAATTTATGAACATAATGAGAGCTTTCATCGCAAGCGTAAAATAACCATATTAAAATGATTTTAATTTATAGAGAGCTTTAACTAATTTGCGAAGATAATAAGATTTTTTATCAAAATCTTGCACTACTTTATGAATATGAGAGCTTTTATGGCAAGCAAAGAAAATAATAATCCTACCTTTCACACATATTAAAAACATTATAATTTAAATTACGCTAACTTCACGGTACCACACTTCAAAAGCAGTTTCCATAAAATTTCGCATCATTGAAATTTTCATGAATTTTGCATTAAGCTTTCACACAGTGTTTTGTCTAACTAATTTTTAGAAGAAGCGAACTTTCATCAAAATATAGTTTAATAATTTATCCATTCGACTTGTTTAACTTCAACTTCAGTTATTTTTTTTACTTTTGAGACTTGCGTGGGCTTTAACTCAGACTCCTAAGTATGCTTTAAAAAATCACATTACCATCATTTCATGACTTAGCTTAAGTGAAGTTATACTTAAGCTAAAAAGCTATTAAATTTTCAGTAATAATTACGATAATATTAGATAATTATACTTATAAACATTTTGTCGCAATTTAATTGTGTATTTGTGAGAATACTGTCCGGGTGCGAAATTAGGTAACTTTAGTCAGCTGTAATACCTTTTACTAAAAATACGTAAGAGTAGCACGAGCCAGCTTTATTTAGTAATAATTTTAATTTATTATTAAGTAATTTGAAAATACTAAAATATATTACAAGTTTCACGCTTATGACCGCATAGAAATCGGGTTTTACCGCGACAGTGTAACCTTAATTAGCCCTCCTAATTGGGCAGACGCAAATTATTTACAATGCAAGCATGAGCACAATAAACTTTTTCTAGGAAATATGCAAAATGCAAGGCAAGAAATTACTCATCTCCCATTAGAGACACTTAGCTAAATAATTAACTTCATGTCTGCCTACGCACAGTTCGGTCACTTAAATAGAATTGACAAGCATTCGTCTAAACGTCTGCTCCGGGGAAACACACTGAATTACAAAAAAAAAATTAAAAAATCACTTGCTCCAGTTGCAATGGAAAAATTGTCTAGCTCTTCAAATAAGGCTTTATTTTAATATGCATAATTCATACTTATCGTTTGGCAAACGTTTGTCGTACGGCTTTAAATGGCGGGGTTTTCAAATAGACTTACCTGGAAAGAAAAAAAGAAAAATGTTAGCAATAATTGATCACATTTGTCAGTAAAAAATATAGTGTTTTAATAATAAGAAAATGATTGGAGTATTTAATTGAATATTAAGTGGTCACGTGACATGCACAGATGTGTGGAAGGAAATTTACGATTTTCTGAATTTCATTAATATATATAAATATGCGCGTAATAAATTGTTAAATATGTGCGAAACAATTAATTTATAGTATAGTATAATTTATAATAGAGCCTATAACCAGCTTAGTAATATAGATATCTTTCTGTCAGTTACAAGTCTCTAGGAAATATATATGTATCTATGTAGTTTGAAAACCGCTGAAATACTTTCGAGAAGGCTTTTTTAAACATGGAATTGTATTTGAAGTTTAATTTTCATAATGATGGATACAAATATTTATCAGTTAACAATGACAATATTCATCAGTTACTGAAAATTATAGTAATTTTTTTGTTGTATTTTGGATTTTTTTATTTTCAAAAATATATACTTTTTTATTTAAGAATTGTTTTACTTTTAACATAATTTAGATATAAACTATCCTATCTTTTAAGTTGGATCCATCTGTACACAGTATGCTAAATTCTACTACAATCGGTTCAGTAGTTCAAGAGTTTACCCCGGACAAATCGTGACACGTACTTCATTTACATTTAGTAGACATCATAGACCAACTAAAAAACACTAAAAATGTTAGTATTATCTATGGCTATATTTTCATGCTCATAAGTAAATTCAATCATATAGCTCTTTCCACCTAAATTTTGCACAAAAAAACTGACGTAATGCAAAATCTTTAGTAGTGTGGTTTTCAATCAATTTTTGACAGTTCTGTTGTGCTGCGCTGTCTACTAATTGCATCAATATGAAGTAATTGACAGCTGGGTATAAGAAACCAAAACGGACTCGTATTCTTATGCGGTCAAAGACTCTCCACTTGACAACAATCTTCAATATTTTTATAGAATAAATTACAAGTACTAAATTTTCATATTAAACAAACAATTCAGTTTTATCTTGCCTATGGAATTGTAAGTCTGTCTATTACACCTATTGGAATATTAAAAACAGTATACAAAAATTCTTGAATTCCAGGGAAACGGTTATTACAATCTATTTTAGTAAAGTTAACTACTACTAACTGTATATGGGGTTAAAAAATAAAGTTTACGGAATTTTTTTTTTTTTAATAAATAAAAAAAATCGACCCACTCCGGGATTAGCAGGGATAGTTGTCAAATTAATTGAAGTTTGTTTTAAGAAAAAAAATAAAAATGACGAACTTCCAAAAAAAAATTACGATTTTATTTAAAAAACCGATTATTTTATATAGTTGATCGTGTTAAATTTTTTTCGTATATTTTTTCGAAAAGTTCATTCAAAAATAAAAATTAAAAAAAAAGGTCCCTAAAAGTAAATTTCTACAAAAGTTATGGCTATTTGAAAATAAAAAAAGGCATTTTTTAGCAAAAAATAGCAAAATTCATAACTTTTTTGAAGTTGGACAAAAAATGTTGAAAAAATTCTCAAAAATGTTTTTTAAAGGGTAGAAAAGGATGGATAAGTTTCAGCAAAATCTAAAGGGGTCGGGTTCAACAGTGGTCGATTTGGTATGGAATACCCCATATATAGTAGGAAAGTATGCAATCTGGGAAACATTTCGTAGCTTTACGAATTTCAAATCTAAAATTTTTAAAGCATATACATACATATATCAGAAAATATGATGCTTATTTTTCTTATTTTAGAAAAGCAAATATCTTATAAACCTGTCTTGAGGAATATATGCCTGAAAGTACTTATTTTCTATATTTACAATGATTACGCGTTCTATATTTATTATCTATATTTAAAATGATTACTTATTCCTTCTTTATTTTCGATATTTATACCGATTACTTGTTCTTTATTTATATTTACAAAATAAATATTTTGTTCGAGTTCTCACCGATTATATTGCTTTATTGTCGTTAATTAACGAGTACATTCATTTGCCAGCATTACCGAAGATTTGCCAACATTACTGAACATTAGTGAGCACATAAACAATTAATTTTATGACATCTATCTGTTGTATCCGAATTACATCTTAAACTAACACATGTTAAATAATAATAATAACAATATGTCATAATAAACAATTGAGCCGGTTGATTAATTTTCACTGACAATTCTTGGCAGTGTGGTAATAAATAATTAAAAATTATGGGTAACTACTAGGTTCGGAATGTGTGATGTATTATTCAGACAAATTTTTCCAGAATGTATTAATATTAATATTTTTTATGTGTCTATGCACACTTAAAAATAATTACAGAAAAAAATTAATATAATTCCAACTTGAAAGTGGCATGCAACATAGAAATGTAGAATTTTTGATTTTTTTGCAATGAAGCTGGGACTGATAAAAATATGCAAGTAAGAGTATACGCTCTTTGCTTATAAGTTATTTTAACGGTTATAATAACCGTCAATATTTACACTTGTGATTTAAATTAATTAGACAAAGCACTTAGCCAAATTTACTTAAACAAATTACACAAAATTCAGCAGCGATGATAATAAATTCAACGATTGCAGCTTTACTTTTGGGCTAACAACACTTCCTAAAAAATACAGGGTGTGAATAACTAAAATTTTCAGCTTTCAGTGGCATAAAATATACTAAGCTTATTGAGAGCTGCACATTGCCGGGCGATTATTTCGCTAGATTTTTAGCCAACTTCATTTCAACTGTTTTCTTGAAAATGACGCACCCTGTAGGACTTCTTTTAGTGTTGGTCAGCGTTATTAGCGGCAACGAAACTCATTTGACGGATGTTTGTTTAAATTATATTTTTATATACATATATGCACTCATATATTTAAACAATATACTTTTATATTTACCAAGCCAATTAACTGACTTAATTTAATCAACAAAGATGAGTAGACAACTTTAGTCAATAATAAATCAAGTCTTATTCGTCGCTTCCTTTCTGTGCCGGGCAAAACACGCGAGCCGAGCAAAAAGTATGCGAATAATTTATAGCTGTGATTGGATATAAACACAAATAGTATTGTACGACGCCATGCATTAGACAATATGGTATGTATTGAGGGAGGTATGTGGGCATGAATCGTGTGTGGTAAGTCAATATCTTCTTTGTAGTGTGCGAACAGCTGGATTTAACGAAATTTATACGCAAAAGTTCGTGTAAATAAGAGTTTGTGTATTTCTGCGTAATTCGTGCGTATTTACTAAGTTCTTTACGCAGAATTCTACTAACCAGCCGATTGCAACAAATTCGTATAAGCTGTACGGAGCGACCTAGAGAATGTACACCTACAAAGCTAACGAATAATAACAACTTCAATGGAACTTGTGCATGCAATTCTCGGAGTGTGATTCTATATAACGCAGTTATAATGGATACGTAATGACGAAGATGTGCATTCGGCGGAATGTATGCATTGCGACACGTAAGCTGATTCTTATTTTGTACGACCTCTTTGAAGACAACAAAGGGGCGTGAAGTACTCGATGCGAAGTACGGTACGTGGAAAAGGGTGTGACACTGTTTTGATTACAGTTATGAATGTAATGTAATAAGTATTTAAAATATATAAGAATAACGAGAATAAGATGTAATACTTGTAATACTATTTTTTTTTTCTTCACTTACAAAAATAAAAGTAATAATAGTTTAGAAATATTTTTATGCTAGTTTTTAATTTTTGTTTTATTTTTTTTAATTTTTTTTATTTTTTTTTTTTAATTTTTTTTTAATTTTTTTTTTTAATTTTTTTTTAAATTTTTTTTTTTTTAATTTTTTATTTATTTTTTTTTTAATTTTTTATTTATTTATTTTTTTAATTTTTTTTATTAAATTCTTTTTTAAATTTTTTAATTTTTTTTTAAATTTTTTTTTTTAATTTTTTTTTAATTTTTTTTTAATTTTTTTTTTATCTCTTTTTCATTTTTTTTTTAATTTTTTTTTATTGTTGTTTTTTTGTAATTTTTTCCTCCAACAAGTGTATTACTTTGATATTAATATTAATAATTTGGACAACAACAAAATATACTCAAAAAAATAATATAAAATAATTACTAAAAATCTACACTTGTTTTCACTCAGCTATAACATTCATGTATATACAGATGAAGCTAACCATTTTTTTTTTTTTTTTAATTTTATTGTAGTGCAAAATTATTATATATTTATCGAGCAATGTGATTATATTACATTTGTTTTTTTATACTCTTTAATCTTCACGTGCTGCCAACGCTGAGGCAACAACTTGTCAAAGCACAACAACAAACATTAAATAGCTAACAAAACAACTGGCACATTCACTAATCAACAATTGAAAAGTCATAAATGACAGCTGAGACAAATGGCAAGTGGCAAGTGGCATTTTTGGCACAAATGTTTTTTCTGCTTTCAATGCACGTTGTGGAAGCAGCGCGAGAAATGACAAATGAGTTATGCGCATATTGTGCAAAACAGGGTTTGTATGTATATACATACATATGTGGATATGTGCATATATGCATACCATAGTCAGCGGTAAATAAGAATTAAATTTTGAGAAATAATAAATTTCAGAAAAATTTCGTATTTATTATCAATTTTGGAATAAATTAATATCTTTTAGTTTTTTAAAGACCTTATAATTTTTTACATATATATATTTTTTCATAAAATATAAAAATGTATTTGTTTATCATAAATAGAAAGTATAATAATATATTTCAGAAAAAAATCCTATTTTTTTTTTTTAATTGGCATAAATTAGAATATTTTTTTATAATTTTTTAAATAATATAAAAATATACGGTTTTTCTTTTTAAAAATTATAAAAAAGTATGATACAATAATAAATTTCAGAGTATTCCTAATTTTACATTTGAACTAAATATATATTATTTTTTTATAAGATCAATTATTTTTATTTTTAATTAATTTGTTTAAAAAGAATTAAAAAATAAAAAATAATTACACAATTTCAAATCCAGTAAATAATGAAATTTAGAAATTAGAACATAATTTTTTGTTAAATTCTGAGGAATAAAATTTAAATAAATATACCTATTATTCCAAAATAATTTTTTTTTTCTAATAAAAGTTTTTCAATTTTTAAATTAAAAAAACTAATTGGATTTTTATGAGATTTTTTTTTTTTCATTTTTTTTTTAATTTAAAATTGATTTAATGACATTTTTTATTTTTCTTATTATTTTACTGTCTTATATTCTTTTTTTAACAAATTAAATTAAAAAGGATTAAGTAAAAATCAATTTTTATTTTATTTTTTTTATAAAGTTTTAAATTTAATTTGCATAAGTTAAAAATAATTAAATAAAAATCAATTATTATTTTTTATTTTTAATTTTATGTTATAGTGTCTAGATTCGTTTTGTTTTTTGAAAACCCTAGAAATATTTTTTCGCTCCTCCTTTCTCTTCTATTCCTGCAAGGTGTGTCCATGAACCAAAAAAATGCAAGAAAACGTGGAAATTTCCCTATAATAGCGTAATTGCTCCTGGCGCCAAGTAAAAAATAAAATAGCAAATATAATAAATAAATAAAATGGTATATACACGAGCGAGCTCTGTGTCAAATTTTCTTATAACAAAAAAATTGCAAAAAGTAAAAAAATGCGATGCAGTGGCAACCGCAGCGAAAACATGCATGTTTTATCAGTTAACAGCGAATTTAGAAATTTAATTATACGCACGTAATGTATGTAAGAGCGCGCGCGTCGCTATCAACCGTCCGCCTGCCGCCATTGGGGGCGGAACTGAAGCGACGACACGCGCGCGCTGGCGAATAAATATGTATGATTGACAGGGCAAGCGAAAACGAAAACAACAAAGTATGAAGTAAATGCAGTAGCAAGTCACATCAGTCACATACATATTTATGCGGTGCAAAGCACAGCGCGGTACACACACGCGCACACATCTGCATGAAACGCACGAGCGGCGCGCGGAAGCGGTCGGTGTGTGCAGCAGCCGCAGCAACGCGGCCACAACAGCACTACGCGGATATGGCGCTGACACACTAACGATAGACGACGAAGCCAATGCGTTTGCGGCGTGTCACAACAGATGCTTTTCAAGCGGCTGACACGACTGCCGCCACACAACCGCCACTGGTGATGACTCTTACCGCACTCTACTCAACCACTGCTGTTCACTAATTGCCACTGTGTGCATCTGTTGTTGTTGTTTTGTGGTAATTTTCTGTATTCGCCTGTGTGGCAAGTGGCTTGTTTACAAGTGGCCAACGGCAGCAGGATATTTGCATTTCATCTGAATTTTGGCGCCATTTAAATGCACCGGGGCGTATGTGGAACACAGTTAACACGACAAAAGTCGCACCGTTATGGCAGCGTTTGTGGTATTTGCTTTGTTTTCAGTAATAACATGCCGCACGCAACACGCTGGCAATTATTTTAGCTATTTTTAGCGAAATTTAATTTCGATAAAAAATGTGTGTGTGCCGCGGCAGCTGGAAGAGCAAAACAAAATCATAAAATTTCGACTGGGGCAAAGTGTAAATGTTTGTATGAGAAAGCGGTTAATGTGTGGCAAATGCAGTTATTTTATTTACTTGCCCCCAGCTGGTGAATTTAAGCATATTTTTATGGTTTTATGCTGCGCAAGTAAAAGGTTTTTATTGCAATAGGTAACGGTACCTATAGCGAAAACAATAATGATATATGTAAATGGGTTTGTTTATATTTCTGCACACCCAAGATATTATGCATCATTGTTATATTAACATATGTACATATGTGAGTTTTTGTGGTTTTAGTAACCTAATCAACTAGTAACAGTGCCCCAGAAAAATACGCACAATTGCTATAATACTTATGTATGTATATATGCATATGTAACACATGAGTATGTAAATGTGCCAATTTAGAAGTTATTAAAAGCTACATCACAACAGGCATCCAACAAGTGAAGGAGTCTTTTCGCAATAAAAGTAAGCATTTTATGGCAATTTAAAAGATGATATAAGCATATTATTCAGTAATAATTTTTAATATCCCACTTTTATGTGAAAATACGCAATAATTTTTTTATCTTATTATTAATAGCGAGAAGTGAAGTTCTTATGCCTTTCCAGCAGTTTCAAAAATCGGTTAAAACACTTTTAAGACTAAGACTTCAAGCTTTTCAACTAATCGATGATAAGCTAAGAAATCCATCTAAATTTTTTAGTCCTCAGAAAATAAAATTCTGACAAATAATTAATAAAAATTTAAAAAAAATTAAATAAGTAGTAAGCTGAATAAAATTTAAATAAAGTAGTAAAATAAAAGAACACTAAAAAAATAATAAAAAATATAAAAACTAGAACACAGTAAATTAAATAAAAAATGCAACTAAAATAAATAAATATAAGTAATACTTGTGAATATTTAAAAAATAACAAAAGCATGACAAAATAGAAGGAATAAAAAATAAATAAAAAGAAATACAAAGAATAAAATAATAAAAATTTAAAATAAGCAAAGAAATATTTAAAAATAAACATAAGCATTTAAAAATATCAACAAATTAAAAAAAACATAAATACAAAGATTAAAAAATACCATTAAAATAAAAAAATAACAAAAGCACTAAAAAAATTTTCCAAAAAATAATAATAATATCAATAAAAATATTTGGCAACATTTTAAATAATAAATAAAGGATTACATTTATTTTTAGTTTTAATATTTTTTAAGTAATAAATATATGAATAAATAATAATTTGAAAGGGTAAAAAATATATTTAAAAATATAGATAAACATTTAAAAATATCAAAAAATTTAAAAATAAAAAAAGTTAATTAGAGAAAATATACAAATAAAATCAAATAAAATAAAACAATATGTGAACAATTAAAAATAATAAAAAATGAACAGAAAAAAAAAACAAAAATATAATAAAAACAAAAATTAAAATACTTAAAATATAAAATAAATAAATATAAACATAAAATTAAAAAATAATAAAAATAAATAAATATTAAATAAAAACATATGTGATATGTGAACAAAAGTAGTAAAAAAATATAAAAAAATAATAAAAGATAATAATAATATAAATATAAGCAATAAATAAACATTACATTGATTTTGAATTTTAGTATTTTTTAAAGATATAAAAAAATTAAAAAACAATAATTTGAAAAAAGTAAAAAAAAAAATATTTAAATATATCAAAAATCTCAAATATAAAAGTTGATTAAATAAAATATACAATTAAAATAAAATAAAATAAAAGAATATGTGAACAAATAAAAATAACAAAAAATTAACAGAAAAAACATAAAAATATAATAAAAACGAAAATAAAAAAACTTGAAAATCTAAAAAATAAAAGTTTATTAAATAATGTATATATATATGTATATATATAATTAAAATCAAATAAAATAAAAGAATATGTGAACAACTAAAAATAACAAAAAATTAACAGAAAAGACATAAAAATATAATAAAAACGAAAATAAAAATAAAAAAACTTAAGAAATAAAATAAATAAATATAACTACTAAAAAGAAACCATAAATAGATTTAAAAAATATAATGTGAGGTTTAAAACAAAAAAAATTTAAATATAAAAAATAATTAACATTAATAAAAAATATTAGAAAATAAATAGTACACAGAAGTTTAGTGTTTTTGAATTTTAGAATTTTTTTAAGTAATAAAAATAAGAATAATAATTTAAAAATATAAATAAACATTTAAAAATATCAAAAAATTAAAAAAAAATATAAAAATGGTTGATAGTTTAGAAAATAAAAAATACAAAAAAAAAAAAAAACAAAAAATAATAATTCAGCGACTAAGATATTTACTTTATAAATATCATTAATAATTTTTTTTTTTACTTTTAGTATCATTAAGCAGTTTGTAAATTTAAAGCTTTAAATCAAACAAAATCGAGAATCAAACGTTTTATAATATGAAAATTACGACATGGGATATTGCCAGGCGAACTAAAATAAACACATATGTATCATATACTTTTGATTTGGCGAACTATGAATGGAAGTCTCTTGAAGCAAAATTTCTGAATGCGATGTAAAAATGCTTTAAGGGCCGCCCTAATCAGTTTTTGAAAATGTGATAATTTGATATACTTCCATCCGTTGTTTACTGCTTGTTGCTAATATACAATGTATATTTTACTAAACAACAACAAAAGGACGTCTATATTTAGTTAAAATTTATGATGCATTCTAATTTTTGTTAATTACGATTTAATTCAATCAAACTCGCTAATAACAATGAACAAGAAATTGCGACAAAAAAGTCGTATATTGAAAACGACAGAAAAAAACAATGAAATTCAAAAATAAAAATACTAAAATACCTAAAATTAAATTAAAAAAAAAAAATTAAAAAAATAGAGAAGGAAATCAAATATTAATGAAAGGGGATTTTATATTTTTTCGATAATTCGTGTTTAAAAATCGGCGCAGAGTTTTGAAGTAAATAATTGCATTTCAATTTTAAATTGGTTTCATTGAATGATTTGAGGTTATCAATAGGTCCGAATTTAAGGAAAATTTTATATAATATAGGTACAAGGTGTTAGCTATGTAAACTTGCTTTTCCTAAGCCTAATCAACGCTCAAACTTAGAGCACAACAAATTGATGGGCCATAAAAATATGATGCTCCTCAAAACAAATAAACCTTCGTTTCAATCACTTTCTCAATGTTACACAGTGTTAATTGCAGTATTTTATATAATTAGTTTGAGCGTGAGTACATGGTATTTGCATATAAGCATATATATACATGTACATATGTATATATGTAGTGTTTGAAATTTTATTTTTGCAATAACGACAAAAATTTTATTTCATTACTTCATTAATGTTTGTTGCTGCTTTTTGTTTGAGCGTCGAAAGTTCAAAGTGTCAATAATATATGTATATGTATATTCAAAGACATATACATATGTATATACAATATGTACATATTTACATAATTTTAACTGAATGTGTAAAAAACAGGTTGCTTTTGATTTTCATGTTTCTTCAGCTCAGCACTTATTATTTTTCTTTTGACAAGATTTTACTTTTCGCTTATATAAATATAAGTGTATGTATGTATGTAACTTGAAAGTACACCGTTGTCAGTTGTATAATCAGACAGCTGTGCTTAATTTGCTAATTTTCGTTTATGGTTGATTGGTTAATCAGCAGTTATGGAATGTCTAGGTATTGGTAATAACCGTGTAGATCAGATATTCTTGGCACAAGGAATTAACGTCACAGCATTTATAGAAAAAAGCATGAAATATTGACTTCAGGAATATAAATTTTGGTTATTAGAAATTTATATGCAATGTAGATCAGAAATATATTAATATTTAGAGATTTTGCGTAGAAAGCTTTCATTAAGGAAAAGTAAAGAGAAGCGCTTGCCAACTTAATGTTCCCGATTTTTTCGTAGATTTCTTAATTTGAGTCCTCTTATTGTTGCAGGAAATTTTCAATTTCAATTTTCAAACAATTAATAGAAGGAATAGTACAGAAAAAATAATAAAAAAAATATTGCAACGCTATAGAAATTTTATGTTTTTTTTTTTTAGGAAAAGAAATTGTAATAATTTGTGTAATAAACACCTTTAGATGAATTTCCAGTGCGACAAAAACTAATATGGTACTTAATTATCTTTGAAAGCTTAAGGGGGTATTCTAGTCTAGAAATTAAAAAAATCGATTTTTTTTTTATATTTTCAAAGTTTAACTATTCAAGAATATGTGTACAAGAGGATTTTTCAAAATTCAAATTATTTTCGGAGATATAGGCATTTTTCTGATCCGGCATCTAAACTGGTTTTTCTCAAAACTGACTTTTTCGGAACTATACTCACGATTTCTCAGGTTCTACTGGACCGATTTACTCGAAATTTTTATAGTCTTCTTTATAGGCTTGTCTATGGTTGGAACTAACCTCATTAACAAATTTTTATTTTTATTATTTTTAAAAAAATCGAAATAGTCAGAAAAAGTGATACAAAAAACTTTTTTTTTTTGGCAGTCACCATTTTGTAAAAAAAAATATTTTCCACTTTTCCGTAGTTCCGGCCATTGCGACATTATTTTAGATTAATAATCTTTTTTTCTTTTTGGTTTCAGATAACTAGGAGGGTTGAAAATATGGGTATGGTCACGTGGAAGTTTTTAGAGACTCCCCACTTCGACAGCTCATAATTTTTGAATTTTTTTACTTTTTTTAGTTTTTAATTTTTTTCTCTACTCTTCTAAAATTAAAAATTAACTAATAAAAAATGGATGCTAAAAATATTAATTGCTTTTTTTTTACGACACTTTAAAAATTACCTGAAATTCACGCTTCTAGACTAGAATACATCCTTAAAAGCTCTCTTCAAGGGAACTTTCATACAGCAAAGTTTATTTTAAGCTTTCACTTCCATTTGTGGTGAGCTTTAAATTAATTGTTATTAAATTGCATTTTGAAGCTAAGAGCTTGACTTTGGAAAATTTAAAAGCTCTCTCTACTAGAGCTTTCATACCATAAGTTTCATCTAAGCTTTTTCTATGAGTATAAGTATCAAATTGTGATATTTAACAACATTTCAAAGCGTGTAAGCTTTTCATTACACATATAAATAGAAATTGAGTTTATTTTTAAAAAGTAGAGTATTTTAAATATCTAAAAATGATAGAAAATTTACAATAGCTCATCAGCCTGGTAATTAGTGTAAGATTCTTTATTATAAATGAAAACAAGAAAAAAGGATCCCATCAAAATTGTGAATTTGTTTGAAGCTTCAAACTTGTAGAGCGGCGAATCGAACGCGCAAGTGGACTAAATCAAATAACGAGCCGATAAATCCAATAAATATATATATAAGAGCATGCAACTATACAATTTTTATGGGTATTCACATCCTATTCTTTATTTAATTCTACTGAATGACTTCATATGCAATTTTATTGACGCGAGAGCAATGGTTTTACCACAGCGAGCAGAGAAGTGACGAATACAACAGTTATATGAATGACACATGTATTATATTACGTCAAATAGTCTTTAAATGTCACCAAGGTTGACTTTAAAAAAGCCAATGTAATTTATGTGCATTTAAACGCCGCCTTTATATGCCCTGTGGAAAATTTGGACGGCAATTACGCCCAGAGCTTCGGCCGTTTAAACGCTTGTTGACAAAATGAAAAACAGTAGCTATCAAAAAGACAATACAGACGCTAATTGTTTGATGTTCCACATGAAGGCACCGCTAGAAACGAGCCGATAAATTTAATCAACTAGCTTCACAAATAAAGACAGCAATTAAGGTTGGATAATGCAGGGGCGAGTCGCATCACCAATGCATACCTGGATGCAGTATAAATTTGTACAGTTTTCATGTCACATGTAAATAATTTCATGTTAACAATATCGCACATATAATATAATATATATACATATATATATATATATATATATATATTTATTTTTTTAGTTATATAAATATATATATGTGTATGTATATAGTCTGCCTGTATGTGCCTTGTAGTTGTAAATAAGCACATTTATTTTCCAACCCACAATTTATCAGCAATCGCTCGTGTTAAGCAAATTTTCACCTGCGTCAAGCTGCAGCCTCACGTGTTGGCTCTTGTGCGTTGTGTAAAATATGTGTTTGTAATTTTTGTGTTTTTTGAAAATGTATTAAATTTAATTCAGCGATTTTGCATTACCAACTGATTTTGTTGTACAACCTTGATTTATTGGCTGCGCTTGTGCTAACTTTAACGTCGCCAGCGTAGCCATGTGATGGATGTCAGCAGGAAATGTACTCGCGAATTTATGTAGTTATGCATATATATATTCATTTATATGTATGTATGCATTTGAGTCAGCAGAAGGCGCGCTAAAATGCAATTGCAATAAGTAATCGTATCTTCGTCACGTTGATCGTTGACATTTCAATCGCCAAGCCAAGGCTTGTTATAAAACCATTTACGTGTAGACCGCAATCACATACAAATACATGCGTACATATGTACACTAATGTTTACTTGGTAATGTTCTTGAAATTGGTAATCAATACGAATGGGAAATAAGCACACTTGCGGGAACGCGTGTAGTTGAAAATTTGCGAAATTAGCTTACACTAAACATACAGACATATTTTACACACTATTTTAGATTCAAGCGAAAATTTTTTAGTTTTCATTTTTATTAATATATTTCAATTAAGAAATCTGTTTAAATAATGATACTTCTTAATTTAGTCAATTAGTAATATTTTATGAGAAAAATATATAATTGAGTCACTATAAGAGACTTTTGAAATGAAAATAACATTTTATCTAAATAAAACTCGTATACATATATTTTTTTTAATTTATCAATTACAAATTGACTCACTTTAAGCAATTAGCAAATTGACTCATTTAAGAAATTTTTTGAAATCCCATTATTTTTATCTAAATAAAACTCGATACATATTAATTTTTTTTAATTTAAGCAATTAGCAAATTGACTCATTTTAAGAAATTTTTTGAAATCCCATTATTCTTTTTATCTAAATAAAACTCGTATACATATATAATTTTTTTTTAATTTAGTCAATTAGCAAATTAATTACTACATTAATGCCATATAAAACAATACAAATTTACTTACTTCAACAAACTTTTTGGAATACCAATAAATTTTTATCCAAATAAAACTCGAACAAGTTTTATATTTGTTTCAATGATCTCAATTAGCAAACACTTTATTCAATTCAGGCAATTAGCGCCTACCCTACTCTACTATCATATGAGATAAAATACTAATTGCCTCACCAAAGTGAGTTTCTGACACTCCTTTAACACATCTATATTCATTTCATTTCGTTTGTACGACTTACATGATTTCATTTAAATATAATAGATTACTCAGACAATTCGTTAATTTTTGTTTAATTCAATCAACTTTTAAATTAAATGTTAATTGATGTCATTAAGAAAATTTCTAAGTTGTTTCTATAAATAAGATTCGGAACAAATAACCATTCAATCAGCTCTTAAATTAAATGCTAATGGGTTTAAGTCGTTTCCCTAAATGGCATTCGTTGCATATAATCACAGGAATTAGATTTTCAGCTCTCTTTCATTAATAGAATTTGCATTTTTGTTGTCTTATTAGATTAGTTCGCCAATGGAGCAACTAAGCATAAAGGCCTTAAGGAGGTATTCTACTCTAGAATTTTGAAAAATTCGATTTTTTTTCATATATTTAAAGTTTGGAAACATACCCTCCAAAGGATTTTTAAAAATTAAAATTATTTTAAGAGCTACAGTTACTTTAGTGACGCAGTACCTACCCCGGCAGGTACTCGTAGTTAGACTCACTATAACAGCATCCTTACTGATTAAGAAATTCTTTTGATTTTTTTTTTTCAGACCACCAGGAGAGTCAGGATCAATGTCACCAGGATGCGCCATTTTTTTACACCTGTCTCTCCCCCTCCTCTAATTATTTTAATTTTTAATATTTTTTTGTAAAATTTTTTTTACTGCATTCTTAAGATATCAATAAAACCACCATAAAAAATGTATAGTAAAAATATTTTTGTTTTTTTTTTTAATAAAATTCAAAAAACTGCCCAAAATTTGATTTCTAGACTAGAATGCCCTCTAAGAGGTCCAGTGTTAGTTTACGAAAAATTATAGAAGAGGCGGTTAAAATCGTATACCGGATGATCTTTGATGACAATTGGGAAAAAAATGCTTAAATTTGTTGTCTGCCTAATTGAGTCAATTAAGAACTTAATTGTCTTGTAAATTTTGTTACTCATACTCATATTTGTGGCAAAAAATAATGTTAAATATGCAGTTTCATGCGAAAATTCAGATTAAAGTCAGATAATGGGTTTTTCTTATCACAATATTTATACAAAGTTGTCATTAGTGATATTTTTTAAATGTTTTCAAAGCTTGAAAATAAGCTCATTAAGTTTGAGGAGAAAACTTTTGCAAGTATTTATGGAGAAACTTTTGTCAAGCCACAATTTAAGCGGCTAATTTGAATTTTCAGATAATTTTTTGTGTTATTTATTTGAAAAAATATATCAATATTAGTTAGTGTTTTTTGTAAGCATGTAGTATACATAGATTCAACATAGCAATTTCAATCAGGGTGTATTAAGTTTGCCGTAAAGTTTGTAATGCCTGCCTGTTTGTATATACGGAACAAGTCACTAAGTTTATGAGAAATAGATCCAGATTTTTGAAGAAGATCTTTTCTCCACAAGCAGCTGCTCATTTGACGGAAGCGACGTTATCGGACCACTATAGCATACAGCTACCATACAAACTAAGCGTTCAGAATCAAGTAAGTAAAGACAATTAATTTTATTTTTTATTCGCTGTCAGCGTCAGAATAAACATGAATACAATATTCCTAAAAATATGCACAAGCAATTAGCAGACAATTATTTGCTTACTTGAAAATCATGAATGAAATCTGCAGCTAAGAGTGATTTCGCGGATTCCCAGAAATGAGGGAAAAAGGCGGAAAATAAATAGCGCCCCGCTGACCACAAAAATTCGCAATAATTGAAAAAAAGTACACATAATGCTAATGTCTTCAGGAGAATTGAAGTAAATAATAGCACAATTCGCTGGCAAAGCGCGTCACTTGATACATGAACATTGTGTTAAAATTAGCGCAGGGTTAATAAATAAAATGTACATAATATAATATTAATATACACATATATTTATATTGTATGCAAGAGCGCACAAATCATTGCGAAAAATCCCAGAGGCTAGTCATTCAAAACTATGAATGGAATGCCAAGCGAAATACGCGTACTTTGCATACAACTTCCAATAACTAAATATAAATATACATATGTATAGATATTCGTATATAATATATAAATGTTTGGTATGTACATCTTCATTCATATGAAAATCGCACAGACAGACGAATGACAATCAATTCGCATTGTTACAAGCATTGACATGGCAATAATGCGGCTTGAACGGTGGCTGCCAGCGAAAAACCCTTAATTATGAATTGAAAAGTATACTATATATGTATGTACGATCCCATTTACATATGTATATATGCGTATATGCAAAGTGATTACTATGCAAGCAATGTAAAACAAATATACGTAACTTCATTCTGTGCGATTGCTGCAAAAAAACATAAAATCACAGTACAACAACAATATGCAAACTTGCAAACCTACATACAAGCATGTAGTGCATGTTGTTGTAGGCGTTTAATGGCTCATCAAAAACAGGTCAGGTTTATTAGTTTGTACTTAGGAGCGTACAGCATAAATTTTGGCCTATTAGCGTGCGAGCATTTAACAAAAAATGCTATAAAAACGAGGGCATATTAAATATTTGTAGTATGTACACAGAAATATTTTTATGATATTGGTTATTTTGAAAACAATATCAAAGCAACAACACAAACAGTGCACAAAACAACAAACCAAATGAGCGAACAAAATATATGTGGAAGGTTGCCGTTAATGCGGGGAAATAACGCCACATCAAGTTGAGGGTTGGATTATAAATGACTAAAATAAAGTTGGTTTTTTATTTGCATTTAAATGGTATTTTATGAAAGTGTACCCGAATTTTACCCAGAAGAAGCAGTTCTAAAAGTTTTATTCACTGTTTTTTTTTCCTTTTTCATTCTAAAAAAATTTAAAGTAGCCATTTAATATTTTCGATTAAACGATTTAGAGCACACTTGTTTACCAATTACTTATTATTATTTTATTTATTCAACTAAAGCTTAAGCATATTGAGCTATCATTTTCTTTATTCAGCAAAAAATTAAGCATATTCAGCTTTTATTTTCTTTATTCAGCTAAAGATTAATCATATTCAGCTTTAGTTTTCTTTATTCAGCTAAATATTGAGCATATTCAGCTTTAGTTTTCTTTATTCAACTAAATTTTAAGCATATTCAGTTTTAGTTTTCTTTATTCAGCTAAACATTAATCATATTCAGCTATTATTTTCTTTATTAGCTAAATATTGACATATTCAGCTTTAGTTTTCTTTATTCAGCTAAAGATTAATCATATTCAGCTATTATTTTCTATATTCAGCAGAAAAATTATGCATACTCAGCATGCATTTTCTTTATTCAGCCAAATATTAATAATATTCAACTGTAGTTTTCTTTACTCAACTAAGTATTAAACATATTCAGTTTTAGTTTTTTTTATTCAGTTAAAGATTAATCATATTCAGCTTCAGTTTTCTTTATTCAGCAAAAATTAATCATATTCAGCTATTATTTTTTTATTCAGACAATTATGATATCAGCATATTTTCTTTATTCAGCTAAATATTAAGCATATTCAGCTTTAGTTTTCTTTATTCAGCTAAAGATTAAGCATATTCAGCTATCATTTTCTTTATTCAGCTAAAGATTGAGCATATTCAGCTTCTATTTTCTTTAGCTGAATAAAGCGCTGAATGAGAAAGTTTCTAAATATTATCCCAAATTGTATCCTCTTAATTTCAAAGTTAAAATAATAAATTTTAACTGGGATTTTTTGTTATTAAGTCTAATAATTGAAAATAATAAATTACTTTGAAAAAGTATAAACAATAAATCTAATTTCCATGGGAAATTATATAATAAAGTTTGATCGCACAAATACTCACAATATACTTAAAAGTTCAAAACAACTGTTTTGAAACCTTTTGGCTTTTTCAGCGCAAGACAGCGCTTATTCAGCACAAATCAATAACAGCAGAATTAAGCCCTGAGCTTCTACCAAAACTGTTAGAGACTCTATTAATTGATACGTTGACTCCTTACACTTTATTGATATGATATTAATGATAGCTGAACAAAGCGCTGAATACGCAAAACTGCACAAACTTTGTAGACTCGTAAACATTTTAATTTAACGAAATATATTAAATTAGTTTTACAAAAGTGTCACACAAAGTTTTAAGCTTTTGAACAGCGATTTCTATGACAAAATGAAGACAAGCTTAAGACGACATTAGCAAAGACTGATATTCGGATTTTTAGCATAACTTAGTAAATGCTTTACTTTATTTCAGCGTCTGCATTCGATTAAAAAAAATTTGATTAAAATTTAAAAGCGAAGTCGAGTCCATAAAATATGAACCGCTTAACTCAAGGCGTCAAAAATAGCTCAATTTGAATAAATTTTTTATCATTTAAGGTAGTTATGAACAAGTTTTTCAAATATGTTGTATGATAAAACCAAATAATATAGTATATAAATTAAATAAAGCTATGCACACAAGACTTACGGTTTTTCGTTTAAGAATTCGCCACGCGTAAACTCCGACAAGCGACGCGACTTGGCTTTCTTGGTGAGCGCCAGCGCCGAGCTACTGCCTTTCGCTGTCGAGGCTGCAACTAAGTGACCACTGGTAGCGGCATTTGTTGTTGCGCTTGCTGACGCATTCAGACGGAAGTTTTTGAAATCCTCCAGCGAGGCGCACGCACAGTCGGCATTGCCGACACACAACGAAGACGGCGACCATGGCAAGAGAGCGCCGTTTTCTTTATCTGTTGTCGCTGTTGCGTTTGTGTTCAGTGTGAATGTCAAGAAATTCGGGCACGTATGTGTATGCTGTGGCGTTTGATGCTTGTGGTGTTCACGACTGAAGTTATGACGTTGCCATTGCGCTGTCGTTTCATTGACCGCGGCTGTGGCGCAAGCGCACAAATCTTCATTGCTACTCGCCAAGGAAATGGGCGAACCCTCGCGCGAATCGCCGTTCAGCATGCAATTGCATTTAATGGGCATTTGATTGGACCAACGGCGCAGCGGTGAGCGTTCTTGACGCACCCGACTCGGTTCGAAGCTTTCCAGCGACAGTTTTTTCACCAACAATCTTTGGGCCGTTTGCGCGCCGGCACGCTGCAGGCAGTAATGTTGTTTTAGATTGCGACGCGGCGACGGTGGCGAAGGTGTGGCGGGTGGAGAAATCAGTGCGGCCGCAGCTGTGGTGGAGATGGCATCCAGCGAGCTTGATTTCATAATAGGACCACTCGAATTTTTCTGCTTGCCGGCCGTTGAGTTGGCGCGGTTTTGTGCCACAATGCGCGCATATAATTCCTCGCTGTCCAACGGCAATAGTTGCGGCATGCCAAGACGTCGCTTGTGCTGTGCATGCTGCTTCGATTTGGATGCTTCTTCGGCGGCGCAGTCCGCAGGTTCGGGCTGCTCATCGATACGTTCGCTGCTCGACGACTTCTCCGGCTTGGCATGTTGCTTACTATAGGACAATATATTAGACAGTCTTCTCATTTTGTTTGGCTTCGTTGTTTTGACAGACTTCTGCGCATCACAATGGGCGGCATCGTCGCCCTGTTGCAGCTTATCGGCAGCTGTACCTGCCGTGTCCACCTTGGGTGTGTGTACTTCCAAGCCCTGCTGTGTGGTTGTCGGCATGACAGCGGTTTCATCGATTTTGCTGACAATAAAACGATTCTTCGATTCTGGGTGCGTCGCGCCTGAGGTTGCGGTCGTCGGCGCACTGCTTGCATCCGATTTCTCCATTTGCAAGATGTCGTAAATCGTACCATATTTGCGATTGTTGCCCAAACGCGCCGACGAGGAAGTGGAATTTGTGGCCGCGGTGACCGAATTTGACGCGCTAACGCTACGGTCATCCGTACATGTTGCCTGCAACGCGCTGCTCTGCGTCTGTTGTTGCTTTTGTATAATATCGTAAATCATTGTTGGCTTTAATGGCTTGTGTTTCTCCTTTACGTCTCTGTCTTTATCTTTTTCCGTCTTCGTTGCGCTATCGCGGCGCTCATAGCGTGCGGCAACATCCTTTTCCAAAATAGCCGAAAGACTTTTGCGTTGAAAGAAGTCGCCCGCACTGGTGACGGACGAGGCGGTTGAGGAGGCTTGCGATGTTTTGCGGTGCAGAATTTCATAAATGGTGCCATATGTCATATATTTGTCATACTTGTGGTATGTTAGATTGTAAATGTCATTCTTGCGTTGTATGATGTCATAAATGGTGCCATAAACAAGCTTATCGTAGATTTTGAAGTTGCGCTTATAATTATTACCACCGCAGACACCTTTGCTGATAGACGCTGCCGCCGAGGGTACAATGGCACCGATGTTGCTTGGTGGTGGCACTTCACTTGCAGTTGCGTTGGCAGCATCACCGCTCTCCGCGGACGTGGCCGCGTTGGAGCCTGCTACAGCTGCTGCCTTTTGCTGCTCTTTCAGCGAGTTGCGGCGCATCAGCAAAAACGATGCGTAACTTTTACGATGCCGCGAATTTTGGCGTTTAAATGGTGTTGAGGCTGTCGGCGCGGCGCCTTCGGCCACTTCACCACCGCTATCCAAAGCGTCCATGGTTTCGCATTCGCGCACCAAACGTTTGAACTCCTCGTATGATTTGCGGCGTATGTGCGCTTTTTCTTTCTCTTTGGCCGCAAGCACCTTTTGATCGAGTATTTGCGATAGAAAATCCGAATTCTTACGCAAAATTTCTGTGGTTGACCGTTGCGATATTGGCGTAGCCGCCAGCGTAGTCGTCGTCGTCGTCGCCGCCGTGGTTGGTGGTGTTTTCAGTGAGGCGGACACGTCAGCAGTATCCATTTCAGCGGTGCGCACCGCAAACTTGTTTACACAATCCGGTTTCGAGTCGCTGTGCACTGAAAATGTGTCTAAGTGGTCGGACGTAACACCGATTTCATGATTGGCAAGTGTAGACGCGGCGTTTGGCAGGGCATTAACAGCCGCGCTACCGTAGCTCTCTTCGCCTGTGGTCGCGGACTGTTCTGATATAGATTCTAATGCATTCGACATTGTCGCCCCAGTCGGCGTCGTCTGCGAAACCGCCGACATTGGTGTTGTTGTTGCTGCATGCGCTAATGCCGTTTGCATTGTCATTGACGCAGCGTATTGAGTTTCCTTTTCCAAACAATTGCCAGTACGTGACAGTAGCGTCTTACGCCGCGCACTTGCTTCCGCTACCGCACCATGCGCGCCGTCCAAATGCGCCGCTGCGGCAAACATGGCTTTGAATTCTTCGTAGGACTTGCGTCGATTGCGCGACTGCGTCAAGCATTCCTTGTAGTTGAGGCGCGCTATCTTCTCGGGTGCATCGCACGGTTCCGCTGTATTGTAGCCAACGCGCACAGCATTGCCATTACTTGGCGCTGTGGAATTTTCCAGACCATCGAATATTTGCGCCAGCGTAGGCCGCGAATTTGCCGCGTTTGCGGCAGAAGCAGCATAGAGTAGCGCACCAGCGGCGCTCTGCAACGAGCTCTCCAACTTATTCTGCATTTCAATAAAGCCAGAATCCATCGAACTAATGGTGCAGGTTGAATCGAAACTTGTTTTGCGACTGGAATTATTGCTCGACGGTTGCGCGCCGCCAACTGCAACAGCGTTCGCAGCGCCTACGCTATCGTCGCCGACATTTTGTATCGCTGGCGCGGCCCCGAATTCGACTGATTCGCTAATTTGCATGCAAAGCGCATCTGCTGGCAATGGAAGGTTGCAGTTGTTTTTGCCGGCGCTGACGTTATTGTCAGCGTATTCGTGCCCGTTCGCTGTGACGGCCAACGGTTGATTGGGAGCGCACAACAAATCGAAGGTTTTCGTATCACAAGCGAAGTTTGGCGCTGTAGCGCCAGCCTTGCGGCTCGCCGTCAATTTATCGCTAACATTATTGCCATCATCATCATCATCATCATCGAAACTAATTAGATCCTTAATTACTTCGGAAGCTGCTACTGTCGCGTCCATTGGTGTATCACAGTTGTTTGGCTCGGCGCAGGCCATGCGCTCTGTTGTTGGCAAACGTGGCGCTCCGCGCATTTCAGACTCCACGTCACTGCGCAGTGCTTTCTCAGCTATAGCGCTATTACTCTCCATCGAGACTGGCATTTCTCCAAAGCGTTCCGGCGCTCGCAATGCACGATTACTTGACGACTGTGTCGTCGCGTCGTTTACAATTTGCTTTTTATTCACCGACGCGTACGCGGGCAGTAATGAAAATGTCGGCAACGGAATGCAGCCGATTTTATTGCTACGACTATTGCTTACACTACTGCTGTTCCCACTACCAGCACAGCTACCGCCACCGCCATTTGTGATTGCAATGTTACGATTATGAAAGATTTTTACGCTTTGCATTGGTAATTTGTGACGATTTTGTCGATTACGTGCCGCCAATGCAGAAGCAAAGTTGAGGCAATGCTTGCGATGATAGCGGCGCGTGTACTTATTGGCAATACTGTAGACAGGATCGTCTAGCGGCGTTAGCGTTTCATTGGCTCGCACCGCTGGTGCTGTGCAGCTCCAATCGACAAAGGCGCTGCCGCGACCGGAAGTCCTAAGCAAGCGCTGTAAACGTTCTGCGGCTAAAGGCGCGTCGGCTTTGATTGCTTTTGGGCGGGTAGATGGCCGTGGCATACTGGCAATTGCTATTGCGCATGCGCGCCGCAGCATTTGCCTGGCAACGGGAAGCATATACATCATTCATGCATTTCGCGCAGCAGAGAAATTCATAGAGAATTTCATCGTCGGCAGTAGAGTTGGGCGGTGTGAATGTGGAGTATTTCGGTTCGTACTCCTCCTCATCGTACTCACACTGCTGTGGCGGCACTTCGCGCGCCGCTTCCGCTAATTCGCGTTCTCGCTCTTCGTCTTCCTCCTCCTCATCGATCACATCACGCTGCTCTAGATTGGCAGGCAAGTCTGCGTTTGCGCGCGGCTTGTTTGTGGTCACAGGCATTAGTATATATGTGTTTTTAACTTGTTTCTCCTCGGCGCCACAGCCATGCGTCACAGCATTTGGTGCGACATTCTGCGCTGTGTTCTCTTTATTGCCATCCGCATCGACAACAGCGCCTTCACCAACACTGCCTCCACTACTATTTACAATCGAACTTTCGATGCTAATGCCACTGTCGAGCAGCACAAATGAGCCGTCCGCGGGCAATATGAGTCTACCCTTCGGCGGCGGCATTCACCAGTTCGCGCAACGCCAGCACCTGTTTCTCGGTCACGTTTCCCTGCAATTGTATGCCGTGTAGCGCGAAAGCTGTGGGTTGTTTATTCACTGAATTTGGATCGGTGCACCACACGACCGGCATGCTTGCCATTTTGGTGGCGCTCGCGGCGGCCGCCACAACGGATGCTGTTGCCGTGGCTGTGGCTGCAGCTGCGGCTGTGGCAGTTGCAGTGGTGTATGCGGATGCGCAACTGTGTCGCCCGCTCGTAAGGCTTTCGGTGCGCATGTGTGTTTATGATATCGCTAATTGCGCTTAATTTAACTGAAAACAAGTATTGTCATTGGCAAGTTTTGGAATCGCAGCAGTCTATATATTGATTTATTTATTTGGATTGTTATTGCTGTTGTTTTACCGCTAACTACTATTAGTATTTCAACGTAGTGTTAGTTGTTTGCTAGTATGTTTCTCCAGACGCAGTTGTCCTCGTTTTTTCTTTATTTATCTTCTTTGTTTAGCATTTTAAATAAGGCGTGTTGCTATAATTCGCTGAGATGGGAAAGAGTATGAGAGTTTAATTAATGGAAATGTTACTTTAAGGAAAAGCACAAATTCGTGCATTTCTCTTGGCTGTTTCGTGACACTCTTCGCGTTGTTTGTTGTTTGCAGTTCACTTTCTAGAACCAAAGTCTTACATAAATGGAACTCATGGAATGAAAATGTGTGAAAAGTGTTGTGTGAAATCAGTGAATTGAAGGCGCTGTTAACACGAAATCATATTTTTCGTACAAATTTTCAATGTAGCATAGAATTTTGGCGATCCCTAATTATATTTAAGAACAATTCTTTTCGTTGTAGAACTGTATACGAACAAGTAAAAGTCATTTGGTAGGTAGTTCAGACTAAACTTACCATAAAAAATAAAAGCTAAGCAAATTTTTCACTAAATTATTCAGACGAAAGCTGACGGAATTTCAACCCGAAACTCTGTAGATTTAAATCATGGAGCTTTTCATAACAAGAAAGGAAATTTTGTACATTTTCCTTTTGTTCAAAATAAGAGTTTGATGTATTTCTTCATTAGTTTTAACAGAACAGAACTGCTGTTAAAGTCAGACTGTGCTCTTTCAACTATACTGTTGATAACACGATTAATTGCCTGCCAGGTCATTGCACCGTTAACAGCTTATTAACATGAAACTACACCCAAAACCTGTCTGAAAATTACTAATTTATCGGTTTTGTTTCCTAATTATATGTCAAAATTTTTTTTTTTTTGTTTTTACACCTAAGCCCCCTTTTCGTAGACGAGGTCACATATAGTATCTATATTATCATATTTGTAATATGATACAGTAGCTGGCTTAGAACGAGACATATCAGAAAGCGGCGAATCGAATAGACTGTTATAAATCACATCGTTGATATATTGAAAGCTTAAAAAATAAGTGAACGAATTTCGTTTGCACCGAAGCTGGATTATCTCACATAAATAAAGAAATTTCCATACAAGAACTTGATTTTGACCGTTCAGTTTATATGGCAGCTATATGCTATAGTGGTCCGATCTGAACAATTTCTTCGAAGATTAAATTGTGGCCTTGGTCATTATTCCTTACCAAATTTGGTGAACATATCTCGTCATATAAAAAAGTTTTCCTTACAAGGACATGATTTTGATCGGTCACTTTGTATGGCAGCTATATGCTATAGTGGTCCGATATGAACGGTTCTTGAGAAATGGGCAGCTTCTTGAGGAGAAAGCGACCTGTACAGAATTTTAGATCAAAATCTCAAAAACTGAGGGACTAGACAGACGAACATAGCACAATCGATTCAGAGAGCTGTATGGGGATTAACTAGATCAGTTGCAAAAATCGAAAAGGAATATTCATCAGCATCTGATCTAAGATAATTATATATTTTAATAAATAAAAACCTTTTAAATTCGATTTTTGATTTCAATCGATGGACTTTGAGTTCAAATTCCACTTGAAGACAGTTTAAAAAATCATTTTTTTGAAGTCATTGCCTCTTAAGCTTACAAATTGTACTCAATACATCACTACAAAAATTATATACAAATCAGCACAGAAAATGACAATTTAGCGTCAATAAAAATCATTGTCATTTGCAAAGTTCAAAAACTGCTCCAGTAAGGCTAAGCAAGCGACAATGACAAGCCATTGTTCACACCCACTAACTAAAGCGAATGTAACACATTTGTAGCGCCACCTCAATTAATGCATGTAAAATGAAATAGCAAGCAATTTATATACAAACATTTGGTATTTATTTAACACACTATTTGATTGCGAAAATGGCAAATACCGGCTGAGAAGGGGTAAATGACTGATTTCAATGTGAGAGAGCGGCCAAAGCATGCAGAGCGTTGACAGATTGCAGTCATTATTTTCGGCAAACTGTCCCGTATTTACATATACACATGCGGTGTGGATGTGTGTGTGTATAGTGTATGTCTGCTGAAGAGCGTGGATTGCGCAGTATTGGCTGTGTCGCGCACGCGCTGCTCTTTTTACCGCCATTCGGTAATAATATAGGCCGGTCGTTAGGGATAGCTGCGCTAACAGACACATACATATGTATGAAATATATACACATATATATGTACAGTTGTTCAAAAAACATGTCTACGTTTCAGCGAGCACTTTCATTCATTTATTCATTGCGCATGCGCGGCGTTCAATATAAAGCTTTGTGTGTACATATGTACTTGAGCAGGTAACGGCTGGCGTGGTCAATCGGGCGTTCATTAGCTTCGGGAATAGTTTTTTATAGTTTACATAATTTTTTTTTTTTTTTGCATTTTATGCGTGTTTTTTTTTTCCTTTTCCATTTCTAGTAATCCCCCTAAAACAGTCAATGGCAAATAGCACAAAACACTCGTTTAACAGCGCGCCAGTCAATGAACAGCAATATAGCGAAATATTTATGTACATATGTTTTATCTTTCTTTTTTTCAGCTCTAAATTTTTTTATACTCATACGCTTTTTGCGCGACTCCATTTGTTTAGAGCGACATATAAGCCCTGTTTTACGAGCGCTGTCTACGTTTAGCACATTGTAGTTTTAAGAATAATTTATTTTCTTTCTTACGCAATTGGCGGAAGACTCATCAATCATCGTGCTGGCGACAATCTCAGCCAATACTTAGAAGCAATGCCAAAGCTACGGTTTTTATGAGCTTTAATAACTGTTATGAAAGCAGACGACGTGGTGTGTGGGCGACCCGTGTTCTATAGCCATGAAGCGACAGTGAAACGCGGTAGTAAAGATATGAGTTCATTTCCAGACATGCAGTTAGATAAGGGCGCATTGAAACTAATTGGAAACATAAAAATCGAACATATGAATATGTGGCAAAGATAGGAAGTCAAAATATGTAAACATTCGAAGAGCGCTATATAAATTCATACAAAATGGAGTTGTAGACATTTAAATGTCATATTTAAAAACATTGTGGAAGCAGCTTTAAAAGGAAAACAGTAGAATTTCCAATATTGGAGCTCACTATTTGGTCAGCCTAAGCATAAAGTTGAGCGAAATTGAAAAAACAAACACTCTAACAGATGTTCCTCTTGGGAAAACTGTCCGTTGTGCGACAGGAAGCCTGAAACTCAAGATCACCTGCTAATTGACTGCACAGCAGACGCAGGAATAAAGCCCTTGGATACATGTTTACAAATAGGGATCACATCGCCTCACTAGCACCTAGCTAGGGCTTAGGAGAATGCACAATAGATCTTAGATTGTGGTACAATACTCATGTTATCTTTACAATTTCTTTCTCATACATATTTTTTATGTAAGTTTATTATTGAGGTTTTTCGTCTTTGGTTCTATAAGAACATAGTCTAATAGTAGTAGTGCTTGTAGAATAGCTGTTATGTATATGCATTTATGATTAAATTGATCGTCCTAATACTGTAGATACTCATATTAAATGATCTGTTCTTACATTTACTGAGAAGCTCATATTAAACTAAACGGGCTTCAATCATAAGATTTATGGGTCCTTAATTCATACCATAAAAAGAATACTGAGTGAAGGCGCACTTATCTCTGAACCATTTGAAAACTGGATTCCAGCTTAAGCGAGTCATGACTAGTAGTTTAAGAATTTTATATTTTTGCATTGAACATCTTAATCCAGATATTCTTGAGTTTGTATTCAAACGATAGACAAAAACAAATAAGAGTAAGTAGCCGAAAATTGATTGTTCGATTGACGGCTTTACTTTGAATTGAATGAAAACGAAAACATGAAAATCTGAACTAGTGGAACAGTAAAAAAGTTCCAACCATATATCTACAGCAGATTCCATTTCACGAAGTTCTGTAACACTCAGCTCTTTACGTGAGACAGTTATGAAATCCAGCTCAAAAAATATTCCAAGAAAACAAAAATAAAAATTGCTATTGCAAAACTATAAAGATAGAGGATTTCACTTGAAACTTGCGCACGGCAGCCGTCAAACACTCGTATTTATCAACATGGACACAAAAAGAGGTTAAGTGGCGACATCCTTTCGCAAACTCCATAAACTTATTTGCGTCCAAAACTGAATTAGCGAGTATTTGCATAAAAATGTACCTTTGCGTATACAAACAAATAAACAAAAGCAAAAGGCTTACAAAATCATGTCGGCTGCAACGATCAATGATCAGTGTCAATAATGCAGAAATGTAAAAAAAACCAAAAACAAAAAGAAAACTGCTGGCCACTTGGTTGCTTGAACAACGCACTGTGTTTGAAGGGTTAGCTGACTAGTTGATCGGTGGCCGACTAACGAGTGGACTTTGTTTGCCAACGAGTTGTTGACTTTGCGTTTTGCTTTTGATGTTTTTGAAAATGAAATAAAAATATTTCGCTTTTTCAGATTTGTTTGTTTTTCAGTTTTTGTTACAGCTTTTTAGCGGGCAAAATGTTGCAATAATAAAAAGCCAGCAACTTTTTGCAACAAATGCGCGACATGCACACACACATAGAAAACAAAGACTATGTAAACAATAAACTAGTGAAACACAGCGAAAAACATAAAACTAAACAAACAAAACAAACTTGCAGCAAAAAGTACAAAGTTGACAAGAGTTTCCATTTATATACAAATGCAAAAAATGCCACTCGCGCAAATGTCAATGTCAACACTTAAATATTTTGCATGCTAAAAATATATAATAAATAAATGTCACTGTAAAACAAAAAAAACAAAATCATAGAAGACTATGTTTTCTTCTCTTTGCTCGACTAGAGTGCATTTACATATAAGCGAAATATTGCCCATTGCAGATGGCACTTTGGCCTCAATGGCAATGTAAATTTTTTAAAAATTAATACAGACGGATGTGTGTATGTATATCTCCAAAAGTATGGGTAAAACGTTGCTAGAAGTCAAAAAAATTCATATAATCGCATTTATAAATATTATGAACCGATTCAGACCAAACTGTGAGGGCACGAAAAAAAACCAATTTCAATACAAAAACAAGAAATATGAAACTAAGTTTTAATTAAATAAAATATTACATAGAAATTAAAAAAAAAAATATAAAACAGAAATAAAAAACCAAAAACAAATATATTAAAAGTATGTTAAAAAAATTAGAAACAAAATTTATGAAAAAAAAAATTAAATTAAAACAAAAAAAATTAAACTAAATTAAAAAAAAAATAGAATTTAAATTAGAAAAAAATTAAATTAAAAAACATTAAATTAATAAAAAAAAATTAATTTAAAAAAATAAAAAAAAAATAAACGATAAATTTAATTAAAATTAAAAAAAAATAAATTAATAATTAAAAAATATAAAAATAAAATAAAAAATTAATAAATTTAATTTGAAAAATATAAAAAACCAAAAAATAAAAAAACTAAAAACAAATATATTAAAAAACGTTAAACAAATTAAAAACAAAATTATAAAAAGTAAAAAAAAATTAAAAAAAAAATTTATAAAAAAAAATAAATTAAATTAAAAAAAAATATAAATTAAAAAATATTAAAAAAAATTAAATAAATTAAAAAAATAATTAAAAAAATTAAATTAATTAAAAAAAATTAAAATAATTTAATTAAAATTTAAAAAAATTAAATTAATAATTAAAAATATAAAAAACAAAATAAAAAATTAATAAAATTTAATTTAAAAAAATATAAAAAATCAAAAAATAAAAAAATTAAAAAAAAAAATATATTAAAAAAAAACAAATTAAAAAAAAATGTATGAAAAAAGTAAAAAATTAAATAAAATAAAAAAAAATTAAACGATAAATTAAATTAAAAAAAAAAAATTAAATTAAAAAAAATAAAAATTAATAATTATTTAAATTAAAAAAAAAAATAAATTTAAATTAAAAAAATTAAAAAAAATAAAAAAAAAAAAAATAAGGAAAAATTAAATATTCAAAATGTAATTTAATGTAAAAATTAGAATAATAAAATAATAAAAAATTAAGGAAAAATTATTCAAAATGTAATTTAAAGTCTTCCTTCATATTCTAACAAAAACTCTCAAACGAATGGCATCATTTTAAGCACACTTTTTCCATTATAAATTTGTATATGCGCATTACGCCCCATAGACTAATCAGCCACAAGTTTATAAGTCTACTTAACATTTGTTCTACTAAAATATGTATACATATATAGCTCAGTTTGTGATGACTTCAGCAGTTTCGGGCTAATGCAATTACTAATGAACTCTTAATACAATAAGCTTATTAAAGTCAGCTATAAAATTCTGCAAAGAAGGAATTTTTATAGGCATTGCAAAGAATTGCAAGGAAAACTGGGGTCAAGGTATCAAAATTAAAAGAAAATCGTAAAATGAAGCAATAAGGCATAGGTGATAAGGTTGTGTCTGAGACGCATATTTCATGAAGAAAGAATAAAATATATTTCAAATTTTAAATCCTCGTACTACAACGACCACAGTTATGCAAGAATCTTGCCAAAGATGTATAGCCCACTATTAAAACCTCGTCAAAAAATAAATTTTGAAAAAACTGAGTATATAAACACTACATCATTAAATATTTAAAAACATTTAAAGCAATGCAGCAAGTATTTTAAGCGCAACTTAGAGGTGTCTGTGTGTGTATTTGTACGCTTGCGCTGCAAATAAAAGAAGCGCGCAAAGCTCACGCTGCCCTAGGTGGGCTGGTCTCGTGAAGCTGCGAGTGAGCTGCAAGCAAAAAAGCCATGCCATGGTCATGAAAATATTTAATGCATTGCCATCAAGTAAGCCTTGAGAAACGCATCAAAAGAAATAATGCAAATATATAGGCAATATATGTATGTATATGTGTGTATGAGTGGTTACTTCAATATCAGATATACATATGCTATATAAGTTAGTATACCATATATATGTATATATTAAATTTAATAGATATTAACAGTTCATAAAATTAAGATGCGCTTCGGCATTAAACGAAGATAAAGTTGAACTATAAATCTCAACAAAAAAAAAATTACGCAAATTACAGATGCCTGGAAAGGCGCTGAAAATTTTCCAAAATTCCAGCCCCCGAATGCATACTTATTTTGCGTTTTTGCTCAAAAACCGCTATCGGCAGCATCAATGAGCATGAGAAAGATACTCAACGCACTCCTCACTGGCCTTTCATTTTCGTAGTAGTCGCACTAATAAGTGAGTTTTCAAGGTTGAAATAAACAACTGTATTAAGGAAAAATAATAAAAAAGTCATTTAACAAAGGGTAAAAATCAATAAACGGTGAAGATGAAGAAATATTTAGCGAATACCAGCGATGAGTCACGCAGTTATCAGCGCTATGAGGAGGCACAGACGACGTCAACGGCGAAAAAAGTCGGTGCAAAATAAAACAAAAAAGCAACAATACTAATAAATAAAATATAAAATTTTGCAAACCAGACAAGATCGCTGGCATACACGATTAGCTACGGCCGAGAACACATGTACTTATGTATTTAACTGTTGTGAACAGCGAGAAACGAGTAGTAAAAACAAAGCCGAGCTGCTGTATGTGTATAGAAGTAACAGAGAAAACAAAGCAAGACAAGCGCAAAAGAAGTATAAAAGTAGAATAATAATATGCAACATAAAAATTAAATAAGAAGCAAAGAAAATAAAAAAGTAAAACTGAAGACTCAATCAATAAACATAAAAATAATTGCTCGTAGCACTTGAAAGTGATTTATAAAATAAGTTACTTAATATATGCACATAATAATTTTTAATTTAAAATAAAAAAATGTCTGCCATACCGTAGGGAAGCAAATCTCACACAAAGTGATAAAATGAGGTGCAAATTGTCGCATTATTTGAACAAAGTGCTTAAATGCGCGGTTTATGGAAGCTCTGGGCAGCTTTGATGAGATTAATCAAAAAATAAAATAAAAATTAATCGGAAATTTATTTTCATTATTTTAATGAACAAAAATGTGTATTTTCACTTTCCGGGATTAAATTCGTGCGTTGTGCCTTTAAACATCGATTAATTGAATATTTTCATGCATTAAATAATCGTTGTTTTCGATTAATCTATAACAGATCCCAATTTTACACTTCTTTGTTTCAGAATATAATAATTTTTACAGGGTAACCGATAACTAACCGATAAATTATAGTATAAATTATCTTTATCGTCTGTGTACATTTGCTAATACTGGAACTCAGGGCAATAATATATAAATTTTACATACAGAACACAATTTGCACTTCGTCTTACTGAATATATAACGCTCACTCGTTATTTTGGGTTCTTTTCAAAAGAAAGAATCAATCATCAATAAGCTTATTTGATTCTAAGAAGTGAAAACGACATTTATACCTGCCATAACTGACAAAAAGGCGAAATATTATTGGAGCCAGTTGGGTAGAGAACAAACACCAAACCAAAAAAAACAAACTCAAAAAAACCCCAGCTAACAAAACAGCTGTTAGAAAAGCAAACAAATGACCTCAGCCACAAAACAAATATATTAGAAGCTTGAAAAGAATAAGATAATAAGAAAATAACGAAAGCAATAACAAATAAAAAACAATGAATAAACGCGCAAAAGAATAGCAATAAATCTGATCGACAAATTAGCAACTAAAAAAAATTAATTTAATTAAAAATTTGGCAACTTTTTGAGAAACAGATTTAAAAAAAAAATGTTTGCATTATGAAAAATATTTACTGTCAGATAATATGTTGCAAAAGCAATCAAGTATATAACAAAGTTTAAAATTTAAAGAAAAAACCGTCTACTGCTTTGTGTGTCTAGCGTTAGGAGCATTCGTCAGAGACAGCGAGCGTGCAAAGCGAACACTTGGACACCTTCCCTTTTGCCAATCGTAGACAAAGCGCTACGAAGTATGTACTACGACCCACTTTGAACCGGTTTTTCGCAGATACATTTTTTTCTTCTTATTAATTACTGTTTGTTTGTTTTGTTTTTACTTTGCTCTTGGTTTCCTCACAGCATTTTTTCGGCTTACTGCCTTTGTAGCTTTTCTTAACACCCAGCCATTAAAGACCGCATAATAATAATCCCGTAGAAGCGAAGCGCGTTGTGAAGTGTGGTGTGCCGCGGTACACAATGGCGGTGGTGTTCGGTTGATGGTTTGACAGCAAAGTCGATGACTCTGACAACTTCGAGCTGCTATGTAATAAATTACAAGCTCTATGCTGCAATTATGTGGCAGCGTGAAAATTGAGTCATATTAAAAGCGATATTACTCGCCGCACGTGTCAAATGCGCTTCAAAGTGTACAAAAACAAAAACTACTGTGTGTTGAGCTTTATATTACAAAAGAGAAGATATAAGTATAAGTTTATAGAATTTTTGATTTTGCTCGACGCTTAAAGGTAATAAATTGAGATCACATCCTAGTAGAAGTTTAGCAAATGAGAAAAAATCATAGATGTGTTGTACTTATTCACAGTAATGATGCAATGTAATCATTATTGTGTTAACCAAAGTTCTTCATCAGGAATTAATTATAAGGCTAACTTAATTACACCACCATTAAAATGTAATCATTCTAATTGTAATCATTACTTTGGTAATCAATACTTGGTTAACCAAAGTTCTTTATAAATAATTAATTATAAAGCTAACTTAATCACAGCAACATTGATTTTGCAGCGATTTCAAAATGTAATCATTACTGTAGTAATTATTATTGGGTTAACCTTAGTCCTTCATGAGAAAGTAATTATAATTACCGCACCATTGATTTTACACCAACAACAAAGTGTAATCATTCTAATTGTAATCATTACTTTGGTAATCATTATCGGGTTAGCTAAAGTTCTTCATAAGGAATTAATTATAAAGGTAACTAAATCACAAAAATAACGATTTAACGGGAATCACAAGTTATAATCATTCGCGAATCACAAATTGTAATCATTCTAATAATAATAATAGTAATCATTATAGTGGTAATAATTACAACTACAACCAAAAAATTGTTTATAAAGCTTACATAATCACAAGAAAAATATTTTAGAATAATTTCCAAGATATAAAGTTGTGATCATTACTCAGTAATCATTATTGTGGTAATCATTATTTTAGTAATCATTATTATTATTATGAGAATTGAATATAAATAAGAAAATAAAGACCGATTGTCAACTAAACCCACCAGTAAAGAAAATTACCGACCGAAGTAATTGGAATCAAAAGATTTAGTAACTGACATGCGAGTAATTGCGTTCAATTTAGTTGTTAATAAATTTTCAGTAATGGACTTAGCAAACAAAGTAATATTGGTAGTAATCATTACTAATTACGAAAATGTAATTAAATTTGTTGTGATTACTAAACAAGTCTAAGCAATTCGATATTTTTGGGTATTTATAAGGTTAATAAATTACCCAAACACGATTTTCTTTTTTCTTAAATCTTTTTCGCTCAGCAAATTGCTGTGTTTTCTTTGCTTCAGAGGATTCCATAAACCCTAGTAACAACTGCGCTATAAAATTTATACCGTAATTAAAATGTTATAAAACTTAAAAATATTTAAGCAACTACTTTCTCTAGACAAACTGAAAATATAGCTGCTATAATTCAAACCCAGCCGGCCGATGCGTAGATTAAATCGATAAACGATATGGAACTAATCAATACATATGTAGGCACATACAAACATAACAACAAAGCCAGTGGCTGAGGCACGCTAAAATGCTAGAAAGCCATTAAAACTGAAAAAAAAAGTTGAAAATCAAAAAAAAAAAAAGGTGGACGGCTAGTACGCAAACCAGCGGTAGGTCCCAGCTAAAAGCTAAACACAAAGCATTGGTGTGCAAATTTCTGGCAAAAGCGTATGTATGTGCAGCACTCCCCTTTAAGCACACACATGACTACAAAAGGAGCAAAAGAAATTTACAAAAAAAAAAAAATTATAAAAAAAAAGGTTAAAAAAAAAAAAAATTATAAAAAAAAGGTTAAAAAAAAATATACAAAAACCAACACTGAAAACTTATACACAGCCGAGCCGAGCTGCGGTTAAGCGTACTGAAGCGTTACTGGCGGCGCGTAACCCCCGAAAAAGTAGTGAAACAACAACAACAACAAAACAACGAAAGAAAAAGTCCACCACTAACTAAGCGACGAACCAAGCAACCTAACTATCCAAGCATATACGAGTAGCCACAAACAAATTTGCTTCTTGTTGTTGTTGGGTAGTAAAACATTTCAGCCATTGAAGTAGTAACAAGTGTATATAGCGTACATAACATACATACACATATGTATGTAAGCATGTGTATATGTATGCAAGTATATTTGCTGCCTTTGATTTGGGTCATTGCACAATGGTAACGAGACCAGACTAAATTTAGCATTAGCATTAGCGATTTGTTGGAATATCGGCGTAGAGCAGCAAAAACAAAAACAACACGAGAAAACAATTGGCTCGGACATGGCCAGCGCACCACGAGCGCTGCAACCAACGATGATTGTGATGGTGATGATTGTGACGGCGATGATGATGTTGGTGATGAGGGTACGTCCACGCCGTGACGCCGCTGCCGGCGATGTCAGCACCTTTCGAGTGGTCAGTTTTTGCGCGTCCACCAAATTAGGAGCGCTGTGATGGGTAGTAAAAGCGTTTTTTATGTTGCCACGAGCGGCAGATTTAATGCGCGTTTATACAAGCGAATTTCATGCGCAGCTTTTTCTTTTTTTTTTGCTTTCAGTGGACATTTGCTGCGCGCCAAAAGCCAATATTTTCGATTTTTTCTCCTTTTCGCTATTTTATTTTCGCAAGCGTTGCGAGTCAAGCAAACATTGCTTAGCGCTTAGTTGGGGGATAAAAATGCAAATAGTTAAGAGGAATCGACAAGAAGCTGGCCGCACTGGGCTGGGCTGAAGAGCACGCGTGCTAGCTACACTTTATAGGAAATCTCTTTTTGTGTTGATTTCTGATTGAATTTTTTTTTAGATTTTATGTCTCTCATTTATTTGGTTAATGAAATGCAAAATAATGCAAAAGATAGTTAGTAAGTGGGCAATGTGGTCACAAATATGTAGGTTTGCTCGAACACATTCAGATATAGGTTTCAGGTAGGTATGCGCAAAGAAGCAGAAAAATCGAAATTTTATTTTATTTATGAAAAAATGCGATTTTATACAAATTTATGCAGACTTTTGACATTCAAGTGGTTTCCTGAATAATTCAGCGGCGATTTTTGAAAATTTTTGGCGACGAAAAAATTGCTGCATTTTAAAAAGGCTCGGCACATATTTATTGGGCATTTCTTATTTTCTTTGCAGGCAAAATGTAGAAAGGAAGGCACACATATTTACAAATATACATATGTTGTATGTATGTATGAGTAGTATATAAGCACATAAGCGCATTATTTAATTTTAAAGCCATAATCAGCGCAATCAAGTTGTATATACATACATACACATGCATTTTTTAAGAAATAAATCAGCGTAATCAAAGCACGCCGCAGAAGGAAGCTGCTTCATGTATTTATGACTTTTGAGAGTTATTATCGCCAGCATTGCGTCTGCTGTGAGGCCTGTGAAATGCGTAAACAATAAAGCAACAGCTGCATTTTGGCAATAATGCGAATGCCAAGTAATTGCTGTTATACTACCTACATACATATGTATTAGTGTGTGTGAAAGCAAGTGCCGCATGTGGAAGGCGTAACAATCGACACTTGAATGATGAAGCTTAAACTCAACGCCATTACAAAATGTTAATTATGTGTTCGAGCAATGACGTACACAAAAGTCAGTTATTCGGTTTTGAAAAATACTGGAAAATTAAAAAATGAAAAGCTGTAAACTTTCAGAATGCTTATGAGTCGTGCATATTAAAATCTGACGCAGGCAACGCGAGTGTTTCCATAACGGCGGTATTTAGGCCAATAACTGACTTTGAGTGAATCATTTTTATTTAAATTTTAATTTTTTTTAATGTTTTACAATATTTTATATAATAATAGTTAAGTGAGATGCTGTATAATCGTAAACAAAAAAATATTATTTAAAATTCATGTCGTAATCATTACTGCGGTAATCACTTAAATAATAGAATGAAAGCTCTCAGTTAACTGAAAAAGTTGTTGTAATAATAATAGTAATTCACAAAATAATCGTGCCGCCAATTATTATTATCGATTACTTAATTTTAAAGTAATTTCCAGGGAATGACACAAAAATAGAATGAGTACTTTTAGTGATTGACTAGAAATCGTGCATGCCGTAATGTAATCCTGATATATGAAAAGTGCTACTTATTACTATGCCAAACTAAAGATAAAAGTAATTGTAATCATTACTACTTACGACAGGTAATTGGGTTTGGTTGTGTTTAAAAAGTGATGTTAAATAGTTTTAGGTTTGAGTGAATTTGTTACATTATGAAATAATATTAAGTAATCATTACTTTTTATAAGTAAGTAATTAACTTAATATTAATAATTACAGTCCTTTATTTTTTTAATTTTATATTTTTTTACATTTGTAGCACAATTACTTTAAGTAATTGTGTATGCCGTGATGTAATTATGGTATTTACGTCTTTTCACTATGACATACATAGCAGCACCCGGCATAATTGTAATCATTACTACTTAGTATAGTTAATTGCATTTATTGTGATTACAAAATGCTGATAAATAATTATAGGTACTAGTGAATTTTAATTTTAATTTAAATAAAAAAAAAGATAAGTAATCATTATTATTTACATGTAATTAACTTTAGATTACTAAGAAACTTCAGATTACTAGTTTTGTAATTTTGGATTAAGAGTACTTTATGGACACCAAAGAAATTTAATTCATGTAAAACATAATTACTTCAAGTAATTGACAAGTAATCGTGTATGCGGTAATGTAATTATGATATATGAAATGCACACCTTTCACTATGGAAAAAAAGGGCTGCATAAGTCATACAGTAATTAAAAAGGAAATAATTGTAATCATTATTACTTAAAATGTAATTATATATGTATGATTACAAAATGATGTTAAGTAATTCTAGAGTTGAGTAACATATTGAGAAAAGTAAGTAATCATTACTATTTTTGAGTAAAAAATTAACTTAAGATTACTAACTAGCTATAGATAACTATTCTTGTAATTTTAGGTTAAGATTATATACGGATACCAAAGTAATTTGCATGGAATCACACATTTGTAGCATAATTACTTTAAGTAATTGGCAAGTAATTGTAAATGTTGTAATGTAATTATGATATTTGAAATGTACTCCTTTTCTTAATGACATAAAAAGCAGCAATTATAACTGAGGTAATGAAAATAAATTATTACTTAAAATGTAATTATAACTGTATGATTACAAAATGATGTTAAGTAATTCTAGATTTTAGTGAATATGTTAAATCAAGAATAAAATTATATAATCATTGAAAGCAAAATATTTTGCTCGATAAGTGATTAAGATTACTAATTGCAATTATGTATTTTTAGGTCAAGAATATTTAATAGATTAGAAACGTTTTCATATTCACAAATTAATAGCAAGCAATAAAATTGCACAATAATCCTTTATAATGTATTTATTATTTATAAATTCGAGTTGTAAAAAAAATATGTATTTCTTTTTGTCGTAAATTTGAATGTAATCATTATTTTTTATACACATGTAAATAAAATTTTCGAAACAAAAGTTTGTTTGATAAGTGAATATGATTACTATATGTATTTAGGTATTTGAAACTATTAGAGAATATTTAATGAAATAAATATGGTTAGTAATTATAGTCAAACAAAGAATTGTAATTATTGTTTGCAATATGTTATATAAATATTGACAAACACAAATACATATATGACTTTGAGAACTTATTTTGCTGGGAAGATATATTTATTTACATAATTAAGGGCATTTCACAATTGGAAGTAATTGTATTTACTGCAGTTTAATTTAAAGTAATCATGCCGACATGATGACACAGAAATTACGTTCGATTACTAAAAGTAATTGTAATTTTTAGTGACGGTAATTTTACGATTCTAAATAAGAAGGACAGAAATTGACTATGAATAAGAAATACCTGGATGTATTTAAATGTTGGACACTTTATTATAAAGTAATCAAGACAGGAGCCAAAAAAAAAACACGTACGATTACTAAAAGTAACTGTAAGTATTGGTCAAGGTAATTTAGCAGATTTTGGGATTACAAAAAATTAATTATATTACTAATTACGAATAAGAAATACATAGCTGATTTTAAATATGGATTAGATTCACAGGCGCCATTTTATGACTTAAATAATAATTAATTTAGGTATTTAGCTATCAGTACCTTAGAAATTTGCTGAAAAATCTATGCTGTCAGATCTATAATGATTATAATATAAATTTGAAGAACTTCGCAGATTCTAACTGAACTAAGCCAATTCTTCAGCTATAATTTCCCACAAAGCCACAAATAATCATATTGCTTTCAATGTTATAAACTATACAACGAATCGAGAATTACCCATAAAACACAAACTCAACTCTTTCGGTGTTCATATTTCCATAGAAAACCCACATTTCAAAGCTCACCTTAAAACTTTTCAGCAGCATATATGGAAATTGCTGGCGTACACCTTTCGAGTGCAGCTGAATACACAGCGCATACAAACAGCCATACATACATACAGATACAAATTATACAATTTAATTGTTTTGCCGATTTATGACGGCAACAACGCTCACACTTTCGCGCTCTGACTCACACCCAATACCACGCCAATGGCTTGAATTGTGATACAATTAAACCAAAATAATAATAAATAAAAAAAAATAAAAAAAAAAAATTAAATAGCGTATGCAAATATAAATACGCTGAACAAAACCGTGCGATTTGTACGCTTTCAAGTGTGTAGCATTATTTCGAGAGTGCAAAAAAGCAGTCGCGAATTGCAATTATGACCCGAAACATAAACGAAACGAAAGAATAAAAGCATGAATTATGTAAGAAATAAAAATTGAAAACAAAAAAACGCCCGAAAATTAGACAGTTGCGTCTATTTGGAGAGTAGGCAGTGGGCAGCAACAACAAAAACGCCGCTTTTGCAGCGCGAAGTGTGCAAAAATGTGCTAAAAATGCAAGGAACAAATATTTAGGGCAAGTCACGTACACATAGATAAAAGCTAATAATGCGAAAATGAAAACTTTTGTTTTCAACAAATTGCATTAATGCGTCTTCAACACTTATATAAGCACATAAATACGCGATAATGCAAAAAAACCAAACCGCTAAAACGTAAAGGTACTCAGCAGCAGGTGTGTCAACATGTGAGTGGAGGCCGTATTTCGCCTAAGTGGATTAGCAGAATTAGATTACGTTGGCAACGCTGAAAAGCATACGAGAACTGAAGCAAAACAGCGGCTGTGGGTAGCATTGAAACGGTATTAGGAATTTGTAGGGCTAGATTACATACAATACATGTTTATGTAAGTTTGACGAACGCGCTTCTGTGAATGGACCTGTAATTAAAGGCCAAACACCCGCGCTAACAAAACAAACCTTCGGCGTTGCGAAGAAAAACAGTGAAAAGCAACAATGTGTAGACATTTTCATGTAGCAGCGTATTTGAGGCTGTTGAACCGCACTTTAGTAATTAATAGTAAAAAAAAATAAATACTTAATTTGCTTTGCGGTGTTTCATTACACTTGTGATAACGAGTAAATATGACGTTTATTACATTGAATTTATTAGAATTTGTGGAAATATGGCTGATACTACAATATTCGCGGCAGGTGGAGCGTTAGCAGCATAAAGAGACAACCATTTCTCATTTAACCACTAAATATTTAAACAAATAATTATAATTATAGTGACAAGCTTTTAAGTTTTTAAGTAAATAATTTTAATGCTAATTTATTAATTTATTCAAATATAAATAAGGTTTTATAAATAAGGTATGTGATAGATCCACGTGCAGTTCAGCTTTAATCCCTCAGAAAAGCTGAAAAAAACTAGTTTGTCAGAAAATATTAGCGGAATAAAGTTCAACCTTATAAAAAAAATAAGCTACAACTGCCGATACCGTTGCTTTCGACTTTAAATTATGACATTTAAATGTAGGCATTAATGCACAATAAGTACAAAAAATCGTCCCTTTAAAATTATTCTCTATAAAATAAGCTACGTCAACATATATTATTATCTTCCTTGCACCTAATTTACCTGACGATTTTTTGTGCGATTACTTTATTTCGTAAGTTTGCGACTGAGTTTACGACTATTTTCGTCCCGATACGTTGTGGTACCTGTCATAATGCTTTTACAGATCGACATAGTTTCGGTAATGTCTTTTGGTCCGCCGAAAGTAAGATAACCGAGATGTTTCAGCTTCAGCCTTGTAAAGGCTGAAACATGAAGGCGACGGTTTCTGTATATTTTAACTTTACGCTTCTCCTTACAACTTTGACCAATAGCGTCCGACAAGATTTTAAGCCTAACCGTATGAATGCCTATTGGACAAAGTTCAGTAAGAAGTCCTACAAATGCGTTAAAATGTACTTTGCTCAGGGCTAGTAGTTCGGTAGATCTCTTGCGTTCTCCTCTAGGCCAAAAGGACCTCGCAGTCGCACAGGAAGTGGTCGTCCACCAGCAACAGCTAAGTGCACGCGAGGTCCATTGGTCCAGCTCTGGAATACTAGACGCTAAAGTAGATTCAATTCGGTCTAATGTAAGGAGTGCAATGTGACCTCTCTGGCTGACTTATCGGTGCAACTATCAATCATCTTCATTTTAACTTTCTCAATTATGCTTCAATGCCTATAGTAGTTTAATACTAGACTCATAAAAGGTTTCATAAAGAACATTAATGGAGCCGATCAACATATTTTACCATACAAATGTACCGTGTACTTAAATAATTTGCTCTATAACTCTGTAAATTTGCATATATATCAAAATAGTTCAACTCGTGATCAACTGTTTCATTGGATTATTTAAACAAAACCTTATTAATTGAGTTAATCTGCGGTCATATGCTTCATTGGTTACTCTAAACAGAATTTTAATTGAGTCAATTAGCATATTCTCACTATAAATACATACAATATCACACATTTATGATTCTCTTGGCAATTCTTTCGGTTGACAATTTGTTAATTGACTCCATTAAGAAGTTCTTTTAATTGAGTCATACGTAAAGAGGAAAATTTTCTTTGGATTCTTTAAACAAAACCTTATTAATTGAGTCAACCTGCGGTCATATGCTTCATTGGATACTCTAAACAGAATCTTAATTGAGTCAATTAGCATATTCTCACTATAAACACATACAATATCACACATTTATGATTCTCTTGGCAATTCTTTCGGTTGACAATTCGCTAATTGACTCAATTAAGAAGTTGTTCTATTAATTGAGTCAAAGAGGGAAATTTTCATTGGATTGTTTAAACAAAACCTTATTAATTGAGTCAATCTGCGGTCATATGCTTCACTGGATACTCTAAACAGAATCTTAATTGAGTCAATTAGCATATTCTCACTATAAACACATACAATATTACACATCTATGATTTTCTTGGCAATGCTTTCGGTTGACAATTTGCTAATTGACTCAATTAAGAAGTTGTTCTATTAATTGAGTCATACGTAAAGAGGGGTATTATAATGAGATTATAATTGCTTTCACTTTAAATCAAATAAACAAGCAAAAATCAGTACCTTTTGATGCACTGAAGCTCGAAATCATTTCACAGATACAAAAGTTGCCATACAAGAACTTGATTTTGAACGGAGAGTTAATATGGCAGCTATACTATATTATAGTCGCCCGATCTAAAAAATTTTTTCGGAGCTTGTACCGCTGACTAAAATAGAAGTATATACAGACAGGCAGATTCAACTCGTCACGCTTTATATAGGCTTTTCAGAGTATAAAAACTCCTCAATTACTTTGAAAAGCTAGGTTTTGAGCAACAGCAGAAATCAGTTATGATAACACAGGAACAAACATAATATTAAATCTTACTGAAAGTACTTTATGATTATTTATAGGTTACCTAAGTGGCCTTGCCTTTCCATTGAATGTAATTTAAACAAAACATAAACGTGTTATTTCCAAAAAATTGTTTCTCTAACTCAAATCTACTACTGGAAAATTAAAAAAGTGCTTGGCAAGTTATGCTGCAAAACGCATAACCGCATTTCTGGTTATATAATTGACACTTTTTGCTCATCCACTTGCTGAAAGTTACAAAACTCGCGCGAATTGCATAATCCAGAACAACAGCAAAAAATGTCTATGTACATATTTGCATACGAAAAGGTAATGTATTGCATTATTGGCTCGAATTCTAAAAATGCGTTTGGTCACGAAATTATAATAATTTGCATACACAACTGAAAGCAGTAAACGAACAGTACAAGTGGTTGCGTATTGGAATTCAAACGGACCGAGGGGCTCCAAGAACACATACACAGACACACCTACTAGCATAGCCCCGCCGAACATGGCCTTTGAATGGTTCTAGCAACAAAGCCCAAGGCGCGTTTGGTGACAAGTCCACACACATAAGTACATACGAACACATACCAACGTGTAAACAGTTGCATGTCAAGAATAATAAGAAGAAATTGTTAAAGCTGCGCCTCAAGCAAGAGGAACTAACAGAGTGGGGGGTATAGGTAAATAGAAAAATATATTAGATATAAAAGACAACAACAAAGCGGAAAAAAAGTGTTAACTTGACTTTGTGCATTTGAAGAAATACAGTTAGTATTCAAATGAGCAAGTGGAGAAAATAAATGAAGGTAAGACAAAATATTTAAAAAATAGACTACATACATATGTATGTATGTATGTATGTATATCGACTGCTGTATATGCGCATGAGTACCAACATTAAACCGCATTTTGAATAATTGAAATTCTAACGGTAACAGCTCATGTCTTTGGCATCGTAAAACAGCTGGCAAGCGGCAGAACTCACAGTCATATTACTAGTCACTGACTTTTTTTTTTTATTTTTCGACAACAAACAGCGGTTTTTTATGGAATGAGGCACAGTGGCTACCCCACCAAACAGGCTGGCAGTAACCGGCCTTCTATAACAACAACGTCAATGGTGTGTGTGGTGAATGAATTTGTGTGACAGATGATTGTGTGCGTGTGTGTAATGTGTAAAATTTATAAATGTGTGAATAAAAAAAAAAAAAAAAAAAAAATAAATAAAATAAAAAAAAAATAGATAAAAAAGAAATAAATAAAAAAAAACATATGTATATTTATAAAGAAATGTATAAAATTTGCAAACAACAAACGACGAACGGCACGAAGCAGCAAAGAAAATAGAAAGTTCTGTTGACAGTTTTTATGTCAGTAGCAACACGCACGCAATTGAGTTGCTGAGTTATTGCACAAAAACAAAAGTTAAGCAGTAAAATTTAATGATAAGCAGAAAAGGACATAGCTGGACATATAAGCTTTTTTTAATAGTATTTGCTGCCTTTTTATTTTTTATTATTTATAATTATTGCATTTCATATTTTTTTTTTTTTTTTAATTTTAAGGTGAATTTAATTTTTTATATTTATTACATTCCATAAAATATTGTCTGCAATTTCTCTACTTTTTTATTTTTTATTATTTATTTTTACTGTATTTCATATATATATATATTTTTTTTTTGTAATTTTAATGTAAATTTAATTATTTATATTTATTACATTCCATAAAATATTTTCTGCAATTTATCTACTTTTTTTATTTTTATTATTACTTAAATTCTTTTATTTTTTTTTATTTTTCTTTTTGCAAATTAATGCTGCTTGTGCGGCGGCTGCATAAAAAACTCAACAGACTTTTTCTTAATTTCTACTTTGTTTATTTCTGCTTTATTTTTTATTTTTCTTTTTTTTCATTTCGCTTATTTCTTCTTTTGGTTTTTCAGCCTCAAGAAGCAAGCAACACTTGAGACATTGCTCAAGACACTACTCTGGCTACAATGAATGCATAATAATTACCTGCTTGATGTGTTGTTGTTGTGCTGCTTTTTCTTGTTATTGCTGCTGGCTTGCAGGCTGCTGTGGTGACATTGAAGTATTGTTCCACAGACGATTAATGTTGCTGCAGTCGTAGAATTTTAAAATAATTTTCACTTACAAAATTTGCAATGTTTTATTAAGCGCTTTTGTAGTTGTTAGTGTTGTGGTTATTTTTTTTTTTTTTTTCTTTTCTGCTCAGTATTTGATTAGTATGTATTTTAATACATTTATTTTCATTTTCGTTTGCGCGTGAATTCGCTGTATTTTCACTATTTCACTGTTTGTTTTTCGCTTTTGCAACATTTGTTTATAAACATGTATGGCGAATATGTTGCGGCAATTTGTTGCACTGCATGAAATGGCACAAGTTACTTGTGCTTTGTGGGTTTTTCTGCTTGCGAAAGGAAAAATTGCGAAAATTTTACTTTTCAATTGCATGTATTTGGCGCTATTTACTAAATGCAATGCACATATGTACTGCTGGCAATATACATATACATATATTCACAGCAATACATATGCAGGTACATATATCTCTTTTATTTCGTGCCAGTTTTGCAATTATTTTGTTGACTTGCTTTGCTGCACTTCTTTGTACGTTCATTTACTCGCTTATTTATTGTTTATTGTTTGTGTAATTTATTATTATTCTTTTAAGTTTCATTTTCTATTATTTTTCTTGTATCAGCTTGGCTTGCTTGTCTTCGCTACCTCACAATTTAACACATTCTTAAGGCAAAAAGTAATGGTATGAATGTTGTGTGCCATGAATTACACAGCTTACAAATATGTGGTGTGCAGCAAATGCAGTTGTTGGGTTGGTTATGTATGTGTGTGAGTTGAAAACATGCCACTCACATATATAATATTTTTGAACAAAGCGCAATATCTGTTATAATACAATGTTGACTGAGTGACTGACTGGCTGTCGAAATGGGTGACCAAGTGGAGGGTTTGATAGTTGAACTGTGATAGCAGCCCTGTATGAAATTGAGAACCTACAGTTTTATATGGTTGACAGCTTTTAATTGATTTCCTCGCTACTCATCAGTACTAAAATTTAGTTTTTTTTTTTTTTTTTTTTTTTTTATTTTTCTTTTTTTTTTAAAATTTAATTTTTATTTGTTAAAAAAAAAAAAATTTTTTAAAAAATATTTTTAAAACATTTTTTAAAATTTGTTCTTAATTAAAAGAAATAATTACTAAAATTTAGTTAAAATATTTTTCGGAATTATTTTCAAAAATTTTAACTTAAACAAAATTGTCTTTCAATAATCTTCAAACCGCCATATACATATGTAATAATAAAAACTATCCTAAATCGGAACATAAAATTATTTTGAGGTGTATACATGAGCTCTTAAACGTGAAAAGTTATATACCTCATACAAAATTGAGATTTGAGGAAACATTTTGCAGAAATAAGCTAAAAATTTCATAACAAATATCTCTGCTTATTTCCGCTCAAACAATTCCTACAGGGAACAATCAATGGCAGCATCGTTGCATACCAACACAGCAACAAATCATATGCGCGACTTTGTGAATGGATATTTCCATGCCCACAAACAGATAACGATAAACATATATAAACACAATATCTCGCGTGCACTTTGGCAACAATTCTCCAATTCTGCAATTCTTGCTGAGCCCGAGTTCAATTGTTAGCTAACACGAAACCTGCAAATGTTTGACTGTTTGCTGGTGTGAGGGCTAAACTGACAACACGATCTACAACGAACGAGCGAGCGGAGTGCAGTGTTGGGCGGTAAAGTGGATTCTGCACAGCATGTTACAACAACAACAATACGCTGCTGGAGTGCTGGCTCAGCGGCACACTGGCAGTGGGCAAACGCTGATTTGCGAGCTTTGCATGTTATGTTGCGAACGTAAAGCAAATAAAAGTAGAGAAAATGTTAAAACAAATGCGCCTGACAGCCACGGTGGCCCTTGGTAACAGCGTGCAACAAGCGAGAAATATTTGCTTTGCAATTGTCTTTTTGTGCAGTTTTAAACATGTTTTGTTTGGGGCTGTGCAAAAAAGGAACATGCAGACAAATTTGGTGAGTGCAAAGATCAAGCGTTCGTTGTTTGTAATGAAGATTAAATGCGACGAAGGCATTTATGAGTAATATATAAGAAAAACACATTAAAATAAAAGTAAAATTTGTACAAAATATATGAAACGTAAGCGGAAATTATATTAAACCGCGCTAAATATCATAATTATTTATTGCAAATGCAATGAAAATGTCCAAAAACAATTTTAATATGAAATTTGAAAACAAATTTTGCACAAAGTAAATTGTTTTGCGCCTGTTGCTTTGTTTTTTTGATGAACACTGAGTCAAACACAAAACTGGTTGCTTCACGAAATGCAGTAAACACAAAAGACAAACAAAATTCACTCATTTATATTCAAGTTTATGCATGTATGTACTGTACATGTACTGTTTTCATATAAAAATTAAGTTTAAGAGCCCGTTATTTTTATAACACATACGAAAGTGATGGAACGTTAGGCATTATGTAAAGCATTAGATTTAAAGTAATAATAAATAGCAAATGTGGAGATAATTATAGAAAATATAGACAAAGAAACGAAAAAATTTAATTAAAAATAAATTAAGATAAGAAACTATTAATAGAAAAAATGAAGAAATAAATGAAAAATTAAAACGTAAAAAAAAAAAAAAACAATTTAAAAAGAAATAAAAAAAGAATAAAAAAATATGAGTATAAAAATAAATATAACCAAAAAAAAAAAAATAAAAAAAAAAAAAAAAAAATAATAAAGAACTAAAAAAAAAAAAAAAATAATAAAAACATACTCAAAAACAAGTCAATAACTTTAGCTTTAAAAAACATTTAATAAAGCAAAAATTATTTATGCAAAAATGCAGATTTCAACATTGCTAGAACCAGAAAAATATCATCAATGGCAATAAAAACTGCATAATTTCAGTGAAATTATATGTTTTTACTAAAAATGGTATGGGATTCACTTAAAAACCTTTGTGGTGACTAAGCAAAATGTTTAATAATATTATTAAATATTGCTAACATGTATTTGATACGAAATGAAAAAAAAAGCAAAATTAAAATGAATTAAGAACAAAGGTAAACGAAATGAAAATAATATTTTTTTTTTAAAAGGAATGGTTTTCTTATGTACGGTTTCATACTTAGCGGCTATTAAAAATCAAAAAACTTAAATTAAACAAAAACATAAAACAAAACAAATGAATGCAAAATTAAGAAAAAATAATAATAAATAAAATAAAATAAAAAAGCGAAAATATATGTATGTGTACATATATAAAATTACAAAAACAAAATATATCTAAAATTAAATAAAAATAAATATTTAAAAGAAAAAAAAAATAAATTTTAATATTTTTAATTATACAAAAATTTTGTATTTATATAAAAATTTGTATTTGTATTTTAAATTTTTTCTCTTTTTTTAAACGTATGTTATTTTTTTTACTTTTTTTTTTAATAATTTCACATACATATATTAATTTTTCAATTTTATACTAATTTTTTATTTTTTTTTGTATTTTTTTTTTATTTTTTTTTTTTATTTATTAGTTTTTTATATTATTACATTTTTTATTTTTATACTAATTTTTTTTTTTTTTTTTTGTATTTTTTTTTTTTTATTTTTTTTTTGTATTTTTTTTTTATTTTTTTTTTAATTTATTATTTTTTTATATTATTACATTTTTTATTTTGTACTAATATTTCTTTTAAATTTTATTGCATTTAATACAAACAAAAAAATTTAAATTAAATTAATCCTAAAAATTAAATAAAAATGAAAAAAAAAAAAAAAAAATAAATTAATTCAACATCACTAAAGTCGAAACATCTCAAAACTGTGGCCTAAACACCTGTGCCACTGTAATGCAGCCCAGTATTTAACGTGGGGCCCAACACACTGCTAATCAGCAACAAGTTCAGCCCAAACCGTAGCAAGCACATAGAGTGCAGTGGTATTGGTGATAATCAGTTAATTTTTTTATTTTAATTATATATTTTATTTCTATTTATTTATGCAGCTTTTTTAACACAAAACTCGACAGCGCGCAAAGACAGCACAAAAAAGGCATTCAAAACACACACACACACGCAAGCATAGAAGCAGCGCGTTAAAACGGAAATGGTCAATAGCCAAGCGAGTACAAGAAATAGAAACGATCGGGTGAAATACTGTTGCACTGCTGCACATTTCCGCTCGCTGACCAAACGTACTGACAAGCGATCAGAAGTTAGTGGCAATTGTTGTTATTTTTTGTGCACTTCAACATTTGCTTTGTTATTGTACATTTTCAATATGCGTTCGGCAAACGATCACTCGTTGGAAAAAATAAATATGTTTAGTGCACGGTTTTGATTTCTTTAATATATATTTTTGTTTAATATTTTCTTACACTACTAACCACGTTAACGCTTTGTATTGTTGTTGTACAAAATTTAATAGAAAATATTTTTCGTAAACAAAAAATATTATTTTCAACAAATAATTCTACATTAAATCAATAAAATTTGTTGCTAAAAAATTCGCTTCTTGAAAAGCAAAAAATTTATATTAATTTCACACGATTTGTTTGCACGATTGCGGAGTGTTGCGTTTCTTGCTTTGTTCGCACAACCGTTTTCCTCACCGTTTAGCAGACAACTGATTCGTTTGGGCCCCAACATGAGAGCTTTAACCGTTTCCTCTCCCCATTTTTTTTTAGTATTTGCTAATACTCACACCTGTGCATAATCGAGCAGTTCGAACCGTTACGTTATACTGTAGTTGTGTGCTCAATTTGTATTGCAGAGCACGGCTTTTGAGCCGCCCGCTAAGTTGTGAGTTAGTTAAACCGGGTTTCAGCCATGTACCATACATATTTACATGCCTCTGTGTGTCGCTCGTCGACCACTTATCGATTTCGAAAAAATGCACAGTAAAAAATTACAGCTATTGAATTTAAATATGTAAGTCATGAAATAAATTGAAACCTTCGAAAGGCGAAGATCACATCAACCTCATTACCAAGTAACAGGAATGGAAATGTGTATATAATACGAGTATAGTACCCACTCACTTTTAAACCAATTTAATCGACGGCATATTTCTGAAATACTTTTGCATCGATTTGAGCTTAGATATATGCGGCTCTGTTTTTTTAAAGTGATCTGTGAAAGTTTTATACTAAGTAGGTCTGTTCTATTGAGGATGATCCTAGCGTATAAGTTCACGCAAGTGAGAAATATTCTCCGAGTGTCATTCACTTGGGAGTGGCCAGAAACGTTTCTTTTACATATGGCTCAAGAAGCTCACGACTTCCGGTCTTAGACCAAGTATCATCTGCGTAGCAAAAAAAAAACATCCGTCTGCAGGTGAGCTAAAGTGAAAAGGCAAAACATCCCTCCCCACGGTTGCGCTCTGGGTTTGGAACCCGCCACTTAGAAAAACCTCCCAGATGAAAAGAACAAAACAGCCTTGGAGCAGGGGTATAGACGATGAGAACATCTGATAACTGGCGTTACAAGTTTTCGACAATGGCGAATACCGCAGTCGATGAAACGACAAGCTGTGCGAATGGATGAAAACACTCCAGCTTTGAGAGTAATTGACGCAGTACCCACCGGGCGAATCAGAGGAAGAGGAAGACATCCACTCCGTTGGAAAAACCAGGTGGAGAAGGATCTGGCTATAGTGTAGTTCCACGAGAGAAACATAGTCTTCTATTATAAGATTCTTTATTCTTATTATGGTATCTTTCAAAATATCCGTATTCATTTTCTCAAGAATGAAGAAACTAATTTAAATGACTAAGTTGACTGGAGTAACAAGGATGGGATGCAGAAACATGGTAACGTTCTCTTGATTACTGAAACCGAAATAAACAAAGATACGAATAATTATGATTTTCTAGCGACAAATAAATCTAACTATAATTGGTTTGTTGAGGCGTTATCTTCCATCTACGCACAATGGGAAGATATGCATATTAATTCTACTTTTGTTGGAACTTCAAATTTTGACAGATTAATGGTTATATGAGACTTCAAATAACTAAAAATGGAAGAGCAGTGCAAAAATCTATAATTGTTAAGAAAAGGATGTTCAGAACAGAAATCATATAGCTCCCCTCAGAAACCCACATATAGAGAGATATAGGCCGATGTGAATTTTTTGTAGATTTAGTATGTATTTATTAAAAATAATAAATCGAAATGTTAATAAAACGGTGTATATAATAAACCAATTGTAAAGTCAACTTCAACGAGAAGAGAAAGAGATAAAATATTCGAAATATAGTGAGACCTATTCCCGAAAAATTTCCATACATCCAGATTCAGTTAAATATAGAATGTACTTCAAGTGGTCAATAGATTCTTATAAAACATCATTAATAATACGGAGGTATTGTATTAAAACAAGAGAAGGACAAAAATTGTAAAGCCAACTCAGCATATTGGATGATGATTTATAAGAAGCTTTAGAAGAAGCTTTAGAAGTGCTACATTTTTATTTAAAAAAAATATATAAGTATGTATGTATGTACCCGAGAAAATAGTTCGAATATTAGGATTTAAGCTTAAATTAAGTAAGAATTTTTTCGATCCTGAGTTTCTGAACCCATTGCGGTTATTCATTTCTCCCCCGCTATTTATGGAACTTTTGATATAATACAATTTCAGAACATAAGCTGAGAATATTAAACAATTAAATGAAATATCCAATAACGAATTCCAACTGTCATAAATTACAAAAAAGTAAGGCTTGCAACCCATAGCCAACAACTACCTAAATTTGAGTACAAAATGAGTGCCACGTTGAGCTTGAGTGTCAGGTAAAAAAAACACAGTTTTACGCTCACCGCCGCTTACGCATTCGCTCGTTAGCGAGAATACAAGTAATACAAGCCTTCACTCATAAAAATGTACTAGACATGTATGCCAGCGTAAGTAGTGGTGAGCCGCAGTGGGCTTGAAACGTGTAGTTCCAACCGTTGGTTTGATGCCTGTCTACAAATAGTGGCCCGCTTGAATTTTGTTTTTTACAAAACCAAACTAAAATAGCAGAAGGCGAAGATTTGGTGTTAGCTTGTGGACAGGTGACTTTTATTGCTTTTTCTTTTTCGCAAGAATGCAACAGCTGATTGTGTTTGTTTGGTTTGACGTCAAACAGCTGAGAAACGCTTGCGGTGTGAGCTCAATGCGCGCTCTTAGCACACTTAGCTTACCAGAGTTGCCAAGTTGTTTAGCTATTCAGTTGAAAACAAAAATATATTCTAAATAAATTATTAAAAGCATTTGAAAACAGATAAAAGTTGAAGTCATCATTAGATTCATATCTTTAGGTTAGATTTAGATTGATCTTTCAATATTTCTAGTGGGGTGCATTAATGAGAAAGTCCGGTATGCATAGACGACTTGATGTCAAAATACCAAAACTAAAAATCGAAATTAATTAATTGAGGTTTTGCACAGCGACCTATGGTTTATTGTGGCCTCTCCTCTATCACATATGGTCACAAAGGCCCGCACTCTGATAAATTCCAGGAACATGCTGGGCGCAATTGAGGTGATGTGTGCATGTAGATCCAAGATCCAAGGGCCTTAAGCCTGCTCCCACAAATTACTGGGCAATCTATAATCAGGTTTTCTGCAGTTTCCAGTTCCACGCAAAACCGACAGTTTGCACAAGAGGCAATGCCCATGTTACACAGGTGTTTCTTGATCCTGACAAAAGAGACGGAATTTGTCTTGGGGGCGGTTGATCATATATTTAAATCTTGTTAGGTTATAATCTCCCAATAGCAGCTTGGCATGGCGCATTTCTGCTGCCTGCTGCCAGTTTCCACTCTCTTCTCTGTGCGGAGCAGCTCCATACCTCAACATATCTGCTTTGAATAACTAAGTACTCTTAGAACAGAGTATATTGCATTTATTTTGTTCATGGTTTTTCATAGAGTATTACTCGCCTCTAGCAAAATTATAATTTTCATGTCGGTTTATAAGTAGTACTTCTCTTTCTCTATCGATTTTCTTTTATCTTCATCCTTCAGTTTATGAGGTATCGATCTGAAAATTTGCATGTGTCCTTTTCTCTCCAAGGCTCATTTGTCGGAACGGCCGATACGGGACCGGCATATAGCTGCTATTCAATCGAACGATCGGAATCAAGTGCTTGTATGGAAAACTTTCATTTGACGAGGAATCTTCAAAAAATTTGGCATGGATTATTGTCCAAGGCAATACCCCCCTGCGGGGAGAAGGATGTAGAATATCCCCGCGGTAAGGAATGCCTGTCGTAAAAGGCGACTAAAATCCCATTATTCCCTGCGTGGTTGGGAAAAGAATATCCACGTGGTATGGCATGCCTGTCGTAAAAGGCGACTAAAATCCTGGCCGCCAGTCCAGAGTTGTGTGGAAACTAACTTCGGTTACAAGGTCTTACCAGAGACTTTAACCTGGTACCACGGGGAGCAGTAATGCCCTTGGAGGTAAAACTCCAATCTGCTCATTGGGTTTGGCCCTTTGTGGAGATTCGTGGTGGCTGTGGTTAAAACCCAAATCGCGGGAAGATCTGACTTTGTCAGTTCAAATGTGGAGTTGCATTGCAACCGGGTGCCGGACCCAAAGTACGGCAGAGGTTTTAGATGGACCTCGAGCCCTACCAAGGTGGTTAGTGTGTCCATGCCACACGCCGATTGGTACTGGAAACTTGTCCCAGTTTTCAGGGCGCTGATCAACGCATTGTATTGATCCGTTGTGCTTCTGAGCACCGTGGAGTTAGACCTTCGAAGGTAGGATCCCACGTAAAACACTAAACTATTGTTATTGTTGTCCAAGGCAATAGTGTAATTCATATTGGATCACTACAACACATAGTTGCATAGGAAAGCTTTTTCTGTAGACGAGATATCTTCGAAAAATTTATATGTATTATTGTCGTTGTAACGGGTACCTAATACTCGTTAGGTTGATAAGGATTGTATAAGTTTTGATCGACGTCATCCAACGGTAGGCCCAGGAAACGTGCTGTTTTGACAAGTTTGACCAAAGAGAGAAGGATATCAGAGTGTGGGTCATACGGGGACTCGTTGCACGCCGAACATATGTTTGATATGTCAAGGTCTATTTTGGATAAGTATGAGTTTAACCTGCTACAGTATCTAGAACGAAACTCGCGGCAACTTGCAATGGGTGGTGGTTTGACTCCAAGTACGCCATTCACTGAGAGGGAGTCGGTGAAGGTTTTAATGGCTTCACTGTGAATGGCGGTCAGTGCATGACTAAAGTGAGTTCCGTCCGAAATCTGGTCGGCATATTGTCTTATGTCGTCGATGTAGTTGAGGAAGGAGTTCTTGATGCTCCAAGGAGGCAGTTCCTCTCCAGGCAGGTAACTGCAGGGACGATTTCTGCGAAAGCCCCTCAGCAGAAACTGCTTGGAGAGGAGTTCAAGGAGGAGCTCCCTAACTGGAAGCATACGGGCCTCACTATGCAAGTGTTCGATGGGAGACATGAAGAGGCATCCTGTCGTAGCCGGAGTGCAGTGTTCTGACATGATTGCAGCTTTCTCATGAGTTATTGTCAAAGGCATCGTTATAATCTCCGAACATAATTTTCAAATCGAAACACTTTTTCATATAGCTGCCATCCAACTGGCCGACTAAAGTTCTCGTAAAAAGCCTCTTGTATTTGTGAAAGGTATTATAAGTAGCTTCGATGCAAAAAGTTTTCCGTTTTTAGTTATTATAACCGTAAATATTATTCTAAATAATGAAATGTTGAAATATATAGTTTTTTTTTATAATTTGCGTCACTCTGTGCTTCTGATGTCGACGAATTGTCTAGCAGTGTGTTTTAGTTGTGCTTTTAATGATTAACTTTTAACTATTATTAATTATTAACTATTATTAAAGTATATCGAGTGAATCAATAATTACTTCTCCAACCAGAAATGAATCCCACAGAAATCACAAAAAGCGCTACCGAATAAAATCGCCAACAATGTGAAAAATGTTCTTACGTACCTACATGTGTATGTGTGAGACAGGAAAACAGTACTTTGAACCTAATTAATGTGCATTACAGCAACGTCATCGAATTGATTTAATAAATGTCAAATGCGCGAATGACATTAAGTCGCGCGACTAAAGTTGAGCAATCAAGTTTTTTGCTTCTTATTGTTGCAGCAAGTTTTTGCCTGCGATTCTTGCAAGCACAGCAAACGCTCAGACTTATGTACATATTTATGACGTATAGAGGTTTAAGTGGTCCCCTGTCAGTGTGCATGTGTGTGTGTGTGTGCGCGGTGTGTACATTGACATAACAGCGGTGAGTGATGATGCATCAAAGCAAACATCAACATTAGTGTCAACAGTAAAAACCTAACGTCTCAGTTAGAAAACAACAAGAACAACTACAACAATGTAAAATCAACAAAGTACGTAACGTTCAAAGTAAATTGTATTACGGTTATCACAGCAAACAATATCACCAATGACAGCCACAACAAGTGACTAAAAGCAAACGCTGCTCTAGCTCTAGGTATATTTAGATTTCGCTACATAAATATTTTGAAATGTACATATATATGAATATATAAGTATGTAGGTATGTTTGCCCATGTTTGTCTACAAGTATGTTTGATTAGAATGTTCGTTAATGAACTTAAGATTTCGTACAAATTTGCTCTGCCGGTCAAATTAACGCTCAGCTGTTAAGTGTGAGTTGAAGAGGAGTTTAACTTCATGGCAGAGTATGTGTGGGATTTTCCCTTTAGCATTATTTAATGCCGAACATACACACTATATAGTATCCATACACCTATAACATACATACATACATACATACATATATATCAGTCGCCTTGCTTGGGTGCCAGCTTGAAGTGGAACCCATCCGTCAGGCAATCACTTTTAAGAGTTTAATTCCATTTAAGCTGAAGATTAATTGAATGCAGCAATGCGTCTGTTTAAGTAACGGTAATCGACAGCGTTGCTGGAGTTCTTCTTTTTGAGCTTTTAAAGGCATTAAATATGGATTGACAATATGAAATAATAAATTATGTGCACACAAACATACAGACATACATATGTTTGGATGTAAGAGAGACTACACAATTTCGTCAAAAAACAACTGCTTAGCAGCCTCATTTAATTTTATTGTAAAATTGTCGGATTATTTATCTTAAATAACTTTTTGAAGTGGAAAATTTTACTTTCGTTTTTCTTTTTTAATCAGCTAAGCAAAAGCTTTCTTAAAATTATTTTTTATTTTTGTAATCCAAATGTACTATATTACCAAAGTTTTTTTTTTTGGGAGATGTAAGGAATGGTTTCTGGTGCTAACGAACATTGGATACTCTATTTAAGCTAACTAGTTTCATTAAGTATTGTTGCCTAATATCTGCCTACACACAATATTACAAAGTCACTTTGACCAATAGAAGTGAAAGTGAAAGTTAAGGAAGGATTTCTTATATTTATCATATAGTTCAGTTACGTTAAAAGGTCGATCCTAAGAAGGATCTCACTTGGACCGCACAGAACGCCGCTCCGGCTACCCCAACTACAAACTCCTAAATGCTGGCTCATAAGGCCCTTCAGATCGATCAAGCTTCGACTATGTCTTTTGGTTCGCCGAAGATAAGATTACAGAGTATCCTCCTCCATACAACTTCGACAACTAGCGCCCGACAAATTTTAAACCTTACCGGTTGAATGCCTATTGGAGAACGCCCCGAAAGCAGTCCTACAATTGCGGCAAAATGTACTTTGCTCAGGGCAAGTAGTTCAATATGTATATCTCTTGCGTTCTACTCTAAACCAGAAGGAGCTCGCAGTCACGGGAACTGGTCGTCTACCAGCGCCTGGTAATCGCACGCGAGAACCATTGGCCCAGTTCTAGAATGCAAGACGCTATAGGAGATACAACTCGGTTACATTTCGATGAGATTAGGGCAGGTTGCTTGAGGCTGGCTAATCGGCTTTACACTTAATACTAAACGATATATGTGCGCCTAGTTTTCTTGGTTTATAATGGAAACTAATTGACTTCTACCGTGAAATCACTAAAAGGGGTGGAGGTCATTATGTCCAGTTTATAAAGGCTAGAAAATGGTGCGAATCGGTTTCATCCATATCATATTTTCTAAGGAACAGTATACAGTTAATTTCCCATAAAAAATATTACATATGTATGGATACATTTTATTCCATATAAAAGGTGCTTTCCAATGTAAACAGGACTTTTTGAATCTAGCGCCCCTGGTGGCGCCATCTCTAGTCGATTGGTGCGTTAGAGTCTTCATCGATTGGAAGTGAAGTTATTGCGTTTTAAGTGTCAGTATCGGTGCGGAAATTTTGTTTTAAAATTGGTTAAACTTTTACCGAAACGTTTCAATTGATGAAACAAGTTTATGGCGATGATTGCCTATCCCGTAGCAGAGTGCACGAGTGGTTTCAACGTTTTCAAAGTGGTCGTGAGGTCTTGACGATCAACACGTGGGCCAATCAAAATCCGTGATCACTGGAAATTCAATTGAAACATCAAAAATCAGCCGAAATCAGCATTGAAATTCATGGAAATGGAATTGAACATCTCCAAAACAACGATTTATCGCATTTTTACCGAACATTTGAGCTTACGAAAGGCGTGTGCACGGTTTATTCAGGACAAATTGACTGACGACCAAAGATTGATCAGAATCCAACATTCGAAGGACATCATTAAACCAACTTTTTGACCAAAAATCATATTTTAATCATTAATCACTTCCCGTATTCACCTGATATGCAACGTGCGACTTTTTCCTTTTCGGAAAAATGCTTTTGACCATGAATGGAAAGCGTTATGCAGACGTAGAGGCCATTCAAAAGGCCTGCACCGGCATACTGGCGGCTATACCGGTCAACGAGTTAAAACACTCATTCGAAATGCTTTTGGACCGTGCAAAAAGCTGTATTGAAGCAGAAGGAGACTATTTTGAATAAAATAAATTGATTTTGTCAAAAAACCATTTTTTTAAGTCCTGTTTACTTTGGAACTCACCTTGTAGACATATGTATGTCGATAAAAGTAACTAAAACAAGACAAACCCCTAACTTCAATTGTATCGAAGCTATAATATCCTTCACCGATGCAACATCGCTTCGTTCTATAGTGTCTTGAAAAGATCCAAGAAGATCCGACGTCTTCGAGCCAAATTTCTGGCTTCGCATTTTGGACGAAAAGTAACCTTAAGAGATTCAAGAGCTTCCATTTCATCTAGAAAAACTAAAGGTTGGGTATAGTTTGTGGACCGGTGGAATCATTGGTCCATTTTTCTTTAAAAATGATGCCGGTAAGAACGTAATTATCAATGGCCACCTTCATTGCACCATTACAACCGACTATTTGGTGCCTGAAATTGAAGTTCGTGATCTCGGCGACATTTGGTTCCCACAAGACGGCGCCACTTCTTACACATCGTATCAATCAATGGATTTATTAAGAGAACTCTTCGTTGAGCAGATAATTTCATGTTTTGGGCCGGTCGATTGGCCAGCAAGATCGTGTGATATCAAACCGTTACACTTTTTCCTGAGGAGATATGTGAAGTCGAAAGTCTATGCGGACAATCCCCCTTCGATTCAGGACTTGGAGCAAAACATCAGTGATGTCATTCGCCAATTAAATGCTCGAACGAGTCATCGAAAATTGGACTCAACGGATGGACCATCTAAGACGTAGCCGCGGCCAACATTTGAAAGAGATAATCTTCTTAAAAAAAAGCCAAATGATGTTCTTTCGAATGGTAATGGACATTTCCATTTAATTTGAAGTTTCTGTGTTTTTTTTTTTTTTTTCTTTAAAAAAGTATGGAACCTCAAAATTGATCACCCTTTATTAAATACATGTAGTTGATCAAAACAACTCAGAACTTTTAAATATTGAGACCACAACAACTCCATAGCCAAATAAACAAAAACGCAGCCAATAAACCAACTGGGATACTTTCAATGCCGATTAATTACCCGATTGATTAAGCCGAATTGGGTCAAAATACGGGTTTTAATGAGCCCGTTAAAACACAATGGTATTTACAGTTCAATCAAGATTTAAACGAATTCTACTTTACCAAACCTAATTATGGCGCTGTTTGGGTGAAGCATTACCAACGCATTACCCCTCAACCTGGGCATAAGTTGTGCATCATCAAACGACGCCAGCAGCTGCATGCGGTTGACCTAATTTAGGCTATCCCGTATTTTCATACCTAAGTACTTACCTGTTGGTGGTGAATGAACAGAAAATATCGATCTAAAAATAATTCTAAAGCTCAGATTGCTGCCATGCAAATGGTATATGTGCATGTCACGTGACGTTGCAGCTTTTCGAAAGGTCAATGCATAGTGGGTACTTACCTAAAAGAGAAGATGAAAAGAAAAAAAATGTTAATATTTTTTTTACAAATATTCAAATTCAAATAAAGACGCAAATGGACACACACACAAAATTACCGCAATACAAGTTTGGAATTCTTCGAAAAACTGAGTGCTGAAATCATGCGACGGACACGTGATACAAGCAACCAAACAGTGGATCAAGCAACGATTAATTGCGTCGAGACATGAGAAGCCAAACTGACCGCAAAGTCAGCGCACAGCGTCGGTAAAAAAATCGAAGCCGAAATTCAAATTAATGTGGCGACCTACACAAAAATGCACGGAATTTATTTATCTGCTCATTTTCGACAGCAAAGTAACAGTAAAACTCCAAAAACAAACGAACTACGAAAATGAAGAAGTCAGCAAAAGAAATAAAGATGATATGTAGACATGTGTGCTCGTATGTGTGTACGGCAAGAAGCGACTGTCTTCAGACTTGATGCTAAATGTGCATGCATTCGAGCTTAAAGCCCTGCCAACAGAGGAAAATTTTTGGTAACTATTATATACAAATATACGAAGCTGTTGATAAGGGCCAAAACGCGACAGTCTGGGTCAGCGAAAGGCATGTACGCATCTGCGCATCCGCATACATAAGCCGAGCAGATGCTTGGACGCTGCTTGTAGGGACTAAGAGGGAGAAAAGGGCAACGAATTTATGGAATATGCATAGCAGCCGACAATTATTGGACAGCACAATTAATTGTGTGTCAATAATATATCAAACATGTGTTAAACAAAGGAGTATCGCTACGAGTAGACAATAGGGCGTGGCGCATTGGCGGAAATGTATGAAAGCAATTAAACTAACAGCAGTTAAAACACTAAAATGGAAATTTTATACAGTAATGCATACGGATAAACTAAAATAGATGAAAAAATTTGCTATTTTGCGCTTACAAATTTCTATTTAATTCGTGCGTATGCATTAACTAATGATCCGCGGTGCATGCCTAATCGTAAGCCTCAGAATGTAAAAAAATAGCGAAAACCACTCGGATATTGTTCAGCTAACAGTGACGCAAAGAAGTTTGTATACATAAGAATTAAGCGACACCACAGCGTTGTGAAATCAGGAGAAAATATAACGGGTGCTCCAAGTAGATGTGCTTTTCTCAATAGCCTTTTTTCGGGCAGGTTACGCATGATTCGTGTCAAGCTGTCATGTTTTTTGTTCAGTATTGTTTGGCAAACTGTTTTGATTCTGTAAAATATGTGTTTCGCGCGCTTCACTCAACTTATGGTCAACATAATCGGCCTACTGAGCGCTCGATCTATCCAAGAAACATCGCTCAGCTGAATGGGCTTTTGAAAAGTTCTAAGAAGGTCCGACGTTTTCGAGCCAAATTTTGTTCAGCGATGCGGTCCATTTCTGGCTCATTTGGGTATGTAAACAAGCAAAATTACCACATTTGGGACGAAGGGCATCTTGATGTAGAGCAACCTGATTCAAAAGCTGCCATTTTTCACAACTTTCGACGTGGATTGTCACGACAAGAGTGCATATATGAACTAAAATCTTTGTATGGCTAGGAAGCACCATCTCATAGCACTGTGAAAAACTGGTACAAAGATTTCAATCGTGGCCGACGCTCGCTCAAAGACGAATTCCGTGAAGGTCGTCCAAAAACAGCCGTTGTGCCAGAAAATATCGATGCCGTACGTGAACGAATAGTGCAAGACCGTCATGTAATATACCTTCAGATAGAGGCATGCCTATGCATTTCTCCCACCAGCATACATTCGATATTGCATGAACATCTGGCCGTAAAAAAGGTTTGTTCTCGTTGGATCCCGCACAACTTGACAATCGCTCAAAAAAATGCTCGTGTGGATTGGTGTAAAGAAATGCTGAAAAAATACGATCGCGGTGCTTCAAAAGACGTTTATAAGATCGTCACAGGTGACGAATCATGGATCTATGCGTATGATCCCGAAACAAAACAGCAATCGACAGTGTGAGTCTTCCAAGACGAGCCAAATTCAACGAAAGTTGTTCGTGGAAGAAGCACTTCGAAGCAAATGGTCGCCTGTTTCTTCGGCAAAACTGGTCATATGGCGACTTTTCCGCTTGAGCAACGTAGGACGGTCAATTCTGAGTGGTACACCATTATTTGTTTGCCTGAAGTCTTCGGAGAAATTCGAAAAATGAACAAGAGAAGACGAATCATTGAGCACCATGACAATGCGAGCTCTCACACATCGGCTCAAACCAGCGCCTTTTTGACCGGCCAAAACGGAACTTGTTTTGTCATTTTATTCTTGTTGGGATACCTAACTGCATTAATTAAAAGCCAACCGCTTGGGGAAATTTGGGGTCTTTTCAATGTCTCTGCAAGATTTCCCATTCTTGTACATCTGTACGATAATCCCTAGTGTCCTTGCCCTAAGACTTGCACTTACTCATTTTCATTCATTAAAATTGTTTAAATTCTTAATAGTAAGGTATTTCAATAAAAATATAAAGATTTAGTTACCTGAACACAACTAATTTTTAAGAAATCTTAAGAATTCAACACGCCTTGCTAATTATATGCACGACCATTTTACTCACTATTAGTCCAGTCATTTAAGCTTAAATTAGGTAAGAATCTCGGAATTCGATATACCCATTTATATGTCTGTAAATACTTATACATAGGGTATAGGGTGTAGGTTTTGAGACAACTTTAGGGTGTCAATATCAAGTATTTACAGACATATAAATGGGTATATCGAATTCCGAGGTGAACTTACTATAATGACTGAACTATATTGCACAAAAGACCTCAAATATTTCAGAATAACGGAAGTTTTCAAAAAAAAAACTTTGTCAGCTAAATCTGACCATACTTTCATAGAAGATAATTCAAAACAAAATTATATTTTTACCCTTAAAAATTTTACAGAAATCGTCATTTAATTTATTATGACAAGTCGTTGTTAATTAGTTGCACGCATCTGTACATATATTACAAACAGACACGTGACCCATTTGCTTTATAAGTGATATTTTTCACCTTTCGTCTCGCTGTTTATTGATTGTCACGTTTTCTTCTCGAATTATTATTTCTGTGCTAATTATTTACGACTGTTCACAATTATTCAGATTTTTTAATTAGCTGCGCGGACAATAAAAACATTTGGTTGATTTTATTTGTTTCAAACAGTTGTTATTGTTTAGAAAATATGGCTGGCCACGGACTTTTCATGTGGTAAATAGAGTAAATTTAAGTGAAAATTAATTGTAAGTTAAATTTTGCGTAATAAATTTTTTTTCTTGAGTTTCTTGCACAGAAACTTCTCACCTTTACTGGCAGCGCATTTTGAATTCCCTTTTGCTAGAAGTCGCTTTGATATCTAACATCTACACATAATACCATGCCTTTAAGTCAATTTTGAGCAGGTAAGGAAGGGTCTAAGTTTGGGTGCAACCGAACATTTTATACTCTTGCAAATGGCAGGAATCAAAGCAATTCTGTGCACTTGACAAATTAGTAAAATATTGAAAATTAGCTCAAATATTTATCAAGCACGAAATATTTTGGTATTCTGTGCCAATCTTGATAAAAGTAAGAGTTTCAATTCGCAAACGTGTGGTGAACAAAATAATGTAAATAGAAACAGCTGACTTCTATTCAAATTGTATTGATAGCAATTTGCGTGCAGTCAATTGCTCCTATGGTGCTTTTTATTCCAAATTTTCTAGAAAATCTGGAGTATATATAAAATAAATTACATTAAATTAGTAAACTATTATTTGTATTACAATAATACTTGCCCAGTTTTTATAAAAGTTTCTTCCTCTTTTGAACTGGGAAACTTTATTTCTTCTCCCTTCACCTTCACAATAAGATTTGCTACAGCCCGTACACTTCTCGAAAGAAACGACTGACTAATGGGCAAGTTGACGTTGTTACCTACACATTTCTTGATATGAACCGTGTCCAAAGAAGTTCAAAGCTGCTAAAACCATTACAGGTAAAGGTAGTGACGTTTTCTGATCATTGTGTGGGGCTAGTTCATCAATTTTTTCAAATTTTTTGCCCAAAGGTATTCTCCCTCACAGAAAATGGATTGCTATCGTCGCGTAAACATTTTAAATACCGCGCGCGATTCCTATTCTCACAATTTTCTTCTTCGTTTAACAATAATAACAAAATTAAAATATCTTCCATTTTCACAACAAGATGCACAATCAGACATTTAATTCATAACGAGAACTGCTGTCAAGAGCATTTGACATCTTAACAACTTATAAAGAAAAGAGCTTTTTATTTCAGACACAGAATACCAAATGCTTGATAAATTTCAAATTTTGACAAATTATAAATATGTTGAATTTGTCAAGTGCATAGAATAGGGGTGATATACTCTATATAACTCATACAGTGACCGACAAATTCGACATAAGATTTGTTGGAATTACCAAAATGGTAGTTGGAGTATTATCGACCCGATTTTATATATTAACTATTATCTTTCTACATACCAAACAAATGTTCCCTGTGTTTCATTGATGTACTTCATATACAATCACCAATCATATGGAGCAAAGTTAGCCGGATGCTCGAAAATTCTGATATTACAATTTTATCTATTTTAGGCACAAAGGCCTCTTTAATTTTAAAAAAGGATAACTCAAATATTGGCCGAAAGTCCGGAAATTCGAAAATCTTTATATGGGGACTCAGGAAATATTGACCCGATTGAACCTATTTTAAATACACAGAGTTACTATTGTCAGAAAAGGATTCTCTCCGAATCTTAATTATACATCTCACACATTGACCGATATTTTCGGTCAAAAGTGAACAATAAATACTGGGGTCCACATATTCGGTACCCAGAGGCTTGAACAGTTTTGTATGGACTTGAACAATTTTTGGTTATGAGGTAACAAACTTTAAAGAAATTATGAGTGCAAAATTTGATACCGTTATATTAATTGCTTCTTGATTTTTGTACTGGAAAGTGAAATAATCAAAAGGAATTTAAAATTGTGATATATGGGAAGTAGACGTGTTATTTTCGCCCCATTTCTCAGTGTGGGAGAAATATAATTTAGTTGTTCGATCTGACCGGTTTCGACAAATTATCAATAGAACATTAACATGAACATATGTTTTAAATTTCATTTTCATTCGGATATCTCAAAAACTGACGAAGAAATTTTTATAAACCCGAAGAATTAAACTTCCCCTAAAAAAATTGCTGGCTCGGAACCGATCGAATAGTCTCTTGGCCAAAATTGCTTACAATTCCGGATCATTAAAATTTATTAATTGTATGGAAATAGTTTTTTTTAATGGAGTATTCTAGTCTAGAAATTTGAATAAATCGAAATTTTTGTCATATTTCGATAGTTTTGATATTCAAAAATATCTCCCTAAATGGATTTTCAAAACTCAAATTATTTTCAAAGTTATAGCCATTTTAGTGACGTGGCAACTAGACCGGTTGAGCGAATATCGTATGACGTAAAACTTTAATCGCGTTTTTCTCGAAACTACTATTTTCAACACTTCTGACATGATTTCTCAAGTTCTAATGAACCGATTAACTTGAAATTTGGTGTGGACCTTCTCTATATATCTCTTTATGGTTGGAACTATGATTATTAAAAAAATTTTCATTTTTACTATTTTTAAAAAATTTTGATCTTTCCCAAAAAAGGGGAAAAAAATTCAAACAGTCGCCATTTACTGAAAAAAAAAATTTTTTTAATCCTAGTTCAGACTATAGCGGCATTTGTACTGATAAATTTTTTTCAAATCCCCCAAAGTGTTGGAATCGTGTCAGGAAGTGCGCACCCTTATTTTCAACCCCCGCCACGCCACCACCCCGCAATTAATCAAATTATCACACAATTTTTTTTTATTTTTTTTTTTTGTATTCTTAAAACATCAATAAATATCTGATAAAAAAAATTGGATGGTAAAAATGTTCTTTTTTTTTTATTGGACTTAAAAAAATGCCGTTAAATAGCATTTCTAGACTAGAATACCCCCTTAAGATATCTTCACGAAAGTTGCAACGATTATTGCCCTAGGATGATACAAACTCTGAAGAAATCATGTGATCAAATTTGAACCAGATGAGCAAAAACAATATATCTTTACTATCGCCTTAAACAAAAACTCTTTTTGAGCCAATGCTCAGACTTTGTGGCGTTCTTCTTCTTTCGGCTAATTTTTGGAGCATCATTCGCTCGATTGTTGAACGGTAACGTCGCCATATTATTCATAAACCCACGTCTCGTTACAAATAATGCTGTGCTCGATGAATTAGGGTCCTCAGCTACGTTGTCAAGCATTTTTTTTTTTGCGACTATAGTCGACGCCGCGTTTGCAAAAGTTTTAAGTATTTTGGTACAAGTCGTGCATTGACATGCTTCATACTCAGCTACAACAAACATGTGTTGAGCCGATAAACGCTAATATTCATGTCCGCAGTGTTTTCAAACGCACTGTATGTGCACAAGCGCGCACTCGTAATCGATTATTCGGTTGTCACCTGTTGACAGCCGATTACTGATTAGCATTAATTTATGGCAGTGTGCCCATAATTGAAATGCTCTATTTTTACTTTTTACGAGTGGAGAAAAAATTTTCGAAAGTGCTTCCTGACTTCCACAACAGCAACAACACAACCAGCATGTAATTTAGTCTATTTATATCAGAAATAATTTGAAATTTGCGTACCAAATTGTGCATTAATCAATTAGCAGCTTAATTTACAGCAACAAAGCAATTTCCCGAAACAAAGCGGAGGGACGTAAGGGGTTAAAATTTATGATATAATGTGCTACAGGGAGATTGAAAGGAAAATTTACGCAAAAACATTTCGTTTGACAATAACCTTTTAAGATAACTTAAAGTTAAAATTTCAAAATAACCATTGCTTTTGTTTATTTAATTTGTTGATATTTCATTACTACAACAAAGAAAAAACAATAAACTTATATTCGATTGTCGATGTTAAGCACAATAATAGAGAATTCGTTTAGGCGGGTCACTGACATTTTCGCTAGATTTCAATAACAAGTTTAATTGACATTTCTAGTCAGCTACAACTGAGCCACCCAAAAGACAGCAACAACACAAACAAGATACAAACTCGAACGTGTGCTAAAATTTTGCGAACACTTAGAGGAAAGGAGAGAGAGGGTGGAGAAAAATGTTGACAAGAATATATACTATATGTTTATGTAATTTGTATGAATTTGAAAAGAATTCAAGCTTTTCGGCGACAATTTTTCGGCAGACATTAGTGTAAATAAATGGAGCAAATAAAGAAGGTTTACAAAATTTTTGAAACAGCTGCTGCCGTATTTGGTTTACTTGTTGTTATGCTTTGGAGAATTTTATGAATGAGTATCTTAAGTGAATTGACAACTTGCGAAATGACAGACATGGCTGGCGATAATGATTTTAATTTGATCATTTAATTTAAGGGGTTATGGGTAGTTGGAATTTTCAAAAAACGTTTTTTTTTTGCTTTTTTGTTAAGTGTAATATCTTAAAAATATTCCCCGAAAATTTCACATTGATCCGATAATTAGTTTTTGAGTTATTCGAGAAATAAGAAAGAGAGCTCGGGCACTTCAAAGCGCTAGTGTGAAACTCTAAACGCGTTCTTCTCAAAACTATGTATGTTTTTTGAAATGGTGACAACTGCAACTAGAAAACCGTTCAGTAGATTTTAATGAAATTTATACAGCTTTTAGAATACATAATAAACTCGGGCCTGATCGAAGGATTTTTATTTCTTCAAAAATTTCCATTTTTTAAGACCAATTAATTGATTTTTTCGTAAAAATTTAGAAAAAATTTTCCTGAGGCCGCATTTTGTTCATTTTGAAAAAAAGAATAAAATCCTTCGATCAGGCCCGGGATTATCTTTTCATAAAACTACATACTTTTGTTTTGTCCGATTGTTTTTAGATGTATCTCCAAGGACTTATGCTTGTCGCCGCAAGTACCCTTTCTTTGGAACAGGGTCAACACAAACAACTATAACTTTGGAAATTAAATTTTTTGTTTTTTTGAAATTTTCGTGACTTCAAGTCTACACATCCTATAATAATGCCATATTACTACTTTTGTAAAATAACATGATTTAGTAGCAAAAAAAAAAACACTGAAAACTCTCATTTTTCGTGCCTCTGACTACCCCTAACCCCTTAAAGGGTTACATGGTTTTCCTCGGATAAAAAACAGCCTTTTCTCAATAATTTTTTTGTCACATAAAAAATTAAAGAATTTATCAGAATTTTTTATTGTTACAAAACACACACTACACACTATTATCAAATAAATTCTGAAATTTTTGAAAAAAAAAAAAATGTATTTTAAACTCGGCCATTGCGACGCCATTTCCGGTGATCCCTCGGAAAAAAGATGTGCACGCGTTGGCAGGATAACGCCTTACACGATTTTCTAAAGTGAAAAACTACGTTTTTTAATTAAAACCTTAACTTAGAACTTAGACGAAGGAGAAAAAAAAAACTGAAAATTAGATTTTTAATAGACATTTTTACAAAAACAATGAAATATTCAGTGAAAATTAAGCGAAATATTTTTTCAAATAGTTGTTATAAAAAATCCTTCGTCCAAGTCTTTAAAAATTTCATCTCAAAGACCTGTGTAAGATTTCATAAAGATCAGTTGAGTAGTTCTTGAGAAATCTAGCCAACCGATTTCAAAAACACAGTTTCGAGAAAAACGCGTCTAAAGACGGCCCAATTAGCACAAGTTCTCAAGGCTGTATCTCCGAAACTACTACTCGGATCAACTTTCAATTTAGGACAATATTCCAGAGATGTTGTAAAATTTAATAAGACAATAAAAGAAATCGATTTTTAAATCCATGTAACCCTTGGAGTTCTTATAAACACCTATACCAAACAGACAATCGTTAATACCATATAGTATAAAATTTATATAGAAAAAATTTTATTTTAATATACATATGTAGTTTAACAATTCTAGATTATGCTCTTATAATTTTACATTGTATATTGATATTCTGGGTAGACAGGTAGTGTGGATGTCCGACGACACTCCTAGCCATTTAGGTACTAAAATCCCCTCCCTCCATTTGGTTCTCTCTGAACTGTCCTGTACTCCTGATGAAGTTAAACTGTACGAAAAGTTTTATTGGTGCATCCTTCGAGACATCGTTTAGAAACTTTCGGCCTATAGTTGGTTTTTTTCCTAAACAAAGCCAAGAATTCTATAGGTGATGCTCGATAGTCTATTCTTTTTCCAATTTCTGACAGCTTCCATAATGGTTTTTGTATGACATTCCACATCTGCTGACATGTCTGCCAATTAGACAGTGACATACATAAGAATTCGTACTAGATATCCTTTGTCATTCCTTGTGCATTTTAGTAGTCGGCGTATGCGACCCATATTCCATTCATGACACGCTTGCCTGATTATTGAGCAAGTTCGGGATTGACCTCACCTAGACTCAGCTATATCAATACAATAGGCGTATTCAGGCCGAACTTGTTAATCTGGTAGTTCGTTAGTTGATGCTTCGTTAAAACACTTAACTGTGAACATACTTTTTGCTGTACATCAGTAGTGGGTGTAAATTTTGTTTCAAAACAGCTGATTCAATTAGTATATTAAATACTTACTTTTGAAAAATTTGTCAGAAACTAATTTGTAGTAGACAGCGTTACCGGTAATACTGTATACTGTAATCTGTTAATTTTACAAAAACAAAACACACGTAAAAAACTACCGAGTAACGACTAACGAATTAACAAAGCTGGTCTGAATACCCCTAATATCTACAAGTAGCCAGAGGCATATACATTTTGTCTTTTTCGGATTTTGGTTGTGCCACCTTAGTTGATCAGGATTGATCTTGGTGTTCTTCTCTCAGTCCTTATAAGCCTTGTATTTATTAAGTTGTTCAATCTACAAGTGGAATTCTCACCAAATTTCACTGGCATTGTTTGATATTTGTGGAAATTACACCCTCAAGGCCGACCGCACTGGTGGGTCAACGTTGTACTATCAAAAACATATGTACCTCTAACATTTATAAAATTAAATAAATGTTGTCAAAATAGCTGAAAATTAACCATCAGAAAGGCGATAAAAACGTTCAAAATTTTTTGAACAAAAATAATACAAATACCACCCAACAGCCACTGAATTCATCTGATATGGCTACTTTCGACTACTTTCTGCTCAATATAATCGAAAAGCCGCATCGAGGGATACACTTTAGTAGAACTCTGTTGCCCGTACCGAACTCAGAGTACAAAAAAGTTTCGAATAGCAGATCAAGTGTGGGCATAAGCGATAATTGGAAGCATTATAAAACATAGTTACAGAGACTGGAATTTGGCACCAACACTGGGAGTCTTAAATACTGAAAGTATTCGTTTAATTTTCTAATTCGTGTCTAATATGTTTCTATATATATTTCGGATTAACTATTTTTATAGCCCGACGCAATATCCGTATATGTTGTTCAGATCGGAATCCTTATAATATAGCTGTCATACAAAAAAAAAAAATATCGAAATTACGATAAATATCTTTGTATACCCTTTTATGAAGTAAAGGGTAAAATTCTAGGTCTTCGTAGAACTCCTAATTTCTACAGACAGCTTTGGATATAATACTCTGATAATAAATAGTTAAAAAAAAAACTATAAATCTAGTGGGTTTAAAACCCAAAAAATATTGTAATATTCAGTGAAACAAAAGCAGATATTTTCAATAAAAAACGTTAACTACAAACAACAAAACTCAAAGCACAATTTATTGGAATAAATTGAAACACTGAAACGCTTTTCCTAGCTTTACTAGAGTTGCAAACATATAGTACATATCGCAATACTGCCGCTGAAAACATAAAAAACATTGTGCCAAAAAAAAAAATTAGCAATGCGGTTTGCAACTCGCTATAAATCACATGAAGTTGTCATATGTCATCATAAAAATCTAATACAGTTTTTTATGGCACACCCGAACCAATGACTACCAATTACGAAAACGGAAAACCGTGGCGTGCGTGGCGGCAGCACACGAGAGCAAACGATATGCAAAACAAGTTGACGGCGAGCCGCGATCATGAAAGTGGAAAATTTTGCCAAACAATGAACCCGAACGACCTTAGCGATAGAATACAAGTACTGGGTGGATGATGATATAATTTTTAGGTTGAATTACGCAATTATTTATAATACTAATTGGCGCTGGAAAAATTAGTAAATAGGTAAATAGGTAAACTGTAACAGCTGATCGAGTGGCAGTGTCGCATTGTGATATTACAATGCAACCGCGGATAATTTGGCAAATACAAGGGTAGTCCAATAAGTATTAAATATAGGTATGTATATACTAACGGGTGGGCCATCTAATGTTTTAAATTTGAGTTATCTATATTTTGACATTGGAAACGTCAAATACCATTCGGAAAGTGACAGATATTCAGTAAACAGTCTAAAATTTACAAATGGGTCGCTATTCACTAGAAGAAAACTTGGAAATATTGAAAACTTTTTTCCAAAGTGGTGAGTCAAGTGGATGGTCCATTTAACCGAAAAAACATCTTTTCGGACGAGGCTCATTTCCACCTCGATTGTTACGTTAACAAGCAGAATTGTCGCATTTAGGGCACAGAAAACCCGCACGTAATCGTCGAGAAGCCAATGCAAACAGCGCGAATCACTGTATGGTGCGGATTTTGGTCTGGTGGAATCATCGGCCCATTTTTCTTCGAAAATGAAGAAGGAACCGCTGTAACCATCAATGGTTAGCGATATCGCGCAGTGTTAACCAAATTTTTCCTCAAGCAAACTGAAGATTAAGACTTGGACAACATTCAGCTCCAGCAGGACGGCCGTGCCATACAGCAAACGCTACAGTCAATCTTTTACGCCCTATCTTCGAAAATCGCATAATCAGCAAAAGAGGTGTTGTGAATTGGCCTCCCAGAAGCTGCGATTTAACTCCGTTGGACTATTTTCTGTGGGGAGCTGTTAAAGATAAATGTTACGCCAACCATTCAGAAACAATTCCAGATCTAAAGTACAAGATTCAAGCTGCTGTAGCTGCCATAAGGCCTGAAACCATCGAAAAAGTACTCCAAAATTGGGTGGATCGGATAAGCTATTGTAAACTCAGCCATGTTGGTCATTTGTCCGAAATTGTTTTCCACAAATAAATTTTATAAAACAATCATTTAAATAAATGTCAGACCTTTGAAAATATCAAGCCGTTTTTTTACTGACTTTTTAAATTTAAAATTTTATATGGCCCACCCTGTATAAGTAGCTTGGCGTTGATGTCGCGACTGTAGCAAGAATATTTTACTGTCGTGTGGAACATTTTCGTAGACGACTATTGTAAAGATTTCGTACCTAAAGACGAATTTTAGAAAAATAAAAAAATAAGATTCGATTTTTAGTGTAGAAATCGCGTAGCAGAACAACGACAGCTCGAGCACGGGTAAACAATGACTCTTCTTCTTAGATGACGACTGTCGGAAATTGGTTTGAAAAATTATAACGCTGTCGTACGTCAGTTTCTGAAGAACCAGGACGGTTAGCTGCCTCCGAAATGATTATAGCCTTTTTAATGTCGACGAGGAAGACGAAGCCTCCGTTTTTTGGTATTTACAAACTGTGATCCACATCGATTGCGCCCTTAGTTCTGCTTTCTTTAGACTGGATAAGGAAGAAAATTGGTCTAGTAGTAAACGACGAACAAAGACCAAACTCTGCAAGTCTCGTCCTGCTATATGGTGCAGAGGCATGGACGATGAAAACATTTGATGAGTCGGCGTTATGAGTTTTCGAAAGAAGGTTCTGCGGAAGATTTATAGTTCTTTGCGCGTGGGCAACGACGAATACCGCAGTCGATGGAACCATGAACTGTATGAGATGTACGACGACATTGATGTAGTGCACCTAAGCCGAATAGGTCATGAGTATTCAGCAGTACCCGTCTTGGAATTTCCAATTGTAGCCAAAAAGCGAGAAAGAATAACGACTGGCGCGCGGTTGTAAACTCGGCCAATAAAGAAGACGCCGATAAAGAAGATCTACATCGACGCCGAATCGCATAAAAAATTGATAATAGCTCTTCCATCTTGACTACACTATGAAACTTGAAAAGCGACTAGCCGGACATAAATTTAAGTAAGTTATGGATGCCTATTTTGCACACTCTCAGAAATGGAATTTTTCAAATCGCGCTTTATCCTAAATTTTTGTCTATCTTTTAAAGGCTCATACTTATTCGACCGCCCTCGTTTAATAAAAAAAAACAGACTTGTGAACTCGTTGATTGCACATAGAGATTTATAAATATATACTATATACCCCAAATGCACCTGTATGTGTACTTGTTTACGTAGGTGATTCACCGCTTTCATTGTCAAGAGAGGCAGCAACACACCTAATATGTCGCATGTCGCATGTCGCAGCGGGTATTGAAAATTCGCGAATTATTTTCGTTTTTTTTTTGAACGCCATTAGGCGAATACTTAATATTTTTTAGCTATGGCTAGAAAACTAACGTGTTTACCTACACACACATATACTATATATACGTGTTACTATAATTTTTTTTATTATATATTACTTTATTGCATGCTTTCGAAAATAATTTGCGTATCGCCGCCTGCAAGCGGCTCGTTTGTTTGTTTACCTGTTGGCCCGTGCGTTTTGCGGGCTATCTTCCGGTGCGGAAGGAATATTGTTAGGCGCTCGTAGGAGAATTGTAATTTTCGCAAATATTTTTTTTATCACCAGCACAACTACAACGGTAGCTCTGGCATAATATTCCGCGTACTGTCAATTGTCAATTAAATTTTATTTATAGCGTTTTTCATTTTTATTGTGTTGTTTTTCTTTCATATTGTTATTATTGTCGTTTGCGAAATTCAATGTCAATTAAAACGAGAACACCTTTTGCATACTAACTTTTTTAATGTGAATTCGCAAACGCACTTTTGGCACTTCGTTCAGAATAATGCGCAAAAAATTTGCAGTTTCTCTGATGGAAATTTATTGTTATCTCTGAAAGTTGACCAAAAGAACTATATACATAAGTATATATGTACGTAGGTAGGTATATGAAAATAATCGTGTATTTGAACCATATCTTATTCTGACAGTGACAGAGCTTTCTCAATGGAAATTTTGACAGAGAAATTAAGGCAACTCTTTCGTGGAGCTGTATGAATCACTTAAAGCCACGTAATAAAGAAGGCAAATGAACCTCAGACAGTGATAGTTTGCTGATGGAAGCATCATTTGTGATTTTATGTGGTCGGGAACACTGTTGAACTACTTTAATTTCAAGAAGATAGAACGAAATATCTCATAATAATTGATTCATCTAACGGGTGATCCAAGTAGCAGTTTTGTTCAATGACATGACACCCGGGAGTCGTGCCAAGCTGTCAAGTTATTTTGTTCAGTATTGTTTGGCATTTCATCATGAAAAGACTTACGCCTAAAAAACTTTTACAAGCCGAAATAATATTCGCCCGAATAAACCACTTCCAGCACGCAGTGAAGAAAATAAAGCAGCCGAAGGTGACAGCGCCGTACGCAGCAAATCGGACTGACGTATGGAACGACCTGGCGCATTTTACGTCGATATCTTAAATTGAAAGCGTAAAAAATACAGCTTAAGCAAGAACCTGTCAAGCGACATCGCTTCTCTCTTTGGGTTCTTGAAAAGTTCCAAGGAGATCCCACATTTTCGAGTCAAATTCAATTCAGCGATGAGGCTCAATGGTATGGTATGTAAACGAGCAAAATTGCCGCATTTGAGATGAAGAGCAACCTGAAAAGATTCAAGAGCTTCAATTTCATCTAGAAAAAACAACAATTTGGTGTAGTTTTTGGGCCGGTGAAATCATCGATCCATATTTCTTCAAAAATGATACCGGTGAGAATATAATCGTCAATGGCTACCGTTATCTCGCCAAAATGCCTGAAATTGAAGCTCAGCGATATTTAGTTTCAACAAGACGGCGGCCATTTCGCACACATCGCATCAATCAATAGATTTATTGAGAGAACACTTCGGTGAGCTGATAATTTCTCGTTTGGTCGGTCGATTGGCCACCAAGATCGTGTGACATCAAACCGTCAGACTTTTTCCTGTGAGTACATGTAATGTCTTAGGACTATGCGGATAATCCTGCTTCGATTCAGGCCTTATAGCAAAACGTCGCGTGTGTCATTTTCCAGTCATCAGTTGAAATTCAATCATCGAAAATTGGATTCAACGGATGGACCATCTGAGACGTAGCCGTGGCCAACATTTGAAAGCGACACTCTTCAAAAAATAATTGCGAAATAATGTTCTTTCGAATGATAGTAAACATTTCCCAGTTTGAAGTTTATTTGTTTTCTCTTTAAAAAAAAAAGTAGGGAACCACGAAATGGATCACGCTTTAGTTCGGTCGTTTGTTACAGATCGTCTCTGCGATGTCAAGTGGCTATTTTGAAGCTATATTAAATTATATATCTAGTATCTCGGTTCAGTCTATCGATTTTAGACGTTTAAGGTGAATACTGAGTAAGCCGTTAATGAAAGAGAATCCAATGTCATCGCGAAGACCTTAGAAAACTATATAGGATGTCTGTTAGTCTGTTAGCCAAACTACCACATTGTCATCCTGCAAAGCAATTTTATGTATTTTGGAAACAAGTATTAGTAAGTATTTAGTAGTAAGATAGTACTTTGGGGTTAATTTAAAACAATCGAAGAAGATTGGGAAAGGGGTGAGGTGGACAGAGAGTAAGTATCTTGACAGATGGGTCAAAATTAGATAATCGCGTGTTAGGTTATGTTATTCAGCAAAATTAGATACCAGAACCGCCTGACCACCAAAGCACTGCAGATTCTTCCAAGCGAAGATCACAGTATTTTAATAAAGCCTTCTTGTTCTGACGAAAAGTGTGCTCAAAACAATAAATAAATTTATATTATATGCAGATCTAGCTATCTGTCGCTTTGAGATCACTGAGGTCTCTTAAGGTTACCAAAGTTGGTGAAGTCTTTGTGGTCTAGCCTCCGATAAAGAGGGAATTTATATTCCTCTGGGTATTTGTAGATAATATACTTAGATGAGTCTTAGTGGAGTCAATCTGTAAAAATATGGTCTAAACATCGGAGCAAGAGTTAGTAAATATCAGCTTATATTAGAACAACACTAAGTGTTGCCAGGTGCAATCTGACATTTCCATTGGAAAGTTTGACATTTTTTAGCATAACATCACTCAGAACATTAAAAAGAATTAAAAAATTCATCTCAGCCAAAAAATGGAATTAACTCGCGAACATTTTCGTGCGATCATTTTTCACAACTTTCGACGTGGATTATCACGACAAGAGTGCATCGATGAACTAAAATCTTTGTATGGCTATGAAGCACCATCCTATAGCACTGTGAAAAACTGTTACAACGAATTCAATCGTGGCCGACGCTCGCTCAAAGACGAATTCCGTGAAGGTCGTCCAAAAACAGCTGTTGTGCCAGAAAACATCGATGCCGTACGTGAACTGAAAATGTAATACCGTCATGTAACATACCTTCAGATAGAGGCATGCCTATGCATTTCTCCCACCAGCATACATTCGATATTGCATGAACACCTGGCCATAAAAAAGGTTTGTTCTCGTTGGATTCCGCACAATTTGACAATCGCTCAAAAAAAGGCTCGTGTGGATTGGTGTAAAGAAATGCTGAAAAAACACGATCGCGGTGCTTCAAAAGACGTTTATAAGATCGTCACAGGTGACGAATCATGGATCTATGCGTATGTGCCCGAAACAAAACAGCAATCGACCGTGTGGGTCTTCCTAGACGAGCCAAATCCAACGAAAGTTGTTCGTGGAAGAAACACTTCTAAGCAAATGGTCGCCTGTTTCTTCGGCAAAACTGTGGCGACTGTTCCGCTTGAGCAACGTAGGACGGTCAATTCTGAGTGGTATACCACCGTTTGTTTGCCTGAAGTCTTCGGAGAAATTCGAAAAACGAACAAGAGAAGACGAATCATTGTGCACCATGACAATACGAACTCTCACACATCGGCTCAAACTAGCGCCTTTTTGACCGGCCAAAACGTCGAATTGATGGGTCATCCGCCGTACAGCCCTGGCTTGGCACCCAATGACTTCTTTTTATTCCCACACATCAAGAAAATAATGCGTGTTCAACGATTTTCGTCACCAGAAGATGCTGTTGAAGCATTCAAAAACCATGTTTTGGAGGTGTCTCAATCGGAGTGGAAAAAGTGCTTCGAAAATTGGTTTGAGCAAGTGTATAAATCTTGATGGAGAATATTTTGAAAAACAATAAAACCATTTTCGTTGATAAATATTCCTATTTTCATTATTAGGCCAGAAATATATATATGGCAACACATCGCCAACATGCTTAAAGCTTATATAATAGTATAGTATTTTCCAATTCGAAAAGCTTTTCCCCATGTACGTATATCATGTTATAGTCTATCTATGCATGTACATACTACATATGGTTTTACTACAGCAGCATATAATGAGTTCTGAATTATTGTTGTTTAGTAAAGGCATTTCCTGTAAATAGAATAAGTTGACAAAGTACAAACTCTGGGATTTTCTAGATGCTATAAGATAAAACGGTGATTAAAGTTTCGACACCTAGAAAATCAACACGTATACACTTAACAAACGCAAAAAAAATACGTAAACACAACATTGCGAAATCCGAAAATTATCAGCAAATACATATTTCAAAGAAAGCGACTATTTATTTACTTAAGTACTAAAATATAAGGAAATCGAAAGTGTGGAATAAGATATCAGCAAAAACAAATACACATAATTACGAGCAACTCCTCATACTACAAATAAATATGTATACGTTCCAAGGCTGTTCGAAAAAGTCAACAATCGCTGTTGTGATATCATCAAAAACTGGGGAAAATATTTAATTTAATATTTAAGCAAGCAATTAACAGCTGTTATGACGTACATACATCTTGCTATGATTTCAGGCGAAACTGTCAAAATGAGAAAATGCAGAAGAGGCGTTTAAAAATTATAAGGAACCAAGCTTAATGACAATGGCCAAAAACAAAATCTCAGAAATAGCGCAATTTCGGCTTAAGCAGGGAAAACCGCAAATTTCAAGAAGTAAAGCGAAACGCAAAAAAAAATATAGTTATGAATTATTTAAAATGTATTTATTGCACACTTCTGAGAAAAAGTTCAGACAAAAGTGTTTAAAAACGTATTTTGGCACACTTTTAACTTAAGTAGCTTATCAACAGAGATTTAGTTTAAGAAATTAAGCGCGAAAGCAAAAATCACCAAAGACGTGGCGTCAGCGTTAAACAACTCGCATGTGATTCAGATATTCGATAAACGAAGTTTTTATGAATTACCGAGAATTTCAAAATGTTTATTAACCCTTTAGCAATAAAGATGAACTAACTACTAGGCGATTATTAATCTTAGATTTGGAAAAGAATAATTCATGTTTGCAAAATGCAAAATATTGGTTTAGGTAGTTTTGGCGGCGATAGAAAAATTGCATACTTTGAGGAAGAAAAGAGTCATAACTGAAAAATTTCCAAAAATCAATATAACAATTTGTAATACACTTATCTATCTACCCAAGATATTTTAATGTCATCACTTTCTTGTTTAACTGGAAAATCACCGTTTTGTTATTAACGGGTTTTTCATTGGAAACACGCTACAAAAGTAGATCAATAGATGACATTACTCTTCAGTATGATTTGCCATTTCATCAAGGAAAGATATACGATCCAACAACGAGTAGAAAGTATTACAGTTTACTACCGAAATTCGGAGTCAGTGGCCTCAACTTTAAGAACCCCGTGTCCAATTAGTAGCCGTCATAATCGTCCTAGTAGATTAACAATTGAACGTAAAGGGGAAAAATTTGAATTTACAGGCACAGTACAAGATGTTCCCGTGCCAGTGAGACAAAGAAGTGCTCGTGGTGTCGAGAATATTGCTGCCGCTAGCGCATCCATTGAGGAAGACCCAAACCAGTCTCTCACACGTTCTTCAAGCGTTGGGGATCTCTGTGACGTCGTTGTGGCGAATTTTGCGAAAAGATCTTGGCCTACATGCTTACAAGACCAAATTGTCGCAAGAACTGAAGACGCTTGACTACTAGAATCGTGGTATGTTCGTGAATTGGGCTGGCAACAACTTGAAAATGATCGGGATTTTAATCGAAAAACCATCTTCAGCGATGAGATTTATTTCTGGCTAATTGGCAGCAATCCACACGTACTACATGTGTCACCATTGCATTCCGAAAAAATTACGGTTTGGTGCGGTTTATGGGCCGGCGGCGTCATTGGGCCGTTCTTCCGTGGTGATCAAGACCGATACCTTACTGTGAATGGGAATCGCTACTGCTCAATGATAACCGAATGTTACAATCGATTTATTGAAAACCAAGTTTGGTGAATGTGTTATCTCACGAAATGGCCCAGTCAATTGGCCGCCTCGGTCGTGCGATCTGACGCCGTTAGACTATTTTTTATGGAGCTACGTCAAGTCTATGGTCTATGCCAACAAGTCAGCGACGATTGATGAACTTCGTACGAATATCGAACGTGAAACTTGCCCGAAATGGCCATGCAAATGAAATCGAGTTCCATACATAACGGCACTGTGTAGCGCTCTTATTGAAAACCCCCCAAACCTAGTTTGATTTTAGATGAAAATTGAGGGTTCCAGAATATATGCAACATGCCGAGTCTGATTGTGACCGACAATATAGCGTCGCTAATATCATCGATATTTCACCAAGAAATTTTTCAAAATAAGATATAATATATACTAAAACACATTTATATCATAAATTCTCAAAATTTCAATAAATTATAATATTTTTTAGTTCAACAACATCCTGTAAGAGCCGAATGTCAAATAAACATTCATCAAGAAAAAAATATAACCACTCAAGGGTTAAAAAATGGAACCAGTTCGCGTGGATTCCCCCACAAAAGACATCAGACAACAACTTCGTTCCGTTGGGTATTGTCACATAACATTTGTTTTCAGCTTTTGAAATGCAATTCGTAGAATCCAGGCGTCAGTAAAACAGAAAAAAAAAAAACAACAAATAGTTGGTTTCCTGTTGTTCATAATTGAATTTTGTTTAATACAAACATGATGCTGCATAACTTTAACGGTTATATTAACGATGACGTCAATATCTACAGTTGCGTATTGTTAAGTCCGACGACGTAAAGGCGATGCATTCCCGGCCGCAAGGTGAGATCATCAATGAAAAACAGACTTCAAAATTGCAGTTGCTCTAGGAATGGCGTACGGCGCCAACACGAAGTTCACTGACACACGAGCAAAAATGCGATCAAAAACTATTTTGTAATTGTTATTCATGCCTGACTAATGATCTTCAAAGTATGTTTTGTACATATTTCGGCATATATTTACATATTAAGCATTCGAATCCGAAAAGTATTTGTTCAAACATGTTTTAATCTTCAAAATAAAAAACGCATTTCGTATAGTTTACTTTAAAATTTTCTTCGAAATCGTTTATAAAAAAGTTTAACATAGACTCTTGCATAAGCTGACAAACAATTTTCATATACAGCTGGTATGCAGCTTATTGGAATCAGTTACACACGAATAATGCTCTCAATGATAACACAGTTCACAGCAAAGTGGCAACAGCTAGTAATATAATATACGAATACAAGTATACATACGTATCCGAAAATCAGAAAATTTGTCCAAATACTACCCTATTTAATTTTCTGCTCGCTTTAATTGAGTGTATGAATATTGGTGGTATAGTCGTATTAAAGGGATAAAATTAGGTCTGCAAATGTACAAAAAAAGTTAGGCCGAAATGTGTGAATATGAAGAGCTTGACAAGCTGCCCGACAGAGGTAATGCTCGAAAATTTTACGAAAAAAAGCGGTGACTAACAGAAGGTTTCATGACCGGAGGATACTCTTGTAAAACTCTCAGAGGCGGTCAGTAACTGTTGTCTAGAGCATACTGAAATTATGAAGGGAAAACTTCTCCAGTCTGCTGAATGGCAGTGAAAGCATAACACCAGGAGATGGTGAATCGCATTCCCCAATCGATGACGATGGAGCGGACGTTCCATTGCCTAACTATGAAGAAATTCGAATAGCAATTACCAGTCTGAAGAACAACAAAATGGCGGGGGCGAATAATTACCGGCCAAGCTATTCAAGTACTGCGGCAAAGAACTTATAGGAGAATGCTTCTTTATAGAAGAAAGCATGCCCGACGATTGAATTTGAAGTTGCTCTGCTCAATCCACAAAACTGGTGACCCCTTAATATTCACCAACTACGGTGGGATAAACCTCAACACCGCATATAAGGTTCTATAGAGCGTAATGTGTGAAAGATTAAAGCCCATCATCTTTATCAGTGTGGATTAAGGCCTGGAAAAACAACAACTGACCAGAAAAAGACTCGTAATGATCGATACACACTTCCTCTTCGTCGATTTCAAAGCAGCTTCCGACAGCACGAAAAGGAGCTGCCTTTATGTCTTTATGTCTGAACTAATACGGCTGTCTAAACTTACGTTGCACAATACCAAGAGCTCCGTCAGAATCGGGATGGACCTCTGCGAACTGTTCGATACCAAACGAGATTTTAGACAAGGCGACTCGCTATTGTGCGACTTCTTCAATCTAATAATTCGAGCTGTAAATCTGAATAGAGAATAATAGAGTACAATCTTCTGTAAAAGTTTACAGCTGTTAGCGTTCGCCGATGATATTGAAGCGAAGAAATTGGGTCTGAGTCGAGGGCAGGACGAAATATCATTTATTGTCGCCAAAAAAACAATCGTCGCACTACCGACTTGGTTCCCACGTCACTGTTGACAGTTATACCTTCGAAGTCGTAGATAATTTCGTCTAACTTGGAACCAGAATTAACACCAACAACAATGTTAGCTTCGAAATCCAACGCAGAATAACCCTTTCCAGCAGGTACTACTTCGAAGTGAGTAGGCAATTAAAAAGTAAAGTCCTCTCTCAACGAGCAAAGACCAAACTCTATAAGTCAATGTTATAAAGGGTGATTTTTTAAGAGCTTGATAACTTTTTTTAAAAAAAAAACGCATAAAATTTGCAAAATCTCATCGGTTCTTTATTTGAAACGTTAGATTGGTTCATGACATTTACTTTTTGAAGATAATTTCATTTAAATGTTGACCGCGGCTGCGTCTTAGGTGGTCCATTCGGAAAGTCCAATTTTGGGCAACTTTTTCGAGCATTTCGGCCGGAATAGCCCGAATTTCTTCGGAAATGTTGTCTTCCAAAGCTGGAATAGTTGCTGGCTTATTTCTGTAGACTTTAGACTTGACGTAGCCCCACAAAAAATAGTCTAAAGGCGTTAAATCGCATGATCTTGGTGGCCAACTTACGGGTCCATTTCTTGAGATGAATTGTTGTCCGAAGTTTTCCCTCAAAATGGCAATAGAATCGCGAGCTGTGTGGCATGTAGCGCCATCTTGTTGAAACCACATGTCAACCAAGTTCAGTTCTTCCATTTTTGGCAACAAAAAGTTTGTTAGCATCGAACGATAGCGATCGCCATTCACCGTAACGTTGCGTCCAACAGCATCTTTGAAAAAATACGGTCCAATGATTCCACCAGCGTACAAACCACACCAAACAGTGCATTTTTCGGGATGCATGGGCAGTTCTTGAACGGCTTCTGGTTGCTCTTCACCCCAAATGCGGCAATTTTGCTTATTTACGTAGCCATTCAACCAGAAATGAGCCTCATCGCTGAACAAAATTTGTCGACATTGACACATTTCGAACCGAACACTGATTTTGGTAATAAAATTCAATGATTTGCAAGCGTTGCTCGTTAGTAAGTCTATTCATGATGAAATGTCAAAGCATACTGAGCATCTTTCTCTTTGACACCATGTCTGAAATCCCACGTAATATGTCAAATACTAATGCATGAAAATCCTAACCTCAAAAAAATCACCCGTTATTGTACAGACATGGACGATGGCAACAACTGATGAGTTTGTTTTGTGATTCTTATCCTGTAGGGACTAAGGTTAGGGAGTAAATTACAACTCTTTGCAGTCATATCCAATTATCGTTTGATCAGGACCGATATAAATGATAATGACATTTTGAAAGAAACCCTCCCAAAAAGCCATAACTCATTCGGTGACGATATAAAGCTTTTCAAACGAAGATCGGAATTTGTTGAATAATATCAGGATACATATACAGTTGCGAGCATTGAAATAGTAGTGCCTATTGGCCAAGAGAGTTTTGCTTTAAATTTTGTTTCTTTTATGATATTGCCGTCGATCATTATTTTAGTTATATTTTCTGAAGTATACCGGTCCTGTTATACACAACAACAAGTGTGAAACACTTACAGTTACTTTTTTAGAGCCACTTTTATTGGGATATTTGTTTTTATGAGCGAGCAATAGAATAGTAGTGAACGGTGAGCTGATTGCAAACTATTTTTACTAAAAAAAATTTAATTTTATCAAACAAAAAATAAGTTTCCTGATCTTTTATTTATTATTCAATGCAAAAAGCAAAAAAATATGATTTTTCGCCTTTTATTGGACCGCGGGAAGCACTGTAGTGAAGAAAAACGAGAATGGATTGAATCTGTCATAAACAACGGTAAATCCTGCAAGGGAGCGGAAAGACTTGTAGGGTGTTCAGCCACAATGATTCGCAATGCATTATTTATAAAAAAAAAACGAAAGAAGGGGCGCCAGACGGATTATTTCTGAGAATGTTTCACGAATAGTTGTAAGATGTGCTAAGGCTCGACCTAGAATGTCAGCTATGGAGATTCGGAATGAACTGAACCTGGCTGCGGTGTTTATACAGTGAGAAGACTTCTACATAAACATAATTTATATGTCCGCAGTCCTCGAAAAGTACCGTTATTAAAAAAAATCATGTAGCAAGTCTTCTTAATTCGCCAAAGGACACCTGAATTGGCCGATTGAGAAATGGCGCCAACATCTTGTGGACAGACGTGTCGAAAGTTGTTCTAAGAGGCGGTAAAGGGTCCCGTCAGTATCTAAGACGCTCCCCTAATACAGAGTACAACCCAAGATTCCGCACAAAAACTTTGAAGCATGGCGGTTTGAACATCATGGTTTGGGCTGTTTTTCTTACAGGCCCAATTTTTTTGTGTAGTCCCAATTCACAATATTACTGGCATAATGAACCGATACACATAGGGGGATATAATACAGTATATTATACCATTTGCTGAAGAGGACATCCCGCTGAAAAGGATATTTCAGCAGGATAATGACCCTAAGCACACCAGTAGGGTGGCAAAGGAGTGATTTAGGGTCAATGGAATTGAGGTCATGGATAGGCCAGCTCAATCCCCTGGCCTCAATCCTATTGAAAACCGTTGGGAAGACGTCAAGAAAGCCGTGTGGAAGGAAAAACCCCAAAAACAACAAAGTGTTGTGGACCGTAGTGCAGCAATCATGGCAGAGCATACTACTGAAAATATTTCACAGTCTCGTAGATTCTCTGAAGAAGCGATGTATTGCTGTTATCAAAAATCATGGCCATGCTACCAAGTACTAAGATCTCTTATATATGAAACTTGCAAAAATCCTTCAGTTTTTTTTAAAAAAAATTTTTTAGTACTTTACTACTATTTTACTGCTCCCAACAATTTTAATACATAAACACATCTTTGTAAATAAACATATTTTGTACATATTCAAATCTAAATATTGTTAGTAACAAACATAGCCTGGAAAATATGATTCACTTTTTCAGGTCAATGGATGTTAAAATTGTAAAGCTCTAACACCCACCACTGCTCGCAGCTGTACATATGTACATATATTCATATTTCGACCAAGGCTCTGAAACAGACTTTAAGAACTCTGAAAACTTGAATACTTCTCCCGAGGGTATTCTGCACCAACATACATTACAAGCGAAAAAAAGTAACACAACATTGTCTTGCATGTTGTAAAACTTTCGTGGCGGACCATCTTTAACGGACATCAGAAATGCACATGAGTAACCAAATCATCGTAAAATTGCATATCACTCAGGCTGGTTAAAGATAAACAACAATAAAAAAGGTATGGAATTCTACTTTTCATAAAATACGTATCGGACTGTGTGGCTCCTTGAGTGACCCACAGTAATTTTATACTCGCTTATAAAAACACAGAAAAAAGGGGGAAAAAACCCAAAGAAGTTAGCAGATTTATCAGCTGTCGCTGCCAGATGCCTCCTCTTCGTGTACTTGCCTGAAGATTGCACTTGTAGGGTGACAAGAGCAGACGTCGCCAGCAAGATTTTCGCCGCTTGGCTTGACATACTATATTTAGTAGCCGTAAAAAGTGAGTGAGGCTGCAGCTCGCACGTGTATGTGAGAAGATGTTGGCGACAGCTGAGAAAGAGTGGTCATAAAATGCACGCGTCAGATGTCCCTGTAGCAACGCAATAAAGAACACCAGCACTGCAGTTGCAACCTTGCCGTCGCGCCCATTCTCGCCCGCCTCCCACACACTTGTCCTGCCGTCTACAGCCTACCACAAATTCATATTCGTTAACCCACTTTCGATGCACGTAAATAACTTCAAGTACCGCATAAATATATACTTTAGGGAAGCGGTTTTGCCAACGCAGTCCGAGGTCTGGCGACTTGCATCTGATGCTGAGTCCACTTCAGGTTTTTTTTTTTTTTTTGAGGTTGATGTTCGCAAACACTCGACGCGATGAAGAGTAATGAGGCATATGCAAAGAAGGCTGTGTAAGGGTGTGCAGGTTTCAGGATAAATTAAGTAGGTGAAATGCGAAAGTAGCCAGCAAAGTCAAAGTAAAAAACACAACAACAAATATCCATGAAATTGTGTGTTGTAAATTGATATTATCGGTGGCGAAAAAGTGATGTCACAAGTTACAAGATTGCAAAGTTTTTCAAAATTTATACTCATTTAAGGTGTAAAGCCGCTGAAGAGCCTGGGCTTCCCTGCACTTTCTTCGCAAATATTGAAAGAAAAGTGCAGCACTGACAGTGAAACTGCGAAACGTTCAATTTTTGCAGTATAAAAACAATAACAATTTATGCAATTGCCCTTTAAATTAAATGCAAATTGAGTTTATTGTTTCCTTGATTATTACTGCACTTTGAAACTCTCCATTGAATAAAATGTGAATACGAGGGCCGATCGATAAGTCTCCAAATTTTTGGTTCTGATTTTCTTATGTAAAAATTTTCAGTTAACGACAATAACGAGTGCTTTTTGGACGTGTGGTCTTCAATGAGGCAATACATCTTTCGAAGTTAGGCTTTGTGACGGCTGTTACTCAATTTATACTTAGTAAGGTTTGCCATTTCATAATAAACAGACTTACTCCGGAACAAAGTTTGCAATTCGTGCAAATTTATTATCAAAATAAATAATCGCACAGTATAGACGCAAATTCCCCGCAAAACTAGTACGACTATGTAAACTAACATTGAGCAATACCAAAAGCTCCGTCATGATCGGGAAAGACCTCTTCGAGCCGTTCGATACCAATCTACTCCTGGAAAAATAATTCGAGTCGGAAATTGAGAAGTGATGTCCTCTCTCGACGAACAAAGCCACTTATCACCCCGTCCTGCCATATAGTGCAGAGGCACGAACGATGACAACATCTGATGAGTCGGCGTTACGAGTTTTCGAGAGAAAAGTTCTGGGGAACATGTATGATCCTTTGCCAATTGGCAACGCGAATACCGCAGTCAATGAAGGATAAGATCTACGACGACAATGATGAAGTTCATCGAATTAAAAGACAGAGGCTACGCTGGCTAGGCCATGTCGACCGCATGGATGAAAACACTCCAGATCTGAGAATATTCGACGCAGTACCCGCCGGGGATAGCAGAGAAAGAGGAAGAATTCCATTTAAAAAAGGGAAGTACGACTGGCGCGCTGTTGTAAACTCGGCTATGACCTGGTAAGCAGGTCTACGCCATATATAAATAATAAGAAACAGTAGCAAACTAGCAAACTTAGCGAGCTTCGCTCAATTTATGGTCAATAAAATGGGCCTACTGAGCGTAGTATTCGCAACACCATCCCCCATCTTAAAACCCAGCATTCATTATTGGATAATATTCCACCAAATAGACCAAGTCCAACACGCAGTAAAGAAAATATAGGAGTCGAAGCTGAGACCGAAGACTGTGGAGAGTCGGTTCGGCACAACAACTCGGACTGCCGTCTGGAACCACTTGGCATATTTTACGCCGAGATCTTAAATTTAAATCATACAAAATACAGTTAAAGGAAGAACTGGAGCCGTTCGACCTTTCAAAGCGACATCTCTTCGCTCTATGGACTCTTGAAAAGTTCCAAGAAGTTCCGACGCTTTCGAGCCAAATTTTGTTCAGCGACGAGACCCATTTATGGCTAATGTAAACAAGCAAAATTGACGCATTTGGGACGAAAAGCAGATTAAAGAGCTGCCATTTCATCCAGAAAAAACAACGGTTCGGTGTGGTTTGTGGGCCGGTGGTATCATCACTGCAGATTTCTTCAAAAATAATGCCGGTGGGAATGTAAACGTCAATAGCGACCGTTAACGCACATGATAATCGTCAATTTGATGGCTGAAATTGAAGCTCGTGATCTCGGCGATATTTGGTCACTTCACTTAATTAATTAAATGGCCACCAAGATAAACAGCAATCAGTCAAAGTTGTCGTATTTTGATTAAAGCTTATGGTAGGCATGACATGAACCTGATATCACAAAGTTAGACTTTTTCCTGTGAGGATATGTAAAGTCTAAAGTATATGCGGACAATTCCTTCCTCGATTCAAGTCTTGGAGCAAAACATCACGTGTGTCATTTGCCAGTCACCAATCGAAATGCTCGAACGAGTCATCGAAAATTGAATCCAACGGATGGACCATCTGAGACGTAGCCGCAGCCAACATTTGAGAGAGATAATCTTCAAGAAATAAATGCTAAATAATGTTCTTTCGAATAATAATAAATATTCCCCATAACTGTCGAATGCTGTCGAATTGATAGAACTCAGCCGGACATAAAACATAGTCTCTTCCGGGTACTGTGTCTATATTGTCTTAGAAACGGAAAAATATTTGTAATTACTTAGGCTTATCACAATTGTAGGTACATATGATATACATACATATATAGTTTTATAGTTTTGTATAATATAGACGAGGCGAAGGTGGTTCATCTTAATAGGCTCTCCAGCCTTACTAAAAAGCGTTTCTATGAATTTTACAGTGATACGTTAAAACTTCTATGGCAGACCGTTAAAAACTAAAAGATAAGGGTTGCTTTGTTGTTGATTTAAATTTATTCTAACGAAGTTAAAGCTTCTATAGTTTAGCAAGTGCAAAAAAGCTCATCAAAGGGAAATGTATTATTTCAAGTCAGGAAATTTGATTTAAATGTTAATGTGAATATAAAGTTCTAAGCAAAGATAAAAAAAATATAACCTATTAATTTGACTATTGAATGAGTAATAAAATATGCATAAACACATATTCAACAATAGCACTTTGAAGCTTTTCACACAAGCTTCACTTGGTCAGCAAACGAAAAAGTAACCCCGTGGCACATATATTTATTATAAGTAGTATATTTATGTGATTCTATACAATAACAACAATAAAATAACAGAAATATGAAATCAGTAAAATGATAAAAATTACACCGTGCGGTACTTAAAAAGCTCGTAGAGCTGCAAAAAGTGACTGATCCCGCAGCTTGGTGCCTTTTAAGGCACATTTAAACGCAACAGTAATTTCATTTTATTTTATTTATGATTCTACGTAAGGTCCAATAATGAAATGAAATTATTGAACAAAAAAAGAAGTATGCAAGTGTCACTGAAATTCAGGGGCGGTCAGTAGCTAAATGACGAAGTGTGCGTGAGCGTGTCGTGATGCCTTCAAATTGTGTAATTAGGTTGATTAAACTTTTCAAGTGCCTAAATATGCATAGTTGTACGCGTGTGCGTATATGTGTGAGTGAGTGATTGATTTTTTGTAGTTTGCGAAAATCGCACAGCAATAGCACATAATTTTGCATATCATATAAAAAATGTTATAAAAAGCCAGAAGGCGAGATATAGAGCAAACAGCTGATGAAATAATAGAAGTCAGTCTAAACATTTTTTCTATGCTTTTACCGTTTTCTATTTGTTAAGATACTGTTACTCCATAATTTTCTCACTATTTTAAACACGCATTTAATTTCTACATATTTAGATAAACAAAAATTTATTAAAATATTTAATAAAAAAAAAAATTTTTAATTAATCCAAAAAAAAATTAATAATTAAAAATAGTAAAAATTCGCACTTTTGCCATTATTTTTAGAACTTCAAACAAGTTTTTTACTTTTGTATGTGTTTGTTGTTACGCTTGTGCAAACATTCATGCATGGGAATTCATTGTGCTTGAGCTGCTTGCGGCTATAAAAATGATTGCATACATTTAGGCATGAAAATACAACGAGTCAGTGACACAGCGAAAGCTCACTGTGTAGTGCTGTCGTATGAAAACAATTTGAAAGCTTTTTACAGAAAAAATCTTTTGTCAGAGAATGTTTAATTATTTTTATTCTCCTACATTTTTTACAGCTTTTTTTTTTTATGATTCGATATCTGCTTCTGTGGCTTAAGCCAGAGCCACAAAATATATAGCTACATGCATATATAATATTATATATTGTATTAAAAATACATAAAAGTCGATATGAAAAACTTCTTTATGGGAATATATGTTGAAAAGCACCAAACTTGCTTGCAAAATTTTACCTTAATTTAAATTTCTTTTTTAAAAAAAAAGACTATTTATAAACTACTTACGGTTCTGCTTCTATAGATTTTAATTTGGCAACATAATTCGAAGGTATATAGCCCTCTTGACGGGATTTCTTGCTGCGTGCGAGCCACCAGTCGCCCTGAAAGAATTGAAGAAAATGCGAAATAAGTTGAGTTGGTAAAAAAAAGGGTTTTTGAAAATAAAATAGAAAACATAGAGAAAATATAATACAGTTATAATGTCACTCTTCTTAATTTTTGTTATTTTTTTATGATTATTTATATTATTAGTATTGTTCTTTATTATTATTATTATTATATTTCTCTTATTATTATTATTTTTTATTAATAAAAATTATTAACTAAATATTTTTTTATTACAAACTACTTTACTTTACAATTTAATAAAAAAAAAAAAATGGCACCTACATATAAAAAAAAGGTGTGTCATTTCAATTTACATGAGTTTCATCATTGTTTTTTGTTTTTGTTATTTTAGTAGCTCTTATAAATGGTGAGTTTAGGTAAGGTCTTTGATGTAAACACTTATCTCAACGAACTCACCCATTCACTGCTAGGAGCCTAACACTCTCTCCTGCATCCACAGCGACTGTATTTATAAACTGGAAGAGGATTACAGACTAGATCTTGACACTTTTGTCGATATCAAAAATGCGACAGAAAACAACCCCAAAAGATTCTTAAGTCACTAGCCGGCAGAAATTATAAGGCAACGGCCGGGCAAAAATTATGGCACAAAGAATCATGACAAGAGAAAATCTAGATCAGTCAGGATACTAGACATCATAGAACATCTTCGCAACGAGGTTTGAGGAGCATAATTAGCTGTTTCTACTGGGACGCTTTCAAAAGAATCATCGTTGCAAACACTCACAACGGAACTACATATCAACATCTTCATAGACTTCCCTCCTGTTTATAGCGTATTTGAAGCCCATACATCACTCATTGTAGTACAAGAGGTCGAGAAGTCCCGTGACACTGGAATGACCATTTCCCCAACTTTGTTGGGCTGAAACACTATTCACTCCTTTATGTAGTGGTGGCACAGCAAGAGAGTAACGAAGATGTCGAATAGAACACGCCGTCTGTTGTATATCTGTTAAGCAAAAGGTAGAATACAGTCCGTGTTTTTGGAGGGGTGTTTCTGTATAACGCAATTAACTGTATTTGACATTTTTAAGCTTTTAAGAAGAAAATACGTAAACTTATCGGGTCAATGACATTCAATTAGGGTCGAAAGATGTACCAAAGTTTTGTTTCAAGCCAACCTCTCAATTGTCGTTTGAGAGGTTAGGTCAGTCTAAGATTAAACAAAGAAATTGAAAATGTTTGGCTTGTAGTACACTTAGGGCTCTCAAAATATTATTATTATGGCAGAGTACTGAAAATATGTTTCTTTCTCTTGAAACCGATGTAGCGTCGGATCGTTTTTCTCGAGACTGTAGTTTTAAAATCGCTTATTGTTGTAACGGTTACCTTATCTCGTTAGGATGGTAAGGATTAGATAAGTTGTCATCGAGGTCATCCAACAATAGGCCCAGGAAACGAGCTGTTCCGACAGGGTCGCATCATAGTCCTTAGGGGTGTCAGATGAGTAGAGTTAGCAGGGCATGCAAAGAGATGGTTAGTGTTATGCGGAGACTAATGGCACACTGGACAAATGTTTGATATGTCAGGGTCGATTCTGGATAAGTAGGAATTTAACTTGCTACAGTATCCAAAACGGAGCTGCGCAGGGGTCAGTCTTTTGTAGTTATGTCGTCTGTAGTTTCATTGACGATGACATGCAGATACAACTAGGCGACGATATTGGTACGGCGTAGTTAAGGACTCTCCGGAAATCCGTGAATATGGTCGCTGTGAATTAAGTGAGGGAGAGTGTTAGGTTCCGTGCAGTGGGGTAGCAAAAAAGATGAATTCGGTCTACGCCGACTCTCGGATATTATCGCACATAACCATTAACTTAAAATTTTAACTATTCTTGGTTATTTTTGCAACTTTTTATTACAAGTTTACTGTTTATATGTATTATAAGTCGAAAAATTTAAATATTTCTTATGAGTTCGCAATTTTGAGAAAATACTTTGTCAAGCTAGTAACGTACTACAAGCTACACTAAGAAATTTTAAGAAGGATTTAAAGGCATTTTTTTAATTCAGATAGCACAAGTCTTCCAATTACTGTCAATGACTTTGAAATATAGGTAAAATGGTGGTCATATTGAACGAAAAACCAAATATATTTTTTATATAGTATAATAAAAAAATACTTGTAATAAGGCCCGAAATAATGAAATTCGTATTCTTTTTCATTTCTCTCAGAACACATCACCAAAATTATACAATATTTTAGAGTAAGACTGTCCTAACCCCTTAGGTTGCAAATAACTCTCACTATACTTCTGCGATAATAAATAAAATGATTACGCATAAGCCTTGAAAACGTTTCGCGCTTTATTTGCAAAATTATAACAAAAAAATGAGATCGTTTTTTCTTCCTAAGGGTCAACCCGTGTTGCTATGTTATCAAAAAACTGAGTGAATAATGAAAATTAAAAGTAAATATTTTTAAAGTCCTATGAGTCATTAGACAAATCAAATTATATGTATGACGATAAGAATCTTTAAATAACATGAATACTCGTATAAAGTAAAATTCAAATATTTACTTATAATTGACTAAATACACACTAATTGGGTTTTAAACACCAGATGCCAGTACAAAAAATTAATTTTTATAATAAAAAATAAAAGCAACTAAGTGGTTAAACAAGCCGGCAAAACAAGATATGCAAATAAAAAAATTATAACAACAAGAAAAAAAAGACAAGGCAAAGTAAAAGCAGCGCCAAGTGTGCACCTCATGTCTCGCAAATTTAGGTTAGCTGCAAAAGCAAATAAACAGAACCTTAATCAAATCACAACCGAACAACAAGCGAACGCGACGCGTTGGCAGCGAAGTTTCACGTTCATTTGTAGTGCGCACGAACGTGCATGAAATGCCAACAACAGTAACATTAATATTGTATATAAAAAATAGTAATTTATGAAAATGTTTTAGACATTTAGTAAAAAAAATTCGGCTTAAGCCACAGCTGGCAGATCAAAAATTGGATTTTTGTTACGGCCGCGCATTTTTTAGAAGGCAACAACGAAAATTATTTGTTGCTATTTATTTGTAACGGTAATTTATGGCATTTTTTCACAGGTGTAAAGAAATGTGTGCAATATTTAAGTCAGACACGCGATTTGATGCTTTAGTTGTTGGCGGGAACGCTGGTGCATTTAGAGTTTGTTAATTTTAATTTATTTACAAATGTGAAGCATAGTTAGAAATTTGTTACTATGGAGAAGTGTAAAAGGTTTATTAACCGATGGAAGTCAATTCTATTTGCAAGGCAGGCAGAAAAATTTATTCACTTGTCGAATTGTTTTGTACTTAGACAAACATAATCAGAAAAAAAAGTTTAGTAAAAAAAATTATTAAAAAAAAAATAAAAAAAAAATAATAATAATAAAAAAAAAATAATAATAATAAAATAAAAATATATATAATAAAAATAAATGTTTAATATATGAAAAAATATAAATATGAATTAAAAATATATATATTTAAAAAAACTGAAAAGTTTCCATACAAGAACTTGATTTTGATCCTTCAATTTGTATGTACGTTCGGTATTGCTGCAATGTGGCAACTCACAACTTTGTTGTTAAGTTTGACAGTTTTGATGTTCTACATACTCATAATGTTTTGACATACGAGCGCTATTTGTGTTATTTATAGTGACTTAAAATATTATTCTCGACCAAAAAATGGAATTAAATTGAGAACATTTTTCACGTGTTTATTTTTTACATTTTTCGACGAGGATTAAATCCGCAACAGTTATCGGTGAACTTAATTAAATGTTTAACGATGAAACTCCATCAAGGAACAGAGAATTCAATCGAGGTTGTAGATCACTCAAAGACGAATTTCGTGAGGATCGTCCCAAATCAATTATTGTTCCGGAAACTATTGATGCTGTGCGCAAACTGATATTGCAAGGTCGTCATGTGACCTATTGTGAGATTGACAACTATAGGCGTGAGTTTGAGACAACAATAGGCATTTGTGGGACCAGCATACATTCAGAATATTATTGAACATTTGATTGTGAAAAAATTTGCGATGCGAGCTCTCACATGTAGACTAAATTAACTGCTTTTTTAGCACAATCAAGGTTTGTCCATACCTGAAAGAGGGGATATTTTCCCCCCAAAAATTTACTACAAGGTGCGTTCCAAAGTAAACAGGACTATAAAAAAAAAACCGGAACAAAGGGTTTTTTTTGGCAAAATCAATTTATTTTATTCAAAATAGTCTCCTTCTGCTTCAATACGACTTTTTTCACGGTCCAAAAACAATTCGAACGAGTGTTTTAGCTTTTTGGGCCCTGGTATGGCCGCCAGTATGTCATGCAAGCCTTTTTAAGGGTCCTTTACGTCTGCATAACCCCCATTCTTCCGAAAAGGAAGAAGTCGCAGGGTTCCCATATCAGGTGAATATTGGGAGTGGTTAATGGTTAAAATGTGATTTTTTGTCAAATAATCGGTCACAAGTTGTCCTTCAAATGATTTGGGTTCTTTAGCAATTTTTGATCGTCAGTCAATTTGCGCGAAACAAACCTGCATACACCTTTCGTAAGCCCAAATGTACGGTCAAAACGATAAATCGATGTTTTGGAGATGTTCAATTCCATTTCCATGAATTTTACTGATGATTTCAGGGTGATTTTTGATGAATTCGCACACCCGTTTCGATAGGGAAATTTTCCCGGGGATTTCCCGGGTTTTGATTGTTGATCGTCATTTATGTCCTTTACGACCACTTTGAAAACGTTGAAACCCCACTCGGGGGGCACCCCCTTTTTTATAATTGAAACGTTTCGGTAAAAGTTTTAACAATTTTAAAACAAAATTTAATGTTGGCTCTTTGTTCGAAGCTCATTTTCGCACCCATAACCAAACATACTGACACTTAAAACGCAATAACTTCACTTCCAATCAATGAAATATCATGAAACTCTCACTGGACAATCGATAGAGATAACAGATTCTAACCCCACCACTCGACATAAAGATGGCGCCACCAGGGGCGCTAGAATTTAAAAAGTCCTGTTTACTTTGAAAAGCACCTTGTATAAACTAATGTAATCATTTTGGGTTTTTTGAAGGGAATTCATAATGCTATTCAGAGATCTTATGCTGCAAGCAGTAAGCTCTGACAGTGCAACAGTTAACTTTTTGAACTCCAACGAAGCAAGCCAACAAAACAAATTAATAATTTCTATTAATTAAAACGCCATTATTCACTTTAAGCTGCCAAAATTACTTATCAAATGCAGCAAAAGTTACAACTGGAGCAATGACCAGCAGACGACAGACTTTGTGAAGCCAAAATGGGTGTGCCTCCCCAAGAGCTCGGGGCTACAAAGTAACAAGCTTATCTGCGACTACGCATTTAGTGACTGCTTGGATAACGAACTTGGAAGTAACGTTATATTTATAACGAAAAGAAAAAGGAGCGAAACCAAACGCAGCTGCACCAAAGCAAACTTGTCAGAGTTTCGTAGCATTTTACTACGAACAAATTTACAAACTTTTGCGATTTTTCTCTGCTCACAAGACAGTCCAAACTGGCTGCATACTTCACTTTGCCCGACAAAGTGCAGTTTAAGCGCGACACTTACATGCGTATGTATGTATATACATACATACGTGTATATAAATACACATATGTGTACATTGTAATATAGTAACTATAGTAAAAATATACGAAGCGGAAGTAATGAAGCAAAAACATAATACAAGAAGGAAGATGTAAAGGAAACGAAAAGGAAACAAGTATATGTAGCAGGAGTAACATAAAACCGAAGCTACTAACGACTTAAAGTATTATATTTATTTTAAATTTAAGATAGTGTATTATTGAAAAATAGGTTTGTTTTGGAACCTATAGGCTATTTTGTTGGCGAAAATTAGTTCCTCTTCATTAGTTTTTGATTTCTTCTTTCTTTTACTAAAATTACGTAACCTAATTTCAATAGATTTTTTTTTTTTCATTTTAATTGTTACTTTTTTGAGCCTAATATGCGTTACTGTGATCCCCTCGTCATCATCTTGAAGAAGGCTCTGATAGTACAATATGCATATTCGCTGGGTTAGTGATCCAAAGAGCCTTTGATCGGAGTTAATTCCTACTTCTGAATAGATCTCGAATCTGATTGAAGTGGAAAAATTATTATACATGAAAACATATTGTAATAGACACAAAGACTTGACTGATACAGTGAAATTCAAGGGTTCTGACACAATGATAGTCGTGAAGTTCTAAAACTAAATAGCAAATACAGGGGAAATACTTAGAACGGCACATCTGCAATTCATTTTATCACATAGTTTAGTTTCCGACACAAATTACAACAACGATGAATAAAAAATGTATGACGAATATGATAAATAATACTAAATATATAACATACTAAAATGATCACAGCAAACATATTGCCTTACGCTAACGCCGTCTGATTGGCGGTGACTGAATGGAAACTTTTTCATTCTATTCTTCCTGACCTTTACTCGCATTTATGAGTTCAGTTTAAATAGAGTTGCACCATCTGACTGTTATAATATATTTTAAGCCCACGTTTTTGCCATGCCTTGATATGTGAACAGGTGCCATAGTCGGATAAAAACATTGCGAGGTTATGAGGAATTTCACTGTAAATATTTTATAGGGTTTCAGACATATTCGTCTGAGTCTTACGAGCTTCGAGGCAAACTTAATATACTCTGATCAGGAAAATAAATTAAAATAATGTATGTTCTGCCCATACTTGATTTAGAAATCATATCATCATATCAATCATAAACTATGCTAAATGACAAAACGTGGTAATCTTAAGTAGGTCTCAACTAATAAGAAACATTTAGAGAGAAATTGTTTTTGATTAGTCCTATTTGAAATTACAAGAAAATATTTGGTCTATAGAGCAGACAAAGTTAAATAAAAAAATCCTTTTAATAGAGATACAGTATCTCTATTCGTTATTTATATTACGACAAAAAATCACCCGGAAATTATAATTAAAATTTGCAAAGTTAGAAGAACTTTAATCACTATGCCAAATACAAGATTTGTTCGGAAAGTAATAGGACTAATTTTTTTCCATCGCGACTGTAGTTCGGAGAGTGCGCGCACCAATTGAGTTCAGTAGAGGGCGTTCCTAGCTAACGAATGAGCGGCTGGGTAGTTGTCTTCGAACAAATGGAGAGTCCGGACAAACATTTTCGCGCGACGAGTTTCTGTGAGTGGTACAAGCCGAAAATGCAGCGTTCGTTAAAGCACAGGTACGCGATTAAATTCTGTGTGAAACTCGGAAAATCTGCGGCAGAGACGTTTGATATGATTAAGCAGGCTTACACGGATGTTGCTTTAGCAAGAAGTGGTGTGCCGGGAAGAGGTCGCTGATGAAGACCCGAAGAATGAGCAAAGTGCCAACGATGCTTGTTGTGCATTTTTGACATCACATCAAAGGCTTCGTTCACCATTAATTAATTCCTACTAAACAAAGCGTCAACTCCAAGTTTTACGTGGAAGTCCTCAAGAGACTCAAACGAAGGGTCAATCGAGTCCGACAAGACATCGCAGCCGATAGGAGGTTGCAACACGATAACGCCCCGGCTCACACCGCCTTTCTTGTGAACAGCTGCGTAACCAATGCAGGCATCCTAACGCTTCTGCAGCCGTCCTACAGCCCAGATGTGGCTCCCGATACTTTTTTTGTTTCCTTGCCCGAAAATACCGATGAAAGGCAAGTATTTTGAAATGACAGAATGACAGAGGGGATTCAAACAGTATGCATCTCGGCTCTCAAGGCCATTCCGTGACGCCTTCAATGCTTGGAAATCCCACTGGCAGCGCTGCATCGACGCAGAAGGAACCTATTTTAAAGGTTTTTAAAGAACTGTAACGATTGATTTAATAAATTTTTTTAAATCGACTCAGTGCTATTACTTTCCGGACAATTCCTGTATGATCGCGATCCGTCTACCATTTTTAATCTTTGCGATTGTTGGAAAAGGCTTACAGCGATTCAAAAACGCAAGCATACGAGTGGTTCGAAGCCTTCAAAGACGGTCAAGAAATCGTTGAAGACATGTCTCTTTCTGGACGACCTTTGACATCTTCAACTGATGGTAATAAGGGCGCCGGCGGCATCTTTGAGCCGTACTTCTTCCTTGATAATCAAGATCGGCACATTAACTGTGAATGGTAATCGCTACCGCTCAATCATAACTGAATATTATTTGCCCGAATCGGATGATATGGACTTGGATAATATGGGGTTCCAATAGGACGACGCTACAAGCCACACAGCGAATGTCACAATCGATTTATTGAAAAGCAAGTTTGGTGAACGTGTTACCTTAAGAAATGGCGCAGTCAATTGGCCGCTTCAGACGTGCGATTTGACGCCGTTACATTATTTCCTGTGGATCAACGTCAGGTCTTTGGTGTATGCCAACAAGCCAGCGACGATTTATAAACGAAAAATTTATAAATCGGCCGATTTATGCTCGAAAATTAGGTTCAGCGTCTGGACTTCTGCAAGCGAGTCCGTGGTGGCCACGCAAGAGAAATCGAGTTCCATACATAATGGCATCGAATGTACTTTCATAGGAATGATTTTTGTGGATATTTTGGGTATGAAACGCGGTCTTGCTCGACTCGTCCCGATAAAATTAAATTTTTTTCAAAAAGAGTACGATTTGTACCAAATTTAAAGCCAAAAACGCATTGAATGCCTTCGATTAACCAAGGTATTCACCAGATTTTGCTCCTTGTGATTTTTTTATTTCTCAAACTGAAATTGCCGCGCCGTGGAACCCGTTTTCAGTTTATCGAAGAGAAGTTCGCAGAAGGTGCTGAAGGCCACCGCCAAAAAAAAGTGTTTCGAGGACTGGGTGGTCGTTGGCATAAGTGTATTACATGTGGTGGGTATTACATTCAAGGGACAAAATAAATGTTGATGAATTTTGCGTTTTATTTACAATTTTCGGGTACTGTTTTGTCACAGTGGATTCTATCAGAGATCCCCTCCAACGCGAGTACTTAATGTAAAACCGCACACTACATTTTAAACCGGCAAATATTTCTTTTTTTCTTTTTACTATTATTTTTATTTTACTAACTTTGCACAAGCAAATCGAAAAAAATTTATTGAATATTGCTTGCTTTTTATTCCGTCTGCATAACGCTTGAAGCTACCCGCCAACGCCAACAAACTATTCACTACAACAACTACAACTTAATATGGTTTGTATGTGTGTATGTGTGTGTTTGTATCTATGACTCTATATAGTCATGCGGCGACGGCAAGCGTCAAACGGCTGTCCGTCTGAATTAGCAAATGAAAACCGCATACTTGAAGTTAGAAAAAAAGCGAATAAAACGGTGTTACCTGCTGGCGCGTTATAAATTTGCAGTTACGCACAATTCAATTTCGCCATTTAGTGGCATTAAGCGTTGTATTTGCATTAGAAGTGTGTAGCTACATTTATAGGCATATAAATTTCTAAGCAAGTGTGTGTGTGTGTAAGTGCGCGAGTTACATTCGGCGTCCAAAGTACATACATATGTATGTATGTAGGGTCGCAACTCACCCGCGCGGCCACCCACTATTTGCCGCACGTTGTGTCTGATTGTCAGCGTGTCTTTTATGCGCCACACACACACACAAGAGCATGTCTCACATGCAGACATCTGTATGAACATTGAGTTCGTGCGGATGTAAATACGTAATCGCCTTTATTCGCATACATATCGACGCTATTCGTCACTTTAATTCAGGGAATTTGAGTTTTCTTTCGATTTTTATTTCATTTCATTCGATTGCTTTTACCACATTCGCCTCTGAGTGTTTGCACCATCCGTTCGTTCGTTTGATTTGTATTTGGTGAGGTGGGGATTTTTATGCGTTGCTTTGCCTTTTGCCTTTGCCACAATAAATCACTGTGGTTTCATGCGATTTTACGATTGTTATTGATATTTGTTGTTTTTATTGCATTTATACGCTTCTGTGAGCGTCGCAGCTATTATTTCCTTATTGTTGCTTTTCGTCGTTGGCCAGCTACGCACTCAGACCCAAACACTTGTTGACAACAACAGCGGCGAAGAAAACGAAAATAAATAAAATGGAAAAATTGTTGCAGTTTTTCTTTACGTTTTCTTCACCCACAAACAGAAATTGCTGCGAGGATTTTGTGTTATATCTTTTCCACTAAGTCTATGCGTTTTACACGCTTCGCTCTATGCGCATTGCGTTGACTATCATCGCCAACTCTGCTGAGGGTCGTTGCACAGCACAGTGTACGGTTTTTGAAAGTTTGTGTTAAAAAACATGGTTACAAACTAGTTTTCATACAAAGCTTTTTCATGAAAAATCTATAAAACAATATTTAAATAAAAATAATTTGATTTAATTCAAACAAATTCTGCAGAACTCAGAGGATTTAAAAATTGAAGAAGGAAGTAAAGGAAGATCTTCCGGTATAATTATCAATGTTGAAGAATTCATTGTAATATTGGTTAAAAACACTTTGGTTAGTTTTGAAAACACGTCCGAGGGTTTGGAAATCTCTATTGGATTGACTCAACACCTTTCAGTTACATTTTGGATTTGAAGCCACTGCCAAGCCCACAACAAAAAAGTTAATTGGTCGCGAAAATTACGTTGAATGAAAGGCACAAAAAGAAACCACCGAATAAAAATTCTTTGGATTTTTTGGAGATATCTCGACAAACGAAAAGTTTTCCATACACATACTTGATTGCGATAGTTTAATTGGCTTGGCAACTATTTGTTATAGTGGTTTGATATCAGCGGTTCCGATAAATGAGCAACTTCGGCAGAAAAGAATATATGCAAAATTTCAGATCAATATCTCAAAAATTGAGGGATATAGTTCGGGTATATACAGACGGACAAACAGACAGACAATGCTCAATCGACACAGCTCATCACGCTGACCATTTATTTCCATATATACTTTATCCAGCGTTTCCTTCTAGGTGTTGAATTTACGCCTCTGTACTCTGAATTTTTGCACTATAATTTTTTTCAATAAGAAAACGATCCAGTGGTAGGCTAGGAAAGATAAAAAACAAGCAAAGAATATTGCCCTTCTTAGGGTGTAAACGAACATTTCATACTCTTGCAAAACGTTTGAAAATCTCGTATATAAGATATAGTACTGACCCGATTTAATCTGCAATTAAAAAGTAACAGGCTAATAACACGCTTCCAGGGTTTCATAATGGTTCCTCACATATCATCACAAATCATATGGTTTAAAGTCTGCCGGTCTGTCTGTTCAAAAATCCTTATATTAGTTATATGAGGGATAAATCAAGTTTTCTCACTATTTTATTTATTTTAGGCACATACATAGATACACCGTTAAAAGAAAAACCCACTCTCTCAATTTTAAAGATTACTCACATATTGGACGACACATGCCGTATTAAGCCACCCAAGGGTTCAAAAGTCTTTATATTGGGGGCTAAAGGAATTATTGATCCAATTTAACCCATTTCTTACACACATATGTACATGATATTATCAGGAAAGAATTTTTTCTAAATTTCAATTATTCTTTTATATGTCACTCATTGATTGATATTTTCTGTCAAAGGTCAACTTTTGGTACTGGGATCTGCATATTCGGTATTCACGGGCTTAAACAGTTTTGGTTCGATAAGGACAATTTTTGGTCATAAGGTAAATTGCTTCTTGCTTTGTATACCGGAAAGTGAAATAATCGCAAGAAATTGAAATTTGTTATAAGCGGAGTAGGCGTGATTGTGGTCCGATTTCGCCCATTTTCACACGGTGACATGGAAATGTGAAAAAATTATCATGTGCCAGATTTGAAATTGGTCTAGCCGGCCTCGAAATACGGAGTGAGCGGGGTTATGATCCGAAATCATTCATTTTCACACTGTCGGTAAGGAATCTAATATGATCTATCATGCGCGTATTTGGTTATTTTGGTTGAGATTAATGCATACAACATTAGAGGGCGGGGTCGCATCCACTTTACTAAAATTGTTTCCAATAGGTGCCCCTTACTACCGCAATCCTCTGCGCCAAATTTCAGTGGCCTTGTAGTGGTCCGATTACGCCCCTCTACGAACTCCGCCTTACTATTTTGCCAAGCAGCATGTGAACCAAATTTCATCACGATATCTCAGTTTCTACTCAAGTTACAGCTTGCTCGGACAGACAGTCACCCGGATTTCAACTTTTCTCGTCATCCTGATCATTTATAAATATATATAACCCTACATCTGTTTCGATTAGCTTTAGGTGATACAAACAACCGTTAGGTGAACAAAACTATTATATTCTGGGGCAACATGTTGCAAGAGTATAAAAATATATTACGATCTACAGTCTTAGCTTATTTGGCTTTCCAATAAAAAAACGGTGGGCTTTAGATGAAGCCTCTGGTATAAAAAGTTTTGTTTGTAAGCAGCTTCTGAGTCAACCCAAATTTTCTGATAAGAAATTTATCTATACGTCAGAAAAAAAGTGGTTAAATTATCTTTCATATTTTAATTCCCCAATATATATTTATAGTCTAGTCGATTTTATACAATAATTTCTAAAACAAAACAAACGCGATCCAATCCTCATTTATTTATCTAATCTAAACTGAACACTGTGCGTCGGCGACATCATTTTCCACTTTTCCTCTTATTTAGCCTTATGCCCATACAATGTGTCCTCCTCTTACATTCTTGTTTTTTATTTTGTGCCGTTTTGTTTGGCTAAGAGGGTCACTGAACGTGTATAATTATATACTTCCATTAAAGAATATACAATGTGAACTTTTTGTTATTGAAATATCTTTCAGATCCAAGTATGAGATAACAGTGCCACCAGTGATTATAGTCCAAACATACACACATACCCACAGTCATGACACTAGAACTAGAAGAAACAGTTTATGGTACACACTTATGTTCCTAAACTCCGTTAAGATTTTCTGCTTTGATTACGAGCTCGCTTCCAAGCACTTTCAAATCAGTTCGGCGCTTTAGTAATTTGCTGCTTTTCACACTTTATTTTGCACGTTCTTCTCTTGATAGCTTACGACTACAGTGTAGAGTTCGAAATAAAATGCCAATGAATACAGAAGACAACCAAGAGAAGGTATGCGCAACGGTATTTTTATACAAAATAGTGGAGTTATTAAAATGATTTAAATTCATAATAAAAATAATTTAGAGTTTCGTCTTCAGCTCAAATGTGAACCACCACATGGATGCTTCTTTGAATGGGCACTTTTAAATATTTTTAATTCTTTTTATTTGAGATTTTTAATTGGTGCTTGAATCTTTGCTAGTTGATGAATTTCCCCTGTTTTTGGGTTGGATCTTCATGTAAGCCAATAAAATGAATTTATTATAATTACCGACGAACAGCTGTCACGAAGGCTTTCTGGTTTTAAAATAATCGCTTTAAGATTCTTCTTTTATTTAAAATTGGTTAGAACAGTTAAAGAAAATCTGCCAACTTAGGTTTGGTAAAAAATTGTCTCATAATTCGTAATATACCGGATAGACGAGATGTTACACAAATTCAGTACAAGCCAAATGAATACGGAAGACGATAAAGGCAAAGGTCGTTCAAAATGTTAAAGATAAAAACATCAACACAACCCACAAAATGAAATTGTGTTGTTGTAACGGGTAGCCAATCCAACGGTGGGCCAAGCAAACGTGCTGTTTTAACGGGGTCGGACCATAGGAAGAAGGGTGTCAGCTGGTTAGCCGGACATGCAAAGAAATGGTTAGTGTGATGCGGGGACTTATTGCACGCTAGACATACGTCTGATGCGTTAGGATCGATTCTGGATAAGTAGCAGTTAAGCTACAGTATCCAGAACAAAGCTACGCAAGGGTCACTCTCGATTCTCGCGACAACTCGAGCTCTTCGTTTGCAATTGGTAGTTGTTTTACTCCAAGTACGCCATTCACTGAGAGGAAGTCGGTGAAGTCGTTAATGGCTGCACTGGGAATGGCGGTCAGGGCATGTCTGAAGTTTTCGAAGTCTGTTTTATATCGTCGACGTAGTTGGGCAGGCGGTACCGCTTCAAGCAGATGATTGCAGGGATGATTTATGCGAAAGCACCGCAGCAGAAACTGCTTGGAGAGGAGTTTATTATGTTCCTTAATTGGATACGGGCCCCACTATGCAGGTGTTCGATGGGAGACATCATGAGGCATCCAGTCGTAGTCTGCATTTCTCTGCATCCAAGTGGCCATATTGGTGCGGTGTAGTTAAGGACCGGCCAGACGGTTTCCTTATCAATATACAACAACGTTTCTTTGTCTTTTCCCCATATGTTGCCGGCTAGCGGTCGAATGAGAAGTGAAGGAGCACAAGCTGTCAAATTTTACAACTTAAATCTTAGGGTTATTGACAGTCGGAATTATCGATATTAGTATAAGTGAAATTTATTAGCTGACCGTGCTTCAAATCAATGTATACGCTTTGTTTAAATTGGTTTCCGAAATTTTGCAGAATTCAACTTGTACTCCCGATTTGGTTCCAAGTATCATTTTCTGATCTCAGATCTAAAAAATGCTCGTTGAAAAGAAATTTAGCTACGATAAAGAGGTAAGCAGCTTTCATAGGCTTTCAGACCTAAATTTCTGTACAAAAAAAATTAATAATGAACAATAGAGCTGTTATGAACAACAAAATTATATTTTGAAAACAAAAATCAGACCTATAAAGTACCGTTTCATGACACGCGATCATAATTCCAGAAGAAATCTACCATCTTGGTGCGATTTCAATGCCAAAACGCCAATATAATTTGGAACTTACGATTTTTCCAAAAGAATATAAAATAATCTTCTAGGTGACGTTCAAATTTAAAATTATGATAATAGAATACAAACGAAAGACTTTCATAATCTTTGGATGATGCCGGATCCGCACCAGCAGCGCTTATATCAATCAAGAAAAACATGTTATAAGTGTTAAGGTCGTGTACAAAGAACATGATTAGCAGATAGACACTAGACGAGTTTGCCATTATAAAAGAAAGGAATGGTCAGCGTCACAGACTAGAAGTGCGCCAGCCAGTTATTTCCGTTACCCACACGCATATTTAATTATAGAATATGCTACATATACAGCAAATTGACGACAAAAACCAGCAAGACATTCACTATGCATATTCTATAACAGCCGACCGACCACTTGTTTGAAATGCAAATAATGCCATAATAAAGAGCTATTAATATATGGGCGCTACAACAGAATGGACAATTATCATAAGTGTTTATATGTATGTATGTTCATACTTGTGTTTTATATATGCATTTAAATAGCGCACTTTGCAATGAAATGACAATCGAGTGAGAATGTGTGTCCGTTGCAATTGAGAAACTGTCAAAGTCACACGAAACGTCAGGCGAATTAATGATTAGCCTGGAATTGAAGAACATTAACCTTCCAATGCGATATTCATTTTCGTCGTTATCGGACACGCCCAGCACAATAGTAAATGTGAATGAAAGCAGAAAGGAATTGAAAGAGAATAAACAAGCAAACAATAGCAAGGAAGCTACGAAAATGGTAAAAAATAAACAGTAAACAATGTGGGTTTACGAATGCTGCCACACGCGGCAGATAGTAACGAGAAATATATTTAAATGTACAGTATATATGTCTATTTTTACCAGGGTGAGCGGGCCCATTTTTCCAAACTATTTAAAATAATTTTATATTAATATTTAAAACATGTGTTGCTTTTGCCCAAATAATTTGCGGAAAGTAGCTATTAGCTGCTAAGTCAGTTTTTTGCGAATATGTAGTAAATCGGCTGTCAGTGTTGTTTGTCATCTGTGTTTGTAGAAATAATATTTTTGATTAATAACGGGTGATCCATGTATTGATCGCATCAATCAATGAATATATTGAGAGAACACTTCGGTGAGATAATTTCACGTTTTGGGCCGATCGATCGATTACCAAGATCGTATGATATCACACCGTTACACTTTTTCCTGTGCGGATATATAAAGTCTAAAATCTTATTGGACAATCCCGCTTCGAATCAGGCTATGGACCAAAACACGTGGCATTCGCCAGTTACTAGTTGAAATGCTGGAAGGATTGCACCATCAACGAAAGAACCATCTGACATGTAGCAGCAGCCAACATTGGAAAGGGTCGATTCTGGCTCCATTATGAAAGGCGTTCAGGTCATGTCCGACTCTAGTTGCATCCATCGTCGACTTTATCAAAAACTGATTTCTTGATGCTACTATTAGGCGATTTTGTTATAAGCAGAAGACAGGAGGGTGATTGTTTGATTGAAACTTGGAGAGGAGTGTATTGTGTTCCTTAATTTGAAAATCGATTATAGAAAGATTTCCACTTGAGCGGCTTAGAAAGCCGATCTTTTGTGGTACCAATAAACTCCTATATGACCTTACAGATCGATAAAAGGCTTTGAGCAGATCACAAATTTGTTGAGACGTCTAATATTAGTTTCGGCTATGTCTTCTGGTTCGCCGAAAGTAAGATTTCCGAGATGTTTCAGCCATAGTCTTGCAAAGGCTAAACAATGGAGGGCAAAGTGTCTGGATGCTTCCACCTCATCCTCCTCCATACAACTTTGCAATTATCATTCGACACGATTTTAAGCCTTACCGCATGAATGCCTATTGGACAGTGGCCAGTAAGAACTAATCCTTACTATGTATGCAAATGTTCTGACATTTCTGAAGATTATTCGTTCGAGTTATACTAGTTCCAGGCGGCCGTATCGTGTTTTAAAGTCTGAGCAATTCTTAAGATGGCTAAACCCGCTGCATGTATTTCACCTCACTGAGGTGGAGCTTGGATGTAGTCTTTTAACGGAAACGCAACAAGCCCGGTTTGGACTCAACGCCAACAAGGCTCGGAGGATATAGAGCGACTCTTCTGCTAGGTATTACTGCAATCATCACGAACTTAAAATCAGCTTAGATCGTCGAAGCAATAGCCTTTGGCTGCACAAAAACCGAGTTAATTCCGATAACGTAGAACCGGTTGTTGAAGGATTCGTACATTTTCCGTCTTAGGTTCTATTTAATTACAGCTAAACCTCAGCTTTGGATCTATATACGGTGGAATCCCTAGTACAGTAGTTTCGTGTTAGCTTTGAACATATATAAATTATAAGCAATCCGTCAGAGGAAATTTAGAAATCCATTATTCAGAATCCATTATAAAAATAAATGATTAGCGTGATAATTTGAGTCGATTTATCCATTTGTCGATCTGAAATTTCGCACATAACCTATTCCCAATAAGCTACCCATTTGTCAGAACTGCCGTCGTCGAACCGCTATAACTGCCATACAACCTGAATTATCAAAATCCCGTCTTTCTATGGAAAACTTGGTTGGGATGAGTTATCTGCACAAAACTTGGCATGGATTATTGAGCAAGCCAAAAGTACAATCTCCAAAGAAATTGTTTATATCGGACCACCGAAATCAAGTTCTTGTATGGAGTCTTTTGTGTTTGTAGAGGGTATTTAGCTTCGATGCAACCGACCAGACCTTTTTTAATTCTAAGGTGCTTTAGTCTCTTCGAACTCTTATTAGAAGAAAATGTTTATGCACAAACAGCTGACTTCTGAATATATGTGACCTGGTCTACGAAAAGGGGGCTTAGGTGTCAAAAAATCAATTTTTGTTTTTTTTCAATTTTTTTTTTTGACACCTAAGCCCCCTTTTCGTAGATCAGGTCACATATATACATCCAATTTTGTTTAGCGACTACCCTGGTGGCATAATACAGAATTTCAACATATCTACAGATATACATACTATACAAAAATTGGCTAGTTATGAGCAACTGTGGCGCTAAGTAATTCATACACTACAGACAGACGTACATACATACTCATAAGCAAGTAGGTGTGCACCACCGAGTGACGTCTCCTTTGGCGGCTCGCCAATTGGGAAGGAGGCCAAAGTGCCACAACTGGGCGATGTCGACCGAAAAGCGCCAGCAGCGACAGACAGCTCTTACAAATTTGAAGTGTATTATTGTAGTAATATGATGCAATCAGTAATTGTTGAGAGAATAAAATGAAAAGTAAATTTTTGCATACAACAAGCACACATACATACACACACATACAAATGTAAGTGGGAGCGCTCTGCTCATTACATACTTTTAGTTTTTATCAGTTAGTTTTTACACTGCTGCTTTGCCTTCTGAATTTACACCACTTGCGTTGTGAAGAAGTCGGAATGTGGTGGCAGGCGGGCAGACAAGCTGGCAGACAAAGAACAAAAACAAATGGAATAAATTGAAGAGTCAAAGTGTTGGCCATTACTGTGGGTATTGTGCTGCCACAGACATTATTGCCACACTTGAGCATCCTTCAACTTTCAACAAGCGCTAAGAGGCCAACAACAATGGCAAAGGTCAACTATGTACCATGTTTGTGTATGTGTGTATGTGTGTGCAATACGTAATTGCAGCAGATCAAGCGCATGCTATTAGTAATTAATTAATAGCAATGAAGAGGGGACGATGTAAGCAACAAAAACAAACTCACTTAAATGCAATTCCAAGTAAATATATGCCATATACATACATATATACTTATTGTACAATTAAATGTCGAGTATTTTACAAGCATGAGTACATAATGATGGCCGTTTCCGGTGACGGTTAATTAATGGGAAAACAAAGTCGTAACGTTGTACAATGGCAGATACTCGTGGCATTCAGCAGCGGCAGCATCAGTGCATTTGGCGGCAATGTGATACTTCATGTTGCAATTGCTTTTATTGTTGTTCGTTGATGTCGCCATTATGTTCTTGTGACTTTTCAAATGCAGAATACGCATTTATTATTGTGATTCTTAATGCAGGCAATTAGTTACAGCTATGTTTGTAAAATTGGCAGTGCGCGTAAGTAAATTATTTTCAATTTATTGAAAAACGTTTACTTCAGCTGCACCGAAGCTAAAGTGGTCCGATCTGAACAATATGTTCGGAGATAGTAGCAAAGACTTGCATAATAAACTATGCCAAATTTCGTGAAAATATATCGTCAAATAAACATTTTTTTCATACACGGGCTTAATTTTGAACTATGAGTTTGTATGGTAACTATATAGTAAAGTGGTCCGATGTGAAAAAAATTTTCAGAGATTATTGCATTGCTTTGGACATAAATCCATGCCAAATTTCATGAGGATATCTTGCTAATTAAAAAAGATTTCTATACAAGGACTGTATTTTGATAGCTCAGTTTATACGGCAGCTGTATGCTATAGTGATCCGATCTGAAAAATTTTATCAGAGATTATAGTACTGCTTTGGGTAATAATTCATGCAAAATTTCATGAAGATATCTCGTCAAATGCAAAAGTTGCCTATACAAGCACCTGACTCCGATCGTTCAGTTTGTATGGCAGCTACATGCTATAGTTGTCCGATATTGGTGGTTCCCACAGATGAACAGCTTCTTTAGGAGAAAAGGACGTGTGCCAAATTTCAGATCGATATCTCAAAAATTAAGGAAGAAATATGCGTAAATAAAAACAGACAGACGGACTTGGATGAATCGACTTATCTCGTCATGCTGATCATTTATACATACATATGTATGTATATTATATGCATATAGTATGTACTACATATATATATAGTTACACCATTTTCTTCTAAATAATAATTAATTGACGCCTTACTGCAAATATTTTCACCACAGCTGTTCCATCTTTCATACATTCTGTTCGTAGGCCAGCAAGCAGGCGCCTGCACTGACAATTGTTTTCTATACATTTACTTTTTCAACTCTCCAACTTCTTCAATGCATTGTGTGTGCTGTCTGCTGGCTTTCATAATTCTCTAACTCAGCTTAGAAGACTCTTGTAGTCTAGTATAATGTAGGAAGTCATTTGCTTGGCTGAGAAAGGAATTCTTGGCGCTTGACAAGCTTTAACCAGCGCTGTGCTGTGTTGGCTGGAGAAGCTATGCGGTAATTTAGATGAAATACAAACACATGCATTTGCACATACATATATATGTACATACATGTATATGGTATGAGCACATGCATATTTAGATATACACAATATATAATTTACTTCATGTCACTGCGATTTGTTGGTAGTTTATGGCATTTTTTGTTGGTGTGTTTTACTACATACAGTCATAGGCATGTGTACATAAGATTTTAATAAAAGTTTCGTTAGGAAAAAAGCCGCACGCTTTGTTTTTGCTGCAGTGAAATGCTTTCAGTTTGCAAAGGCACAAATATTCAGGTTAAGAAGCTGCAATATCCACACACACACACACACACACACACACGCGCGCAAGTGTATGTTGAATGTGAATCAAAGTGTTGTTTGATTGCAAGCAAATGCTTTCAAACTTTCCATTTTCAATTTACAACAACAAAACAGCGCTTGTTGGTAACCTCTTTAGGCTGAAAGGTACAACACTAAAGTAAAAAGTTTTCATGTTTTCAGTAGTTGCTTCGTTGGTTGTGTGCAATTTTCAATTAAAATTCGAAACAAACAAAGAGTAAGCATGTATAAGAAAATATGGCAACTACTTACATAAGTACATATACAATAATAATATACATAGATATGTAAGTAAACATGTGTGTATTATTGTACTGCTCTTGTACCAAAACTTTACAATATACAGGGTGGGACAACATTTTTGAACAACTTTGAGGTTTAGTAAACGTTTGATTAATTGGTTGAACATGTTTTGGAAACTTCATTATACAGTGCATAGGATACATTATTTTTTTCTACGAAATTGGCAACACCCGAATGAAATATTGAACCATGTCCGTTTGTTTTACAGCCTGTACGAGGTGTGTTCAAAAAGTATCGCGAATTTTGTGTTTTTTCAAAAATTATTTATTTATTCATGAATATCTATTTTGTCTCCTTCAAAGTAGTCCCCAAGAGATATTATACACTTGTGCCAACGGTTTTTCCAATATTCGAAGCACTTCAAAAAATCGTTTTTTTTTATTCTTCAGCTCCTCATTCGATGCCGTCTTTATCTCGTCAAGAGAACGTAACGTCGTCCTTTCATGGGCCTCTTCAGTTTAGGGAACAAGAAAAAGTCACAGGGGGCCAGATCTGGGGAATACGGTGGCTGCGGCATCATTAGTGTGTTGTTTTTGGCCAAAAAGTCGCGCACAAGCAACGATGTGTGTGACAGGGGCGTTATCGTGGTGTAAAAGCCAATTTTTGTTCTTCCACAAATCCGGGAGTTTCTGGCGGATTGCTTCGCGCAAATCGCGCATAACTTGCAGGTAAAATTCCTTATTGACCGTTCTTCCCTGTGGCAAGAACTCATGATGCATCACGCCCCTGCAATCGAAGAAAACTGTCAGTTACGATTCGCGATACTTTTTGAACACACCTCGTATATACGTAAAGTCGCTGCTCAGCTTTTGAGGCACCAATGTGAAATTTTATACGCATCCTTTTTTCTCCAAGAACCTACTCAGTTGTTGTTGTAACAGTTATTTAGTCCCCGTTAGGATGACAAAGGTCAGAAAAGTTATCATCGAAATCATCTAACGGTAGGAAACGTGCGGCATCGGACCATAGGCAGTGGGGTGTCATATATAGTTAGAGTCATGCGGAGACTAGTTGCACGCTGGACATTTATTTGGTATATCGAGGTCGATTCTGGTTAAGTAAGAGTTTAACCTGCTACACTATGCAGAACGAAGCTGCACAAGGGCCACTTTCGATTCTCGCGTCAACTCGAGCTCGTCTTCTGCAATGGGTGGTGATTTGACTCCATGTAAGCCATTCACTGAGAGGGTCAGTGCATGTCTGAAGTTAATTGCGTTCGAAGTCTAGTCGGCGTATAGTCTTATGTCATCGAACTAGTTAAAGAAGGATATCTCGATGCCCGTAGGAAGCGGTTCGGATTCAATCAGGGGACTGCAGGCATGGTTTCTGCGAAACATCCAGAAGAAATTGTCTAGAGAAGAATTCAATTTACTCCGTAACTGGGAGCATACGGTCTCCACTCTGTAGATGTTTGATAGGAGACATCAAGAGACATCCCGATATAGTCCGGAATACAGAGCTACTCATTTTTTAGAACCCTGATATGTATATACTATAGCATATAGCTTACATACGAACTGACTTATCAAAATCAAGAAAAGATATTTTTATACGCTTTTATACAATAAGAAAGGCACCGATATAGTGACAATTTATAATGGTTATATTTCTTCTTCTTCTTCTTCTTTACTGGCGTAGACACCGCTTACGCGATTATAGCAGAGTTAACAACAGCAAGGCTGTCGTTTAGTTTTCATTGGTAATTTTTTTACGTGGTGGATCCCAAACCCAGCGCACAACCCTGCGGAGGAAAGGTTTCGCCTTCTCACTTTAGCTCGCCTTCAAACGGATGTTCTTAGGCTACCCAGAGGATACTTGGTCAAAGACCGGAAGTCATGAGCTGCTTGAGTCATATGTAAAAGAATCGCTTCTGGCCACTCCCAAGTGAATGGCGATCAGAGAATTTTCCTCACTTGCCTGAACTTCTACACAGGACTCCATCCTTTATGAAGGACATTTATGAAATTAACATTACATTGTCCAGCCCAGGAAGTACATTCTAGATTTAAAAATATAGGGGCCGAACTAATGGCAATCGAAATCGATATCAATGGTTATTGGCTGCTTAGATCTGCCTGCAGAGCGTGAAAAAGTTTTCTCCAAATAATTTAAAGTCCTTGGCCGGTTAAAAATCCGGTTACTTAGGTCCAAGCAGCCTTTTCAAAACCTTTAAAAGTGGGCTGATACACTCAAAAGCAACGAATTCAAGCCAAGAGACGTATAAAGACAATTTTTAATGTCAGAAGTTCTGCGTGGTCACTAAAAAGAGTGCGTTGTTGCAATGAATTGTGACTGGCTAAATCAACGGCAGAGCCGAAATCCATTCATCAACGGTTTCCACGACGGTCGGGTCTAAGCAGCCGGATTTTTATCAGGCCAAGGACTCTCAACTCGACACCAATCCTCGAAATTCTTTCTGGAATATTTTCTACTGCTACAACAACAACATACATTATGTCAAGGTATAATGGATATGTATATGGAGGGATCAGAAGAGCGTTATGTATTATGAGCTTCTAAGACCAGGCGAAATCACTTATGGGAACCGTTCTCACGACAGTCAAGTCTAAGTAAACAGAACGGACTCGCATTTTTATCCGACAAACGACCCGGAGGAATTTTGCCTGTAGAACAACAACATGGAGAACGTTACCGACAACAACTTATCACATTAAGATAACGATTGTCCAAAAACGCCTGGAGTTTGGGACTATATCCGAGTCAATACTTTTACATCATGACAACAATCGGCGTTCATGCTCCAATACCGCTTAAAAATTTTTTTTTTTTTTTTTGCTTTTGCTTCTTCCGTCTATAACCCAGACCTTGCTTCTTCTGACTACCTTTTGTTTAGGTCGACGCAGAATGCCCTTACTGAAATACCATCCATTGGCTTTATTGATTCTTTGCCCGGTAGGGACCTACTTCTCTCAATCCTTGCCGCGTCCATCACACTGTTTGGACGGCGGCGATGTCAGCCGTTACTCTTACGAGGACACTAAAATTAAGCAAAAATTTCCACTCTTCCGAAAAGTCATTATTTTAGATATATGTATGTATAAGGCCTAGTGCAACATTTTAAACAATTCCTTTATAATCACGCTACGTTCAGTGTAACATTTAGGTCTAAGTTATTTTCTATTGCTAGTTTCAACTCCAACAGGGTGACTGATGAAAGCCATTACCAAAATAAAAATTAAATAACCTTTTCCTATTTAATGAATCTGGTTAATTTTTTTTTTATTTTGCAGACTGACTTTTATATTTAACAAAAATGGATAACTGGGACACTGAAAAAAGAATTTTGATTGTCCGCCGCTATCACGCACTGGAGTCCGTAGTTTCGGTTCAAAGAGAGTATAGGCGCACGTTTGGCGGCAATCCTCCGAGCAGATGGACCATAATGAGACTTGTAAACAATTTTGCCGAGCACGTGTTTCGACAAGAAGCTTATCTGCTCAAATGGGTGTAAGCAGACAGTCATTACAGTCAATTTATGCACAAAGATCTGGACTTATTCCCATATAAGATTCAAAAGGCCAACAAAATGAACGCTGCAGACTTGCCGATTCGCTTAGAATTTTGCCAGAAGATGCTTCAAATTGTAGAAGAGGATGGAAACATGTTAAACTGTCTTTTCATGTCTGACGAAGCCCATTTTGATTTAAACGGCAACATACACAAACAAAATTGTCGAATATGGAGTGCTTCCAACCCACAGATACTCCATGAGACGGAATTGCATCCACTTCGTGTCACAGTGTGGTGTGCAGTTTCATCAAGCTGCATTGTCGGGCCCTACTTCTTCGAAGAAAACGGTCACACCGTTACGATTACTGGAGACCGTTACTTGAGCATGTTGAGAGAGTTTTTCTATCCAGAATTACGTCGAATGAGAATTTCCTTCAATTCTGCGTGGTTTCAGCAAGATGGTGCAGCTTCTCACATAGCCCAACCTGTTATGACAGAATTGCGACGAAAATTTCCCAATAAGCTGATATCCAGAAACTCCACATTCCGTTGGCCACCCAGGTCGCCTGACCTTACTGCACCTGACTTTTTCTTGTGGGGTTATTGCAAACAGGAAGTCTACAAAGCAAAACCAACAAATTTGAATGAACTAAGGCAATCCATTCGAGAAACAATTGCGGCTATTCCTGTCTCAACTCTCCAAGCAGTAATGAACAACTTTTTGGTAAGATGCCGCACATGCATCAACGAGCAGGGGGGCCATTTAAATTCCATTATTTTTAAAACTAATTAAGCTATATTTAATAAAATTGAATGAGCTTTAACATGAATAAAAGAAAAATGAATTCCATAGACTGAAAAAAAATTATTTGAGTTTCTGAATGTAGCAAAATTCATCAGCCACCCTGTATTCATTCAACATATTTTTATATTTGTTAATTATTAGAGCAAAAAATGAACGAATATGGCAACAATCTCAAATCGCAAAATAATATCAAACTCTCGTCTGCACATTAATTATAATTAAGAAATATAAGTGTTATCGTTATGAGGCATCAGAATGATTAAAAACTGTGTCAAAGAGCAAAACTCGATGCAAATATACGAACATAGCGAAATATTCACTGTAATTATTGCTGAGAAAAATGGAATATTTATTTTACGCGAATTATGAAGTTGTCTTTAAAATGCAAACAGCTTTCGGAAGGTAATTATTCATTTATGTACGCACATTCGTAAATAGTAAATGAAAAATGCAATCAGGTGGAAAAGCCAAGCGATTTGTACACGACGACATAAATGGCGTTGGCAGCGAAAAAAAAAAACAAAAGAAACATGGCAAATAGCTGAGAGACTATTGGTGACTAAATCAATGTTATTAAATGGAATATGATGAAAACAAGTATGTGTAAATGGCCGCAGACGATGGTCGGCAATACGAGTGGATGCGTTTAAACGGCATAAGCCTAAATACATAGCGTGGCGAAAAGCAAAACAGCCATGAGAAACACATGTGAAGCAAGGAAACAAACGTGTATCTTCCAATTCAACATGAATCAATATATATTTTGTATCAAAAGTAAAGGCAATCAAACACGATGACGAGTTCACATACATATATTTTTACAGACAAGCCCTAAAAAGTTCATAAACCAAATGAAATAATTACATATAAAGTTCGTTTTTATCAGAGCCCGATGTTTCCTTCGGCATGTGGCAACTTTAATATTACACTGTTCAGGTTATAAATATGCATAAACAAATGAACCAAATCGTAACTAACTCGCTTGTTTCGTAATTAAGAAAAAATGAAATTAAGTTCTTTAGAAATCGAAAGAACTTCAAAATTTCTAAATTCGAAAATTAAAATTTATTGAATTTCCGTATTTATAAAATATAGTAAATATTTAACACCGCATACTTTTGTTTGTTTATAAGCTGACACTGCAATTCAATTCATTTTGCGGCACTCTGTGTTTAGCTTAAGTTAAATAAATGACTCTGTAAATGGTTTGGCATTGATGATGAATTACAAGACTTTTGTCGCGAACTCCATTAAATTTTTGCACGTGTAAATATAAAGAAAATAACAATACTTTAAACGGAGTAAAAAATTTTTGGAATTTTTGCTTGCTACAACGTTTAAACGCAGATGGATAGGAGTAGTGATAAAAGTGATAGTTGTGTGTCGGGTATAATTAAGTGAAGCTGAGTAAAATTATATCAAAGAGAGGTTCATATAAATTAAATTAAAAAAAAAAAAATAATTATTATATATAAAAGTTAGAATTACAGTAAAAATTTGGAAATTTTCTTATACATAAAAAAAAATTAAATATCAATATAGAAAATAAAACACCTACTATAAAAATTTTAATAAATTAGCATCTTTATAAATAAATACATATGTACAATATATGTATGTACGTATATAAATCACAAACTATAACGAAAAAATTATTTATTATCACGTAAAAGGTCACAAAAAACCAAACAGCTGCGAAGTAATATATTGTAAGTAATTGCATTCAGTAATTTAAATTTTACATCAATATGTATACAAACACAAATGCATACATATGTATATAAACTTCATACAGCAAGCACTCAGCTGCATATGCATGTTTTCGACACTGTAACGAGTACGCCGACGTTCGCAGTAAAAGCAAACAGTGGCTGCCTAACTGGTTAGTTAACTAAAGTTAATAAATACATCTACATACATACATAGGTACAATACAAAAAAGCTAAAAATGTAAAATCTACGAGCGTTTGTAGATTCACAGCTGTAAAACCATGAAAAAATATGCAATATGTTAAAGTTGTTAAAAAGCCGGCAAACAGGCAAGCAAACCATAGGCAAGCAACAACTCAAAGAGCACTACTCGAAGAGTGCATCGTTCAATGAATTGAAAAATTGATTATGCGATAATTACATACATTGTACATGCGAAACAACGTAGACACAGCGCACTCTACAATAGTAGCACTCAAAGCCACACTATGTATATGTATGCGTGTAATTAAAAGTAATACACATCATATTGGATGCACACACCCACCGCGTCTATCGCTAATTTCTTTCTCACTAACTGAATTTAAATTTTGTTGATTTATAAGCATATTCAAGTATCAGCTGATACGCGGCAGGCAGTCAGACGTGAACGCCGCCAGCCCGTAAAATTCAGCAGCCTGAATTACTTAAAGCTCAACTATCTTATAGCCGACGTCAAAAGCGAGTTGCGAGAAAATACCACATTTTTATTTACACTGCGGTTCAAAGTACTCTGCGTTCGAATATAAAAGCAAAACCGTTTTCTGTTAATTAGATGCAAATAAATTTTGCATAGCGTGGCTTGTCTATTCACGTTTATTTTAATAAATATTTTGTTGTTTTTTTTTTTTTCATTTCTATAACTTTTCAAATTCAAGTCTCTGAAGTTCGCCCTTAATTTTGCAAAACTAAACTAAGTGGTTTTGAATTGCAGGGTTTAAATATGCTATTCATAGAAAATATCACTTATTGAAGAGTTTCGTATTAATAAATACTAAAATATATCGGATTCATTCAGAATAAAAATATAGTTGTATCAATTTTTGTTTATTTAACTCAAATTGCTATTTTTACTATGCATATAATAATGCGATACAGATATAGATATTTTAATGATCAATAGAGAAATTATTCTTATAACACTGCAAATGTGATTTCTGATAAGACTTTTTTGCTTGGCACTGTTATCTAATATAAAATTTGAAGTATGCAAAAGAGATAAGATAACAGCAATTCAAAAGTTAAGTTTGATCAATACCAACACATTTTTGTAGAAACGTTTATTTTATTATATTAAAAAAGATATTTCAAATTAAAACACTTCTACGAAAATGTTTATATGGTAAATACATGAGTACTCATGAGAAACTGCAGATGTTTGGGAGTAATTCCTGTACGTATGCACTCGCCAAACCATTGAGTCATAAATTTATGATGACGCATAACTTAAAACTAAACACAAGAATAACATAGGAATCGTTTGTATGTACATACATCTTTATGAATGGAAGAAGAAATATTATTAAATTTATTCTCTTTATAAATTTATAAAATTGACATATTTATCCATACTAACCTGTGTGTCGTTCAGAATCTCCAAGTGTTCACCCTTACGGAAACTTAAATCCTCATCTGTGCGTGCGTCGTAATCATACAAAGCTACAAATATTTTAGCATTTGCATTCGAAATTTCATTTTCTGGTATTTGCGGTACTTGGCGTATTTGCTCCTGCTGTTGTACAACGCGAATTTGATCCGCCGGCTGACTGCCAACACCATCCACATTGGGCACATTAGGCGCGCACTCAATGCTTTTGGGAATATCCGGTTTCTCGGAACTCAAGCAGTTGCCCATTTTGGTACAACGGTAACAACGATTACGCCACTTAAAAAACAAAAACCAAAATTATATGGCCGCACCAAAGGAATGCTGCACTGGTGTACTCAATGGTGAGGGAATTTATCAGCACTCTGTCGCTTGCGGTATTAATTGATTGATGTTGAGTATGGTTTGTTTACCAAACAATGCACTGCACTACTCGTTTAACGTTGTTGAGTTGACTACGTTGTTGTTACTGTTGTCTTATTGCTGCGTTGTCTGTTGAATTGGGGTGTTGGCTTTGTATAGATAATTGCTCAAGTTGCTTTATAATTTTCAATTTCTCCAAGTATAAGTTGCATACACTAAACTAATAAAACATTTAAATTCTTTGCACTTTTTTGTTTTGCTTCAGACACGGTTGCAGATATTTCTCACAGATGTATATATTTTATATCAATTTTATGTATATGTATTTATATATGTACATATGTTTGAAGTTGTGCACTGATTTTCTTTTAAATAGCGAAATGGTATAAGGGACGCGACACTACGCGAGGAGAGAAACACTTCAATCAAAAGAAAAAAAATTAAATATTTAAAGATAGTTATTCGAATCTCTTTTTTGATTCACTTGCAATTATTTCAATTACATTTTTTAATTACAATTTTATTCCTTTTTATATTGCTATCACTATCTGGTTTGAGAAAAGTAGCAGCCGCGCGAGCGTACGTGTTGACTTCTTCAATCACAAATTTTTCCTTATTTTACCACCAAAAGAGAATGTCAAAGCCCAAAGACAACGTTGGAAAGAAGAAGTAATATCTCATTTACAATAGAGGACATGAATGAAATTTGACAACTGATTGTGGTCTATCGCACCAATTACAAACAATTTTAATTCACAATAGTTTACAATGCAAAATGTTGTGCATTATCAAAGAAAATTAAGTAAAAAGGAAACTGAAAACCTGATAGTAAAAAACAAGGTAAAAGCAATAGACAAAGTTTGCGAAACAACAAGTAAAATGGAATGAAGAGAGAAAAGCAATTAAACAATTATTGTCTGAAATCCGGCAGATATTTCTTAAATAATATTTATATGTATGTACACATGTCGCCTCTTCACCATTATTATTATTGTTTTTTATGCACGCGATTGTGCGTTGTCCAAGAGACACTACTATTTATTCAACTTCTTTGTCATATTCAAATTCTTGCAAAACCAGTCAATTCATGTGCGAATAACGAAGGCAACGCAGAAAAATAGACACTTCAACTCACAATCAGTGCCTGAGGAATTTTACAGTATTTTGGATAGTTTGATTTTTTATTTACTTTTCTCTTTTAAGTTTGCGTTCGTACGCTGTACCCACACCTCATCTTAGCACACACAAATATCCTCTTTTCGCATCGGCCACTACTTTTCACACTATTTTTTTTTTTATTTTACCTTAATATTGGCAGCCCGAAACTATTAACGACACAATCTAATTCACTGTTGAAACTCTTTTTTACAGAAAAAATACGGATTTTTATCCATTTCAGTAAAATATTCACGACTACGAGCAACAAACGAGAACGACACGAACAACACAGCGACAGAGTGATGCCAGATATTATGAAAATAGAGAAAAAGAGAATACGAAACAAGTGAATAATTCGCAATAGTCTAAAATTTATAAAATTATCCAAACCTAATAATTATATTAATTTGTTTATAAATTTAAAGTCAAATTTAAATTGTCTAATAAGAAAAATATTTAAAACCATTGATTCCTTAATTCTGAGGTTCAGTGTGGAGGAAATTCCCAAAACGCTAAATGCCGGGAAGACCGTTGCTTAAAAACAGGATCGAAACAAGTGCTTTATATATTTATGATTTTATGCCACAAGCATATACAAAAAAAAAAAATTCTAGAAACATGTAAAAATTCCTTTAATTTTCAAATACTTAGTTTCTTCATTATTAACAATTTCCAAATTTATTTTCAACAATTGTTAAATATTAATCTTACAAAGAATTACTTTGCTATTTATCCTTAATTTAAACTTATTTCATTAGTCAATACGTCATTCTCATTTTAAAAAGGATTCAACTCAAATATAAGCCCAAATAGGAAAAAAAACTAACGAAATAGTCTACCATCTGCCTGCTGTGTAAGTACGGAAATAAATAATTTACATTCACTTCGTGACAGTTTAAAAACTTGAAGGAATATTCAGAGGTATTGTCGTATGGGATAAAAAATCCATCGTGCTAATTTTATCCCTGTTGCATGTTCGGGCGATCGGTAGTAGCAGAAAAATTGCTTTCTTCGCCTTCGGCAGTGATAGTTTCAATTTCCTGAGGTTCTTGCACAGGTCGTCGCTCTTGCTGACGCACCAGATCGTAATAGAGTCCACGTTTAGCCATTAACTCTTCATGCTTGCCGGACTGTGTCATATCAAAGAGAAAGATTTTGGTTAAAAAATATATATATCTTTATTTCACACACATACCTCCACTATACGACCATGTTCCATCACAACAATCAAGTCAGCATTCCTTATGGTCGATAGCCGGTGTGCTATTACCAAGGTCGTTCGATTAAGTACCGCTGTATCTAAAGCTTTCTGTACTTCGGCTTCACTTGTAGCGTCCAGTGCACTGGTGGCTTCATCTAATATAAGAATTTGTGGATTTTTAAGCAACGCACGCGCTATGGCAATTCGTTGTCGCTGGCCACCACTTAATTGTGTGCCGCGCTCGCCAACATTCGTATCGTATCCATCAGGCAGTGCGCTAACAAAATCATGTGATTGCGATAGTTTGGCAGCAGCGTAAATCTCTTCATTTTTAGCGGCTGGCCGACCGTATCTTATATTCTCCAGTATGGTTGTGGCAAAGAGTATTGGTTGTTGTTCGATGAAACCGAGCACATTGCCGCGCAGCCAATATGGCCCAATGTCAGACAGTTTGTAACCATCCAGTTTAATATTACCAGATGTTGGCTCATAGAAACGTTCCACGAGCGCGGCGACCGTTGATTTGCCGGATCCTGAAGCGCCGACAAGCGCCACTGTTTGACCGGGACGCAATATTAAGTTGAAGTCTTTCAAAACCACCTAATAATAATATAAGTAATATTTGATAAATTATATATGTATATGCACCATAATTTGTTATTATTACTTACATGATCTGGTCTCGCAGGATATGCAAATGAAACGTTTTCAAATCGAATTTCACCGTTAAGGTGCTTTGGAGGAATCTCATAGCCTCTCAACAGTTCGACTTTAGGCTGAAGTTGTAGATACTAAAAAAATCCAGCAAACCGTAATTATAACAGTTAAAATTTCAAGTCAACTAAAATTAATTACCTCAAACACCCGCGAACCAGCAGTCATGCCACGTATCATAGTGCCCAACAATATCGACCCTTGAGCCAACGAACGTTGCACACCTTGAGATGCAACCAGGAAAGCCATTAAAGCGCCTGGTGAAAGGCTTTCGGTGGACATCAGATGGCCACCCATGAAAAGCGTAGTCAAGACCAAACCATTAAGGAAGAAATTCGTCAGACCTTGGAATATAGCAATGCCATAACCAAGCTCTTGCGCCAATCTTGCTGCTTCATTAGTTTCGCGTTTGAATAGCTCTATCTCACTATACTCACAAGCGCTTGAACGCACAGTACGTATATTGGACAAAGCTTCCTCACACACAGCTGTTGCACGTTCCGACTAAGAAAAAACATGTTCAATTGAAAAAAATCATCTACTCATTTCGTTAACGAATTTTACCTGAGCCTGTGCATCCTTGCTCAAATTGCGTAATTTCCGCCCCAGATATGACATGAAGGCCACAACTACAGGTACAGCCGCCAACGCGATTGCAGCCATATGAGGTGATATCAGAAAAAGTGACACTCCACCACCCACCAATTGAGCCATACTGCGCAGACCTTGCGAGAAGAATTGCTTAAAGCATGCTTTGAAATCTTGAACATCAGCGGTTAGACGATTCACTAGTTCTCCGGTGCGATTTGCATCGAAAAAGCTAATGTCTTGCAAAATGATCTGTTTGAACAGATCTTGTCGCAGCTTGGCAGCTATGCGTTCACCAACCCGACTAAGCAGATATATATACACAAATGTAAAGCCCGATTGCAAGAAATACAGGCTGAGCAAGTTACTCGCTGGGCGTCTGACATCGCTGAAGAATGAATTGTGGAGCGGGTCCTTTACGTAGGTATTGGCGTAGCGCGCTAGGGTGTTGACCAAATCCCCAAGAAGATTGGGAATCCTTATATTGATGAATGCCACAATCAGAGCAGCCTTTGGAAACAGAAAATTATATATGTTTATCACAACAAAATTGCAGTATTTATGTTTAATATTCTTTAGCAAAAGTTTAAGTAAGCAAATTGGTAACCATATATGGAAAACACTTATTGATAATCAGTTCATAGATAATCAACAATTTTTTAAATCACCGTCTTATCAAATCCGTTGATAAAAAACTTCGACGACAGTGAGTTATGATATCACTAAAACTACATAATATTTATAGCAATATTTACAACATATCCTTACAGCAATAGCACCGAGCAGCTCCCACAAGTGTGGCTCCAAATAGGACCAAAACCGGCGCCAATCAAATTTGCTATCTTCCTGTTGCAGTGTTTTCTGTATTACACCTGCTAATCTATTGCTTTCACATTGCGCTTGCCGCGCAAAAGCTAGATATGTGCGTGTGCCCAACCCCAATGTGACGCCACAGCCGCTTAGTAATATGAGGCGTGTGTTTAATATACGCTTCCCTCCCGTCTCCGCCGCTCTACTCGCCTGCTGCTCCACTACGCGTAGGAGTTTGTTTGCATTTTTTAAATGACCGCTAAAATCGCGTATGCCATTGAGCTGTGTTTGAGGCACTTGTTGGAATTTGGGCAATTGCTGTGTTAAATGGCGACTGCAAAGTAATGACAACACAAAAAACAAATCGGATAAATTTCACTTAAAATATCATTTAGCGAATTGTAATGAAAAATGACATAATCACACTTATGAAGCGCCGCTTTGCACTTTGAATTTGTATAGACATACTTGCAATTAGTTGCTAACAATCGAATCATATTCGCCACACCTTTTAACTGCAAATTATATGTTTGTATGAAAAAGCCTCTGTTTGCAGTAAGAAACGAACCGCAAATAACTTAATTTTTTGTCTTTAAATTAATTATAAAACCGTCTGCAACCACCAACCAGGAAACCTGGTTAAATTATTCGCCCACCCAACGTGCAACAAAATCCACCCCACAGAAAAAAACTGAACAAATGTAAAACAACCAAAAGCAAAATAAACCTATAGCAAAAACAACAACCAATTCTGATCAGCTGCTCAATATAGCCTTGCCACATTTGATGTATTTTTTAATATGCAAGGTTGCAATGAACACAAACTTCTGGCATATTTACCACAGATGGCGCTGGTTAAAATGAAGAGCAAGAATCAGTTAAAATGCAAATTCAAAGAAATTGGTGACATGTTTTGTCCGACTTCTGCCGACGTTGTTGTTGTTGTTGTTGTTGGTGTTGTTTTAATGGAATACTAATCCCCGTTTGGGTGGTAAGTGTCATTTGTGTTGTCGTCGACTTCATCTAACGGTAGGCCCAGGAAACGTGCTGTTTCGACGGGGGTACCGATTCAATTCCCACGACTGCCGGTTCTACGTACCGGAATTGATTCGACTTTTATCCGACCAAGGGCAATCCTTTCAGCGATCTAACATCGTTTGGATCGGTGAGTGTTAATTTGTGTGTGTCGTTTTTAGAGCAACGCCTGCAGCAGGGTTGCTTCGTATCCTCCTGACTCGTGCTGGCATTGAGTCCACCCGGGCCCGGAGTAATTTTTCTGCTGCGTATGCGCAAAACGGCTCCATCCAAACTCTACCTCGGTTGGGTGCAATCCATGCAATGGATGGAGCCATCTTAAGACCTGTTCTGGCCTTGAGACTCATAGGGAGTGGACCACGCGTTACGTGGCTCCTTGTTGCCTGCGCAATACTGCGACTGTCGAAGCACTTTGACCACTCTGATTAAGGTATCTCCAAAATATGCGTTCTGAACGCATCAACCGCCTCTTCCGATGTCGCAGAGCGTTGACTTCTTAGTTTATTTTATTCGTACGCGAACAAATAGAAGTCCTTCGTTGCCAAGCCAGGACTGCACGGTGGATGATTCATCAAATCGAAAAAATGCGGTTGTTTCCGTCGATGTGGGAAAACCGGAACTGGCGTAGGGAAGAGTGAGCTGCTGTCGGCCGTTGGTTATTCTGATTTCTTGAAGGACTACTGCCAACCATGTCTGCCTACTACTCAGAAAATACTGTTTTGTATTGTTGTAGTTGTATGGTTGCGACATGTCCAGTTTTCCATAAGACGGGAAACTAAAGGATGATCTTTTTCGAGGAGCCCTACTTTTCAGCAACTTCAAATTTAATAGGGAATGTTTAATATCATTCGAAACAACATTCTTTGGCATTGTTTTTTTTTTTGGAAATTACCTTTTTAAAAGGTTGGCCGCGAATACGTCTCAAATCCGTTGAGTCGAATTTTCATTGACTCGTTCGAGCATTACGACTGGTAACTGGCGAAAGACACGCGAGATGTTTTGCTGCAAGGTCTGAATCGAAGCGGGTTTATAGACTTTAGACTTTACATACGCCTACAGAAAACATTCTAATGGTGTGAAATCACAGGATCTTGATGGCCAAACGACCGCCCCAGGAACGTGAAAATATGTGCTCACCGAAACGTTCTCTCAAAAAATCCATTGATTGAAGCGATGTGTGGGAAGTGACGCCGTTTTGTTGAAACCAAATGTCGCCGAGATCACGAGCTTCAATTTCAGCCATCAAAAATTCGGTTCGCATGACGCGATAATGGTTGCCATAGACGCTCCGAGCGACTTCAGTTCTTGCACAAGCTGTATTTTCTACGCTTTCAATTTCAGATTTTGACGTAAAATGCATTAAGTCGCTCCATACGTCAGTCCGACTTGCTGCGAACGGTGCCGAACCGACTCCCCACGGTCTTCGTGTACACTCTCAGCAACGGCTGCTATATTTTCTTCGGTCGAATATTGTCCAATAATGAACGGCTGCACTTGAAAGGTTACTCAATCTGCCACCAAATCAGCTGAAAGATTGGCCACACTAGATGATTTTTCTACAAGAGCTTTGGGATAAGACTCGATAGGCAGGTGGTCGGTTTATAAAATAGACTAGATACCCTTACGCTTTATCTGGGAGAGAAGAATTCAAGGAGGGACACGCAAACTACCAGCGGAACCCTTAACATGGACGGTCATCAATTCGACTGTATGAAAAAGCAATCATCCAGAAAGGGCCAGCTTTGGCCAATAGAAGGGAAATGGTGTTCCATCGACAACGCTAAGCCGTCCGTGATTCGACAGATAATCCGGAAGCTTGGTCTGGAAGTTCTTATGCAACCACATTTTAGACTGCTTCTGACTCTGACCACTGGCTTTTCTGGTAAAAAGTTTCCCTGAAGGCAAGCTCGTTAAAATTGACTGTCCGAGTGGTATGGCAATAGAGACGCCGGTTTCTTTATGAGTGGCTTTATGAAACATTGCAAAAAATTATCGAATGAAACGCTCCATAAATTGAGCTAAGTCCGATCATTCTAACTACAGCTTAGTCTGTATGCTAAATAAAAGCTTCAATTATTGCAAAAGTAATGAATTTATTTTTTTTCGTGACTTTTAAACCTGTAAACTCTTACTATAGGGAAATAACTTATCAGTGGCTTTGTCCCCTCAGTGTGATTATCTGTTTTCTTTTTTCAATCATTCTAACACCGGAAATGATAAAAATACCGTTATCTGTAAGTAAATATGTGCACATGTGTGTGCGTGTGCTCTCTTTTATGGACAAAATATTCGCGCTGAGCGATAAATCTATTAAGTGCGAAATGCATTTCCCTCACAATAATAAAATGCCGAAAATGTCACAAACACTTAACGAAATTCGCAAAGTAAAATTGGAAAGGCACACTTTCAACACACACACATACATATCTGCATTCTCAGTAAATGTGGGCGTGTTTGGGGGGCGCGCATAACTGACATACTTTATGCCTTTATTTAAAGCACAATAAATGCACAAAGTCATAATGGCACGATCGTGTGTGTGCGTGTGTGGGTTCCTACACGTATGCATATGTATGTGGATTTACATGCATGAATGTGTGCAAAGAGAGCTTGTGTTTGTGCATGCGTTGAGTGGCGAAATTTATGGTCGAAGCCCATTTTTACAACACTGCCGCATACAATAAACAAAATAATTTTAACCCAATTAAGCAGTGTGCACATAAACAGGCGCTTTACGAGCGCAAAAGCAAACAAACACACACCAACGTGCGCACACCGACACACAAGTAATGGCATTAAAAAGTCATATATACATTTGGATGCAAACAAAGGAACAAAGGCAGTTTCGGAATATTGTTTTTAGGGGCGCAATTTAAGTTTGGTAAGGCCGTGAAGCCTTAGTATGCTATTGTAGAGCCCCCAGAGGTGATCTAGTGACGGATGACAAAAGCATACCTAAATTGAAAAGGGAACACTTTGGGCAGTCTACTGAATAGCCTCCTTAATATCGCATATAAGGTCTTATAGAAAGTAATGTGAGAAAGATTAAAGCCCACTGTCAACGAACTGATTGGACCTTATTAGTGTTAAATCTTGAAAAAAACCTGTGAAAAGAGGGTCGAAACACACCACCGCTTCGTCGATTTTAAACAACCCGAAAAGGAGTTGCCTTTCTGTCGAGATGTCTGAATTTGTTATCCTTGAAAAACTAATACGGCGGTGTAAACTGACGTTGAGCATCATCAAAAGCTGCATCAGGATCCGGTGGGGCCTCTCCAAACCGTTCGAAACCAAACGAGGATTCAGACATCGCGACTACCTATCGTGCGACTTCTTCAATCTGTTGCTGTAGAAAATTATCCAAACTGCATCGCTGAATAGAGAAGGTACAATCTTCTACAAGAGGTCAAAAGGAAATTTCTCCTGTCATCAAACAAACAGTTGTTGCATTCGCTACTTGGCTCCGACGTCACTATTGACAGTTATAACTTCGAAGTCGTAAATAATTTCGTCTATCCTGGAACCAACATTAACACCAACAATAATGTCAATCTCGAAGTCCAACGCAGAATACTTAACACTTGTCAATAGGTGCTACTTCGGACTGAGTAGGCAATTGAAAAGCAAAGTTCTCTCTCGACGAAGAAATACCAAATTATATATGTAAGTTACTCATTATTCCTGACCTACAATATGGTGCAGAAGCATGGAAGATGACAACATCAGATGAGTCGACGTTACGAATTGTTGAGAGAAAGGTTCTGCAGAAGATTTATGGTCCTTTGCGCATTGGCCACGGCGAATACCGTATTCGATGGAACGATGAGCTGTATGAGATAAAAGACGACATTGACATAATTAAGAGACAACAGCTACGCTGGCTGTCCCGCCGTACAATTACCCACAGGTTTATAAAGACAGTTGCAGGTTCAGTTTCATATGAGATGGAGTTTAAGTCGTGTTAAGTCGCTTTTTGTGAAGTTTAACAGATACTTGATATCTAATCCTGATACTTCATACCGTCTCTTGAACTGCGAAGGTCGTAGATATAGAAGTATAGTTAAAATCAAACAGAAACATAGGAGGTGTTCCTTTGGGTCTCTCATGCCATGTTACCTCCACTTTCTGTATATGTGTCATCGTTGATAATGTTTATATGGCTCGCTCTCGCATCCCACATATTAATCTGTCATTAGGCCAATAACCGTCCTATAGTCCTTCCGAGATCATGTGCGTAAAAAGCTTATTTGTTTTTCTTCGGAGCTTTGCACTTAATTCGGAAATTTCATTGTGTATGGCTTTAAGCTACTTGCAAATTTTCTGAATTGGTTCAGTTGGCACTTTTGACAATTTCATTTTGTTTCCCCGAATGCCTTTGTAGCTTAGGAAGTATATAAACAGTCGCTTTCTGCAGTATTCCGGCAGTTTGAAGAATCGCCTGAGATCTAGCTCCGTAAGGTAGATCCCTGCGCCCAATCCATCAACTATTTTTGAGCCGTCCGTATAAATTTTCAAAGTTCTCTGGCTCGCTTATCCATCCACGCTCTTTTAGTATGGCTTGACTTTCTCTTCTAGATTTGGCGTGAAGGTATGTAGTCTATTTTAACCACCAAACCCCTGCTTAACGAGCTATCCCGCAGGCCTTGTGGGCGCTTCCAATCTTGCAGCCTATTTCGCTGGCAAGTTTTCCACTGCAATATCAATTGGTGGCAGGTTGAGTAACATTTCAAGTTCAGCGGTTGGAGTGGTTGGTTGGTGTCGATATGCAGAGAGCGCCAAGCCGCATTATTCGCTCCAATGATTTCCTGCACAAGATTTAGCTGCAGCGATCCACCTCACCAAAGCACCGTAAAGTTAAATTGAATTGAGTACCGCCGTGTAAAACCAATGCATGTCGACAAGTGATTGAACCCATGTTGATCCCAAATTTTCATACATTATATGTGTCGAGAGCACCACTGGCTTTTCACACAATCTTTTCCATATTGAATTTCCATCATGTGTTTGTTGTCCAATATTAGTGCCAGGTATTTGGTATGACTCTATGTTGATAACTACATCCCGTTGAGCCTGGGAGGTTTCCATGACGGTATCTTGTATCTTTTTATACCATATCCGTCTGATCAGCATTTACTTCAAGATTAGCCGATATCATTCATTGGTGTATGACCCTTAGATCTTTATTTATCACACTATTTGTGCGTCACTAGTATAACTATGTCGTCTGTTTAGATCAGCTTGGGTGTCTTTTCCTTAAAATTTTCCCATAAGCTCATTTGCTACAAGTGACCCAGGAGAGGTGACAATATATCCACTTAGGAGTTCCTGTTCGCGTTAATCTTATCAAACTGACTTCATTGTTGTACTTAGAGATTATATTCAGATACAAATAATGACATATTTCTTGGTAACTTCGAGATTCAGTAGATGCACAATCCATTGACACAACGAAGAGTTCAAAGTGTTGTATGACTTATCGAACTTGTACAAGTATTATAGTGATTATAGCGACTCTCCAACGACTTTTCAATACCATTTTTGTTGTACGATTTGTTCTTTGCTTCAAAATAGGCCTCAGTTTCCGCGATCACCTCTTCCTTCAACGAACATTTCTTCCCAGCGAGCATGCTTTTGAGATCTGAGAACACGAAATAGTCACTGGGGGCCAGATCTGGAGCATGCCAAAATACAGACGGCGTAATCTTGCCAGCCGAAGGTTGCTTTTTTACAAAGTTTTGGGGTAGGCTCATCGTGGTCAGTCTACTCAGACAACTCTCGATTTCATTGTCACATGTCGACGCAAAAACTCGGGTTTATTACGCTTGAGCATCTCTAAACACTGCTCTGAATCATCAACTCGTCGGTGTTTTTGGTCAAAAGTGAGCTCGCGAGGCATCCATTTTGCACAGAGCTTACTCATATCCAAATATTCGTGAATGATATGATGTACACGTTTAGTTGATATCTTTAGAGTACCTGCTGTGTCGAACCACTTTTGTAACTTTACGGTCTTCCTAAATTATTTTATGAGCTTTTTTGAAGCCAATTCGACCGATAAAAATAAAATTTGATTAACATTATCTTAACAGCTTTATGTGACAGTTTAAAAATGGGTGAAATCCAACTACAACTACGCCTACAGTCTATAAGACGCCCTTTTTTTTACAATGTCCTTCGTTATAAAATTTTTAATTGCTGGAATATATTGCAGCTGTCATCAAAAAATGGTCACCCTGCGGTCAAATATATTTTTTTAGATCTCACACATCTGATCTTAGGACGAGATATACACGAGATGGCAGAATTTAAGACTCTTTAAATTTTCTTAAAAACATATTGAGGTTTAGCGATATTAATTGGTCGGCTCAGTACTTTTCATAGCTACCATAAATTTTCGCAGTTCGGGCAAGGGCAATTTCTGCATTTGTACTGACAGTCGGTCTGCCATTGATGCCCTCTGGAAATTCAAAAAGGACAGCGTCCTAGTAACCCACACCAGGGATTTGCTAATTAAACACAAAAACAAAATTAAATTGATGTGGACTCCTGGCCATTGTGGCATCCAAGTCTAGCTGACTCTGTTGCGAAGAGTCTTCATAATAACCCAGTTACCTGTTTTGACACTTTCGAAAAGGCCGATTTGTCGAGACATGTACGGCAGTATATTAGCAATAAATCCTTACTAAAGTAGAAAGAATATGTTCACCATTATGCAGATATTAATCCAACAAAAATTAGGCCTACTTTTCCTTCCGATGCTAAACAGTCAGACATTCTCGTTTTCACAAGACTTCGTTTGAGCCACACGCAGATCACTCACGGACATCTTCTTAGTCATGGAGTATCATTATGCAACGTTTGCGGGGCAATGAGCACATCTGTGAAGCATATCTTAGACATCTGCCCTCGTTTTTCTATTCAAAGGCAACGGATTTTTGGCTTGACTGTTCCATCACAACTTCTTTCCGACACTACAGCACTTAACATAAGCAAGATATCTAGTTTTATAGCCTCAAGCAACCTATCTCATTTAATTTAGTTAACCTTAACTGTATAATATTTGTAATCCATAAACGAAATGTAAATTAGTATTTCTTTTGTAAAACCAGCTGATGGCCTCGAGCTAGTGCTGTTTTTTTTCTCTTGTTTCCTGTATATTTATTGTGCATGAAATAAATAAACATCTATCTATTTTATTTTTTAAATGGAGCATAGAAATGACAAGAAATCTAATCTAAGTAAACTTGGTAGTGAAGAGCTGCTCCAATTAATAGAATCAGTTGAAATAGGCGAGGATGATTGTGATTTGAACAGTGACGATTAATTGGACGACCGCGATTATATGCTACTTCAGCGTGTATTCGGAAAATGAATGAAGCAATTGATTCATTTATACAAACCACTGATATGTCCTTGAATATAAGTTTAATTGATGATATAATATAAACCAAATTAATGCCACTCGACTACGTAAAACTGTTTTTTTGACAATCATTATAAAAATTATTAAACTTAGGCATTTGAATTCCCCTGGTTATTGAAATTCTTCTTTTGTTTTTCTTATTTTCTCTTCTTTTGAAATAAAATTAATTTTTAATTGTAACCACACCTATTTCTTTATTTTGACCAAAACCAGCAAGGCTGCCCTGAGGCGGGCTTCAGATTATTCTCACCTGTGAGCACAAAAAAATTAAAAAAAGCATATCATCGTATTTTCGAGGTGTATGAAGCCTAATTACCCTCCAAAAAAAATTCCCAATCTTTTCTGTCCACGATTTTAGTTTTGCCTGTTAGAGGGTTAAAATTTTGGAAAAAATATTTTAAACTCGGCCATTGCGCCGCCATTTTCGGTGACCCCTCGGAAAAAAGATGCGCCTGGCGGTGTAACCCCTTACAGGATCATCCAAGGTGAAAAATACGAGTTTTATATAAAACCTTAAGCAGGAACTTGTACGAAGAAAAAAACCTGAAAATTAGAATTTTTGCAAACATTTTCACAAAAAAATTAAAATTTCTCGACATTTTTTTTAAATAGTTGTAATCGAAAAAAATCCTTCGTCCAAATCTTTAAGAATTGTATCTCAAAGACCGGTGTGAAGACCGACTTTCATGAAGATCGGTTGAGTAGTTCTCGAGATGTCTTGCCAATCGATTTCAAAAGCACAGTTTGGAGAGAAACCCGTTTAAAGACGGCGCACTTACCCTAGCTAGCCTCGAGCGCACAAGTTCTCAAGGCTGTATCTCCGAACCTATTGCTAGGATCAACTTGAAATGTTTGGATAATATTCTTGAGGTATTGTAGAATTTTATATGACAAAAAAAAAATTGGTGAGAAAGGCTGTTTTTTACCCGAGGAAAACCATGTAACCCCTTAAGGGGTTAGGGGTGGTCAGAGGCACGAAAAAATGAGAGTTTTCAGTATTTTTTTTTTTTTTGCTACAAAATCATGTTATTTCACAAAAGTAGTAATGTGGCATTATTATAGGATGTGTTGACTTAAAGTCACGAAAATTTAAAAAAAAAATTAATTTCCAAAGTTATAGTTGTTTGTGTTGACCCTGTTCCAAAAAAAGGTACTTGCGGTGACAAGCATAAGTCCTTGGAGATTCATCTAAAACAATCGGACAAAAAAAATTAATTTTATAAATAGATAATCCTGGGCCTGATCGAAGGATTTTATTTTTTTTTTTTAATTACCAAAATGGCGGCCTCAGGATTTTTGCGAAAAAATTATTTTCGAAAAAATAAAAATCCTCCGATCAGACCCGAGTTTATTATGTATTCTAAAAGCTGTATAAATTTCATTAAAATCTACTGAACGGTTTTTGAGTTACAGTTGTCACCGATTCAAAAAACATAGTTTTGAGAAATATGCGTTTAAAGTTTCACACTAGCGCTTTGAAGTGCCCGGGCTCTCTTTGTTGTTTGTCGAATAACTCAAAAACTAATTATCGGATCAACGTGAAATTTTCAGGGAATATTTTTAAGATATTACACTTAACGAAAATGCAAAAAAAAATTAATTTTTTGAAAATTCTAACTACCCCTAACCCCTTAAAGACGGCGCACTTAGCCTAGCTAGCCTCGAGCACACAAGTTCTCAAGGCTGTATCTCCGAAACTATTGCTAGGATCAACTTGAAAATTTTGGATAATATTCTTGAGGTATTGTAGAATTTTATAGAACAAAAAAAGAAATCGATTTACTGAAACTTTTCTCCGGTTTAAACTGTTTAAATGCATATTTATAGCGAATTTGTGTCTTAAAACCCCTAAGTGATCCCCCTGAAAATTCACATATGCTTTGTAATTGATAGACGTTTGTATGCATTAATATTAATAGCAACGTTTCAGTTTATTGGCATGCGCCAAACACCGCAAATGAGCGCTTCAACACTCACTATTGCATACTTTTGGGCGCTGCATATTTAGCTGTAGTTTTTGCGATGAGTTTGTAATTGGTAATCGAGCGCGTATGCGGCTGTGTGAGTGAGCGCACTAACGTAATGTATTTATAAACGTTATTGTTGCTGTTTTTGTTGTTTTGTTGGCACATATTCCTGGTAAAAAAAAATTATTTAGGCTATCAGCTTTCAAAATGCGATTCAGTGTACAACACACCACACATGCCACACGATATTCTACGCGGCTGACCACATGCTATGGGTAAACGTAGGCCTGTGCCTATACATACGCACACTTACGCATTCAACGCGATTACAACACGAATACAATGTGGCATGCAACTCAACATACAACAAGCTGCGCACTATATTGCCGTCGAGCGTAGCGGCATGCCAGCGGCAGTCCGTTTATGAAAACCACACAATTTCATTGCCTTCACAATCACTTTTGTATTTATGCAGCACAAGAAGCACTTGGCGAGCATTTATGCAACCCATTCCCCGCTTCTTTTCTCGCCCTTTTTAGCGTGTGTCAAGCACACTTTCAGGCGCTTCCTGCGTCGTCACTCACACACACCCACACACGTGCAGCCTCATATATTTATGGTTTTTGCTTTGGTATGCATGCAAGTGGGTGGGGGCGGCACATATATACAACCATGTGCATGTGTGGTGTGGATGTGGGTGTGTGTGTGTGGGTCTCCGACACTTTAACATCGTCGTTCACACTCAACTAGCATAAATCAAAGTCAAAGTGACCGCCATGATTCACAGACGATCAAAATGCCTCGTCCAGCAGCAGCATCAACAACAACAATAAAGACAATAAAACGGCGACAATGCATATCGCTTAACAGCACCGACTACAATAGCAACAATATGCATTGTCAGGCTGATGTACATGTGGACGGACGCTCACGACAGCTTCGTGCATTTTTGGCCATGAAATGTTGAAAGTATGTGCATAAAATACAGCAGAAAGTCCAAGCCGCCGTAAAACATAGGCATCATTGAGAAAAGCTGCAAAAGTCGCATTTATTGCAAACAGTCTTTTCGCTGCGTTTGTGGTTAGCATGAATAAGTCAGCGATAAGGTCACGCCTTGCAGTAAATATCGGTTCATAAATCAGTGCTTAGTGGTTATACTAGCTATTGTGACGGTTTTCTATAGAAATACATAATTTAGCTCAATGCGGCTGGGACCCTAGTATTTGCGTTTAGTGAAGATCCGTGATAATCGTTTTTTGAAATATTGAAGAAGTATTTATTTTGAAAGAGTCTGTTGATCTCTTAATTGGAAAGTTACCGCTGCCAAGTTGGTTGATGTCCTCGTTAAAATAAAGTCTGACATCACCACCATCCAAGAAGTGCGATGGATGGAACAAACCTTGAGACGAGTACCGGTGAATAAACGTCTAGCCACAATCCGCATCAAAGCGAAGTTCTCCCACGCCCCAATGGAAGATAAGGATTATGGGACCAAATAGCTTCTATGAGCGCTTGGAGTGCACCTATGAGAGCTGCCCCCGCCAATATGTCAAAACCGTGATTGCCGACTTTAACTCAGGGGGGACAAAGAAGGTATCTTTGGCATTACCGTAGATGAAACATCCCCAAATGGGTTGAGGCTGATCGACTTCGCGGGGGCCCGAAATATGGTTATCTGTGGTACTAGATTCCAGCACAAGAAAATACACCAAGCTACCTGGCTGTCTCCGGATCGAAAAGCCACCAACCAGATTGATAATGTTGTGATAGACGGAAGACACGTCTCCAGTGTTCTAGGCGTGCGTACGCTCCGAAGTCCTAACATCGACTTGGACCTCTATCTTGTTACAGCTAAGATTCGCACCCACCTCTGTGCAGCAAAACAAGCACATCACCAAACACAAGGAAGGTTGGAAGTCGAAAAGCTGCTTTCACAACAGACAGCCGAACGATTTTTTCGTCAGCAACTCGTTACAAGGAAATTGTGGAAAGCAAACGAAACCATAGGCTTTCCGAGCAAAATAACAGCTAGTGCTATGAAAAGTGCCGTGTCGCAGTGGAGAGAAAACATACGAGACGAATTCGCAACAAAAAAATGCGTGAGTACGAAGAGTTCGACAAGTTAGATTGTTGATAGAGTTAGAACAAGCCCACCGCCAACAATTATCAGCCTGGAAAATCAAAAACTCCACACCTCGTCTTTGTTGATTTTAAAGCTGCTTTTGACAACACGAAAAGGAGCGGCCTTTATGACGTTATGTCTAAATATTACTGCCGCAAATCTAGTACGGCTGTGTAAACTGACGTTCATCAATACTAAAAACTCCATTAGGATCGCAAAGGACCTCTTCAAGCCGTTCGATACCAAACGAGGTTTCTCGTACAGCTCATCATTCCGTCGATTCCAAAGGGCAAAAAATCTTCCGCAGATCCTTTCTCTCAAAAACTCGTAAGACCGACTCATGAGATGTTGACATTGTTCATGCCTCTGTACCATATAGCAGGATAGCGGTGATGAGTGACTTGTGCAATTTGATCTTTGTGATCTTCTCTATTGCCTTATAAGTTTGCCATGATCGTCATCAATCTACGATCGGTCTCTCATCCGAGGCTGTCGATTAGTTTTCATTGGTAGTGTTTTTTACGTGGCGGGTCCAAAACCTAGCGCAAAACCCTGTGGGGGGGAAGTTTCGCCTTCTCACTTTAGCTTGCTTTCGAACAGAGGTTTTCTGGCTACCCAGAGGATACTTGGTCAAAGAGCGGAAGTTGTGAGCTGCTTGAGCCATATGTAAAAGAATCGTTTCTGGCCACTTCCAAGTGAATGGCGATCAGAGAACTTTCTTCACTTGCGTGAACTTCTACAAATGACTCCATCCTCCACGTATCGAACTCGATTTATTTTAGGTGACACAAATTACCGTTAGGCGATTGAAACTATTGTACTCTGTACCTATATGTTGCAAGAGTATAACAAGCGAATAACAATTACGTAAATAAAATCGATGTATCCGGCAACCTACTCGATTTACCCTGGCAACCTATGATTTCATTAAATTATACTTGTAAAAACAAAATAAAAATGTTATCTTAAGATAACAAGGAACTTCTTTCCTTTATTTTAAAATTTCAGGTCCCTTTATTTTTGGAAAAAATTGTGCAAAAAAATAATTGCTAAGTACTTTCTGTGAACAATGTGAAATATACTCCAACATCTAATTCAAATTTCACTGAAAGCTCTCAACAACACATGTATGTACTTAAGTATTAAATCAAGGTTGCTCCACAAGAAATAATTTGCTCCCCACAACTCCTCTCGTTGTTATACTTTTTTTTGCGCTTATATGTGTGAGTATGGGAGCGAAATGTGAAAGGAACGTAACGAAGAGCGCCAAGCAATAATGAAATTTAAGCTAAATTCGCTAACCGTACATTTTGTGCAATTACAGCGCGAAAACTCGCAAGGCAAGCAGTTGAGGAAAGTGCAAACCTACGAAATATTAATGAAAGAATTATGAACCATACATGCTTACTACGTACTTATATGCGCACTTTGTGTATATGTAAGTCTTTAATTTTCTACGGGCAAGGACTTGCTGAACAAGTTGTTTTAGTATTTTAATATTGTAAAGTAATTTGAACAGTTTTTTGCGAAGAGTAAAAACTTAAATATATTCTTTGTAATGAAGTTAGGTATACAAATAGTATACATACATATATACATATGTGTAACGTAAAATAATATATTCTATTTTGACGTATTAGATTACTTTCGTATTAAATTCCATAAATTTAGACAATCTGGAAGTATTTCCCGTAATTAAATGGAAGAAATTCTAATATCGTATTTATAGGAATTCATCGTAAAAATCCGCCCTCAATACTTATAAATGAAAACAATAAGGTGGTATTTGACATAAATGAAAAGTAATGTATTTTGAAGAAATGTATTGAAAACATTTTTTCGGATGACAGTAGATTAAATCAGAACCTTCATCTCCATCACAGACCAACTGGCAATTACATTACGAAAGGCGAAATAGAGAGAGCTATACAATTAATGAAAAATTAGAAAGAAACAGGTCCGAATGAGGTTCCAGCTGAAATTTTAAGGCTTTTTAACCAAGTTTATGACAATGGCCAATATATAAAATACTGGTTAAAATCAACATTCATACCACTACCTAAGAAAAGTAATGCGAAACATTGTAGTGAGTACAGACTAATTAGTTTAATGTCACTTGCTCTCAAGATATTTCTAAAAGTCATTCACGCCAGAATAAATAAGAAATGTAAAGAGTCAATGGGCAAGACGCAGTTTGGCTTCAGAGAAGATTTTGAAACACACGAGGCATTGTTCTGTGTACAAGTTTTGGTTCAAAACTGTAAAGATGTCCAAAAAGATGTATTTTTATGCTTTTTTGATTATGAGAAAGCTTTCGACACCATTAAACACGATAAACTTATGGAAATTCTGCATTATATGGGAATAGATGACAAAGAGATTCGTTGCATAAGAAATCTATATTGGCAACAAACTGCCCATGTAAGCATCAATGGTAATAGTACCGATAAAATATCTATTTCACGAGGTGTAAGACAAGGATGCATTCTGTCACCCTTATTAAATAAAACATATATTCGGGAGTAATATTTCAAGTATCGGTAACCAGTATTGATCAAGGTGAGAAAGTGAATGGTATTTTCATAAATAATATACGCTATGCAGATGACACTACACTTATAGCCGACAGCTTGATGGGATTACAAGAACTTGTAAACCGAGTTAACTTACGTAGTGACGAAGATGGTCTACGCATTAACATAAACAAGACGAAGTACATGATTATTAGTAGGAAAAACATTTACAATCACACCCCATGATTAATAATAATCCAATCGAAAGAGTCAAAAAATTCAAGTACCTTGGTTGTCAGATCAATGAAAGTTATGATTGTTCAAAAGAAATAAAATGTCGAATCGAATTTGCGTGAACAACTTTTCTTAAATACAAAAACATGTAGCCATGACCTCAACATCACAACCAAAATACGCTTCGCTATGCGAAGGAAACGTGGACTCTAAAAATCGCAGATATGAACAAGCTATGGCTTATTAGAAGAATCCTAAAAATCCCATGAACAGATAGAGATACAAACAGTGAAGTTTTGAGAAGAGTGAACCGCAATAAAGAGTTGTTAAAGACTGTAAAACAAAGAAAAGCAGCCTACCTAGTAGGGATGGCAAACTCGATTCCGATTCTACTCAAGAATCGAGTTTTCTCGTAAAATACTCGAGTTTTCGGAATCGATCTTCAGTAGTCGGAGTCGATTAAGAATCAATTCTTGACATTCGACTTTACTATTAATTAAGTGACCAGTTTCAAGTTATAAGCTTAGTATCCAACTCTCAAGAAATGTAAAAACTTCATATAAAAAACGCTTAAGAAACGGTCAAGAAACTTTCCTACGATAAATTTACTGGTAAAAGTTCAGGAGAGCGGCTTTTCCGAAAACGTGCACCAATTTTCACGGGAAATGTCTAAAAATACTCGTTTTTAGTTCTACTTTACGAATATGTATGGCGCGTGCCTTTAAAATTAATATTTTCCTTGTTTTTATCAAAAAACATTGTATATCCCGAAATGACAAATTCACTTTTACACTTTACACGTCTTTAGATGTTAAAATTATACTTTCTATAACTTATATACGCGTAATTATTGATGTTGTTTAGTTAAACAATAACAGAAATTGGTTTTTATGTTATTTTTATAAAAATATGAAAAACTCCACAATCACTTCACTTTAACAAAAATGGCAAGGTTATGTTTGAAATTATGGTATCACTGTTGTAAATTCGAATGGCAACTATTGATTCATGCACTGATCGTTTTCGAAATATCGATACTCTCAATATTTGAGACTAATCAAGAATTCAATAAATAAATTTTTGTCCTTTTAATTTAAAATCGATTAGAATCGAAAGAATCGATTTTTGCTCCCGGATAATCGATTCTTAGAATCGAAAAATATAGAAAAATAGTCAGAATCGAGAATCGATTCTGTAACCGATTTTGCCATCCCTAATACCTAGGACATATTATGAGACACTCTAAGTATGTGCTTCTACAAATAATTTTCCAAGGAAAAATTGAAAGAAAAAGGAGTATTGGCCCTAAACAACTTCTGTGACTTTGAAACATTCGACAATGGACAGGAATCCAGAATGTTGGCAACCTTATAGATGTGGCGAGAGATAGAGAGAAATATGCTGCGATAATTAAAAATCTGTGATTTTATTTATTTATTTTTTTTAATATACAATAGACATATTTAAAATGTAAACATTACATTATTATATTATTATTAAGCTTATTAATATTGTACATATTATTAAATGTTATATGATCACCAATATTCGAATACGCATTGGCAAATAAAGAAGAAGAATTTACAAGTTGACACCAATGGAGTAAGTTTTCTTTAAAGCGACCGCAAAGCGATTGTATTTTTGGAAAACATACAGGGTGTACCATTGTTTATTTCCATATGAAAGCATTTAGCACGTTTTGGAAACCAATTTAGCACAAAACGAATCCAATTGGGTAGCTTCAATAAGATGGAATGCCCTGACTCATTACAAATTCAACTACAGTAGAGGCTGGAAAAAGTGAAGTAGTTTTTAGGGTGCCAACCTTTTTCGAATTCTTAACTTTTCCGTGATATGAAGCATGCAAGTGTATTTAAACAGTTTACCATATATTTATTTTTTAGTGTGAATTCAATTATTATACGTTTGTACTATTTTTATTCTCTTAACATTTCATCTTTGTGTAATACTCGTATATAGAGCATTTGTTTACATATGTGATGAAAATACATATACACATACATTCATACGGTGTTTGTTACGTTAAAGTAATCCGTAACCTTATTCTGATGGAGCCTTTTCTCCAAATACGATTCTACATTGCACGATCGTACTTCGAGAAGTTGTGAAATATGTTTGTTAGAGAACTTTGTATTGTACTCATTTCATTTAATAAATAAATTCACAGTGCATATTGTTTCATTGTAAGGTATCAACTCTGGAGCTTCGGAAACATTGTCATTTCATTCGTGTCTGTGTCCTTTTCATTCTCATCAAGCAAGTCTGCATTCCTTGCAGTAATATCTTCAACTGAAAGAATGCAAATTAGACGTAGATCGTGGTTCTACTCCATGAATCGACAGGCCTTCTTGAGCCACAAAGGATGCCAACAACTGATTGTGGCAAGAAAGTTTCGTCAGTTTTATTGGATTCTGGTGCATGGGTTGAAAAGCTACTGTGACATTTGATGGAAGAAACATACAAAAAATGTTCCTGCGAAGTTGTTCAATGGGCGAGTCCGTAGAATAGTTATTCAATAGAAGAATGGCTTTTGCACAAATCGGAATTTATTGTAGTTTGGAAGCACTTAATATTAAGTTGCCGAATATCTCTCTTCCGCCTTTTTGTCTTTTGAATTTCGAGGCTATGTATAAAGAGCTACACAGCTCGTATCTGGCAATACTAAACATCTTTGAAAGGTCTTGACATAACCTACAAAATGGCGCTATGCATGTTTAGTTTGGATATTGCGTTCAACAGTTATAGACGTGTAAACACGGAGTTCACTGATGCCGAAACTCGCGCTATTTTAAAGTTTTCCTTCGTTAAAGGCAAATCCGCTAGAGAAATGTCCCGTAAGATTAATGTTATTTTGGGGGATGGTACTCTCTCACTTCGAACTGCGGAGGAATGGTTTCGACGATTCAGAGCGGGTGAAAACGACACCATGGAAAAGCCAGCTGGCGGAAGACCTATGACGACGAATACCTATTAAATCATGGAAAACCGGCATGTGCAATCTCGTTACATCGCCCAGAAGATGGGAGTTAGTCACCAAACCATTTTTAACCATCTGCAGAAGGCTGGATACCCATAAAAGCTTGATGTTTGGATGCCGCATGAATCGATCCAAAAAAAATACTTCTGAACCGAATCAACGCCTGCGATATGCTGCTGAAACGGAACCAACCTCGACCCATTTTTGAAGCGGATGGTGACTAGCGACAAAAAATGAATCACATACGACAATATCTAGCGAAAACGGTCGAGGCCGAAGGCCGGTGAATCATCCCAAACAGTGGCCAAACCGGGATTGACAGCCAGGAAGGTTTGCTGTGTGTTTGGTGGGATTGGAAGGGAAGCATCCACTATGAACTGCACCAGATGCTTAATTCTACCATCTACTGCGAACAACTGTACCTCTTGAAGCAGGCGATCAACCAGAAGCCTCCAGAATTGGTCAACAGGAAGGGTGTAGTGTTCCACCAGGACAACGCCAGACCACACAATTCGTTGATGACTCGTCAGAAGCTACAGGAGCTCGGATGGGAGGGGGGCTTCTACGAGAGAGTATTATGAAGTTGCCATCAAGATGGAAAAAGATTATCGAAAGAAACGGCGCATATTTGAACTAAATGCGTTCACTGTAACACTTTTTATAAAGCAAAGAGCAAAACAGCGGAAGGGAGATATTTGACAACCTTATATATAAAATCATATCTTATTTATTTTACAAATACAGCAAGAAACAAAGTTTTAAAAATTTTGGATGTCATCCATGCATTTGCAGAATAATCGTAGTTCAGCAGAATTTTAAAGCTCAGGAAGCAGCGTGGCCTGGCAGCCTTCCCGATGACAAGTGGCTTAAGTGTGTGTGACCCTTCTGCATTGGCGCATAACATAAACATAACTCTTTCCTTACGTATTTTTCTGCCTGATGCCTGACTTTTCACATGGCGACGTAGCTTTTATCGGGAAGACAACGGAAAAAGAGATCTGACTCATCAGCATTGTAAAATTGTTCGCTTGTGATTTCCACTTGATACATTTTTATCCGCTAAGTATTAATAAATGCTGTAATTGATGAGTTGGTGCTTGATAAAACTTCAACAAAACCAGCCTTGACTCGCTCTAAAATCATTTGGAGCTCTATTTGGATAAATTTGTCCAAAAAGGTGGTTTGCCTTAGTATTTAAATGGGTGCCCAGCTAAGTGAGAATCACACCACTGTATTTAAGTTTTAGGAGTCACTAACACTCGCGATTAATATTTCTAATTAAAAGGCATTTTTTAGAGGATAGGAAATAAGTGTTAGTTTATTTGTAATATAAATTCCGGTTACAACAAATGGAAGCTTATACTAATAGGGAAACAAATGCGAGATCGATGTAGAACGAAGCGATGTCGAAATACTATAGTTCAGGATCACGGCCTATCCGTTTGAGCTCTGCTTGGCCAAAAGGATATAACTTATGCGCTTAGGTCTGTAGACGAATCGAAAGTCTCAGCACGGGGGTGTGTAACGAAGTGAGTCTGCTTTCCCGTTGCCCATCTTTTTTGTTGAGTGGATTGATGAAGTGTGGTGAGTTGTGTTGTGTACGAGTGTGGTGTCATCGACCATGATAGTATTGAGCAAAGGTTTATTAGTGTGTGCCAGTTTTTCTGGATAGAGTGGGGGGATGCTCAACTCATTTAAACACTTAGCATTAGAAATGGGACCACTTATTGGACAGCTTCTCTTTGATTTAAGAACCTCTTGTACAGCTTATTTTCCAAAACCAAAATTGAAAATTCAGAAACATGAAAATCTGTGGCTAATATATTGGCCAAAACGACTTTATCTAATTTTCTTAAAATCTTACATTTTTCGGCGATCATCTTCAAAACAAAACAAGTATGACGGTTTCTTAAACAAGCAACTTATGACTGCAAAAACAGATTCTAAGACTAGATATTTATTCGCATAAAATTTCTAACGTTATATTTTGTTATTTTTGTTTTTGCATACCCATGTGTACAGCACTACATATGTATGTAGACACAATCGACATGTCAATAGTTAAAATTACATTCCATTCGAGATAACAAGTGAGTGGAGGCCTTCCTTCAAAGCTGGAGTGTTCTCTTCCATCCGGACAATATGACTTAGTCAGCGCAACCACAGTCTCTTGATTCGCTGAACTATGTCCATGTCAAATCGTACATCTCGTACAGCTCATTGTTCCAATATTCGCCGCTGCTAATGCCCATAAAGGACCACAAATCTTCCGGAGAACCTTTTTCTCGAATGCAAATACTTCGCTTCCTTATCGAGTCTAGAGAAAGCAGAACTAAAGGCGTGGTTGTTGAGGCCAATGATATCAATATCCTTCTCTATTTATCTCTGCAGATCGAAATATTTTATTTTATTTTCTCCAGCAATAAATTGAAGAAGTCGCACGATCGCGAGTCTCTTTGTCTGAAACTTTGCTAGGTATCGAACGTCTCCATCCTGATCCTTCTTCTAAGTCCATATACTCGTAATGAACCTCAGCGACCATATTTTTCCAGTTGACTCAAAATAGATCAATTTGAAAGTTGTCATAAGACAATTAAATTGAACTTTTTTCCTTTTTAGAGTGCGATTTGGTACTAAGATTGGATGAATAATCTGTTTAGACCTTCCCTTAGCCAATTCTAAGAAAATATTTACAAATATATTTACAAACATGTTTAATACTTTTAAAATCCCTCCTTCAATTAATTACAAATTTTTAATGAAAGCCAATCTTCAAAAATCTTATAATTTTAGCACTTGTTTCCACGCACCCAGACCCAAAGAGCTGATAGGCCTTGGTATTTTTGTTTAAATCAAATCAACGCTTGAGTGTGCAGAGCACATGCCAAGGACGAATGTTGGTCATCAGGGCCAACTAGTGCCCGAAGTGTCTGTATATGTGTACGTATATATAAGCAAGGTTGCTACTACGTGTGGCCTCGGCGCGCACGCATTCATTAGTTAGTTTTATTTCTTCAAAACAAACAATTCTCGTAAATTTTGTATTCATTTGCTTTCATCGCTTCAGCTTCTGCCCAGTCTCTCCCTCCCTGTCGCACATTTTTCCTAACCGCGCACACATTTCAAGCTGCTGGGCTGCAGCAGCGGCGCGGCATTTCAATTAAAGTTAGCGGAATGCTATTCAATTCAATATTTTGCTTTTGTTTTTGTGTTTTTTCTGCACTTTTTTCCAATGTTTTGCTGCTGCAGTCTACAACGCTGCTTGTTGTTGCTATTTATCTTGCCCGTTTGCGCACACTCCCACTCGCCGCTGCCGGCCGCAGCAGCTTTTTTGCATTTTGGCCGCGCATTTGTTGTGGTTGCCTTTGTTGGCTGCCCTCCTCCGAACCCTCTATTGATTTTGTTGTTGGGCACTGGGCACTTTTTTGAGCGTTTATTTTTTCAGCGCTCGCATATCTTTTTAAATGCTTTTCATATTTATTTCTTTTACCCGCGCACCACGCACCAAAGCCCAAACCACAACAACACCACAACCACTAAAGCAGCCGCAGGCCGTTGAGGGGAGCGCTGTTGCTTTTTGTAGGCGCTCAAAGGTAACTGCTGCGCGCGGCGTAACTGCTGGCGGCCGTGTAGTTGCGGTTGGAGTTGCATGCAGGCCTGGTGTGGCGGCCGCGGCGCCAATACGCCACTCCATCGATCTGTCGAGTTGCTGCCTACAGGTGTTGTCATTTTGAAGTGGAGTGGAGTGGCAACAAAAAACACACTTGCTAGGCAACAATTGCAACAACGCGAACACTTTTTAAGTGCTTGGCATAGAAAAGCAGAAAAAAGCGAGTGTGTACACACACATGCGCTTTGCCACAAGCAGCCTTTCTTGCATGCAGCTGCAACGCGCTTTCGTTTATCTGCCGCTGCCGCGCTGCTCTGCCGGCAACACCAACATCCTTTAGCGTTTGCGGTTTAGGCATGGCGATTTTTTAATTAAAAAGCATTTGACCATGCTGCATGCCACACTGAGCCCAGCACCACTTGCCGCACTCTAGTTGAGTGGGTGTGGGGCTATGTGTAGAGGGCGGGGGTGTGTGCGTTTGTGCGGAAATTCGCAAGGCAACGAAAATTCTTGTAGCCATCAAATATGTTTTCGCTTTGCTTTTATTTTGTTTTTGCTTTGATTGTGCGGCTGTTGCGTGCCGCAGTGGCTCGACGCAGCCGTGCATAAATACGAGCGGCGGCTGACAGCCCTCGCGCTGCAGTTGTCGCCGCTGCCAGCAATAACGGCGACCACTTTAGTCGTTGCCATTCTTTTCATGCTCTCGGCATTGTTTTCATTTTCCGTTTTGATTTCTCTTTATCTTTATGTATTTTGCTGCTGTTGCTGCTGCTGCTATTGTAGTTGTTGTTGGCTTTTGGTAACACGCGAAGATGTGCGTGCTGTGGCAAGCATTCAATCTGTGCCTCAGTGCCGCAATGTCGGTGTGTTTGTGTGTAAGTGTGCGGCATGCAGCATGCCACCTTTTCGAGCGGCAGCGCACGCATTTCACTATTCAATCTGCGAAATTCCTTTATTTTCGCAGCGCCTTGCTTTATTTTCCTTTTATTATTTGATGCGCATTGAACCAACTGGCATTCAAAATGGAATTTTAATGCATTTTCCGTTTGATACGCAAAAAAAGACAAAAAATGGGAAAAACGTTACCTTCGGTTGCGCCGAAGCTGTAATACCCTTCACAAATATAAAATAGTTCCAGAAGTTGACTCGCCACATTGATTGAAGATATCTCCTCAAATGAAAAAGTTTTGTTTGGCAGCTATATGCTATGGTGATCCGATCTGAACGATTTTTTCAGATATTACGTCTATGCTACAGAAAATAAGTGATGCCAAATTTCGTGAAGATATCTCCTCAAACGAAAAAGTTTTCCATACAAGCACTTGATTCCGATCATTCAGTTTGTATGGCAGCTATATGATATAGTTGTCCGATATCAACAGTTCGAACAAATCTACAGCTTCTTGAGAAGAAAAGAACGTGAACAAAATTTCAGATCGATATCTAGAAAACCGCGGGACTAGTTCGCGTGAATACAAACCGACTGGCATGACCAAATTGGCTCCACTCATCGCACTGATTATTTATGTACAAGTATATACATACTTTACAGTATCTCAAAATTTTTTTTCTGAGTACAACAAACTTCATCGCAAATTTAACATACCATGTTTAGGGTATAAAATTACATACATAAATATATACGCAAAAGGAACGCTGCAAAGATGCGCTATCTCATATAGTCAGATTTGACTGCGCAGATTATTCAGCCATTATGCAACGGCAGTGGAAGAGGAACGAGCGCTCAAACCAAATAGTTGAATAGCCAACCGAGTTTATGAATTCCATTTGGTTAGTTTTTGGCAATTTCGATACATATGCAGATTTCCAAAATCCAATTTATGGTATTTTAATATACTGAGTCCGAGTGTATATTTTGTCGCTTCGCATTCACTGAGAGCACACGCACAGTATGTGGATGATTTGAATGCAGATATATATTTGGGTTATATTATTCAATATAGTATTTTATTTCAGTTTTGTCTTAAAGTCCTTTTATGTTAGTATTAATAGTTACTTCGAGCAGTTCCACGCGGTTTGTGGTGGAGTAAGGATATCAAAGAGCAGATTGTAGGTATGCATGTCAGTCAAAAAGAACGATGTGGTGTTAAATGAAATAAAACACTCAGATTTTGTCAAAATGGGTTCAGTTTTTAATTTTTTGTTATGCAGATAATTTTATGTAATTTTTGATTTGATCACCATTTTGGTTCGGTTCGGTTAAATGGCCAGCACAGCTCTGTTTGCATATTTCTACCCACTTACGCCAATTTTCGCTGATCCGGTGCAGCATTTCGGCTACAGTCGCTGAAGATTGTCCTCGAGCTCTTTAGCGTTGCCAGTGGATTGGTGTAAAACTTGAAGTCAACATACTCCCAGTGAAAATAATCTTTTTCAGCATCCAACCTCGCCAGGCGAGTAGTATAGAATACTATACACATTTAAGCGAGCCGCTTGATTCAAGACTGACGTCCGCTCGCAGCCGCACCAATGGTGTACGTACGCTGCAATTAGACTTCATCAAATACATCGGAGTGGCTACGCTGAAGCTTCTTCTCTTTTAGCCGTGATCCCAGCCTCAATATGGGTTGGCATATCGCAACTTACACACGCTTACGTTTCCACGTTGTGCGAGGACACAAGAATAGGAATTGGGTACAGCCCTATGACTGTCACTGCTTGCCCAGAAACACGACTACACTCCATTACACTGCACGGCACACAGCAAGCCAAGGTACTCCCTATTGTGTGGCTTTTTCAATATATTATTGGAGAAAATAATACGAGCTGCAGATCTAAATAGCTCAAAGGAACGCCGATAATATTGATATCATTGGCCTCAACAACCGTGCCGTTAGTTCTGTCATAACTTTGAAATCGTAGATAATTCGGTCTATCTTGGAACCAGCTTCAACACCAACAACAATATCAGCTTAGAAATACAACGCAGAATCATTCTAGGTGCTACTTTGGACTGAGTAGGCAATTGGGAAGCAAAGTTCTATCTCGACGAAAAAAAAAACTAATTTCTATATAGTCCTGAATTATTCTCGAACTCGACGGGTCACTCGAGGACAATGCGTCGGCAGTTGAGAATAAGAAACAGGAAAAAAGAAGTGTGTTAATAAATGAAACCACAAAGTTTGTGTTTAATATATTATATTACAATGTTGGTTCTTTATTGGATTATCAAATATTACCTGTGATTGTGATTGTGGATATGTTGGTGATGGTGGCCGGTGGACGACGTCTGGTTTGCTTCGATCCTTTTGAAAAAGTGAGAAAAGGCGGCTAGCAGAATCGCTTGCTAAGCCCTTGAGTCCAATCTAGCTAACTGGCAATGGTTTGTTACATACTCACTAGGGTTGGTGAAAAAGAAATTAGGCACTAGCCTAAACAGTCCCGTTGTGCTATATGGTGCAGACTCAACGATGACAAAATCTGATGAGTCGGTGTTACGAGTTTTCGAAAGAAAGGTTCTGCGGAAGATTTATGGTTCTTTGAGCATTGGTAGCATCGAATACTACAGTCGATGGATGGATGGCGAATCAAGAGACTGCAGTTGTCTAGGTAATGCTGTGCGGATGAAGAAGAATATTTCAGATTTTGAAGTATTCGATTTAGTACCGGCCAGTGAAAGCGGAGGAAGGAAGAAACTCCAATGGAGATATTTAAGCCAATAAAGAAGAAGAAAAAGAAAATAATCTAGAACATTGCTCAAAATTAACGAGGAACCAAACTTTGTATGCAATGTGTCCCTGCTTAGACATGAAATATGAGAGGGCGTCGATTTCCGGGGAAAAAAGTCGGACGACATCGTGTTATGATGCTCGCTATTGATGGGAACGAAAATTCCTGCGTTACTTCGAAATAAATGAAACGTAACAAACGGTAAATTGTTGATGTTGCGATTGCGTTCTCAGTACCACAATAAAATTTGACTCATTTCAATAAGAATAATTTTTTTTGTCGACGAAACCATTAAGCCAAAAATGGGACTCAGCTGAGAAAATCCGTTCTCGATGTTTGTTTTCAACAGTTTTTTGCGGGAACGTGAAAATGCTTAATAAACTTGACGTCCAAGCGTTGTACCAAAGTGACATGATGAAATGGCAAAACTTACTGAACACACTGACAAAATGTGATACAAATCCATAAAGCAAACATTAACGCCACGAGCTATCAAAATCTCGTCATTCCTATTGGTAGACGCTGTGTTAAGTGTCTGCTAGTGAGAGTAATATTGAACCTTCGACTATTACGCTTAATATTTCATAATAACCTCTATCTAATTTTTATTCGGATTGACGAAATACGATGGCTGAGCGATGCCTCTTGTTTCGTGTTAGGTCAACAGGTGTCACAACCAAGCTACGTATAGAAAGTGAAGGTAGCTTATCGTGGTGAAAAATTCGAAAATTTTCAGCCCGGTCGTTTACGGAAGTAGAATCTTCAAAACGCTTAAGTTTTGGCTTATCTAGCGTCACTTTCGCGAATTCTACTCGACATCGCTGTTGCAAAAGATTCAGGTCACTTGTTACGACCTGTCCAGCATTAAGACATTTCATACCCAAGGTATTCGTCGATACATAAGAGATGTTTAGATTCTCTTCAATATCAACACGACGGTTTTCAGCATTGTTTCTTTCACTTTTTCGAAGGAATCTTCGTAAACAGAGCTTGATGGACGACTAGTATGATGACTTTACGACCGTCTCTGTATCACACGATCATAAGAAGAACTTATACTAATCTGAAAGGAAAAACTTATCGTTCCGGCTTGCGGATGCAGTTTAAATGAACCACTCCGTGTAAAACGTGATCAGTAAGCATTGTTGGATAACATAGTCTATAATAATTACAAATCATTATTTTTTCGTATATAGACACGAGTACTTTTTAAATTCCACTGCAGTTTGCTACCTGCTTTTAATAAATATTTTATTGACAGAAACCATTCATAAACTGATCACTGGACAATTTGTTGAGCAACAGAACATTGAGTGCTACTTTAAACTCGCGGTGTATCTTCAGACATTAATATCAGCCTACTCAGCGACTCTTGTTTAAGCATTATTTATAATTTAAAATCATTAAATTACGAAAGCAGCAATAATTATAAATTGCTGTCGCTGGAAGTGTACGATATCGCGGTGTTATCGGCATTTTTTTTGGTTAATTTATTTAAATTTACAGCAAATATACTGGATGTTGCGTGGTAGCCACTGCGTATGAGCAACTTTTCAATAATAGCATTAAATATCCATTAATGCAGATGAATATGCGACGCTCAATCAACAGGCAACGCATTAATGTGTTGTAAATTAAGCTCACACGCATGTCATGCAACAACAACAACAACAACTGCGTGTGTACACTGGCAACGCCGCGAATAACGGTGTTGAGAGCATATCTGCAACGCGTTTATTGCAAGCAGCCGCATGTGCATTCAACCGAACAGTTCATTGCATTACTTAAACACGTGCCCACATACATACATACGCGTGCTTCCGAAAAGGTTAATGTGTAATGTGTGGGGCTCCTTTATATGTTTGTATGTGCGTGCACTTATATATGTACCAGCACACATACACATGCGTATTGTAATAATATAAAGATATGCCATTGTAATAATGGCAAAAATGCTGATGCTGCTGATGACAGTTGCAGCAGAAATTTAATTTATGCCGCATTGTCAGCCACATGTGGCACAAATGCACACTGGCATGTGTGTGTATGTGCATTTATGTAGGTAGGTGTACAAGCATTCCATAGTGTTCATGCTGTGCCATTGCGGTCGTTTTAAATTACAATTCGCTCTGGGGACGGCGCTGATGCTTCAGAGGTGAATATGCAAACATTATCATTCAATAAAGCATGGTGGTATGTGTGTTTACTCTCACACATACACACATGTATATATGTACTAGCACAATCGTGTTTGCTCTAAAATGTGTGCGTCAACTACTGCCGAATGTGTTTGCTTTAATGAGGAAAGTAATCACTTTATAGTTGTAATTGTATTTAAAATTAGTAGGTGGACATTTTCTGTTAGAGAAGAGGCTTGTTGAAGTTTATTTGACATCAAAATAGCGTGTATTCAATGTAATCGGGAGACTGAGACTATTTCCACCATTTCGTTTACTAATGAAAAAAATACCACCATTTCCACCATTTCGTTCACTAATGAAAAAAATAACAAACGTTTTTGTGCTTTTAATAGGGGCCACCCTAGTGCAAAATCATTGCCAAAGTTAAAGAAATTATAAATAAAATCAATTTCATCTCGTCTTTCTTCTTTTAATGTAGATTTCTCTTTTTTGCATTGAGTGTTTTCAGAGCAGCGGAGTTTAAATGAATTTTCTTCTTCTTTACTGGCGTAGACACCGCTTACGCGATTATAGCCGAGTCGTTTCTTCTCTTCGCTACGTGGCGCCAATTAGATATTCCAAGCGAGGCCAGGTCCTTCTCCACTTGGTCCTTCCAACGGAGTGGAGGTCTTCCTCTTCGTCTGCTTCTCGCGGCGGGTACTGCGTCGAATACTTTCAGTGCTGGAGTGTTTTCAGCCATCCGGACAACATGACCTAGCCAGCGTAGCCGCTGTCTTTTAATTCGCTGAACTATGTCAATGTCATCGTGTATCTCGTACAGCTCATCGTTCCATCGAATGCGATATTCGCCGTGGCCAACGCGCAAAGGGCCACAAATCTTTCGCAGAACCTTTCTCTCGAAAACTCGCAACGTCGACTCATCCGTTGTTGACATCGTCCAAGCCTCTGCACCATATAGCAGGACGGGAATTATAAGTGACTTATAGAGTTTGGTTTTTGTTTGTCGAGAGAGGACTTTGCTTCTCAATTGCCTACTTAGTCCGAAGTAGCACCTGTTGGCAAGAGTAATCCTGCGATGGATTTCCAGTCTAACAATGTTGGTGGTGCTTACGCTGGTTCCAAGATAGACGAAATTATCTACAACTTCAAAGTTATGACTGTCAACAGTGACGTGAGTGCCAAGTCGCGAGTGCGACGACTGTTTGTTTGATGACAGGAGATATTTCGTCTCGCCCTCGTTCACTGCCAGACCCATTTCTTTTGTTTCCTTGTCCAGTCTGGAGAAAGCAGAACTAACGGCGCGGGTGTTGAGGCCGATGATATCAATATCATCGGCATACGCCAGCAGTTGTACACTCTTATAGAAGATGGTACCTTCTCTGCTGAGTTCTGCAGCTCGAACTATTTTCTCCAGAAGCAGGTTGAAAAAGTCGGATGATAGGGAATCGCCTGGTCTGAAACCTCGTTTGGTATCGAACGGCTCGGAGAGGTCCTTCCCGATTCTGACGGAGCTTTTCGTGTTGCTCAACGTCAGCTTACACAGACGTATTAGTTTTGCGGGGATACCAAATTCTAACATCGCGGCGTAAAGACAGCTCTTTTTCGTGCTGTCGAAAATAGCTTTGAAATCGACGAAGAGGTGGTGTGTGTCGATTCTCCTTTCACGGGTCTTTTCCAAGATTTGGCGCATGGTGAATATCTGGTCGGTTGTTGATTTACCAGGTCTAAAGCTACACTGATAAGGTCCAATCAGTTTGTTGACGGTGAGCTTTAATCTTTTTCACAATACGCTCGACAGAACCTTAATGACAATATCTAGCCAAAGCACCGAATTATATTGACGAAATCATTGAATTCGTTTAACATATATTTAAAATGGTCTTCCAAAACTTGTATGTCCCAAACACTCTCAAGCCCTTGACATCCTTCAAATTATATTTTACTTTGCAGCGAATTTTCACTTTGATTAGCCTACTATACAGATTTCAGAATTATTATTCTTTTAGTCCAGACAGAGTAATTTTTTCATTTGTTATGGAAAGAGAAACCTCTACAAGGTCAATTGAAAACTCTGACACATAAATGTCATTACTAAAACTAAATCCATATGATTTTTATTTAGCTGTCTAAACTAAGCGCGGGTATAAATTTGAGATCATTAGTTTGAATTTATCATACATATGTCATATATGTTTAATGGGCTAAGCATCCCCCCCCACTCTACCCAGACAACCTGGCACACACTAATAAAGCTCTGATCAACACTACCATAGTCGATGACACCACACTCGTACACAACACAACTCACCACACTACATTAACCCACTTAGCATAAAGGATGGTCCCCGGAGCAGATACATTACATTCGCTGCGTGAACCCAATTCGATTGGATATTCGCCAAAACAAAAGTTCCCACGCGCCAGAAATAATTTCAGGTCAATCCAGTTTCCCCAGCGGCATCTTGTCTCAACTCAACAATGATTTGGTTGAACCCAACAAACGTTCTAAAATTTAACTTAACTAAAAATTTATTGTATTTTAAATACACAAAATATTAAAGAAATTATACACCAAATTACCCGCGCATTTTCATTTGCAATATTAATCGCGATTGTTAGTGAATTTTGAGAACCCTAACATGAAGGGGTTTAAACAATATATGTGACCTGGTCTACGGAAAAGGGGCTTAGGTGTCAAAAAATCAATTTTCACTTTTTAGTTGATTCGGATGGAAGATGAGATGTTGTTTATTTTTAACAGCTATTTCCCAGAAAATTAGTTTTCGCACGTTAGCTGTCTTTTCGTAGACCAGGTCACATATAAATATTATATTTTACTTATGTCATTATTACATGGACACAAAAGTATTTCGCACGTTGATAGAATAATGTCTTTTGAAGGGGGAAAAATACAGTTAAAGCAAAAACTTCTTTTGATGGCGAATCAACTCAACCGAAAATTGGTTCTTACCGGCGGAAACATTGAAAAAGTTCCCAAAATGATTTTGGATGGCCCTAAACTGAAATTGTTTGAGATTACAGGCACTCTTAAGATATTAGCTCAACGTGTACATCATTTTATTTAAGAATATTTAGATATGAGAAAGCACTGTGCAAAGTGGATGCCGTGTGGGCTCTCTTTTGACCAAAAACACCGATGAGTTGATGATTCGGAGCGGTGCAGGAGATGCTCAAGCGTAATAAACCCGAGTTTTGCGTCGATATGTGACAATGAAATCGAGAAATGTCCGAGTAGACTGACCACGATGAGCTTAACCCAAATCTTGGAAAGCTCATAAGATGGCAAAATTATGCCATCTGTATTTTGAAAAAGGAAAGACCACCAACAGCAACTATTTCATAAAGTTATTGGAACGTTTGGAGGACGAAATCATCAAAAAACGACCGCATTTGAAGAAAAAGAAAGTGCTGTTCCGCCAATGTAATGTACAATGTCAGAACTCATTGAAAACAATAGTCACAAGTAAGGAAGGGATAAGTTCAGATGCAGCCGAACATTTTATACTCTTTCAACTTGCAAAAATCAAAGTCACGTAAATACTTTAAGGTGTAAAACCAATCATATAGAGTAAAGTCAACCGGATGCTCGAAAATCCTGATATTAGATATTTGGTTGCTAGGCCAAGTATTTGTTCAAATTTAACTATTTTTACTATTGGCACAAAGAATACTCTTACATATGCGTAAAACACTCTCACTTATTTCCACAGAGATAACTAAAGTATTGGCCGATATATGCGGTTCAAAGTTACCCGGAGGTTCGAATATCTTTATTTTAAGTATTTGGGGGCTAAGGGAAGTATTGGTCCGATTAAACCCGTTTTTGACATATAGACATAGCATTAAAAGAGAAGGATTATATCTTAATTTCAGTTATATAACGGGTGATTTTTTAAGAGCTTGATAACTTTTTTAAAAAAAAAAACGCATAAAATTTGCAAAATCTCATCGGTTCTTTATTTGAAACGTTAGATTGGTTCATGACATTTACTTTTTGAAGATAATTTCATTTAAATGTTGACCGCGGCTGCGTCTTAGGTGGTCCATTCGGAAAGTCCAATTTTGGGCAACTTTTTCGAGCATTTCGGCCGGAATAGCCCGAATTTCTTCGGAAATGTTGTCTTCCAAAGCTGGAATAGTTGCTGGCTTATTTCTGTAGACTTTAGACTTGACGTAGCCCCACAAAAAATAGTCTAAAGGCGTTAAATCGCATGATCTTGGTGGCCAACTTACGGGTCCATTTCTTGAGATGAATTGTTGTCCGAAGTTTTCCCTCAAAATGGCCATAGAATCGCGAGCTGTGTGGCATGTAGCGCCATCTTGTTGAAACCACATGTCAACCAAGTTCAGTTCTTCCATTTTTGGCAACAAAAAGTTTGTTAGCATCGAACGATAGCGATCGCCATTCACCGTAACGTTGCGTCCAACAGCATCTTTGAAAAAATACGGTCCAATGATTCCACCAGCGTACAAACCACACCAAACAGTGCATTTTTCGGGATGCATGGGCAGTTCTTGAACGGCTTCTGGTTGCTCTTCACCCCAAATGCGGCAATTTTGCTTATTTACGTAGCCATTCAACCAGAAATGAGCCTCATCGCTCATCGGACACGGACGCGAAACACATTTCGAACCGAACACTGATTTTGGTAATAAAATTCAATGATTTGCAAGCGTTGCTCGTTAGTAAGTCTATTCATGATGAAATGTCAAAGCATACTGAGCATCTTTCTCTTTGACACCATGTCTGACATCCCACGTGATCTGTCAAATACTACTGCATGAAAATCCTAACCTCAAAAAAATCACCCGTTATGTATCACATATTGACATTTTCCGACCGATATTTTCGAACAGAAGTCAATTATAACGGGGCCTAAATGTATGGCTCTCTAATGTAAGGTGATTTGTATTCAAACCATTTAAAACTGAAATTGAATTTTAGTGCAATAAATTGGTCTCAAAAACATTGTTTTCATGTTGGAAGAGAACTTGCGATTTTTAAGATACCAAATAAAATTTTGCGCACGTCTTTGGACTACCATGGCATATGGCCGCTATACAAACTGACCGATCAGGATCAAGTTCTTATATAGAAAATACCTTTAATTGAAAAGATATAAAAAATTTGGCATTCATTATTTGACTTTGACGTTCACCGCTGTATCAGCTGTCCAATCGTACTACATAAACGAATGTGTTGAACTTGCTGAAGGAATCATCCTTTACCTCAACTCCATCAGTTAACCAGTGGAGTGACATTGCATGTATGGCGGTATATTTTGTGGTGACATCCTCTATTGTGTGGTGAGTAGTACAGTGACATGGAGAAAATAATTCGAGCTGCAGAACTAAACCGAGAAGGTACAATGTCCTATAAGAGTGTACAGCTGCTGGCGTATGCTGATGATATTGATATCAGACCTTAACAACCGCGTCGTTAGTTCTGCTTTCTACAGAATAGATAAGGTAGCAAAGTAAATGAATCTGGTGGTGAACGAGGGCAAGAAGAAATATTTCCTGTCATTAAAGCAGTCGTCGCACTCGCGACTTGGCACTCACGTCACTATTGACAGCCATAATATCGAAGTTGTAGATAATTTCGTCTACTTGGGAACCAGCATCAACACCAACGTCAGTCTCAAAATCCAACGCAGGATATCTCCTGCCAACAGGTGCTACTTTGGACTGAGTGGGCAATTGAGAAGTAATGTCCGCTTTCGATGAACAAAAACCAAACTCTATAAGTCACTCATTATCCCTGAACTGCTATATGGTGCAGAATGGACGATGACAACATCTGATGAGTCGGCGTTACAAGTTTTCGAGGGAAAAGTTTTACGAAAATTTATGGATCAGAGAATTAAGAGACAGCGGCTACGCTGGCTAGGTCATGTTGTTCGAATGAACAAAAAGGCTCCAGCTCTGAAAGTATTTATCGCAATACCCGCCGGGGGAAGCAGAGCAAAATGAAGACATCTATTCCGTTGGAAGGACCAGGTGGAGAAGGACCTGGATTCGCTTGGAATCTCCAATTGGCGCCACCTTGCGAAAAGAAGAAACGACTGGTGCGCTGTTGTTAACTCGGCTATAATCGCGTAAGTGGTTTCTACGCCAGTAAAAAAAAAGAAGAAGAATTTCTGACCAACAGATAAGTTCTTGTTCTACCTGTATTGTTGGTCGTCAGCAGCCTATGACTCTTTATCTTTAATGCAGAGTAACAGTTGCTACTCAATCACGGCTCTTTAATAAAGATGTCGACGGTTCTATATGTTCCCAGACGAAACAAGAGATTAGCAGAAGCCCCTCTTGCGTGACGGAGACTGCTGGACTTTCATCCTTCGGAGTCTTCTCGAGAAATGCGATTTCCGCACTACCATTACTACTTCCGCAATCCTCTTCGAGTAGTTGCTCTAAACTGAACCGTTATTTTACGATACACCTTCAGCACTAACCACGCCTGAAAGAATGGAGTGAATTTCCATGTCTGTGGGACATCGCGTCTCTTATCCCTTGTCATTTTTGGAGCCTAAAGGTTATCCACGATGAAAGGAAGATGTAAGCCTTAGTCCGAGTATTAAGAAGGTCTTAAGTATTACGGCACAATAATTTTTGATAATGTTGTAGATTAAAATTTGAATAATACATAATATTAATCAAAATTAATTATCAGTATTAATTATTAATATTAATTTCACTTGAACCAGGTGAATACTCATAAATCAGAATTTAAAATTAGATTTTAAGAAAATAACGAAAAGAAAACTTAAGTTATCCATGGAATTAATAAATTTAACCCAAAATGAAATGCTTTTATTTACCATTGACATTTTAATTATCACACGTCTTCAGCAAATATTGTTTAAAATTTATAATAAACCATTGAATGTGAATTCAAATAGCTAAGTGTGTGAATTAAATTGCAGCAGCAGGAGAATTCATTAAATATTGCTGTGAACTGAAAATGCACAAAGAAAACATATTTCGCAAATATTTCCCTACAAACAAAAGTTTTCGAAGTCGACTATATATTGAAAGTTATTACTTACACATTAACTCGCAAGTTGAATATGTGAAAAGTGAGCGCAAATATTTGTGTGCGAAAATCAATTGCAGCAAATTTCTTAATATAATAATATGAATTGATTTAATGTATGTGTTTGTATGTAAGCAATATGAGGAAAATTGAAAATATGTGTACAGAGAAAGTGCCGAGTACACTCTTCGGTTTCATCGTCAGTTTGACTGAGGTGATGTGATTCCTGTCCACGCATATAAAACCTAGAACCTTTAGTCTGCTTCTGTAAATTGCGGGGCAATACAGAATCAGGTGTTCTGGGGTCTCCTGTTCTATGTCGCGAAACCGGAAGGTTGCGCAAGTGCCTATGCCCAAATCGGACAAATGCTTCCTGAGTCTGCAGTGCCCTGTATAGAGCGCGACAAGGAGGCGGAATTTGTCTCGGGTGAGGTTAATCATTTCCTTAAACCTTGTAAGGTTGCACCCTCCCAGAAGCAACTTGGTATGGGGTATTTCTGCTGACAGTGGTACCCTACTGCAATGCATGGTTCCGGCCCCATCATCTTGGACGCTGTCTCAGAACGGGCTAGTTTCTCGGCCTGTTCATTTCTGGCTACCCATTATGCCCCGGCACCCAGGTTAAGTGTGTCCGGTTGCACACTGATAGGCGGTTCAGTTTTCCTTCTCCTCCACTAAAAGCGATTTATCCTCAAACGCTGAGATCGCCTTTAGTGCCGCTTGACTATCGCTAAGTATAGCGATACGCTGGTTGCGATGGTTGCGATGGAGATTGAGTTCTGCACACTGACTTATAGCAAACTTCTGCTTGAAAGATGCTCGGAAAACGTTCCATTCATACGGATAGTTTGGTATGCCGTCAATAACTGCCCGAATGCCTTCCGGTGTTTTCAAACCGTCAGTGTATCTCTGGATAGTGCTACCTCTCAGCGGTATGTCGAGTGTGGAGTCATTCCACTCCGCCTTACTGCCGAGCAAGAAGAAAGTTTCCTGGTGGCTCCTAACAATGGAGAAACGTTACCAAGGCAGATGGAATCCGGTAATGATTGGAGATTGTTGTTTGCTCCTTATGAGGGTAAGTGATCAGCCGAAAGAAAAAATATTAAAAATGTAAGAACGGATAAGTGTGGGTGCAACCGAACATTATATACTCTTGCAAAGCCAGGGAATCGAAATCCAAATAATTCTTTATGAGGGTATTCTTGTCTAGAAGCATGAATTTCAACTAATTTTTAAAGTGTCGTAAAAAAAAAGCAATGAATATTTTTACTATCCATTTTTTTATTAGTTATTTGTTTATTTTAGGAGAGTAGAGAAAAATATTAGTAACTAAAAAAGTAAAAAATTTCAAAAATTATGAGCTGACGAAGTGGGGGGTCTCTAAAAATTTCCACGTGACCATACTCATGATTTCAACCCTCTTAGTTATCTGAAATCAAAAAGAAAAAAATATTATAAATCTAAAATAATGTCGCAATGGCCGGAACTATGGGAAAGTGGGAAAAAAAATTTCATAAAATGGCGACTGCCTAAAAAAAAGTTTTTTTGGATCACTTTTTCTGACTATTTCGAATTTTTTAAAAATAATAAAAACAAAATTTTGGTGATGGAGCTAGTTCCAACCATAGACAAGCCTATAAAGAAGACTCTGTAAAAATTTCAAGTAAATCGGTCCAGTAGAACATAAGAAATCGTGGGATATTGTTCCGAAAAAGTCAGTTTTGAGAAAAACGCTTCGCTTTCCGGCCAATCCAGTTCGGATGCCGGGTCAGAAAAATGCCTATATCTCCGAAAGTAATTTAAATTTTGAAAAATCCTCTTGTACACATATTCTTGAATAGTTATACTTTGAAAAACAAAAAGAAATCGATTTTTTTAAATTTCTAGAATACACCCTTATGTACATATACTATATACATCTAACTCATACACTGACCGACATATTCGACACATTGTTTGTTAGAAAAACGGAAATCCTGACCCAGTTTTATCTATTAACTATTATCATTCGACAATCATATGGAACAAAGTTAGCCGAATGTTCAGAAATCTTGATAATAGTTATATGGGGTTAGGTCAAGTTTTCGGCCAATTGTAAATATTTTATTTTCTGTAAACTTAGTTGAGATAACGCAAATATTGACCAATATATCCAATATAAAGTTCCCTGGAAGTTCAAAAAACCTTTATTAGGGGGCTCAGGAGAGTATTGAGCCCATTCAACCCATACACAGAATTACTATTATCAGCAAAGGGTTCTCTCTCATTTTCTATTGTATATTTCTCACATTGACCGATATTTTCGGTCAAAGGTCACCTACTACACATATTCGGTGTCACCCCATCGTCCAATTTTTACACTGCCTTCCCATATCGTCTCGGTCGGTAGAAATTCTTATAATACTTGTATTTGCGTCGGGTAAATTTAGTTGTTGTAGTTTTAGTGGTTTCGGAGATATGTATATTATACTTATTAGAGGGCGGAGCCACGACCACTTTTTCAGAATTTGCTTGCCCATAGGTGTCCCTTGCTAGTGCGATCCTCTGTGCCAAATTACAGTTTGATAACTTTTTGTGGGCGTGACAGTGGTCCGATTATGTCCATATACAATACCAAACGTCATATGATGCCGAGGAATATGTCAACCAAGTTTCAGAAATATATCTTGACTTTTACTCAAGTTACAGTTTGCACGGACGGACGGTGAAATAGACAGTCACACGGATTCAGCTCTTATCATAATTCTGATCATTTAGATACATTAATAGGTTACTGAAATACTATAATATATTTTAATTATTAGCAAATTATTGAAAATCATATTGCATTAAATTAAATTTATTTTAACTTAAATATAATAATAAAAAATTATTCCTTACGCCATGTGTCCCTCACGAAGGTAGGCGGAGGTGGTTGGTAAGCAACTGTTGAATAGAATAATTAATATTTTAACTGTTATTTATTCACGTCAAATGCCTTTATTTATTCATAATAACAAGCTGTCAGGATCAAGCATATGTCAACCATTTTAGTTTTCAAACATGTAAAATGAAATGTAAACCCATTTTCGCAGTATTTACATATTTACTAAAATATCAAAAAAAAAGATACACAAAATTAAAATGGCTAATAACGGGGTAACTGTCGGTGTATTTATTATTGCTTTCATGCGAATGATTTGTGTGAATATAGTTATCAATTTAATGAAAGTATGTTGTAAACATTTATTTCGGCAATTGTAGCAGTTAAACAATAGGTATGCGAAAACACCGCTCAAAAATTATTCACAAATATTTTATTAATAAATTAGTTATGCATTTTGTAGCAATATTTGGTGTTACAACTATTTTTGGAATTATTCTCACGGCGAATTTTGGTATTTTCCATGCAAAAATGTAGGTCAATAATATTATTAGCTATGTATAGGAGAGTATTGCTCAATTAAAATCGTGTTTTAATATTTTTTACTAATGCAAGTGCTGATTTTGAAGCGTTATAGCTTATCTTTAAATTATTTATTGTTCTGCATTTCTAGCTTTCATTCCTAATGAGTAGAATTTTCGACCCTCATTGCATATAGTATATATACTGTACATACATATGTATAACTGTAGATTTTGCATAAATAACTGCGTATATTTTTTTTATTTGTATTTCACTTTTTGATTGTCACGTTAGTTTGAAGTTGTATACCCAGAAGGGACACTTAATAAAATTCATTTTGTAAATGATCCATTTTAATTTACAAATAGTTTCGAAAACTTTCACTACCACACATATGCAGTTACACGTATGTACTCAATTATATAAAAAGGATGAATACCCTACAAACAAAGAACAAAGTAGTGAGAAAGCAATTTTCATTCTTGATTTAATTCATGATAAACTCATGCTGAAAAGGTAGTAGTTTGGAAAAGACTAGTTTCGGTCCATAATATATTGTATATTGAATATGTTCCAAACCTTAATTTCATAAGAAATAAAATTCATTAAAATTCGTATTCTACAGCATTACTTATTAATATATAAACTTTACGATTAAATACAGATCAAATCTCATATTTAGCAAATGATTTTCAGGTATCCTTTTATGCTGGTTCGTTTGCTAAATAACATTTGGGCGCACACAAGGAAAAACCCATCAAAATAGCAAGCCATACTAGATCAAATACAAGAAACCGAAAATACTATCAACACATAATTTTTAAGATATCTTAGCGATGTTATGTCTTAACTTTTAGTAAAATAAGACCCTCTCACTCAGTTTTTTAGAAAAACTTGTTTTTTTTTTTATACTCTGGCAACCTGTTGCTAAAGAGTATAATAGTTTTGTTCACCTAAAGATTCTATGTATTATATAAGACTGAGCGAGATAGATATATTAAATACATTATGATAAGTAAAATTGTATGTCTTATTGAAATTTCCGGGTTCCTTACTACGTTCGTAGGTGGGCGTAATCGGACCACAGCCACGCCATTCCATTAACCAAAACCCTATAAAATGTCATAATTAGGCACTAAATTAGGATATAAAACTGTACTTTGATACAGAAGAGCGCAGTAGTAGGGGCAACTTTGAAAAAGTGGTCGTGGACCCGCCCTCTAATAAGTTTAATATACATATTTCCAAAGCAATTGAAGTTACAACAGCCAAATTCGCTAAAAAAATACTATAAGAACTCATACCGACAGTGGTAGAATGGATGAAATCGGAAGATGAAACCGCTTATTCTCTATATAATGGTACTGTTAAACACTGCTAAAAGCGCAGACATTAAATTTTACCTCCGAGGTGGTGCGAGAAGGTTTTATTGGAGTCGGTATGAAAATTGGACGATGGGCGTGGGCGCACTGCCCACTTTTTGGTGAAATCACATATCTCGGTACCCGACCAACCGATTTCGACAATACTTAGTAAGTGATATGTTTCACATATTCCTGTGTCACAGTATAAAAGTGGACAAATCGGACAACAACCACGCTTACATCCCATATGACAAAATTTTAAATTCCATTTGATTTTTTCACTTTCCAGTACACAAATCAGGAAGCAATTGATATAACGAACTAAAACTTTGCACTAATAATTCCTTTAAAGTATGCCACCTTATGACCACAAATTGATCAAATCCAACTAAACTGTTCAAGCCGCTAGGTGCCGAATATGTGGAATATGTGTGTGAATTGAAAATCCTTTCTCGATAATAGTTACTCTGTGTATCCAGGTGACTTTATTGCTTGGCATTTCATCATGGAAAGATTTACGCCTCAACTTATTACGAAAATTCTCGTTCCGTAAATACTGTGTTTTGCGCGAGTTAATACTTTAAACATTAAAGAAAAATCATCAAAACAACTTTATCTTAGAACAATAGAAGTGCAGTATCAGTACAACAAACAATAACAAGCCAAATTGTTATTTACTAGTAAACAACCAGAATCTTAATAGTATGAGCAGCGATAATCACAGCCTATATAAGCAACTGGAACAATAGCCTCGGGGTCACTTTATCATTATTGACTGCCGAGTAACAAGTTACCACTTGTAACACTTGTACAGTTTAAGTGTATTGAAGTACATGTGAATACGATGAAATATTATTCAAGTAAAGGATCAGTCAGAACCAATCTCATTGGCTGATTTTAAATTATATATTTATATTATTCCTAACGAGTAAATAAATTAACTCGCGCTTCGCTCAATTTATGGATAGAATAATCGGCCTACTGAGCGTACTATTCGGAATACCATCACCCATATTGAGACCCATACAGCTTGGGTAAGAATTTAAGCCGCTTTCGTCGAGCGACATCTCTTAACTCTATGGGCTCTTGAAAAGTTTTAAAAAGATCTGACATTTTTGAGCCAAGTTTTTTTAAAAGCTGAGGCCCATTTTTGGTTCAATAGGTATTTAAACAAAAAAATTTAGGGCGAAGAGCAGCCTGAAGTCATTCAAGAGCTTTCATTTCAGACAGAAAAAACAACGGTTTGGCGTGGTTTGTGTTCCGTTGGAATCATTGTTGGTATATAATTCTTCAAATATGATGCCGGTGAGAACGTAATCGCCAATGGCGACAATCGTCGTGTCATGATAACCGACTATTTGATGCCTGAAATTGAAGCTCGTGATCTCGATGACATTTGGTTTCAACAAGATGCCACTACTTCCCACACATCGCATTATTCAACGAAATTATTTAGAGAACACTTCATATAATTTCACGTTTTAACTCGATCGATTGGCTACAAAAATCGCCTAATATCACATCGTTAGACTTTTTTCTGTGGCAGTATGTAATGTCTAAAGTCTATGATCCGGCTTCGATTTAAGCCTCGAAGCAAAGCATCACGCGATGCATTCGCCAGTTACCAGTCGAAATGCTCAAACAAGTCATCAAAAATTGGACTCAACGGATGGACCATCTGAGACGTAGCAGCGGATAACCTTTGAAAGAGATAATCTTGAGAAAGTTAAAGTTCTGCTGAAAGAAATAGTGAAGCTCGAAATAGATCGCCCTTTATATCTGAAAGAGA